>CM070562.1:100760998-101960998 GCA_036346405.1 Phyllostachys edulis | reverse complement strand
GGATTTCTTCACGAAGGCCCAGACTCGAGCACAGCACGGCTTCTACCTCTCCAAACTCAGTGTTGTTGATCCACCATGAGTTTGAGGGGGGGTGTTAGAGATATATGTATAGTTTGTTATTCCCCATTGTTATGAGAGGTTCTTTGTATATTCACCACCTGTACTTTGTGTATATATACCGGCCCATTGGCCTCATATTGTATACAAGCGATATTCATAACAATTCCAATCCCTTCCCCTCTCACCTCTATAATTTAATTTTTGAGAAGAATTCTTCAACAGTAACAGAGATGAGTTTGAAAAACATTGCAGAGAAAATTGTGCATGTTATTTGCTCATGATTTGATCAAATTTAATATTAGGGGTATTCCTTGTTTTATTTGCTCCTGACGGGAAATAGAAAAAAAATGTCATTTTCCTTATAAGAAAGGCCTTTGTTCTGTGTTCATATTGTCGAAATAAATATGTAGGGAAAACAATTAATGCTGTGGTACTGCTCGAAAGTTTGTGACACCCTTTTATGAATTACAGCAGGCGAAATGCTGAACTGGCACACTATTCCGTCTGCCATGCCATATTATCATTTCCTTTATATTATTATACATCATCTCAGTTAGACTTTTCTGTAAAAAGGAAAAAGAGGTAAAGCTCTAGCTAGTTATGCTGATGAACTTGTATTTCAATACTTCAAGGAAAACAAAGGAGGGAAATACTGATCATTTGTCTTATTACACGGTTCTCATTCCTGGATTAGAGCTAAAACACAAAGTCATATCTGGAAAAATTATTTTGCTTTCTTTTTTGGAAAGAAGCTAACGTCCCTGGCTATTGTAAGCTTGTGAATGGTCAAACTTGAGTTAAATCTACCTCAATTATTATCTCACTCTATAGATGGTGGTGACCTATTAGCTGCTGATGTGGTGTTAAGGCCAAGAGGTTTGTTATTTGTATGCGCAAGGGGTGTTGAGAATTTGAGATGATGTTCGTCTCTAGATTATCATTTCTCTCTCCTTACCGTGCAATGTGCTGCCAACCTAAGCTTGTAAATTTGCCCTATTAACTACCTAATATTGTAAATTTGCCCTATTAACTACCTTTGTCATGTAGGGACAATGTTTTGTATCCATTTGATTGTCACTACTATGAAAGTCGTAAGGTCGTCTGTCTTTTATGTGTGTATTATTTAACCCGTCCGGCCAATTCTAGTTTCAAGCAAAGGTTAGTTGATGTTAGGAATAGCAACTTGTATTTTTAGGGGGTTAAAGGGCCAGTATATATACACAAAGTACATGTGGTGAATATGCAAATAACCCCTCATAACAATGGGGAATAACACACTATACATATATCTCTAACACCCCCCTCAAACTCATGGTGGATCAACAACACTGAGTTTGGAGGGGTAGAAGCCGTGCTATGCTCGAGTCTGGACCTTCGTGAAGAAATCCGCTATCTGAAGCTCTGAAGGCACATCTGAAGAGCAATCACTTGATCATGCACACAAGACCTCATAAAGGAGGCATCAACACCAATATGCTTGGTGAGCTCATGCTTCTTAGGATCATGGGCACACTGATAGAACTCAGTCTGTCTCGACAAGAGAGGAGTCTGTAGTGTGTAAACACCAAAATCCTCAAGTAACCACCGTAGCTAAGTAATCTCTCATCATCAAGAGAGCTATAGCTCGCAACTCACTTCAGACGAACGGACATCGCAGCTTTGTTTCTTCGTCTTCCAGGCAATGAGAGAACCACCAAGAAAAACACAGTAAGCAGAGATAGACCGGCAATCGGAGGAATCGTTGGCCCAAGTAGTATCCGAATAAGCCTGAAGCTGTAACGAGTTGGAGCGTGAAAAGAAGAGACGGCGAGAGATAATCCCACGAAGGTATCGCAGAACTCGAAGAAGGTGGCTGTAGTGAACCTGAGTGGGAGCTGAAACGAATTGACTCAGAACATGAACTGGATAAGTGATATCTGGATGAGTAACAGTAAGGTAGACAAGACTCCCAACAAGATGACGATAGCGAGTCGGATCAGAAAGAGGCTCGCCATCAGAGAGTCGGAGGTGAACATTGAGCTCCATGAGAGTCTCAACAATACGCTGACCAGTGAGAGAGGCGCGATCAAGAAGATCCTGAATATACTTCTCTTGGGACATAAAGAAACCATCTGGAGTGGAAGTAACCTCAATCCCAAGGAAGTAACGAAGAGAGCCAAGATCCGACATAAGGAACTGCTCACTAAGACGAGCCTTGACAAAGGCAATGTACTCAGAATCATCTCCCGTAATGATCATATCATCAACATACAGAAGAAGAAGAGTCCGACCACGAGACGAAGTGTGGACAAAGAGCGCAGGATCATGATCACTAGCTGAAAAACCAGCAGCAGTGACCTTAGAGAAGAAGCGTTCAAACCAAGCACAAGGGGCTTGCTTAAGGCCATAGAGAGAGCGACGAAAGGCATGTGCCATGCCCTCGAGAATGAATACCCTGTGACGGATGCATATAGACCTCCTCACGCAACTCGCCATTAAGAAAGGCATTCTTGACATCAAGCTGAGAAACAAACCAGTGACGAATAGATGCCACCGAAAGAAGAGTGCGGACAGTGGTCGTATGGGCACAGGAGCAAAAGTCTCATCGTAGTCACGACCATGCTCCTGCTGGAAGCCACGAGCAACAAGACGCGTCTTATAGTGCTCAAGAGAGCCATCAGAGCGAGTCTTAATCTTATAGACCCACTTACACGTGATGGGATGAGAGTGAGACGGAAAGGGAACAAGATCCCAAGTACCAGTACGTTCGAGGGCACCAATCTCCTCGGCCATGGCATGCTGCCACTCAGGGTGAGTAACAGCATCCCGGTAGGAGACAGGCTCACGAGTAGCTGCACCAGCAAAGGCAAAACGGGCAGGGGGCTGAATCGACTGGTGATCGCGGAGAGCATAGCGAGGAGAAGATGACCCATCAGGGGAAGATGGAGCATCAGAAGAAGATAGAACATCAGGATAAGATGGCTCATCTGGAAGATCCCCAATACGAGGTCGACGAGTGTAGACGAGTGTAGTGGGGGGAGCCTGAGGAGCCGCAGGAGACAAAGCAGGCGGCGACAACGGCGGAGAGGCCACAGGAGGAATATGTGGATCCTCAGTGGGACGGGTAGACGAGGGCAATACAGATATAGGTGTATCTGGAAAGGTCAAAAAGGACAGAGACTCCACAGAGGAAGCCGAAGGAGAGGCATGACGTGGGTAGAAGGGACGAGACTCGTCGAAAGTCACATCCCGAGAAATCCGCATCCGTCGACCAACAGGATCCCAACACCAATAGCCCTTGTGCTCGGCACTGTATCCCAGAAAGACACACTCAACAGACTGAGCAGTCAGTTTAGTGCGTTCTCGAGGGGCGAGGAAAACGTAGCAAACGCAGCCAAACAAACGAAGGGCAGAGTAGTCAGGAAGAAGACCAAAGAGACGCTCAACAGGGATCGCACCCTGAAGAGCAGAAGAGGGCTGGATGTTGACGAGATAGGTGGCAGTGGAAACAGATAGGTGGCAGTGGAAATAGCCTCGGCCCAAAAGTGAGGTGGAATAGAGGTAGCAATCATCAGTGCACGAGCCGTCTCAAGGAGGTGACGATGCTTGCGCTCAGCTACACCATTCTGAGCATGAGCACCAGAACAAGAGAACTGAGCGAGAGTGCCCTGCTCAGCAAGGAAGCTGTGCAGGTAACAAGAGAGGTACTCGCTAGCAGAGTCAGCACGAAAGACAAGAATAGGAGTGGAGAACTGTGTGTGAACCATAGTGGCAAATTGTTTATAGATAGACAAGGCCTCACTACGAGAAGACATGAAATATATCCAAGTATGGCGAGAGAAATCATCTATAAATATAATATAATATCGATGATCCCCTTTCGAAACGAAGGGAGCCGGACCCCAAACATCTGAATGAACAAAATCAAAAGGATGCTGAGACACGGACTCACTATGAGGATAAGGAAGCTGAATCTGTTTACCTAACTTACAGCCCTGACAATCTAAAGACACATCTCCTGAGACAGACCCCAGAAGACCACGACGAACTAAGGACGATAGACGAGATCCACACAGATGGCCAAGATGGTGATGCCACTACTGGAAAGAGCTGGTAGACGGAGTAGCAGAAGCGGAGAGACTGACGGCGACGGGGGCAGCAGAAGGAAGGTGAAGCCAGTCAAGCTCCCAGAGACGCTGTGAGTCAAGGCGCCGAGGGCCAGAACCAACCAGAGCTCCCGTGTGGCGGTCCTGAATACAAGAAGAGTCAGAGTCGAGAATGACCTGATAACCAAGGTCAGTAATCTACCCAGTAGAAAGAAGCTGCATGGTAAGGCGAGAAACATGAGTAATAGAAGGAACATGAAAAGATGAGTTGCTAAGAGATCCTAGACCAGAGACAGAAAGAGATATACCATCAGCAGTAAGAATACTGACAGAAGAATCAAGAGGTGTAATGAAAGACAGAGTGGAAGGATCAGGAGTCATGTGAAAAGATGCTCCGAATCAAGAATCCACGGGAGGTACCGATCGTAGGGGTGGTTTCTCGGTTCAAGAGTCAGAGCGTAACCTCGCAGAACTGCCGAGAGAGAACCTGAAGCGGCAAGCAGGCGTCGAAGTGTGGCTATCTCTTGCTCGGTGAGAGAAACTGCTGAAGGAGTCGATGTAGACGTCGATGTAGAAGCACCAGTGCCAGTAGAAGAATGGCGTGAAAGATGCCGCTTCTTCTTATAGCACTGGGACTCAATGTGGTTGACCTTGTCGCAGTAGGAGCAGTGAGGATGTCCACCTCCAGATGGAGGGCGGCCACCACCACCTGTGGCAGCCACTGGAGGAGGTAGTGTAGCAGGTGGACGAGCAGCGAGCACAGAGGGGAGTGGCATCGCATCAAGACCACTCAGCGTAGTCTCCTCCGCTACAGATCTCGATAAGAGCCTCCAGGAGAGTGCCACGAGGGTGGCGTGCAAGGAGCTGGGCACGCCTCTGCTCGAACTCAGGAAGAAGGCTAGTAAGGAACTCGTAGACCTGCTGAAACTCCAGTCAAGACGTCATACCAGCAAAGACGGACAGAGCGGCAAAGAAGAAGGCGGAGAGAGTCGGTGACGCCTTGACACAGAGCTCGAGCGTAAAAGCGCCAACAAGAGCATCACCTGCTGAAGAGAGTGCTCCTGGTGGACCACGGACAGGTACAGGGCATCACCAGAGGGATCGTAGCGCTGACGAAGGTGAGTCCACATTTGGAAAGCCGAAGGGAGTCCCACAACCTCAGAAGAAAACTGAGGCTGGATACTAGCGATAAAGACAGTAGCAGCCCGAGCATCGTCATTGTACCACTGAGTGTAGGCGATCAGTCGATCCTGGTAGGAATCCAGAGCCTCCTGGTAGGCGTATGTACCTCATCATCGCAAGGCGCTGGCCTCAATAGCGACCTTGTCACCGTCGGGCAAAGACGACAGCGAAGGTTCGTCGGAGGAGTAGGGCAAGGAGGGCAGGTGACATCGCCAGAGAGGACGCCCCAGAGACGAAGACAATGCATGTGGATGCGCATGTGAGACACGAAGTTAGTGTAATTAACACCATCGAAGATCACCGGACAGCGAGGGAGGGAAACGGTGCCCATTGGTAGGCGGCGCTGGACGGCGCGGCAACCAAGGCAATGAAGTCTAACAGGCGGCGCTGGACGGCGCGGCGGTTAGAACAACGTTTTTTTTTCTTTCCTTTTCTTTCTTTTTTTATTCGGCTCAAAAGGAGCCGAGGCCCGCTGACCCAAACTGCTTGTTAGAAACGCGCGACGGGAACTAGGGTTTCCCGGCGGCGGTGGCTCGAGCAACAACGACGAGCGGGCGCACGAAGAGCACTAAGCGAGGCCAGGCGTAGGCGCTATGGCCGCATCGTCTTGATGATGGCAGGCGGATGAGCGGCGGTGGAGCAAGCGGGCGGTGGCGAGCAACGGCGGAGCGGGCGTTCAAACAAAGATCGAAAAAGGGCTTGGCGCTACATGCCGCATCGATGCGCAATGACAAGAATAAGGAACCGCTTCTTCCTTTTGTCGCCGAGGCGACGGGAACAGAGGCCGGTGGCGGGAAAGAGCCCAGCGGTGGGATCCGACGGCGGCCACGGGAGCGGCGGCAGCGGGATCCGGTGGAGATGGAGCACGGATACGGCAGTGTGGCGGGGTTTGGTGGGAGCCCGGATCCCATTTAATGGCCCGAGGCAGAGAGAGGGAGAGGAAGCCATGGTGGTGAGGACGAGTTCTTGCGTCAGGGGAGGAAAGCCTAGATGGCTCTGATACCATGTTAGGAATAGCAACTTGTATTTCTAGGGGGCCAAAGGGCTAGTATATATAAACAAAGTACAGGTGGTGAATATGCAAATAACCCCTCATAACAATGGGGAATAAAATACTATACATATATCTCTAACAGTTCACATCCTTTATATGTTTTGGTTTTATTTATATCATATTTATCCATAAAAAATTGTTGCTCTTCTAAAGAAATTATTCTGATATGATATTAATTTATACATCTCATGTTTGCACCATGAGGCTAACCAGCTAGAATGAAAGAAGCTGAACCAGATAAATTTTATACTACTTCCTAAGCTTTTGTATGGAAAATTCAAGATACTACACCTCACTAGTCACTAGGTTACCATCATAGTCACATGCCATCATACTTTAACCAAAAAAAAAATCAGACCTGCCCATTCGTGCGTATGGTGCTGCATTGGGCTTATCAACAGAACTTCTACAGACATTGATGCGAAAATCCTGCATGGATCCAAGTGCAACCTTCTCATTCTTCTCTTGCAACCAGAAAGAAAAGTAAGAAAAATTATGCAACCCAAAATCCCATGGACCCAAGTTTTCCAAACCCTGTCCTCCAAGCACCCAACAGTGTAAGAAGCTAAGAAATGCAACCCAAAATCCCATGGACCCAAGTTTTCCAAACCCTGTCCTCCAAGCACCCAACAGTGTAAGAAGCTTTGAATTAAATGATGGGGGATACCACTTACAGGGGTTTATAGAGGTTTTTAGTGTCAAACCTCTGAGCTCAGATGCTAGAAGTCGGTTTTCGTGGAAGCCTACGCAGTTTTCGATTGACATCTGAGAGTTAATACTCATTCCTGTACTACGAGTTTTGCTTTATGCATGAACTGTTATGGTCCTCTTGTCAGTAACTACTGAAAGACCTTACGGATGAATGCGTCTGTATGCTAACATTTTTTTAGACGTATGTGTGCTAATCTAGTGCTATACACTTGTTTTGCATATTTGCAATGGCGTATTTTTGCTAATGGTATATTTCATTAGAACATCTACAATAGTTTGTTTCTTAGCTTGTTACTGAGAGGAGAAAGAATACTCAATCTAATAAAAAGAAACAAGCATTTCAATGGATTGTTTCTTGAGCTTATATTTAAAACATTAATTGCTATCCACAAAACAAGTTTTTAAGGTAACAAGCAAGTCTTCAATAGCTATTTTATTGTTTCTTGTGTCTTGGTATTAACAACTTGCTTGTTTCTTCATCTAGAAACAAGCTCACCTTCTCTTCTCATCATCTCTCATCCACATCACCTAAATACTGATATGTCTATCCCTAATAATAAATGATATAGACTATTATAGATGCTCTTACTACGCTGGTCACTCTGCATGCAGTTCCTCAGAAACTTCAGATATGTGCATCATGGTGTCCCGAAATGGTCGTGCGCATTGGTGACTGACCTGTGGGCCAAACTCAGCTGCCTATCTCCTCGATAGTCTTGTCTCTTGCATGCTTGAGTGCTTGACCTCGATCGGGCTACGCCACACGGCCACTGGGCCATTCGTGCGGCCTCCCGTATGATATTACCACTGCTCGGGTGAGTCAAACCCTTCCGTTTCAAGTTTCCTTCTTCTCATGCCCTATGTTACACGTGGCCCTGTAATAAATTTGTTAGAGCATCTACAACAATAGTTTGTTTCTTTGCTTATTACTAAGAAGAGAGAGAGAGTACTCAATCTAATAAAAAGAAACAAGTCTTTCAATAGATTATTTCTTGAGCTTGTGTCTAAGACTTTAATTGCTACAAGTGTGCATGATTCTTGATGATCAATAAGGAAGTACAACTTTGTGTCCTACATGTTTTGGCATATTTATCATATCAATAACAAAGTCGAGCTGCACATGTGATCCGGTGGATATTTTGCTTCGAGACAGTGGGACCCACAAAACGCGTTTTTAAGTAACAAGTAAGTCTCCAATAGAGTATTTGGTTGTTTCTTGTGTCTTGATATTAACAATTTGCTGGTTTCTTTATCTAGAAACAACATCACCTTCTCTCCTCCACATTACCTAAATACTGATGTGATAACCCCTTAGTAACAAGTGACGTGGACTGTTATAGATGCTCTTAAAGCATCTCTAGTGTATTGAATCAACGTCGATTCAAAGATATGCCACATAAGCATTTTAGGAACCGAGCATTTTTTTCTCCAGTGTACTGAGCCGGTTCCTAGCATAGCGGGATCCATGTGGTACTAAAAAGAAAAGAAATAAAACCTTCTCGTCATCACCGCTCTCTCCCCCTTCTATCATTCTATCGGTGCATTGAATCCTCCACTAGCCCCAACCCGCGTCGGCGCTCGCCTCCGCCCAGCACCCGCCGCCGCCGCTCGCCTCCACCTAGCACCCGGTTCCGGCGGTCAGAGGTAGACGTCGGGGTGGAGGCGATAGCTTCGGCGGTCAGAGGTAGAGAGGGGGTGTTGGAGAGTTCGTGTTAGTGTTAGATCTAATTACGAGTTATATGAGAGTCAGACTCTATCTACTTTGAGACTATAAATAAAAGATGTGAGATCCTACGGGATACACACCATAATTCGTCTTTTCAAATTTCGAGCCTTTTCTCAATTGGCCTTTCCTCTCTTTCTTAGGCCCCAGCCCCTATTCTCCTTGGGCCGGCTCAGCTCCCCTTGGCCCACTTCCCCTCCTCTCTTCTGGCCTACCCGGCCCAGCAGCTCCACTTGGCCCATTCCTCCTCTCGGCCTTCCTTGGCCTGGCTCCCTGCCTTGTCTTCTTCCCGGCTGGGTCACGCCCGAGTCTTCCCCTTCTTCTCTCTCGTGCGCCCGCTGCTGTCAGTGCCTGCCGCGCCCACGAGCTCCCACGCCGCCACCCAATCCTGCCTGCTCCTCTGCAGCTCGAAGACCCCGACGCCCTTCCCTCGCCTTTGTCACATCAAGCCGCCATGGCCGTGACGACATGCTGTCCTCGCTCGCCCGGAGAAGCCCGGTCAGTGTTCTCAGTGCCGTCGGCCACCGACCTCTAGGTCGCCCCTTCATCATCTCCTACCGCCCACCGCCTCGCCCATCGCCGCCTGGTCGCCCAAGTCTTCGCCATACTGAAGCTTGTTGCCGCCCATGCCATTTTTCGAGATTTTCTTTGGTTTTTCTTTTTAATAAATAGCAGAAAATCCAAATGGCAATTAGAAAATAGCAAATGAACTTGAAAAAATTCTAGAAAAATCTAGAAAATATATCCAAGCACATAGAATCCAAATAAAATAGTTTTGACAATAGTTGATGTTGACTTTAATCATAATGAATTGTTTTGGTACTAAAAGTCCAAGTTAAGCTTTTGAATTAAATTCAAATAAATCCAAATGGTGAATTTTCAACTACTAACTAATCAAAAGGATTTTTAAGACTCAGAAAATTGGGATGTTACACATATCTTCAAAATAAATTGAACAATAATATTTCTTTATTCTGAACTCATAACCTTCTGCTCCTAAACATGAAGTAGAAATAATATTTTTGCTTAAGGCTGAAACATGATAACAATTATTTAATTCCATAACTAATCCTGAGAGTAAAGCTAATGGTAAAGTGTCAATAGCTAATGAAGCAACTCTTGCTTCATTGCCCACGCGAAGATCAACATCTCCTCTTACCAAACTTCTACTCCTTATCAGTCCCTACATCGAATTGAAAATATAAGCAACCGATCCGGTATCAAATAACCAAGAACATGTAGGAGAAGTAGCAAGATTAATCTGTATAACATTTATACTTGAACTAGAAGTCTTACTTCCTTGTTCATTTTCATTTCTGCCAAGTACTTCTTGCAATTTCTCTTCCAGTGCCCAGTCTCATGACAATGGTAACATTCTGTGTCGGGCTTAGGACCTAACTTAAGCTTCTCAAGCTTAGCCTTGAGACTCTCGATCTCATCTTGAGTCTCTCCTTTGCCCTTTCCCGACTTACCTTTCTTCTTGAAGCTAGTAGTCTTTTGAACCTTCATCACATGATTAGAACTTTTCTTGATACTCTCCTCAGCACCTTTAAGCATGTCATGCAACTCGGTCATGGGCTTCTCCATGCCATTCATATGAAAATTCAATATGATAGGCTCAAAGCTTGTAGGAAGCGATTGGAGAATCACATCAGTAGCCAACTCTTGGCTAAGGTAAAAATCAAGCTTTTCCAAGCTCTCAAAGTGACCAATCATCTTAATCACATGAGGACTAACCGGGTTACCTTCTGACAGCCTACAAGAAAATAATGTCTTAGAGGTGTTAAACCTCTCTGCCCTTGTTTGATCCTAAAACATACCCTTTAGACTCACAATCATATTGTAAGCATCTGTGGTCTCATATTGCTTCTAAAGCTTAGAGTTCATGGTTGCAAACATTAGGCAGTGCACATTGACTGCGTCATTGCAATGCTTCTCATAAGCATTCTTATCAGCACAAGTAGCATCAGCATTAGATTCCTCGGGATAGGGACCCTCTAGAATATATTCCTTCTTTTCTTGTTTGAGAACAATTCTCAGATTACGAAACTAGTCAATGAAGTTTGAACCATTCAACTTTTCTTTCTCAAGAATAGATCACAAATTAAAGGTAGGTGCAGAAAAAGTAGTAGGTGCCATGATCTACAACACAATATGTAAAAATTCAGCACTATGTTTAAGTAAGATCTTCTATCAAACACTTTAATAAAATATACTCCCACTATATGTTCTAAACCATGTTTCCCTCTAACATCATATAGTGAGATCAAGATCCTAATATCATTAAGTCCTAGTGAGCTTTGGCATCACTGCTAGAAACCTAGTGATTTAGGTAAGCAACATCTTGCTAATCATATCACATATGACTCTTGTTTGTTGGGTGGCATCTCTATGCCCCGGCAACCAACACCATGCCCCAAGGCACAAAACCATTTTGATAGTCTTGTCAAGTTAAACCAACACTATGTATGTGAGTGTCTGACACCCACCCCATTTTATTAAGATAATTAATGGTACCCTACTTTGGTAGACGTACCAATTAACGATCAAAATCATGATAGGCGCAGCTATTGGAAAGACATCAATTTTACTTAATTTTTCTTGATGGATACTACTCTATCATGTTAAAACATCTAATGATAAAACATGACCAAATAGCATAACAACAATACACGCAAACATTCACAGATAATCAAATTAAACTGTGAAACAGTATGAACCCCAATATGACGATCTCCATCACCATACTTCCTGTCCTCCGACCACCATGCTTGAAGTCTCCGACCGCATTCATCTACTAAGCAGTTACTCCTAAGAGCTAGTAATGAATTACATAGGATATTATCAAGCATCACATGTCGGTACGCAGACCATTATACAATAATATGTAGCTCGATGGCTATCTCACAGCATGACACGCAGGCCATGAAAATCCATACATGCATCACATACACAATGAGCCATACTATTCACATCAATCCCTGCAAAAACAAGTTATGTATAGAATCCAATTCTATCGGGCAACATGAACACATACTACTTATAACGCGCAGTATGATCACCCAATACGGCGGTCCCGCTAGCCGGTTAGCGGGTGAGGTTCGAAGGGGTAGCGCTCCTCGCTGGTCGAGGGCAGCGCGCTCGAATTTTTTTTATGGGACATGAATCTTATTCACGTAACCGAGCCTTGAAAATCATCGGATTAATCATATTAACCATATTCCGAACCAATCTGATCATTGTCTTGATACGACCACACACTGTGGTATACTCTGATGGCAGAATTCCGACCAGTAGGAGTATTATACAGTGTGGTCATGAACAAGCGCAGTAAACCATCTGGTCCTTTTAGCTCATACCCCCTCGTAAACCCATCTACTACCGCCGAAAACCCAATCAATCTTACCGACCAGTGCCTAAATCGTTCTATCCATATGGACCAATCTAGGTTACCAAACCTGACCATAATAGATCTAATCTACTACTATCACATATCAAGTATATGCGACAGATCCATATCAAAAACTATGCAGGATGGCTCTGATACCACTGAAGGGATACATGTAGGCTACGTTAGCTGATAATTCAAAAATCTACCACGTAAACTAGGAAGCCATACAAGTAGAAGATCACATATTGTTACCACTAGACGCACAGTGCAGCGGAAGAAAAGTTGGAGAAGCTTGATCTAACGTAGAGCGCGTTGATAAAGTGGTCATAGTCGATCGTCCAACGTCGAGCACATCGTCATAGTCGATCATCTAGTGCCCTCGCGAGTCGATCGTCTCCTCTAGCAACCTCTGTAGTTCTTTGTGAAGATCGCGGATCGTCCTCAAGTGCAACAGCAACCGCAGTAGCGCCTCTACGGTATCCACACATCCAGGAAAGGAACACCATACATCGGTGTGCTAACACCAAGTTGCATGGCAGGGCTCTCTCGAGAAGATGGCGGTTAGGGTTTCGGTGGAATAAATCACGTGTCTCGTGTGTCTCCCAACAGCCTCATGTATCTCTTTATATAGTGCCTATGATGGATTTTATCCGAACACATTTTGTTCCAACCCGTTAAGTGTGTAACCCTGTAGTTTCATGCGTAATCGGTTGTGACTCGGAAACCATTTCTGACCACGAGTCGTTAGCGGTTTCTAGCAGGACATAACGATTCTCGAATACACACAAATTATATCGGACGAACTTTAATGCAATATGATCTACGACTAGGTCCTTATCACTAACGACCAGCTCATATCTCTACATGACTAGTTTATATTTAGTCTCAACCAGTTCGTAACTCCTTACGAGTAGGTTTCGATCACTTAGTGGTTATGTTCGACCAGTCTACGACTAGCTCATATCTCTATACGACTAGTCCGTATCTGATCGAACTTAATGACCTTTTCGTGTATTCTCCCTTTGTCTCACGATATCTGGTTGAACTCTAGGTGAGATATTATGTCATCCATGGACTGTTCAATACTTTCTCGATCGAATGTCGGATAACTTCATGTGGTCGAACTCTTCGACCACCAGTGGCATGGCCGTGCACTTTCTTTATCCGACCACATTGAGAGCCCCAGATATATCTCTCCTGATATGTTAGGAGAGGCAAATCCCATATCCGATCAGTCACATTCCTCCGCATGTTTCATAGTATACCAGAAAACTACCTTCATAACTACTCAGTTATGAGTAGCATTTGGTAACCCCTAAGAATGCTATTACACATGTTGGAAACCATGCGGATCTCAGGTCTAAGGATTATACATCATCATTACTTGAGACCAACTAATGATACATAAAATCATAACAATCTCAATAGTGTCTCAAGGTGAGTCTATCCAACACCATATTCTCTAACATGTGTTCACATCATTGATTCAATATCGCTATATCTATCACCGGTGAAACATGATCATCAGTCAATACATGTGCTAGTCGATACGTCACTAGTGTTCCGACCGGTGACATTCGACTAGGGATACATTTATAACAACATCATATAAGTTAAAGAGTTCTACCAACAAGTCACATACTTGTTAATCTTTATAACCGATGATTCATTCAAGGAACATAATAACATTTATTTAATAACTTATAAACGTAGACGTAATATAATCATCTCTATGATTTACCTTTAGTACATATCACCAATATGTTCATCAAGAAATGCTGAGCATGTTCAGACGTCCGTCAGATTGTAGGACAGGAAAATGAGTTTTCAGGACAAACTGATTGGGTTGGACGGTTAGGTATGGTCGTTTCAGGCTTTCAGCATCAAGATATCCAACTAGTGTAGTGTGTATGCAAGTTTGTCGCTTGTTTTGTTTAAGTCTTTTGACTCTATACTCCATGACTTAAGCTAGGATTAGTACATCTGTACGTGTCAAACGTGAAACATTAAGTCATGCTACGCTCTCCGATTCCCAGACTGAGAAAACCGAAAAACGTTGAGTAGTTCTTACTCCACACTTGTTACCAAGAACGACGCGATGGAAACTCGGAGTGGAAATAAACTTGCATCGGCTAGGAGCCTAGGAACGAGAGGAAGAAAAAAGATTAGTGATCACGGAATGACACAAAAATCAATCTCTAGAAGCATCCCAGTTCTACTGTTCTTGTCATTTCTGCATGCATGATGCACTGCGTCGCTTGGACTAGGACTTCATGCATTACTTGCAAACAAAGCGAGTGTTCCTGAAAGGCCCGGATTCACATCTCTGCTAGACGTGTCTATGTAGTTCGTTCAGGACTTCTAGGTGCTGCCAGTACTTTTTTGCAAAATTTCATGCAGTCAAACTTCCATATTACTCGACTGTTCTTGGTCACACCACCACACTACACGAGAGTCCAGATCTTGAAGGGAGTTGTTCCGAAGTCCATTAAAGTCGGTACCGTAGTACTGTAGTAGTATTACACAGGCTTAAGCTTGCTCTATGCATCAAGGAAACATTTCTCCTAATGAAAGGCAAACCAGAGATAATAGCAGCTCAAAGATCGCAGGCTTAATGGGCCGCCCAAACACAGCCCTCCTGGGCCTGAAAGAGGGTAGCAGAATCATTCTGAGCTAGCCTTCATGGAAGTCGTATAAAGTCTTTTGAATAAAACCAAAGGTGCCCTGCTTGCTACTGCCATTGGCCCACCGTGTGTGTTAAAAAAAAGTTGCCTGCATTATTGTCTGTCCGTATCTGCGAACTTTTGGAACCCAAACGGATGATGCAATTCACTAGGACTTTATGTCCAACACAAAAGGTGGCATGATCATCTATCTAAATCTAATCCCTTTACCACATGACAAATTTGTCACGACAACCGAGGATAAGAATGCACTCCAATTTAATTCACTAGCTCTCAGTAAATAAAATAAAATTCAAGTCCAGCATGTGTACTACCATAAGATTGCTGTTGATTTGATGTCCCTCAACAACCAGATTCGTCGAGAAATGACCATCCAAAACGCATGGCCATCCATACTTTGGAGTACCAGGAGAACAGTAATTAACCTTCGAAAAGGCTGCAAGTTTGATACGCAGCACATCAAACATCAAGCAGCTGATGGAACTTTTAAGAGTCGTGGAAATGGTGGGGATACCTGTTTTAGATGGACGTGATGCATAACACAAAAGCACCTTTAATTCACTGTGAGTCTTGAGGAACCAGGCATCTATCTACCGCTCCACTATAAATGTCCCAGGTAATTTGCCCGGTTTAATCATTCTTTTAGTAAAAAAAGGCCTGGCCACACGTCCATGCAACATATACTAGTCTCTTCAAATGTTCAAGGTTTGAACCCTCTTAACAGGCCACCTTACCAAAGGGCAGTGAGAAAGGGGAGGAAACCGTGTGGCTAATGTGCCACTGTGTCCCCTGCTTTTCAGCGAAGATTAGATTAGTACTCCCCCAGCCAGGATAAACCCAGATTCCAGATACCACTGATCGACCTCCCACTCCTTCTACCAGGAGCAAAAGGGCTCAATTATATGTGTTCGTAGCATGCTCGAAAGCGATGTTAGATACATGTTAGTATAAACTAGCAATATGTACACGAGCACGGACAGGAGGCGTGCACATCGATCGCTAGTGCGCCAGTGATCGACTCCCATCCCATGTAAAGATCCGTCAAAAGCTGGTGACGGATCGGTCGAAAAGATCCCGCGGGATCAAAAGGTTCGCGCGCGGAGACCAAATGACCAATCAATCATGTGTGTGGCGCTACTGCCCGTACCTCGACCGGAAACTACAAGTTTAACTCCCACACGCGCTCTGTGATGTGATGGCTACGTGCATTTCGCTAGGAAACGCGCCCGCGCAGGGGCGTCTAGTGCGCGGCGTGCGCGCGCACGTGGCGTCGGACGTGCGCCGTGGCCGGTAGTGCTCGGTTCGGAGATTTCGCTCGTCCGCGCCGTGTTGTGATCTGATGTGACGCGCGCGCGAGCGGAGGTTGTCGTACGTAGATTCCCCTCGCGGCTCGCGCGCGCGTCTCTGGCCGGGCGGCCGTGTGATGAGGGTGACGGGGACCCGGGGCACTAGCGGGCGAGGTGGATGGCTTTCGGCGTAGTGGCGAGGAGGGCCGGCTTGTCAGTAGTCGGCGCCGGTGAGGTGGCGCCGGGTGGCGAGTTGATTGCACTGATATTAATTGGAAGGTAAAGCTCACCAAGACGGCCGGTAAAAAAGCGCGTCGAGACAGGTCAGGGTAAGCATGTAGGGAATGAAGAAGCGTGGATGGTTTTGAAAGTCCTGCGACCGTTCAGAAGATTTTTGTGGTGAGATTGTGACATGTACCGACGAATTGACATGAGTCACATGACCATGAAGAAGATTCAGGAGAGCTATCTACCGCTTGTCATTGTAGCAAAACTGCCGGTCTCAGTTTCGGTGTGCACTAGAATGTTAAGGAACTGACTTGAGTGTGTGCTGGTCTTATCAGGTTAAGCTTTTCGGCAAGTTGGCACCCTACGTGATACAGTTTGATTCTGCGTGCGTGCACGCGAAATTTAGGAATGCGTACGAGATCATGTCTAGAATGTTAAGGAACTGACTTGAGTGTGTGCTGGTCTTATCAGGTTAAGCCTTTCGGCAAGTTGATACAGTTTGATTCTGCGTGCGTGCACGCGAAATTTAGTATGCCGTCCTTTTATGTTTTAAACCTAGAACGCTAAGGGTTGCCTTTTATTTTCTCCATGTCATGATTTTTGTATCTGCATGCGTTGGTAGCTGGTGTGACATAATGGAACGAAGAGGACGAGTTCTACCGGGACAAGAACTGGATGTATCTCTGAGACCAAGCCAACGTGGTAACTGTTCGGCTCGGATAAACAAGCCAACACAATTGGAAAGTCAAAATTTGATATATGCCATTAAGAGTGTTGCTACTTCGAGATATGCCACTGAGTATATTGAAATTCGAAATATGCCACTCCAGTTTTTTTTCCCATTGAAATTTGCCATTCTCATATCTTTTCTCTAATTTCCCATCAATTCAAAATATGATATACCTATTTTGCCCCTCTCCCAAATGAATCCATCCTCACCGGAGCTCCAAATGAATCCATGCCACTGAGTCAGCGCGATGTTCTCACCGGAGCTCCTATGCGCTATGCAGCCATGACCATCGGCCGTGGGGACGAAGACATCGCGCTCAGCGATTTCGTGCGCGGGAGGGACCCGGATCAGCAAAAATGGGTGCGGCACGGTGAATGGAGTCCAATGGTGGTCTTGCGGGCTCGCGAAAGGCTTTCAAGCAGCGGCGCTCACCTTGGATTCCTCCTCGGCCGAGACAAAGAAATGGCGGGCAAGCGGCGGGACGACGGAGAAGACGATGACCAGCGCTGGGATGTGGGGCTCGCCCGTCAGAGGGAGAATGGAAACGGCGCGTTCGGGTTTGGGTGCGTGCGAGCCGTGCGATCAGCTTTGGACGGTCCAGATGCGTTGGCGAGTTCGGACGGTCTGAACGGCCCAACGCATCTGGACCGTCCGATACGGATCGCACGGCTCACAGCGTAATGGAAACGGCTCGTTTGGGTTTGGGTGGGTGCGAGCCGTGCGATCGGCTTTGGGCGGTCGAGATCGTTGGGCCGTTTGGATCCGAACGCCCAACGCATCTGGACCGTCCAAAGCTGATCGCACGGCTCACAGCGTAATAGAAACGGTGCGTTCGGGTTTGGAGTGCGTCGAGCCGCGGCGATCGGCTTTGGGACGGTCCAGATGCGTTGGCGAGTTCGGACGGTCTGAACGGCCCAACGCATCTGGACCGTCCGATGCGGATCGCACGGCTCACAGCGTAATGGAAACGGCGCGTTCGGGTTTGGGTGCGTGCGAGCTGTGCGATCAGCTTTGGACGGTCCAGATGCATTGGCGAGTTCGGACGGTCCGAACAGCCCAACGCATCTGGACCGTCTGATGCGGATCGCACGACTCACTTCGCTTAATTTGATAAGTAATTCCGAAACACTTTAAATTTGCACAGAAAATTCTTAAAACTTAGAAAATTCATAACTAATTCAATTTAACTCCATATTGAATGAAATCAATTTTGTTAGTTTTCATTATTAGTGAACTTTTAAATGGACTAGGTTTTAAGCATGGTTCTGTTACAGAAAATTCTTAAAATTTAGAAAATCCATAACTAATACAATTTTACTCCAAATTGAATGAAATCAATTTTTGTTAGTTTTCATTATTAGTGAACTTTTAAATAGACAAGGTTTTAAGCATGGTTCTGTTACAGAAAATTCTTAAAACTTAGAAAATCCATAACTAATTCAATTTAACTCCAAATTGAATGAAATCAATTTTGTTAGTTTTTATTATTAGTGAACTATTAAATGGACTAGGTTTTAAGCACTTACATTACATGTAAAATTCTTAAAACTTAGAAAATCCATAACTAATTCAATTTAACTCCAAATTGAATGAAATCAATTTTGTTAGTTTTCATTATTAGTGAACTTTTAAATGGACTAGGTTTTACGCACGGTTCTGTTACAGAAAATTCTTAAAACTTAGAAAATCCATAACTAATTCAATTTAACTCCAAATTGAATGAAATCAATTTTGTTAGTTTTCATTATTAGTGAACTTTTAAATGGACTAGGTTTTAAGCACGGTTCTGTTACAAAAAATTCTTAAAACTTAGAAAATTCATAACTAATTCAATTTAACTCCAAATTGAATGAAATCAATTTTGTTAGTTTTCATTTTTAATGAACTTTTAAATGGACTAGGTTTTAAGTATGGTTCTGTTATAGCAAATTTTGATAATTATTTTATTTGTAAATAAATGACTTTAACTTTGTAAAATGCTTAGAAAATTCTTATGAGCACCAAACGAACTAAAATTTTTACCTAAATTCACCTAAAATTCTAATCTACCTACAATGTGAATTATGTAACTATTTATGTAACTGAGAATATGTATCAGACTACAGTGCATCACACATCTGAGAGGACAAAACTCCAACCTTGTCACTGATGGTCCAGGAGGAAGGTTAATGCAGAAAGGACATCATATACATGTAAAATCCAAGCTCACAGAAACAAAGAAGTGTAAAGCCAAAATAACAGTTCATCCATTGCATGTAATAGTAATCTTCCAACCATACATAAGAGTATCAGTGAGATCAAGTCTGAACCATACACAAGTCTAACATCAAGTCTTAACCATAAAGCAAAATAAAGGAACATGCATGAATTCTGTCATCACAAAAGCATCACGTTACATAGGAACGACCTACTTCTTCTTCTTAGGGGTTAGCTTCTTTTTAGCTAGCTTCTTAATCGGCGATCTCATCTTTTGTGGGGTAGAAGTAGATGGTTCACTTCCAAGACCATGAGTAGATATGACATCCAATTGTTGCCTCATCATAGTAAGTTGTGGAGCAATTGCAAGACCATCCCCTGTAGAAGGAGTAGGTGCTGCAGTAACATCAGACGACTCTTCTCTATCCTTCTTACTCTTCTTCCTTGGAGGGTTTCTTTTCCTATAACACATACATGAATTGGTTAGTGCATTATAATAAAATTTAAGCATGCATTTTAACACATATTTACCTTTTCTTATGGGATTTTAGAGGGCATGCTCCCCTGCTTTGATGTCCTAGTTCTCCACAGGCCTTGCACTTTTGTTTACTTTGTTGCCTTTTTTTTCTTTGGCACCTCATTGGCAGCCTTAAACCTTTGTGTCTTTGGTCTTCCCGCTGACCTTTTGAGCTGAGGTGGGTGCAACTTTAAGCCAGGATCAACCTTTTGCCATTGGGACTTGTCAGTCATCGGTTGCACAATCCCAGCATATGCAGCTTTAAATGTAACACCCTGGCTATTCGGAAGCCAAAATGTTACCTAAATGATCTAGCGTACAACCATAATGAGGAAGAATTTAAACAATATCATCTAATGACATAAAGAGATTAACATTTAATAGAACAAAGGCATGAATATAATTTGAATCCAAATAATTATATCAAAGTGGTGATCAAGGATCACAAGCAGTACTTAATCAACCATAACATAGAAAAAGGTATCATCCACCATCTAACTTTATTTATTACAGTTCATCACTTAACGAATAGAAGGCAGAAACTAAATCAAATTATTGAAACTTGAATATGGTGAAGTGAATGAATAGTGCGTGTCTACTCCCTCCCAATAATGCCATCATCAACGATCACCTAAAATAAACAACAAAGGCAAGAATGAGTCTGAGACTCAGCAAGTACAAAGAATAACTGGACATACAATAAATATGAACAAGACAATATCATTAAAGATTATGAACATAGCACTGAAAGAACATATGAATGAATGGATTGAATGTAATGAATGGACTGCACTCCTGCTTATACCGGTATAGCTAGTGACACACCCGTCGGTGTTCACTTAGGCCCGTATTTAACAAAATGCAGGGATCCATAGCCCATATGAAGAACGTTTCATACGGCAGTCCAAATCTGCCCACATTGGAATGGTGGGTCTTACGTGCCCATACTAGAATTGATGGGTCTTTGAAATCCACTTCCGTGGATGAAACATGAACAATGGATGCATGTAATGAACTATGAATAATGAAAGACATCATCTTCAAATATGGAGTAACGAATATGAAAGGAACATAAACATTGAAACTTCTCATGGATCATAGAAAAACACAGTGCGAACATCAAGCATTCAACATTCACTAGCCTTAAGAATATTAAAGTACTCGCCTTCCGCGTTGCGACGCGTTAGTAGGCAACGAAGGTGCACCTAAACCAGAAGCCTCTCCGCCTACACAAGTAAGTGCTTGAAATAAGAACAACATGGTACAGGACACTACCAGCAACGTTCTACAACACCTTCCCGACAACCCAAAAATTAACTATTAGACCTATTCTGAAACAGACAACACAATCACAGAAAACGAATCTGGACAGCAGCACGGAATAAATCATAACTATTGATCTGAGACTCGGAATGAGGTGAGCCCAGATCCTAAGGAAACTTAACGAACATATCTACAAAAGTCTAGTTGGCGAGATCTCCCAATTCGGTCAAAAGAATAAGCTAACAGGTAGATGAAAGTATAAGACAGATTCTGTCTAGACGAAAAATATAGCAGTAAAGAACAGATCACAACTTTTGATCTACAACTCCGATTAGGGCGTTCTTTATCATTCTGGAAAGGTTATAAAAATTATACAACATTATAGCTGGGTGAAAACCCTAAATCTTCCATTAACTTAATCATATTTTAAAAGACAACTTGACAGTTCATTATCGTCAGGAATTCAGAACACCAGGAAAGATTATACCATAACTTTTGATCCGTACGTCGGAATTAAGTGTTCTTGGTGGCTACGGAAAGCTAAGAACAATATCTATATATCTATAGGAGATGGAAATCTCCAATTCGGCCTCTAAAAATCCAAAATTGGCCACGCAACAATCTGGACAGATCTGAAATTCTAACAGCAGCAATTCGATCCAATCCAACCAATCGAATTCGCATCTAATCATCATCAAACAGCAGGGAAAACACCTCGTTACCCTTGAAGACCCGCGGAAAGACGATGATCTATCCTCGAAGAAGCTCCTCTCCTTTTCTTCTCCTCTCTCCCTCCCCTCCTTCTTCCTCCACGGTCGGTCACCAAAGTAGGAAACGGCGACGCTGGAAGACGGCAATGCGGGGAGGGGAGCCTCAGAGCAACGTGACATCAGAATAGCAGTGGTGGCGGCATCTGTAGCATGTCATGCTACAGTACTAGGGTTTGGAGGAAAAGGGCGCCTCCCCCTTGGCCCTTTAAATGACCGGCTCTCCTTGGCCCATTAAGTGGCTGGCTCCCCTTGGGCCTCCTAGGCCAAGGCCCGAGGCCCAGGTTCTCGAATAATAGCAGAAAACTCCATTTTTAATCTATTATTCTCTGTTGGATACTTCCTTTACTAGAATAAATTCGAGGTATTACATTAAATTTAGCCAAGGAGAAGAAATCATCAACATAGTCCTCCATATTGGCTTGCCTATTGCTACAGATGAATCGCAAGGCATGCTGGCATGGTTTCCCAGATACTTGCATTCTCTACATGTGCATTCCCTACTAAGAAGATGGACCACATGCCTGCTATTGTCAAGCATGTTCACTACCTCAGCAGTTGTATTTGCTCCCGGGGTTGCCTTCAAGTGTCCAAGACCTCTAGTGCTCGCATTGAGTTCATGAATAACAGCTGGAAGTATTCTACCCTACAATCTGTCTCCAATCCTCCTCCTCTTATCACAACGCTTCATAATCAAGTTTCGGATGGTGTCCATGAGTTCAACCATCGGAAAATCCTTAAAATTCATGATCCAAGAGTTGTATGTTTCTGCAATATTATTGTGCATGTAGTCACACTTCGCAATTGTATTGAACAAGGCCCTACTCCAGATGTGAGGGTGGTACTGGTTGAGGTACTCAATGGCTGCTGGACAATTTTCTTGAATTACTTGAATGTGCTCCTACAAATCCTCGTATCTGTAAGATCGTGCCACTGTCCACATGTTACTAGAGACCATAGGACCATGAAACTTCTTCTGCATGTTCCCCCAAAGATGCCTAAAACACTCTCTATGCTCAACATCCGGGAAAACCCTCTTTACACCTTCACATACCCCATTCACAACATCTGTATGCAAAGTCAGCCCATGTGGTTTGCCGATTGCCTTACGTAGCTGTTGCATAAACCAAGTCCAATTCTCTGAAGACTCCGAGTCGATAATACCATATGCAACCGGGTACATCCAGTTGTGGCCATCTATGGCCGTAGCAGATGCCATTTGGCCATTGTACCTACCAGTGAGAAAGGTTGAGTCGATGCCCAAGTACGGTCTACAGCCATTAAGAAATCCATCAATGCAAGGCTTTAGCGCAACAAACATCTTGTGAAAGTGTGTCTTCCCACTGTACACCTTGGTGTCTATCTCAACGATGCTACCTGGCATTATTCTTTCAAGCTCTGCCTTGAAACTGTACAAAGATTGGAAACTCTCTTCCCATGGCCCATATAGCTACTCTAGTGCTAACTGTCTCTCAGCCCACACCTTTCCATAGCCAATTGTGACATTATATTTCTGTTCGAGTGCCTTTTCTAACTCACTTGCACCCATAGTTGGATTTGCCCTAATCAAAGGAAGAGCTCTATCTGCCACCCAGCCTTGTGATGCCATAGAGCTCTTTATTCTGCTTGTTGAAGCACATTTGTGGGAATCAACACTACTACAGGAAGCCTCATCACAGACGGTTCGGAACCGTCATCACAGACGGTTTCCGAACCGTCTATATTTGTTGGTCTGTGATAACAGTAGTTATCCTGAGCGGTCTCAAAACCGTGCGTGATCGCACTATCACGAGCGGTTTTTTGTTGAAACCGTGCAGAGAAGGCTATTATCCTGAGCGGTTTTCATCAAAACCGTCATGAAAGCTATTTTCGCATGAGCGGTTCTTGTTGAACAAATGCGTGATGAGTTTTCTAAGCGGTTCTTGTTTAGAACCGTCTGTGATAACCTTTCAGGGCAAAAAAAAACCGGCAATTGCTAAAACTTGGAGGCCGTTTAGAGGCCCTAAACGACCTTTTTAGGGTTTTCACTTTTTGAGACCTCGCAAAGAGAATCTGACCTTGACTTATGGATTTTCGGATTGAGCTTTTCGTTAGCTTTCCAACGAGCCAAAGAACGTCGCAATCGGAGTTCGTATGCAAAAGTTATGATGATTTTACCGAACGGTGCGCGATCTACCATCTATATTTTGCCCAAACCAAATAACTCAACATGAACTACACACATCACAGTAGCATCACCCACATCACAAGTAGCATCAACTCGGTAATCCACATCACAAAGCAAAGGGGGGAGTAGAGAGTGAGGTCGTGGGAGGCCAGGCGGCAAGTGGAGGAGGCCAAGGCGCACGAGGTCGTGGGAGGCCGGTGACGACGAGGTCGGGCGAGTTGGAGGAGGCCGGCGACAAGCTCGGCGGAGGCCGGGCGCAAGGTGTGAGGAGGAGAAATGGCAGAGGAGGAGATGGAGGTATGAGTGTGAGGAGGAGAGACCGCAGAGGAGGAGATGGAGGTTATATAAAGCGAGTTTTGAATTTCGCCCATTATGTTCAAATTTTTGTTTCCGCCCAACAATCGAGACGGTTCTTGTTAAGAACCGCTCAGTGATAGCACCTATCCTGACGGTTTTTAATAGAACCGTCTGTGATCATTCCTGAGCGGTTCTAATTACAAACCGTCTATGATAATTCTTGGCGATGGCGAAGGCGGCGATAGTGGCGATGGCGGTGCGGCGAAGGATATCGCAGACGGTTCTCTACTAGAACCGCTCAGTGATTGGGATTATCACGAGCGGTTTGTGAATAGAACCATTCGTGATAATTCCTGACGGTTCTATTTACAAACCGCTCAGTGATATATGACTATCACGAGCGGTTCTAAAAAATACCGTCTGTGATAGGCTTCCCGCGCCACCCGCTAGTCGGACATATTAATACGACGGTTCCAAAGGAACCGTCTGTGATGGGGCGTCTACTATAGACTGTTTTGTAGTAGTGCAACCAACACTGTAACCTGCAGATATATTGCAACAACTTAATATTTACCAACTTAGTATTTAACACAATGAAATGAACATTACTTAGTACAACTTAAACTATGTTACGTTAGTACCGTGGACGCTTTGATCAATCCCAAGATATCGTAGTTATTCTCCAGGGCGAGTCCTCCTTCTTGCATTCTCCTCTGTACCTTGTTTTGTCAGTCTTACATTTGCCTATCTCAAACTCCCCCTTAATAGCAAACTGCCTCAAAGCTAATCTAAATTCCTTCATATTAGGAAAGGTGCTGCCCAATTCAATCTTGGGATCTTCTTTATCATGCACATGCATTGGCTCCACATGTGCATAGTCATTTACTAGTAAGTCGTCCTCTGTATCAATAACTCCATTGTTCGGACCACTGGCATCATCATTCGGCTCCACATGTGCATACTCACTCTCCTCGGCCCTTAGCCCAAGCATGTCAAACATCTGGTCGTCCGTGATGTACATGTACACCATTTCCATCCACATTAGTAGGGTCAGATGGATCAACTTGGGGAATAGCAAAATCTGCCCCTTGACTAGCCCATATGAGAGTGTATGTGGAGTCATTGCAAGGGTTGTCTGGTTCTTGCCATTGTAATGTGGAGTCATTAATAGGATCAACATGAAAGGATAGGTGTGGAGGACTCACAGATTGACAATGTGAAGCACTAGAAATTCCACTGCAAATAGTTGATAAGTTTTTTTTGGCTATCCACTATAGTGATGAACAAATTAACCAACTTACTATCCATATTTGCATCAAACAACCCCAGAAGTTCGGCATCGCTACATATCCTTACTTGTGTTCCTTTCTTACTGTCAAAATACCATATCAAAGCATCCTGCGCCAACCCCCAAATTGACTTTCATTTCAAGTCATCGTTCAGATCTAACATCGAGTACAAATCTCTATCATCTACCACCAAATTGTGAGTTGCAGCTCCATATGACTTGGTGCTGCCATCATCAAGTCGTGCTACGTACGCAGCAAAGTTAGCAACTACTCTATATGCGGTACCACACTCAACCCTACACCAACACCAATAAATAAATGAAATGCGAAGCACATGTTAGCTACAGCGAAGAGTCTTCTTCCACCACATATAGTCCACAATATGACAGAAAAATATATTTACCCACTGCTACAATGCGATTCTTCCATTTGAATTCCACTACAAATAGCTGGGGGGCAAGAAGTTCTTCTTTATCTTCTTCAAGATATAGGGACTCCTCTTCAGACTCTGGAATCGGGGCTAGTGATAGACAAGCAATAAAAATTAGTCAGGTAAGTAAACAAGTCATTGAACAAGTAAATTGATGGAAAATTAGTCAAGATAGGAGGGCTTAGAGTTCCCTCGGGCGAGGACCAAGGGGGAGTAGGGACCTGCGGCGGCCGACGAGCTAGGGATGGCTTGGAGATGCGGCGGCCAGCGAGCTGGGGACGCAGCTTGGAGCTCCATCGGGGGTGGCCGATTGGGGGGAGGTGCCACCAGTTTGGGCGAGGAGCAGGGGGAGCAGGGGGAGGGGCACAGGACCAGCGGCCGGTGAGGAGGGGGAGAGGGGAGGGGAGCAGGACCGGCGGCCCAAGCCCTTGCTTGCGGGTTCATGGCTAGTAACCAAATGGATGGGGCACATGTGAATCTCATGGGCAGCAGAGAGGATGGATTCATTTGGTAGAGGGGCAAAATGGGTATATCATATTTCGAATTGATGGGAAATTAGAGAAAAGATGTGAGAATGGCAAATTTCAATGGGAAAAGAAACTGAAGTGGCATATTTCAAATTTCAATATACTCAGTGGCATATCTCGAAGTGGCAACATTCTTAATGGCATATATCAAATTTTGCCAATTGGAAACGGAATAATGGCCGTAGTCAATAATCGGACGATCACAAATTGTTATTATTAAAGGGTGCAGACATTTGAAAAACCACCTCGCCCCTTTGCACCCGATGGCGAACTAGCTAGCCCCTCCGTAGCCACCTCGCCGGTGCCCGCCGGCACCGGCGGCCACCTCCCTAGCTCCCTCACCCCTTTCCGCCCGATCCACCCCTCCCCTCTCCCCCCCAAAATCCCCACCCCCACCTCTTTCGTCCGCGCCCGCCCGCTTCGTTTCGTCTAGTGATGTCGACCTCTCTCGATTCCTATGACTTGCAGGAGGAGGAGCTTGACTATGGGGTGTTGGGAGACGACAACCCAGATCTTGAGCGTCATCTCGGCATGCGGCCTCATGAGGAAGATTCGGCCAAATCTCTAGACCTAGATCTAGAGATCTTGTCTGCTCCAGAGCTGGGAGAGGGGCAAGAGGATGGCCTCTCGGACCTGTCCCCAGATCCTGCCATTCTGGCCGTATCTCTAGACTCCAGCCTACGAGTCGGGCCTCCTTCAACAGCAGAGTCCGGGCCTGGAGCTAGGATCAGTACGCCCCTTTCTGATGCGGTTCATCCTCAGGTCAGCACTTTGCCTCTCCTACCTAGGGCTCTTCTGGGTGGGCAAAATCCGGCCAAGATCTAGCTCCTATCCTGTCAGTCTGGGGCAATCCTGCCGACGCCTAGCTCCGATGCCACTTCGTCTCTCCAGTTCGAGGTGGTAGGCAACGGAAGTAAAGTCTCCTTTCCAATACCTTCCAAGGAATCCTCTCAGCTCGTGGGCAGCTCCCAAAAAATGTATCTCTAAGCTCCGTCGTCAAAACTAGGCAATGGATTCTCAGCTACCAGGGGCACCAATATGAACTTTGCCACTTTATCCCTTGGTGGTGGTTCGGACCACAACGACCGCATTAATTCTAGTTCGGGAGGCTGCCAAGTGAGGGGAGTTCAATTGCAGTAGGTGCAGCACACTAAAATGAAGCAGTTTCAAAACCAATGGACACAGGTTCGGCAGCGGTATTGGGGGAGAAAGAAAACACATTCAAGACAAGCTGAGTTGGCAGTTGGGAAAGCAAGTTTAAGGGCAGTTGATCACCTTAAATTGCAGCTCGCGGGTCACTGCTTTCGTTGCTTGAACATCGCATAGCGCTTTGCAGAGAGCTTGTAAAATGCCTTAGATACAAGACCAATGGCCACATAGCTCGCTACTGCCCACACCGACTTCCTAACAAGAAGCGAGACCTTCAACCACCGCCAAGATCAGTCAAAGCAACACCACGAGCCAAACCTGACATGGAGGACCATGGCCTTGGGCATGCCTCCAATAGGCCGAAGGAGGGCTCCTGCGCCATTACGGTCACGCCACCAATGAAGGATGACCTCCACAGGCTACATAGTCTCTCCATTGTTGCCAAGGTGACGGGACAGCGCTAGAACCCCTCGACGGCCCTGGTGGCACGAGCCATCTAGGTTCGCTTGTGGTTTCTATTGAAGGACATCACCGTCTCCCACTTCCACCAGGAGGACTTCCTTGTGGAGTTCCAGAACCAGCGACAGCACGAAGTCGCGCTTGATGCAGGAGGGGCCTCCCTTGATGGCTTCCAGTTGCTGTTCCACCAGTGGGACCAAAGTGCTGATGCACATCGCAGCATCTGGAGGTATCGCGCCTTACTGTACCTGGAAGGAGTCCCTCTCCATGCTCGGCGCCCCTCGGTGGTCGAGCGGGTGGCAGGGGGGAACTGTCAATTCAATCGAGTGGACGAGCTTTCTCGGGAGCGAGACTGGAATGTGTCCATCTAGGCGGTGTGGGTCTGGGTTCGTGACCTAGATGCCATACCGAAGGTCTCGCATCTCTACCTCATGGACCGTCTAGAGGAGGGAGTTCTGGAGCTTGATCCAGCAGTCCCTATATGCCCTCTCCCCCTGTTGGAGTCTCCAGGTAGGGTCTCTGCCACAAACTGCCGATCCATCTTAGCATTCTGGAAGACTACACCCCTTTTGGGATCCTCTCTTCTGGGGGTGAATATGGTGACTCTCCCTCTGAAGCTGGAGAGGATTACCCCTCGCGTGTTCATTTCTTTTGGATCGTGGGGGTACCGGATGGGTCGGAAAAGCAGTCCCGGCACCTGGCCGAGGATGTTCATTCCAGGCTCGGCCCGAGGAGGGACGACAAGGATGACTACGAGGAGGACCGTGATGACAGAGCCGGTCGTGCCAAATTCTATCATGAATATCGGGCATGTGAACTCGTTGGAGGACACAACACCTCAGGCCGAGGGGGTCGGGGAGCCCCCCATTGACATTCCTACAGAGGGCGCTCTCGCTCTCCGGTAGGGCGTTATAGGCGCTACGCCAGTGCGGGCCAGTCGTGCCGCTGTGACCTTTCCTGGGGGAACACGCGAGGGTGGAGCCGCACAAGATCGCTGCCAAGGAGGTTCTTCCTACAATAGAAGAAGTCGCCGCCTCCGCATCCTTGCAAGAGCTTTTTGGGGCAGTTCACGCCTCATCAAGGACCAGGTGGGCAAGGAAGCGTCCATATCTATTGGCCGCACCTGGCTCTAGCTGACTCCATCTTAGAAAGGCCCCTGCTCAATCTGGCTGTCGAAGCCACCAGGGAAGACCCCATGAGGCTTGAAGCGACCTTGCCTTGGAGCCCTTCGGGGTCCGAGGACAGGGTTAGCTCCCCGGTCTTCCAACCGGGAGGGGACTGGCTGCCTTCCGACTCTGATGTCCAGGAGCCCTAGGAGGTCACTCCCAGCCTTTGGGA
Source organism: Phyllostachys edulis (assembly GCA_036346405.1). Lineage (NCBI taxonomy): Eukaryota > Viridiplantae > Streptophyta > Magnoliopsida > Poales > Poaceae > Phyllostachys > Phyllostachys edulis. Next base: position 101,931,465 of record CM070562.1, on the reverse strand, counting down.
GTCATTGGAGCCGCAGGGGATGCTTAATTGTTCGCAGCCCCGCACCCCCTCTCTGATTGGACCGCCTCCTGCTCCGGAACAACCTGAGGCGCCATCGACTCGGCGCAGCTTGCGCCTTGCAGCAAAGAAGAGTTCGACCCAGGTGGGAGCGGCTAAGCAAGCTGCTGTGTTGCTAGAGAAAAAATTGTCTGCTCTTGGGCATGGTGGCAAGAACTCGTGTGGATCGGCCAAGGAATGTCTAGTAGCCATGTTTGCACAGCCACTGCAGCCGGAGGTCATTCATGCTCTCAAGGAGCTGACTGGTATGGAAAGCAAGGCGCAGCTGAGCTTACCAGCATTGGGCCTCAATGGGGAAGACCTTGCCGCAATGGCCAATAAAGTTGTTGCGGCCTAAGGGCAGTGGTAGTTGGCAGGATAGGGGTGATATTTGTTAGTTAGTTTGTCCTCTTTTGTGTTTTGGGTCAGTAGGATGCAAATGCTTAATATGCTAGTTGTAACAGGGAGACATAGATCGCCAGGTTGCATCAGTTTGAATCCTGGCAGGTTGCTTGTAACTCCTTCAATCTCAGTAATGAAAGCATGTTTCAAATGTGTTGGCTGCTGCATGCAGCTCGAGTGCACTACTTCTTCATGCATTCTTAGAAGATTCTAAGCTGGAATGTTAGAGGGCTTAATGCACCAGCCAGAAGACAGGTAGTCAAGGAATTGGTAGTAGATATCCCTTGTGATATAGTCTGTTTGCATGAAACAAAACTAACACTCATTGACAATGCAATGCTAAGTGAAATAGTAGGAGGGCAAATGAAGGGAGTCCTCTAGAAACCATCAGTGGGGACCAGGGGGCATTGCGATAATCTAGGACACAGATAGAGTCCACATTGATAGTCCAACAATCCAGGACCATTCCATCACAGCGAGGGTCAAGCCTTACGCGGATGGCCCTGTATGGATGTTAACAATGGTCTATGGACCACATCAAGACCAACTCAAGTAGGCCTTCCTAGAGGAGATGAAACAAATTCATGCCTCGCTGCAGGAGCCTTGGCTAATTCTTGGAGACTTTAATCTCATCTACAGGGCGTGTGACAAGAATAATCACAACTTAAACAGGAGGCTAATGGCTCAAGTTCGGGCAACCATTGACCACTGTGAGCTAAAGGAGATACAGTTACAGGAGCGTCAGTTCACGTGGTCAAATGAGCAAGCTAACCCGACACTAGAGAGAATCAACCGAGCTTTCGCCAATGCTGATTGGGATCATCTTTTCTCGGACCATCAGTTGCGTCCACTCTCCTCCTCAATGTCTGACCATTGTCTTTTGTTGGTTGCGGCAAAGGAGAGGATCTCCAAGCGGAGGCGTTTCATCTTTCAGAATTACTGGCCTTTGTTGCATTCTTACAAAGAGGTGGTTAAGGGAGCATGGTCACAACATGTGGAGACAACCGACCCGGTTAAGATACTGTTGTGTAAATTGCAAAGGATGGCTACAGCTCTAGCCAGTTGGAACAGTAAAAACTTTGGCAACAAGAAATTGCAAATGCAGCTAGCGCTAGAAATGGTATTCCAACTGGACCAAGCACAGGAGTTAAGACGGCTCTCTCTTTCAGAAAAGGAGCTGCGCATAGGACTTAAAGTAAGAATCCTAGGCTTAGTGGCAATAAAATGAATGGTATGGAGGCAACGATCTCGAATAACGTGGCTGAAACTAGGAGATGCAAATACAAAATACTTTCACTCCAAGACAACATCAAGAAAGAGGAAAAGCTTTATTCACGTTCTGTCATATTCGGCTGGTACCTATTCCCGCCAATCAGAGAAGGAAATGGCGTTGTTTCGGCACTTCTCACACATCATCGGTACAACACGGTAGGAAACTAGGGTGTTCGACTGGGAACACATCCGGCCGAGTCAGGGACCGTCATTTTCTCTAAGTCAACTGGAACAACCATTCTCAGAACAAGAAATCATTGAGGCAATACACAGGATGCCCCAGGACAAGGCCCCAGGGCCAGATGGATTCACTGGGGTATTCTACAAGGAAACGTGGGACATCATTAGGCTGGACATTTTGGTAGTCTTCAACAAATTCTACAACCTTAATAGAACATATTTCGCAAAAATAAACACGGCGGACATAGTCTTACTGCCTAAGAAGGAACAACCGATTGATATATCGGAGTTCAGGCATGTCAGCTTGATTCATAGCATGGCCAAATTAATTTCAAAGGTGCTTTCCTCCAAGCTGTCAAAACACATGGACAAGTTGATTGCCAAATGCTAGAGCGCCTTCATCAAGACGCGCTGCATACAAGACAACTTCCTTTATGTACAAAACCTTGCTCGCAGTTACCACCGATCCAGGACGCCGAACCTCATGATCAAGCTAGATATCTCCAAGGCCTTCAACTCGGTCTCATGGCCTTATTTGCTTGATGCTCTGCACCAATGGGGCTTCGGACCAAGATGGAGAGAATGGATTTCAATGCTACTGGGTACATCAAACTCTACAATAATCCTAAATGGGATCGGAGGACCAAAAATTTGGCATCATTACGGGGTGCGACAGGGGGACTCATTATCCCCGTATCTATTCATTGTGGCAATAGATGCTCTACAATATCTACCGAACACGGCCATAGAGAGAGGATGGCTATCCCCACTGAGTGGGAGGATAGTAAAGGCGCGACTTTCTATGTACGCGGATGATGCGATGATTTTTATGCCACCTATCAAAGAAGACTTGGACAATTTAAAAGAGCTTCTGAACATCTTCGGAGAGGTGACTGGATTAAAGATAAATCTAAACAAAAGTGCTATCATTCCTATTCAGTGCCAAGAACGAGACTTAGACATCATCGTTCAGGACTTCCCTGCCTCAAGGAGGTGCATGCCATGCACATATCTAGGTCTCCCGCTATCTCTGCGCAAGTTGAGGAAGGTGCATCTTCAGCCACTTCTAGATAAGGTAAAGGCGAGGCTTGCAGGCTACAAGAAGAAAATGTTATCTAGAGCGGGAAGACTTACGATGCTCAAGGCGGTTCTCACCTCTATACCCATTTATCAAATGACCTTGGCCGATATTCCGGCATGGACACGGAAGCATATCGATAAATGTCGCAGGGTGTGGTTTTGGAGTGGGAACACGGTGTGTCGTCCAAAAAAGTGGGGCGGTCTTGGAGTCCTGCACCTTGTCTTTTTTGGCTAGGCTCTATGCATTCGTTGGATGTGGTACTCTTGGAAGGAGCCTGAGAAACAGTGGAATGGCATGCGGTTTCCAATCGATGAAAAGGACCATGAGTTTTTCCAGGCTTCTACCAAAATTACTCTAGGAAGTGGAGATAAGGCAAAGTTCTGTAAGGATGTGTGGATGGGGAACGCTGCCTTGAAAGAAGTGGCCCCCAACCTCTTTTGTATTGTGGCCAGAAAAAACAGGATGGTGAGAGAGGCACTAGAGGGGAATTCTTGGATCACTGATCTCAGGCGAAGGATTACATAACATCACATTCCGAAATTTGTGCACCTATATGGCAGCTCACGCGGGTGGCACTTACTCCAGAAATACCGGATGACATCACCTGGATATGGACCTCGACAGACACATATGCTACCAGGTCGGCATATGAGGCGCAGTTCGTAGGATCAATTGAAAGGCCCTACGTTAGTCTCTTTTGGAATTCTTGGGTGCCACAAAAGTGTAAATTTTTTGCATGGCTCGTAGTGCAGGAGCAGATACCAACGGCGGATATACTAGCAACAAGGCATATGAAAAATGATTATTGGTGTCCTCTTTGTACAGTAAACCCAAAAACAGTAAGACACCTTCTACTCAACTGCGCCTATGCAAAGAGGGTGTAGAATTTTACCAATGGAAGGTCGCACTCATGAATCGGTCTTGCATTGGTGGTTGGAAACCTCGAAAAAGGAAGTAGCATCGAGCAGAAAGGGCCAAAGCTCTTTAATCATGCTAACCTTTTGGCAACTCTGGAAAGAAAGGAATAGGAGAATTTTCCAAGCTCAAAGGAACGAGGTAACTGGGCTGGTAGCGATAATTAAAGAAGAAGCTAGGGCTTGGATATTAAGCGGGGCTAGCAGTCTAGCGGCATATCTTTCCGCGGGCAATGCGGCGCTTACATAACCCTGGGATCAATACGCAGGCGCCGGGGCAAGTAAGCACTGAAAAACATGGGCATGAACAACTCTCAAGGCATTCACTCAGCGAGGGGCGAAGGAGACAAGGAGAGTTTGGTTCAGGGGGTTTAAGGGGTTTTCGACTTGTTTTGTGTGTGTGTTGTGTTTTTTGTTTTGTTGTCTTTGGGCCTTCGTTTTACTTTGTGATGTACTCGTTTTGAGTCTTTTTGTTCTCTTTCCCTTCTTTTTTTTGTGTGCCTTTGTAATTTTGAACCTTGGTTTTCTTTCCGCCTTTAATGCAGAGTTGGCAGTTCTCCTGCCACACCTTAAAAAAATTGTTATTAGCTATTCAGATTGTTATCTGTTCAAATTGGAAGATTTGTGATCCAATTATTGACTACCACTAACAACGTAACCTCTCTACAGCCACAAAGCTTCCCAGCTAAGTGTTCCTGCCAGTTTCACAGTTGACTTGATTTCCTCTTCATAATACAACTGTCAACTCGTCAAGGGTCTTCCTCGTACTCCATAGTTTCTCAGTCCAAGGAAAGGCTATAGTCGCATGCAATGAGTTGTTTTCCTCACTGTCATACCATCATATTCTCGCTTGGCAATGCAGCGACGCACACTGCGTGCAATGCACCTAGATACAATCTTGAATGCGCCAATTCCTTTTTTAAGCAAGAATGCGATATATCCTTATTGGAGAAATTTCGACATAAAAAACCAACAAAGCATACCTTGCATGGTATTTGTTGTCCATAAATTTTCTTCTCGTCTACATAAGATGTGGTACATATAAATTTTTCTTTTTTATTCGCAAAGTGCAGTAACAAACCAAACAACATCTAGATTCTTTGCGCACACCAAAATGCTCATTCCTATCCAACAGTGGCATGAATTCGGCGACGACGCCGACTGACAGACAGATGGTAGGCTGTGGCAGGCAGGACCTGGTTGCAAGATCGACCAACGGCCACAACCTACACTGATGGCCGGGAGGCCATCCACGACAGGCACTTGGAACAACAGAGTAGCCATTCAGCGACTATTTTCATATGCTTGGGACGCTGTCATGGCGAATAACAACTCATCTGAGTGATTGTCTACTTGTAGAGACCATGTGGTTTGATATTAGTCTAGGTGATGAACAATTGACATCGTTGTCGAGGAGTTTGGGGAGTGAACTCTCAGTTTTGCAAAAGTTGGCGTTCTGTCAAGGTGTAGGCGGTTTGACCGACCATGGGGGGCGGTCAGACCAGCTGTGCCCGGGTGCACTAACTGTGGCCATGGGGGGCGGTCAGACCAGCAATGCAAAGTTGTGCCAAATGGACATTAAACACTTGTGTGGGAGTGTTAGGGGATGGGTTTACACTAGGTGCCATTGAAAATGCAAACTGGATGCAAAACTACATAGAGGTTAACCAAAAAGTCCAGATAGGGGTGTTTTGAGGTTTTGGGAAGCAGTCTGATTGGCCACTCTTTGGCGATCCGATCGGCTACGGCTAGACCGGTCCCCTGTTACCAGGGGTCGCGGTCAGACCGGTCAGAGCGGTCAGAACGGCCAAAGGCTAGTGGTCAGACCGGCTAGGTGGCGGTGGTCTGACTGGTCGTGACGGTTCAATTCACAAAGAGGTGTGTCGAACTTTGGGATTTGACCTATAGGGTTATGGAATTGGTGCATATGTGTTGTATGATGCATGTTTTGGCTAATATGGGTCAAGTTGCAAAAAATTTGTGTCCGAAATCGATTTATTGGTCTATTATTGTGCAGGGAAGCTTGGAGTCAACTACGGTCAATGACGAGGATGATTGGGACTTGGTTTCGTCAAATCAAGGTCTAGAATGATCAAGGATGCTTGGTGAAGTTGTTGGACTCAAGCAAGCTAGGTGCAAGATGGAAAAGAACAGAAAGTTTGGTGCAACAGGTTGCATCAAGTGTCGTGAGCGGGTGCAAGTGTTGAAGCGGTTCAGTGGGAGCCGGATGGGAGAGACTTGCTGACATGATGAAAGTCATTGATGAACCTATGCGTGGCGAAGCATGAGATTGCTTCACAAGATTGGACTCATTCAAGGATGGAAGAATTGAGAAGGAGGTAATTTGGTATCTTCACAAAATACCTGGTTGATGTCCTTGGAGAAACCATGACTCATGATGGTGCAAAGGAGAAGCAGTTTAGGTCATAAGGAGGACAAGATCACGAAGAGACGGATTCGGGAGCGCTGGATCGTCATCCGCTTTGAAAAACATGCGTGAATGTGAGACTCATTTGTGTGTGGGATTAATGGATGCCTGTTAGGGTTTTCTCTATAGACCTAGTCTCCACCATATAAGGGATGGTGCATATTTGCACACCAACCAAGCCTACGAACCCTAATTTGAAATTTGAGGAAAGTGGTGAGAATAAAGGAGGCTAGGGTTTGAAAGTTGTATTGAGAGAAAAATTGTGGGATTGGGTGCTCATGAGTGAGTTTTTGTCCGCCATGGTGGAGTGATGTAAACCATCAATTCCTCAATATCAATCTAACCAAATTCGTGCAAAGATGAGTTGTCTCTTGTTCTTGCTCTCTTTCATGTGATTTTGGGTTCTTTTGTTCTAGGGTTTTGTCTTGGTCTTTTGTTATGATCTAGCTTGCTAGGACTTAGAAGTTGATCTAATATCATCTTGATCATGTTTCATCCACGAGCAAACCTTTGGACCAAGTTTAGGTTTTCACTCGATTATGAGCCCTCTTGCTCTCAATCAAGAAATTCATTGAACCTTAGCTAAGATTGTCTCGATCTTCGATTGAAATAGGTTCTTGACCTTCTTGTTGAATCGTGTTTGAAGTCTCAAGTGATTTGGACTTGTAGATCAAAATTTAGGTCTTTTTGTGGATCCAAAATCGTGCTGATTTTTCTGTCAGCCTAAGGGGGCAGTGGCTTCAGCTCAAATCTTCCCAAATGATTTTGATACCTTAAGCTTTATAGCTTCACATAGCTATTGGAGTGAAAAGAGAGTAGAATTCCAGAAGGGGAAAAGTGGGCTACTATTCACCCCCTCAAGTCACTAACATGGTCCAACAAGTGGTATCAGAGCCTGATTAGTTCATACTTGATCTTAACATGTCGATGAACATAGCGACAGACAAGTACTCTACCAAGCCAACTTTCTTTAATGGGCTCGACTATACCTATTAGAAGAATAGGATGTGTGTCTACCTTCAGAGCGAAGGTCAAGCCGTATGGAAGATCGTTAATGGTCCCTTGATTCTACCTAAGGTTGCTACGCTGACTTCAGCGGCCACTTTGGCTAACAACCATAAGACAAAGAACTTCCTATATGCTGGGCTTGGTAGACATGAGTATGGCATAATTTGCCACCTTAAGACCGCGTATGAGATTTGACACACTCTTGAGACCTATCATGAGAGCTCTTCTCAAATCAAACAAGTGCGTCAAACGATCTATAAGAGAGAGTACAACAAATTCGATATGCTTCTTGGAGAGAGCATCAATGACATGTTTACTCGTTTCAACAAAGTGCTCAGTCATTTGAGAGCTGTAGAGGTTGAGTACTGTCAATAAGAGAATGCCACTCATCTCTTGGCCGCCATGAATTCCAATGAGTGGGAAATGAAAGCTACCACCATTAAGGAGAATGTCAACTTGAACGATCTCACCCTGGAGTTACTATGTAGCAAGCTCAAGACTCATGAGATTAAAAGAGTTGATGACGAGGATTGAATAATCCTCAATTAATGAAGCTATTTATCTATAATATTCATTATGGATAATAGTACTCTAAATAGCCCTTGAATATACCCCTGGTCGGTAATACTTGCAATGACCAGTTCAGATTACGACAATCCTATGGTCGGAAGGTCTATTACGACTAGGTCGAATCACGACCACCCTATGGTCGATAAGTCTCACAGACATGTGGAACTTATCGACTAGGGACCCTATACACTATGCTTGACTATGTGTGGTAGTTAATACAATACATGCACATATTTGTCTCTAACATAACTGCGCGTACCTCTCTCTCTGTAGCAACAACTGCCCGACGAACATGCAAGGGGAATGTGTCACTGACAACAACCGATATCAATGTGCGGATTCCAACAACCATCAAGACGCACATCAACTGCCACCCCTTCGACGCTTTATAAGGGGTGGCACCGGCAATAGAGGGAGAAGAGACGAACACACACAGATAGAAGCCATTGATCCTTAATCTTAATTTTGGTGGCTTATTGTGCTTTATAACCTCATTCAATACAAGAACATAGGAGTAGTGTTGTTATTCTCTCCGAAGAAGGTATGAACCTATCTGAAAAACCCTGTCTCTTCTTGTGTAATCTCGAGAACCGTGCCCCCAGCATCTAACTCACAAATATTGATAGTAATTCATTGACAGTTGGCAAGACAAAGAAAGAAAATATGGCATGGGTAGCTGATCCCTTTAGGAAAGCTTATGATGATGGTTCTCTTGAGTCTTCAAGTTTTTCTTTTGCATGTCTATCTGCAATCACTGAGGGGGAGCTTGAGTCCATTTCCGAGCAAGAGTTAGCTCTCTTAGCCAAAAAATTCACCTGAGCCTACAACAATGTGAAGAACAAGAAGAGGGGTGGTCCAGTGACGTGTTACGAGTGTGGTGAGCTAAGCCACATTAGGGCAAATTGTCCCAAGCTAAGGGGCAAGGGCAACTACGAGGAGGAGAAGGGCTAGTGGAAGAAGCTTGAAGGACAGACGGCCAAGTTTGATCTCTCTAAGCTCAAGAAGTTCGCTCATCGGGTCCTTGTCGCTTTTAGAGATCATTCCATGAGTGATCTAGACTCTGAGAGCGAGGAAGACAAGGAGGTGGAGATCCCTTAAGAGAACAACAAGGGCAATGCCAAGGACATCATCGACCTGTGCTTCATGGCACACAACGAGGATGATCTTATCGACACATCTGATGAGGTACAACTCTCCTATGATGAGCTTTTCGTGCGATGTGACATGATGTATGATCAACTGCTTAGTCAAGATAAAGCTCTTAAGAAAGTCATGGCTAAGGCTAAGGACTTAGATTCTCATGTTGAGAACTTAAATCTTGAACTTGTTAATGTTAAGGACCTTGATGGTGATGAATGTGCCTCTTGCCATGTTTTACATGTTGAACTTGACAAATTGAAAAATGCTCATGACATTGCTTTGAATCAACTTGAAAATGATAGGAATGAGATTATTGAGTTTAAATCCAATCATTGAGAAAAAAAATACTTGGAAACTAGCAAGTTGGCAGCCCTTGAAAATGATTATATTGCTTGTGCATTTTTTGTTGAACGTAAGGATGACATTGATGATATGCAAGAAGCATTTAGAGTCAAATTTGATAAACAAAAGAGCAAAATTGATAATGCATCTTGTGCTTCATGCGAAGCTTTAAAACTTGAAGTTGTTGTGCATAAGGAAAAATATGCTAGAGCTGTCATGGGTAAAAATTGTGAATCATGTTCCAAGCTTATAATTGAGAATACCTACCTTAAAGACACTCTTGAAAAATTCTCTTTGGGTAAGAAGCAACTTAACATGATTCTAGACAAGTCCAAAACTCCTGTTGGAAAGCAACGATTAGGGTATAATTTTGCTAAAGATAAAACTAAGCCAAATGTCAATCAAGTGCTTGAGAGTGGGCTAGTTGAATTCAAAACCCCACCTGCTAAGATGTTGTTTAAGTCTAGTGGCTTTGCTCAAATGAAATCAGATTCGCATGATGCTTCTCCTAGTGGTACCAAGTACCATTGCACCTATTATAAGAGGTATGTGCATTTGATTGAGTTCTCTTGGCGTAGGCTTAAGCATGCTAGGAAGAACATTGCTAGAATCCCTATGTCTCAGTCTAGAGCTTTTAGGAGAGAGGGCATGTTTATGTTGAGATGAAACAATCTGGACTAGGATTTCAATCTTATCCTAGATATGCTCAGCGTCATGCTCTTAGACAGGTTGCAACTAATGCTTTTCATGAATGTCTCTCATGCTAGGCTGACAATTGATTCAATGCTAACAACCATGATTCCTATGCTTCTGGACGACATGTGTCTCAATACTAGATTCCCAAGTCTAGCGGACAGACCGGCCTAGTGGCAGCGGTCTAATTGGTCTTGATGGTTCAGTGCACAAAGATGTGTGCTAAACTTTGGGATTTGGCTGAGGGTCATGGAATTGGTGCATATGCGTTGCATGATTGTTGGACCCTGGCTTTTGAATACCCGAAGCCCTCGTGTATGTACCGTACTAGTCCCATGATCAATGACTAGTACACACATCCACAACATTGATATTCACATCCACACACAATATACATACAACATGAAACAAATAGGACATTAAACTTAAACGTTTACAACACGTTATATTAAAAAAGGCTGACCGACCAAATTAAACTACAAGTTTAAAAGGAGAATAGCAGAAGCATAGTAATAATACCAAAAGTCCAGTGGTGTGCCCATCCATATCCTCAGGCAACCGACAAGGACCAAACCCTAGCAAGACCTGTCACCACACCCTCCGGTACCAGGTGTGAAGAACACGTCATCCGGAATCGGGTCATCCCCATACTCTGATCAATAATTTATGCAAGATTGAGCACATTTTGTACTCAGCAAGACTTGTAGTGTATCGCAACATAATATAAATGCAAGGCTATCAAAGGATGAGGCTCTACACTTCAAATTATTTTCAGTACTAAGCAAGTTTAGTTTGCAATATCAATATGTAGTATTTTTCAACGGAAATTTTAAAGAGCAATTGACAGATAATGAAATAACAAGTATGTAACTTAACAATAGTAAAATCACAACCCTCCTCAGTTGTGATCATCATTTCATTCTCAGCCATAGACATGGTACTCATGTTAACAACAACAAAACCATCCCAACATTTCCCAACAAGACCATTTTTGTAAAAAAAATAAGACTATACCCAATGTGACAGCACTTAGCACACTCATGACCGTGAGCACAGCTATTTAAATAGATTTACACTCTGCAGAGGTGTACAACTTTACCCACATGATATGATCTCTCTAGTTTGTTTGGCATCCGTCGACACTACCGTTCACAACATGTTTGTAAGCAGTCTAGAGTTCGCAACAAAGCCTTTACATCTCCTAGACCTAACCTTGCACTAGCCTGGCGAATGGTACACCCTCACATCACCCGAGTTCCTCCCATTTTAGTGAGGCATTCGCCGTTGTATCGGCAAGCTTTATTCCCGACGCCTCGGTGAAGGGAGCCCCTTCGAACAACACTTCCTGGATTGCTCGTGCTACTGTGGCCTACCAACATGCAAGGCTAGACCTAGATAACTTAATTAGCTAGGATCACCTTAGTTCAGCCGTGTGGTTGTACACTTTGGCTTAGATTGGTGGCACCAGCGTTCGGTCCTTAATCGACCCAGGCGAGGATCTCCCCCTATCTATACGCGAGATACACCTCTCATGTTCATCAGATCATAATATAACTCGTCCATGTCAAAGACTAAGTTTTTTATTTTCATTTTTATACAAATTAACAGAGGTAACCCTTCTGGACCAACATTTCAAATTCTCCCAAATCCATACTCAATTTCCATCAATCGTTCAAATTTAGCGAAACTAGAGCCCGACTAAGCATCTATTCGATATTCATAATCGAAATACCCAAATTGACATCATATATTATCTAAACCATGTCCTAAAGGCTACAATAGTAAGGATTATCAACATCTCAATGAGGATCATGCATATAATAGAAATTTAACTACCGTTACCAACAAATATAGCAATTTTAGCCAAACATACAAGTATGCATAATAGATTTTGCTAAATGAAATACAATAATTGAATTAATGGGGTCAACATGGTCAAAAGAGGTGCTTTACTTTCCCTAGTTGCTCAAAGAATGAGGGTGCTTGATCGTCGATAATCTCGACCGTGTTTCCGACATCTATTCGAAAAGAGCCGAAACCAAATCACAAATAGTAAAATAAATTTAACATAAACAAAATCCAAATATTTTTGTGTATTCAGGAAGAGCATGATTTTATATAAAAAATCATCCAGTTTGGAGTTCATATGCAAAAGTTATTGACGTTTGAATTTTGTTCGGTTTGAAAAATCCTGAAAATAAGAAAAGGGTGACGTCGAAAACATATTTTCTGAAATTTACGCTTTCCAATAGAGGAAGCGTATTTCCTTCATACCGAAAGCGACTTTTCCATTTTTCTAAAAAATCATTTCCTTACATGTGGGCCCTACATTTCAGTCTCTCGGGTTTTTTATTTCTGATTTTATTTACGAAAACAGTGATGGTCCCACATGTCATAGACTCATTAGTTATTAACTAAATAATTAAACCTAATTTAATTTTATTCCTGAGTTAATCCTCTGACAAATGTTGTCCACTTGTGAGCCTCTTGGTTTTTAAACACGTTTTAATATTGAAAATAGTACGTGGGTCAAGCATGCCAGTGACTCATTTACAAAATCATGTTTAAATTAGATTTTTTGTTAGTTTTTCAGCCGGTCCCACATGTCATCGACTTATTCTACTTAACCACAGTCATTAGCGTTAACCAAATCCTAATCGTGAGTGGGACCCACTGTCAAAGAGAGAAAAATTGAGAAGAACAGAGCTGCGCGCGGTCGAGCTCGTAGGCGAGCTCGCTGGCGGTGAACAACGCGATGAACGGTGACGTTGAGCAATGGAACGGAAAGAGGGTTGTATGGCGATGCTTTGGGTGGCAGCGGCAAGGAAAGAGGTGGCCGAAGGCGGAGCTATGCCGGCGAGAGGCGATGGAGGCTCTCAGGCTCAAGGTGGCGTTCGTGGGAGAGATGTTCCCTAGGCTAACACTTAGCGCACTAGACTCAGTGGGTCCAGGCGATCCTAACGGGCTAGGCACGGGGACCTAGGGTGGTTGGGGGTGAGCCGACGGTGTTTTTAGCGGTGGTGCCATGGATGGCTACGAGAGTAACGGCGCAACCGACTCGCGCGAGGCAAACTAAAGGGCGCATCATGCTCAGGAGCTCACCACGATCACCCGAGGGGTGTTGATGAAGTCAGGGAAGGCGTGTGGTGACCGGACGACGATGAACAGAGGCGGCGGCAAGCTTCATAGAAATGGAGCTCCTCAATAGATTCGGGCTGAAATGGAGCACGCGAAAGTGTTCAGGGGCACGAGGATGAGGAAGATGACCTTGTTGAGGTTAGGGTCTCACCGGAGAGGGGATAACGTCGATGGTAGTGGCGGTGGCGGCGGAGAGGCTCACGGTGACAGCGCGTTTCGGTGTTGAAGGTGCTACAAAAAAGTGTGCAACATCTCACTGACATGCTGAAGATGTTAAAGACGAAAGGAATCGGACGGGGACTCACTGGTCTATGAGAAACAGCAGAGAATGGCAATGGTAGCCAGATTTGGGGAAGATGGAAAGGGGTCAGATTCTCGGCGAGATGGACAATGTTAGGTAGGGGAATAGCATGATTAGGGAGTAGAACATGTTGTGACACGCTCAGGATGAGCTCAAACTCATTGGAGCGGCAAGAACACAATGGCTGGGATTTGGGTACACGCCGGAGACAAAGACAAAGGTGGTGCGGTTGCGCTACGGAGCTCCCGAGGCTACATTGAGCAAAGGAGAAGGATGAGTGAAGCTCAAGGAGCAAAAAGATGCACCCGTCATGGGAGGAGAAGCTCACCAGAGAGGCAATGGTGCGAAGGCACGCTCACCGGTGTCGATAATGACGCATGTGTTCCCGCGAAACCAAGGAGTAATAAACTCGGGTTTGCATGAAAATCGAATGGGGCGAGCTGAGGAAGACGACGACACAGTCGGGGCTTTAAGTATAGAAGAGAATTCTGTGACAAAGACGGCGAGAAGTTGGCGGCCGCGGCGAGAAAACGATGACAGTGATGGCGTTCTAGCGATGCGACGGGAGTTGGTGCGACAGTGTGATGTGGAGCATAGTGTGGAGGCGACGGGGGTAGTTGGGCATGAAAACTGTCGGCGGTAGTTGCTTTTCGTGGGCGAGCGACGGAGCGGGCACGAGCGTGTTGGCGCGCGGAGGCGAAGTGAGGTGGGAGATGAAGACTAACGGGTGGGGCCGGCACGTCAGCGAGAGGGAGAGCTGGGGTACAAGGTGAGCTAGCATGGGCCGCTGTGGCGCAGGAAGGTGGGCCACGGCGGTTTCGGCCCAAAAGGCGAGCGGGAATGAAATTTGGTTTGAATATTTTTAATAGGCTGGCGGTTTGACAAATTTTTAAATATATAAAACGAGCTCCAAAAATTACAAAAAAACTTGTGTAGTTTCTTTGGTAATTTTTTCAGAATTTTATTTGTTTTAAATTTCTCTCAAAAATTCTTTTAAGGCTACTGTTTGTATGCAAATGCATTATTTGATTTGAGAAAAAAAATTAAAACATGCTCAAAATATTTCCTCATTTTATTAACAGTACAAATATCCAAAGTTTGGATTTTTAGGATGTTATAGATCTATCCCTTTACAAAGAATCTCGACCATGAGATTCGGTGGGCTCGATAAAGAAGTATGGAAACTCGGTTCTAAGATGGTCTTTCCGTTCCCACATGGCTTCGTCTTTGGTGTGATTACTCTATTAGACTTCGGCGTGGCTCCTATATGGCTTCACATAGCTATTGGAGTAAAAAGCAAGTATAATTCCAAAAGGAAAAAAATGGACTCCTATTCACGCTCACGGTCCAACACTCCTGCATTCTAGACTTGAGAGGCCATGACAGGGAAGGAGGGTTGTGGGGCATTACGTGACCTTCTTGGGCAGTTGGGCATGGTTGTATTCGTCTCCACTGGGTGCGACTGCGAGCCCGTTGGAGCGTAGATAATGTCTGCCTGGTTGTGCTTTGTGTGGCCATCTTTGTCTCTGATTCCATGTTCATAAACGACACTAGCAAGTGAACAGTGCAGCTCATAAGATATATTTGTACATGACGTATAGCTTGACTTGCCAGGATGTATAAAATGCCTACAAATCTTTTTTTATATGAGAACCTTACATCACCGATCGATAATTTTCCTTTGCCTGTTGCAATGATTACATCATCATTGTGCATAGTTATCTCACAAAAATGATGTAGAGCCCCACACCAGTACGAAAATTGTGAGCCTCTCACTTGTTAGGAGGTAATGATGATTTAATTTGCATTGCAAATATCATCAAACAAAGATGGCATAATATAAGCCTCAACTTGCCGATTAATTCCAATTCGGATTTTTTTTACAGAAAGCTAGTGTTACGATTAGCCTTTTGTAGCAAGGTTCGCTAATCTATATAACTACAAACAACCGGTGATATTTAAGATATCTCATTCACATTGGAGGTCTAGAAAAATCCCACAATAATCTTTAAATCTCAGAAGAAAAAAAGTAAAAATCCTAGAAACTCTCTCATTAATCGAGAGAAGAAGAGATGATCTACATCACTTATTTCAATGGGTCAGATTGTAACAATATAGATTAATCATATATAGATGAGAAATTCTCTCATTAATCGAGAGAAAAAGGGGATCTATACCACTTATTTTGGTGAGGTCAAATTATAACAGTGCAGACTAACCATGTATAGATATTACAACCATAACACTTGTATAACAAATACAACTATATTTTCAAAAGACAATAGAGTTATATATATCATATATACAATATGTTGTAATTTCTATCCGTACAATTGCGCGGAAAAGTTCACTAGTTATGATGTAACGACAATGACAGAACGATTACAGAATCATTAGCTAGCCTATTCCCCTTGCACGGGGAGAATTAAATTTAGGCAAAAGATAAGCCAAAAAAAGAAAATGAAAAAGGAGGCGAATAAAGAACTGTAACATCCAAAAGTTTGGCAATTGCTGAAAATAAAAAGAATTTAAATCCTTTATTGTTTTTCGTTGCTATTCGGATTTTCGGTGTTTATGGGAGAATCTTGTTTTGGTTTTTGCTAAACAATTCTTGTAATAAAAATGAAACGGGAAAACAAGAGCCGAATAATTGGGATCTAATTTGAGCATAAGTTGAAGTTGGATCTCCAAACTGAAAATCAATATCTGAAGATAAATTGCATGAAGAGCAAAATCGTTGGAATATTAAAATTCGCATCCAAATAATTGAAGTCGAGAGTTCAAATTGGAATTCAAATTCAAATCTCGTTTGGGAATTTCAAGTAGAATTCAGAAATCAATTCCCTTGCCATTCTTTTCCTCTCTCTTTTTCCTCCGTATCACTTCTAGCTGGGCCCACTCTTTTCCCTCTTTCTTCCTTCTTCCACCCTCCTTTCTCTGTCTGGTCCAGCCACTACTACAGAAAAGGTCTTCACAGACGGTTCAAAAACGTCATCACAGACGGTTTCGTGAGCCGTCTGAGTTTATGAGTCAGTGATGACACGAGATCATCACAGACGGTTTTCAAACCGTCTGTGATGCATACTATCCTGAGCGGTTATTAGCGAGAACCGTTTGTGATAGGTAACTATCACGAGCGGTTTGTGGATGAAACGTGCTCAGGTGATCATCACAGACGGTTTGTGGTGAAAATGCTGTGATGATTTCGCTATAAAGCCTCCAGCGATGGTACTTGTGCCATTAAAACCGACATCATATAATATATATATATATATATATATATATATATATATATATATATATATATATATATATATATATATATATATATATATATATATATAGTCCCTCGGTCACTTTAGGAAGTGCGTCCACATGACATGACAAGGATGAGGCAGTAGCCACGGATAACCTCATCGAGCCCATGCAAGTTTAAAAAGTATGGATGCAAGGAGATCGTCAGGACATCCAATTACCTGGATGTTGTCGATAGGTAATTAGACGTCACTATATTCAGAAACTGACATGGACGTGTAGGTATTCCGACTAGGAAGTGGCATCATGTATCAGCAACCAACCATTCTTGAGCATATAATCGTCTTTAAACCCAACAAGAACACCAAACAACCATTCTCACATTTCAAAAGAATTCTCAACTTGTTGCTTGGTGTTCTTGTTCATCCTTCTCATGTCGCATGGACAACCCCTAAAGTGGCCGAGGACTACTTAACAATATATATATGATGCCAGTTTTAATGGCACAAGCAGCCACTACTTGGAGACTTTATAGAGAAGAGAGATTATGAATGGAATGGTAGGACGTACCTGTGATGCAAGGTAGGAGAACTTGACCAGCATGAACACAGTTACACAGACAAAGGTGAAATGAATGGCGAGAGACAGGTGAAGAGGTGTTGTAATAGTTTTTGACTCATTTGGTCTTGTTTTCGAATATAATACATACCAATTAATAAATAATTTGTATGTTAATTGTAGCTTTACAAATTAGCCTAACCTTTACAAATCTGAAAAGTTAATTGCAGCCAAGCCCCATCTGAACTACATCCAATGTAAGCCAACCAAGCACAAAGCTAGAACCAGCATCAATAACCCTCAGTATCCATCAGAGAGCATTAACCAAACCCACCATCTCCATTCATTTTTGTCAATTTGAACCCATAGCATGAACTAAGCAAGATGCATAGAATGCACATACACCAATAGCCCTCAGTTTACATCACAGAGCAAGGGGGCTATTAATATGAACTAATTATCAATTCAATTTCAGCATAAGACTATTAACATCATTGAGCAGTTCAACAGCTAGCAAGGTGCCACTAGCCAACAAGCATTTGCATGATCATTGCATTCATTTATATTTATGATTTCTCTACTTCTCTCTACATGTATGTATTACATATTCTGATGCTTCTCTCGCCATCACCATCAGCATCAACCAACAACCAGACAACATCAAGAAGACAAGAAGGAAACTTACGCATTAGTGGGAGCTAGAGCCAGAGAGGTGGGAGGCGCGAGGGAGGCCCGAGGTGGCGCAGGGAGCCGATGGCGAGAGGGGGGAGGAGTTGGAGGCTGGCGTAGGGAGGAGGAGCCAGGCCAGCGCCCGACTGCAGTGAGGAGGCCGGGAGCTTGATCCGTGGCCAGGAGGAGGAGCTTGATCCGGAGGTGCGGGAGGCTGGCGTGAGAGAGAAGAGCTTGGTTCACATGAATACCAACAGCACAAACCAATAGGTGATAGATATGTCTTACCTCGACATCGCCGGTGGAGAGGTAGCCAGGGAGGAGGAAGAGGGAAGGCGCGTGGCGTCAGAAGTGCTGTGGCTGCTGTGGTGACTTGAAAAAGACACTCTTATCGTACGAGTGTCTTGTTCAGTGAACCGTGGTATCACAACCGTCGGCGACGGGAAGAATGCATGGCGGCATCGGCAACAGGGTCACTTGGGTGGGGAGGGGAGTGACGAGTTAGAGCGCAAACCCTAGCGGGCTCATACTAA
Organism: Phyllostachys edulis; assembly: GCA_036346405.1. Classification (NCBI taxonomy): domain Eukaryota; kingdom Viridiplantae; phylum Streptophyta; class Magnoliopsida; order Poales; family Poaceae; genus Phyllostachys; species Phyllostachys edulis. The sequence goes on along the minus strand of CM070562.1, from coordinate 101,912,945 downwards.
TAAAGAGACTTACCATAGTCGGTTCTATTATGGAACCGTCAGTGATACTTATCACAAACGGTTCAATAATGGAACCGTCCGTGATATGGTCTCATATCACAGACGGTTCATTATTAAAACCGTCTGTGAAGCATCACAAACGGTTGTTTATTGAAACCATCTGTGATACTTAGTAATATCACAGACGGTTCTTGTTCAGAACCGTTTGTGATACTTCATAGACGGTTTTCAACATGAACCATCTATGATATTACCTCTTCACATACGGTTTTTAGTGCAGCCAGTAACACAGATGGTAGCAAAACCAAAACCGTCTGTGATTGTATGTAATACAGACAGTTTTGGGCAACTGTCTATGATGAGGCATCCAGTATTAGCCTTTTTGTAGTAGTGAGCGCCCATGCCACTCCGGACGTCCGCTAGCATCACCGTGCGCGCCCATGCCGCACTCTGCTCCTGCCCATCCCGTCCTCGCCGCACCATGACATCTCCAGCACCTGCACGATGCTCTGCCGTGTGACCCGCCTCACCTGTTTGTCCTCAGCCACCCACGCCTCGTGTCAGCAGGGTCACATCTTGTCGCTCTGTTGCCGCTGTAGCCGTGCCGACTGCCTCGTCCTTGCCCTTGCACGACCGCATGCTCCCATCGCCTCCCGTGCACGCCCATGCCGCCCACATCACGTCGCGTCACTGCTGGAGCATGCCCTGGCTGCGCACCGTATGCGCCTACGCTCGTGCCTTTGTCAACCGGCGCCAGCGCCTCGCATGTCGCCCCTCGGGACCCCACGCGCCTTCAAGAGCCCCCAACGGCCATCTCCCTCTCCTCTCAGCTATAAGAACCCTTGAGCTCGCTCTTGCTCCTTCCGCCCTTGCTGTGCCCTCATCTCCCTCTCCGTCTCCAAGAAAGCCCGAAGAGCTCGAGTTCCCGTGTTCGGTTGCCGCACCACCACCGCGTTCTGGCCAACCCAGAGGACCTCTTCCCCGACCAACCGCATCACGCCGTATTCCATGCCCCCACGAGCAAAAGCCCTCACCCAATTTTAGTTTTTAACCATCGGAGCTCGTGCAACCGTCTTCTTCACCGACTCCGGCCGAATTAAGTCTCCATCGCCGCCATCTCCTCGGCACCCCTTGGGTCAATTCTTCCTAGCAGGAGTGCCACCTTGACATCCTCAACCTCCCCCAACAGCCGGTCGAAGCTCCCCGCCGCCACTGCGAGCTGCCCCGCGCCGCCTTGGCCTCACATCGCCGGCTCGCTCCAGAGCTCCTCCGCCTCCACGGATCACTCGGTGAGCTTCCTTGCACCTCCCTCGTGCCTGTGCTCACCTCCTTTTCCTCTCCCCTCCCTCCGGCCGCCATCGCCTCTGTTCAGCCTCCATGCCCGACCGCTCTCGACGCTGTAGTCTTCGCTTTCAGTCTTGCCCAGCGCAATGACACCTCCCTAGCCTCCTCCCCTCCTCGGCATTCCATCTTTTCGGTCCTCATCGTCTCTCCGGCCGCCGCTCGCCACCGGTAGGCCCGCCGCCGTGTGCCTCCTCCCTTCCTCTGCTTTCTCTGTGAAGCTCTCTGTGCAGTGCTAGCTCTCTCTCTCTCTCTCTCTCTCTCTCTCTCTCTCTGTCTCTCTCTCTATGACTTGTGGGCCCTTTCCTTTAAGAGTTAAATGGAGGCAGTAGTTTATCTATTTCATCTCTCATTGGAATTCATGCAAAACTTATTTGTTAACTTCCAAATATCAACCCCTCTGTAAATAATAACTATTTAATTGATAAAGTTAATTTAAATAATTATCCATAATGTTTAAGACTTGAGATGTGAGAATTTAAATGACAAATTACGGAAATTGAATTTGAAAATATTCAAGAATAATTATGATGATCTTAATATCTTGCTCTAGAAACTTGAATTTTAATTGCAGATACTCTCAAAATATTCTATGGTCCAAATGAAAGCTATTTTATCTTTATTCCTAGATCTAAAATTATCTATGATAATTAAAAATAATTAGTGCAAAGATAAGCCCGGCAAAGATAACTAGTAACCTATCCATATCCCAAAAATCATGAAGACTTTTAAAATGGTGATTTAATAACTAAGGAAAAAGAAATCATTTGAATTTTAAGTCTCTAATATTTATCTCAATCATAACATATTTATTGATATATGCACAGTCTTGTGTAAGCGACAAATAGGTTAAAGATGAAGTAATTAATCAATATGCCATTGCCATCTAATTTAAAATGCAAAATTAAATTTGAAGTCTTGCTAAAAGTATAATCTTGCTCAAATAATAGCCATCCTATCTTTATCTCTGATTTTAAATCGCCAGTGGTGTTTAAGAACAATTAATGTATCAACAATTCGAAGCACAACCTTAAGAGAGAACTATTGGTAAAATATGGACTCCAAGTTTAACTCGACGAATTAAAATTATACTCTTCGCATGTTGAACTCACACCCTAATCTCTAATGTTAACGCTCATCAAATAATGCCTAGTGTTCTTTGACTCATATCTGTCCTAAGTCAAACCCAACTAATGAAACTTCCTTAATAAGTATGTAATAATTAAAGAAGCTTTTTAATTCTATGTTTGAGCCATGACATCCCCCGATCGGTGATATCTTGCCATCTTCTAATCCAAAGTAGAATATTCCTGTTAATGTTCTTTCAACTTTGATCCTTCCATGTTTTCCTTTCCGGTAGAGTTTCTCCACCATTTTTCCTTTTCGCTCAAATGTCGTTTGACTTTGTCAAACATCCTCCATTCACTAAATCTTCTCTCATATTCTCGTTCATAGCAAAACTTAAATAAGCTCAATTGAATTTATTTGGTTTTTTGAAGTTCTTTAGATTTAATTGGTTTCTCGATCATTGATCGAGTAATTAGAAGTTGGAGTCCCGAAGAAACAACGACTCGACCGGGATCAAGATTCGGATAAAGACGAAGACCAAGAACTCAAGACCACTAACTGAGAACGTTTTGAGTAAGATCAAGGCTACGGTAAATTGACCCAGACGATTCAATACTTTGATCATATTGAACCTACATTTTATGCAAATTATATTATTCTAAATTAGCAAATTGCATGATTAATTCACTATGCAAATGTATGTAAAATCTTTAAGAGATAATTACATACCTACTTGGTAACTAAATATTAGTATGCCATCCTTGACACTTGAATTCCTTAATTCTTATCACCCTAGATATTAAGTGGTAACTTTACTAGTTATAGGTTGTACTTAGGCGCCATGCTAGTCTTGCTTAAGTATGAGGGCATTAATTGCCCTAATCATTATCTTTTAAAACATGGAAATGGTTTTGAGCAGTCATTGTGCGTAAATGACTAGAATGTTTGAGATAATGTATTTTGCTCCCCAAAACTCTAATAACTTGCTATTACCACATCTGGACGGATGGTATGATGGTGGGTGCTGACATAGCACGAGAGTGGTTAGAATGTGGTATGAACTGCCCGGATGACTTAAGGACTTAATCTTGTCATGACCTCTCATTGTAAAATAAGTACAAGCACAAGTCTGTAAAGTACAATTTGGCTTAGTAAATTTATTGAACTCTGAAAGTCATCTCGCTGGAGGGGTAATGAGGTAGTGCAAGCACTGAATACGTTCTGGCTTGAATGGGACACCGATGCAAGGTGAAGTTGCTAGCTATGCTAGTCATTGCGGTGTAGTCCAGCTGCGCTAGTCGTTGTAGTGAACATCCCGCACAACTTATGGGGCCCACAGCCTGTGGGAGCAGCCCATATGGGTGAGATAATGGAAAGGGCAAGATAATTTGAAAGGTTACTGTGATGATCCCTCATCTACATGACCAAAGAATCATGTGGAGCAACGAGTTGATTGTCTCTTGTGGGTACAATGTACAACCTCTGCAGAGTATAAACTGTTTAAACAGCTGTGCCTACGATCAAAGGCGGACATGAAAACTTACTAGAGTTAGTTCTATTTCAAAAACCTGTGTGGGTGGGATGAAAAACTTGTCGGTCTCACCTAGCCCTGAATTTGGATTTTTCCTGGTTGATCATACCCAGTGATGTTAATAGGTGGAGGTAGCCCCAGTGAAAATTAGGCATAAGGTGGAGGTAACCTTCGTTGTATTGAATATTGCACATTACTCTCTTTAATAAAATATGATTTGGTTAAAATGCTAAGTTATAGGAGTTTCTAATTATGGTATTTGAAAATGTTGCATTTGGCAAATAAAAGAACCCGAGTCATCCTTGTTAAGCCTTACATGTGTTATTCGTGCATTTTATGTGTTGGTTCGCGAGCACGGAAGTTGTGTTTACTCTCGCTCTCCCCAAAACTCACGGAAGCTGTGAACCAAGGACACTGTGCGTATTTAGAGAATTCAGATATTGATGGCTAAGAGCTAGGTCGTGAACCCTAGTTGGTTGTCTGTGGGCGTGTCCTGAGGGTCCAACCTGTATGAAGTTTTCCATTTTTGCTGCTGCTTTTTAATGATTTCAGCCTGATCGGCCCACAAGTAAGTATAATATTATATTTACGCTTCCGCATTATATGTTTTTGATGTTCAGCAATATAACTATCAGAACTAGCTACTGATCCAGAAAATAGTACGGCGAAAATCACAAAGGATTCTGGATCGCTAAATCCGGTCCGACAAGAACATGGGTATATGCTTCTTCTATCTGTTACGGATATAGCAGTATGGGAATAAGCATGTACTTTAAGCCGCCTATATTAGAAAAGATCAAGAGATAACACCAATTATTCACTTGGTGCTGGGTTTTGATCGGTCGAATCATGCATCGCCAAGAAGCAAGAAAGCTACACCTGAGGACCACGCTGAAGTAATAAAATATATACAATGCAACATTTCATACATTATCTCACAATTCAAAGTTCAAACCCGTCATCGCACGCATATTATTAGTGAATTCAATTCATTCGTTCAATATTCTTCTTGGCTTAGTGCATGTAACCCGTGAAGCAATATAAAGGCACAGATGATGATTTATATGTATCAACCAACTTTTGGAACAAGCAACAACACTGCAGGAGAGACACACACTTCTTGGCACGTATGCAAGCGCGCACGTAGGCGCGCGGCCGCAGACTGATACACACGTGCGTCCCAAAATTACGCTTCAGCTCTTCCGCACATTAACAGAGCGAGCAATCTACTGCCCCACGACTGAACAAACGCACATGCGTGCGTGTACTCTCCGGCATGGGTCGATCAATCGGTACAAGTGAGACACACACATGGACATAGCTAGTGGTATATAGGCTGAGGAGTAGCATCTAAATGATGAGGAGACTCGCGCGATCCGTCTCCGGCAAAGCCGCCGATGGCTCACACTTGAATTTGGTCGAGCTCTTCGTCGTCTGCGGCGACGGACTGGCTCTGCAGGCGGCGGAGCTTGAAGGAGGAGAGCTTCTGGGGCGCGTCCTTGGGGGTGTCCTCGAAGCGGATGAAGGTGTAGGTCCAGGCCCCGGACAGCGTGCCGAGGACGGGGCCCAGAAAGTAGATCCAGAGGGCGGTGTAGCGGTTGCTCGCCAGCGCTGGCCCCAGCGTCCTCGCCGGGTTCATCGATCCACCTGACACTGCCCTGCAACCACCACTCGGTTTCCCTCGCGTCTCAGTTTTAGTTTATTCATGCATTCATCGTCGTTGCTATCTAGCTATCATGTCTGTGTACTTAACGTGTCCCATTAATCGTTCCATACTAGCTATGGAGATACGGTCAAATTAATTAACTTAGCCAGGTCAAGGTTAGCTTAACTAATTTGCTTGTTGTTTCGAAGAATGATTATCAGTTAATTAATCTGGTTTGGCTTTTCCCTAGTTCGTCAAGAGCCAAGTGGTGATTAATGAACCTAGCTCCTGGTTTTATTTTGGACATGAATGAATGAATTAAATAATGATTAGCCGGTATATATGTACGGGTTGCTGATTTTTAAATGTATTTACCCTGCGAAGATGGACGTAATGCAAACCGCGGAACCAACAGCCAACCCAGCCAACTCACCCACCTGCGCATACAGGAAAACACGTCAGAATCCGCGTTTTCATAGCAAAATGAGAAATAAGCAAAGCGCGCGCGCGCGGGCGCGCTGCTTACCGCTCTGGTGTCCGTGGCGACGGCGAGGGTCACAAACATCATGTTGAATGTCACAATGATCTCGATGACCAGCGAGTGCCAGTGCGGCCCCGTCGGCGCGGTCACGCCGATCACGGTGACGGGGTGGATCACCGCCTTGAGCACGAACGACGCGCATATCGCCCCGGTGAACTGCGACGCCCAGTAGAACGGAACCTGCCACCGTCACAAAAACGTCAGAATTAAACAGCATCCATTACAGCCCCGCACACATGGTGCGCGACGTGACATTATGCGATACTAGCTAGTACAGGTGTAGCCCTACAGTCACGCGCCGATATGCTCTCACGCAGGTCTTCGTTAAAAAAAAATATAGAAAACCATCTTTAGTTATCCTTTAACCCTGGGCCTCAAGCTAGAGATCTAGAGCAGTACCAGTGCACGTCGTTACATATCTTTGACCACGGCATGGGGGCGCGCGGGCGCAGCACATCGAATCGGTTCGGCTGCTTCAGCGTCACCGGTAGACGTGCATGGTGAATATATGTACTGTAGCTAGTACATATAACATAGCAACTAGGCCGGCCAGAATAGGGTGCCGATCGAAAGCCCGGGCTGCGATTTCCCGCAGATCCCGATCGAATATATGGCACATGCCTCACCATGCACACCACTTTCACGCACCTCGCTTGCTTCGCACGCGTGTCCCTGAACGAACCAAGATTGGCTATGTCCTCTAGCTGCACGCCCCCACAGCCAAATTAACCTGCCTGCACTCGTAGCTTTTTTTTTATTTAATCTATTTTTAAAAAGTATTTTAAAGATAATATCTCTATAACTTTATTTTCAATTCTTATCTCTTTGACCACACCACAACGCGTGACGTGACAAAAACACGTTATCACGCCACAGACCTCGGCGTGACTTGTTTGTCACACCGTCCGTCTTGACGTGACAGGACTTAGCACAAAAATAGACACGTGTTGGCTCGGAGGGCTATCATGGCAGTTTTGGTCACGCCATGGTATGTAGCATGACAGAGTGTTTTTATCACGTCGTGCGTTGTGGCGTGGAGAGTTGGAATTGGAAATAAAGTTAGACATAGGTTATCTTTATAATATTTTTTAAAAATAGATTAAATAATAAAAAAGGTTCGCTCGGACTTCTGGTCACAGAGGCACTGATCGAGCGAGCTGCAAAAGACTAGCTCGAGGACACTTGCCTTGTCGCGTCAGATTGGCACGATGAAAACGCTGAAATGCGCCTCGAAAGTGATGTGAATGTTAAACTGGTCGGTTGGTGTGGTGGTAGTAGTAGTGCCCTGTGGATTGCGATGCATATGCTTCGTGGCCACTAAACTATCTGCAGTAATTAGCGTATCCCGGGTTAATTTGTCGCTTGATCTTTTGGCTGCCAGCAAATGCTTGTTTCTAACTAGCACAAGCTTAATTACATATGGCCGTTTCATGCTTTTCATGTATCTGATGCGAGCTTTGGTGCTAGCTCGATCGATCACATGCTGTGGCCAACGCATTGTCTGCCTATTATTATTTGTGTTGCTAATGCTTGCTTGCGTCCAAGCTCCAGCTAGCTAGACAAATCGACAAGGAAAGGGACCTATGAGATGAAGAAGGTAGCTACTACTAAGAGATATCTCAATTCTTGATTTGCAGGCCGGCATCATTTTGGTATATAAATACCCCATGAAAGATATACGATTGGTTGGTTCAGACAAGAAGTTACATGAGCATATACACCAGTCCGTTCCTTTTGACTTTCTTTTTAGCCAAGGCCACAAGCTAGACTGAATAATTTGGAATCTAAGCCTAAAAAGAGATTAAATTTGGCAGCATCACGTATACGTCCATGACAACATCTTGAAAAGTATGTGTGAATAAACTAAATACGTAGCCACGACTAAATTAGTCAATGATTTTGCTCTTTAGTAATTTTAAAATGGTTCTCAATATTGTAGCAGTTGCAAGCTGATCTAGTGCTGAACATTGTAGCTAGGACAACTAGTGACAGATACCCCCCATACATAACATGTCGATCGAAACAAGTTAAGGTTCTGTCAAAAAAAATTCTTATGTGACCTATATCCAAGCGCGACACTCAATTAGTTAGCTAGGGTGTTTGCCAACATCTTCTTCTAAGATAGAATAGATTGAAAGAAAGTGAAAGAACGTTACTAGCAGTATGTCAAACTGCATGGCTTGAATTATTTATTCATCTAGCTAGTATATGCAGCGTTAATGTTCGAGTTGTACTGTTGAATACCTGAATCCAAGGGAAATGCCGGAAGACGGCGAACGCGAGGGTGACGGCGGGGTTCATGTGCGCGCCGGAGATGTGGCCGACGGCGTAGATCATCACCGTCACGATGAGACCGCCGGCGACCGACTGCCCCAGCTGCGATATGCGCCTCTCGTCGCTGGCGCTGATCCCCGCTGCCCCGCACGTCACGAACACCAGCAAGAACGTGGACACCACCTCCGACACGACCTGCCAAGAACAGTTAGTGCCATGAGCCCATGGCGGCATGCATTAGTTCCAACTCAAGAAGCATCCAAAGGAGAAAAAAACTCTGAATTAATCACACGGTGCAGTTCTATGATCTGCTTCACCTTCTTGAGGAGGTGAGGAGGGAAGAAGTCTGCGAGCGACCTCTCGTTGTAGTACAGCATGCTGGGCATGTTGGAGTTTTGCACCGTGGAGATGTCATGGATCTCGTTGGAGAAGTTTGCCCTGGAGTTTGTTCTCGAGTTGGTGGCCATTTCTGACTATCGAGCTAGCTACGTGCGCAACTAGTAGCAAACACGTGAGTTCCTACTTGGAAGGAGGAGGAGAAGCTTACAGATAGCTCGCTCGATGGCTTGCTAGCTTGCTCTTTGAGGCAATGAGCAGGAGTATTTATAGAGAGTGAAGCCTTGAGCGAATGAGAGATTGAGAGGTGGCAGCTGGTACTAGTACTAGTCCATACTGCCTTTTAATTAGGCCTAGTTGTCGGATCGACACTGGGTACAGTGTTGCCTAGCTCTAATCAATCTCGGATCATTGAGTTTTCGATTAGTTTTTCGATGGGATTCAGGTAGTTTAATATCCGCAAACACGTTGTCGGGTCGACATTGGACGGGATAAACAAAAACACATGCTCGATTTGTATTCTGGTTAAGGGCACAAATATGTGTCATTCCTCGAGCGAAAACAACGCAATGTTATTTCTATCTGCTGGTAGAAGAAATAATTGTCCTTATAAATTTGCAAGTGTCTATAATATGCCGGATAAATCGCGACGTCGAGATCATGACGCCGATATACGGTGACGAACAAATTATTTTATAGGAGCTCCCAAGAAAGACGCTATTCTATGGATGGATATTTTGGGCCTCTTACGTCCCATGCCGTATGTTTGCTACTTGTATAATGACATTTGCATATTCTACTCGTAGAAGGGACTCAGCATGAGCCAACTAGGACAACCGTACCTAAAGTTACCATTGGCCCAAGGCCATTGTCTCTGTCAGGCATTGCCGCCATTGTCAGATTAATGATGGAGCTGGAGCAACTGAACAATTTTCAATTGCAGGATTGCCATCTCGAGCGACCAAATTCAAATGATGAGTAGTTAAGGATTCGCTAAGAGGTCATTACAATAAGGAGTTATCCTAACCACTCTATGCAGTATGCATGCTGCGGTGAGCACCGTCCAATGGGCAGGGGCCGCTGCACTTCGATGGTCACTGTCAAAACTGACCTGCCACTATTGAAAAATCTCCTGTTCGTTACTTCAGCAATTTGCTGTCCTGGCTTCTCATTGACCTTCAGTTTCTTTTCGCCTTATCGGTACGTACTGCACCAGTACGAAATCATGTACAAATTAAGCAACTGGCATCAGACTTCAGAGTTCAGAACTCACCAATTCAGGCGTCTGAATTTTCGTCATCTTGTTTTGTTGCTTCGGGTTCTCAGCAATTGCCAAATTGAGCAGTGTCAGAAACCGACGTACCAACCGTACTTCAGCCTTTTCTGCCCCTGTTCTTTTTCTCGATTACTGTGCTATATCAGTCGGACAATCAAGCCTTGCATTGTCTAAACTCATGGAATTTTCCAGGTTTCAGAATGGAGACTGGTATTTTCAGGCTTAATATGCAGGATGTATTAGGCGCATATGGTCAATGCTCCTACACAAAACTAGTGTATGGTAGTTATGCCACTTTCCTCGGTGGGCAATTCCAAGCACCCTGATGGGGAAGTAGAGGGTAGGTACCTACCTCTCAGCTTAATTGTGGATTGTGATGTACATCTTCACAACATCTGCTGCAATGTTTTCAGAAGAAAACCATCACACAACTATAACACAATAACACATTTGTGATTGCTACGACTCGATGCTGATCAGCCACTCAACTTGGGAAAATCCTATCACTCCTGTCTCCTGAGTTCTGGCCAGCCTTGCTAGGTAGGTCAATCGTACTGCAGCTCACTGAGTATTTTGATCAGGTTACTCATCAAAAGTACACGGAGATTGTATTTGAGGAGTTATTTTTTTCTTTGTAATGTATACATTGTAAGAGTATTTTAAGAGTTAGGACAAGCAAAGCAACTGACCCAAACAATGCATACAGGAAACACTTTCTGGTATGCATACACGTTTGGAACGAGTGCTTATTTTGCCTTCTGTTACAGGCTGAAAAGACAGCTACCCCTGAAATCAGTGCATTAGCATGAGGCCACAAGAGGAAATACCTTGCTTCTCTGCCCACTGCTTGACAGAAAACGAACCAGTATAGCTGACGAGAGACCGATCATATCAATCACAGGTGGATCTAGAATCTAGCATTATTATCTCTGCTAATTATTGCTCTTCTTTGTCTGCACTCTGCAGCCATCAGAATTGTCTCCTCAGGTTACTAACGTTCTTCAGTTCTTGATTTCTTGTTAATCACTTTAAATCTATGTACGTAACCTGATATAATGCTAGACCCAATCCAATTCTACCGAGGTATAACACACTAACACTAAATCGCTTTCATATTGGATCGGTTTGAACATAAGTCCAACCTAACCTTGGCACCTATGTTCAGGTCAGGCGTACCATCCAGTATCTGCTAGGTTCGTAGTGTCCTGACTACTGATCACCTTGTGTTGCTTCAGATTCAGAATGACCATGGTTTATGTTGTCGATAGGAGACCAGACAGTAAATTGTTGCAAATGTGGATAACATTTTAATTCTAGATTTTATTATGAGGCAAAGATCACAAATAATTAGTGATGCACAAATCGATACTAACAGCAGGCTACTTATTGCACTTTTAAACATACTCAATATCATGATTAAAACAGAATATACTGGTTGTACACATAACTTACAGTATATGTCGATAAAGAACAGGAAGCAGTGCAGACTCGATGCAATGCAGATCGTAGACGTCACAGTGCAGCAAGCGGTCGCGCAAATGCGCTGCCCATAAACCTTACTGCCGCCCCGTGCAGGTAAACTCTGCGACAATGGTTCGGAAATACCGCTCACCCTCCTTCTTGGTACACGCCGAGGAGAAGGGATGGCTTAGTTCAAAACAGCACAACCCTCCGGCACAAGAGGACAGAGATGAAAAGAAGAATTCTTGGAATCGAAAAGATCTCTTATGGCCTGGACCTCTCGAAAACCTTTTAAGGGTCGAGTCAATTACTCTCTAGCAACTGATTAATAAAGCACACATTAGAACACTGGTAACTCCTAATTAAAAACCAATTAATGGTAATTAAGCAAAATTTATCATATCCTGATTACACGTTGGTCTTCAGCTTTGACCACTAGTCTACAACTTTGATCACGTGTCCAAAAGGATCTCCCGAAGAGGTCCAAGAGAAGCCTTCAAGGGAGGTCCAAGAGGATCTCCCAAAGAGGTCCAATAGGACCACAGTGTTTCGACCACACTCTCTTAGAGTGATCCAAGGGAGGTCCAAAAGATCTCTTGGAGGTCCAAGAGGATCTCCACACTCCAAGAGAAATCTCCAAGGGATGTCCAATAGGATCTCCTAGAGGTCTAAGAGAAATCTCCAAGGGAGGTCCAAGAGAAATCTCTCAAGAGAGGTCCAAGAGGATCTCCTGGAGGTCTAAGAGAAATCTCTCAAGGGAGATCCAAGAGAAAGTCTTAAGGAAAACTCTCACTGGTCATATGGGACACTTGATTTGAGAGAGAGAAATGCACGGTCAGCAAAAGAAAGGTGGACTTGGTTCACGACATGTTCATGGTCGCGCGTCGCAAGTCACAAGTCAAGCAATTGCCACGCAAATAAACGCGCGCGCGTGTACGTGCGTGTGTGTGACTTTAGCTATAGTCCTCCTCATGTCACCCCATGACATGTATCACATGTATCAAGGGGTGACAAGAACTCCACCTTATAAATTGCTCTCCCACTACTTGGCTAGGCAGTATGGGACTAAACCATACATGCTTTGAAATTTAGGAATGAATGAGCCTTTACAAATAAGGGCCCAATTCTAACATAAACTTGTGGCATCTTCACTCAGACGTATGCGTCGACCGCCGAGGATGCGAAGGGGACCCCAACGAGAATCAAACACATTAAGTCGTATTGATATATTGCATATATGTGGTAGAAGTTACAAGTGGTCTCCCCCTCCCCATTCACAAAGGGTCCTATTTATAGAGTGGGAGGGGGAGATCCCTGAAGTTACATCGTTGCCCTTGGGGCTTAGCTTGCTCAATCTGAGGGTACTTTCACTCATTGCATCAAGCGTGTCCTACCACGTCCGAGATACATGACATCATCGACCTTCCATCTGTGCGGGTGTCGACGGGACCTCAGCATGTAGTTACCCCAGACTGGGTCCAGGGTGGATTCGCCGACGTATCACGCCTCACCGAGGTTAGTCCCCGGACATGGTCTGGGGTGGATCCCCTGATGTGTGATGCCTCGCCAATTTTGGTCCTTGGACCTCGTTCGAGTTGATGCCTCGAGGAGATGGTCTATTCAAAGTACTTGAGAAGATTAATGACAATACATATAAAATAGAGCTTCCAAGTGATGATTATGCTATGGGTTCTACATTCAATGTTGCTGATTTGTCACCGTTCTTTGGAACAGAAGAACCAGAGTCGAGGACGACTCCTTTTCAAGAGAGGGAGGATGATGAGGGCATCCCGATTGGATCGATTACACGAACAAGGGCTAAATTAATTAATCAGCAGGTGAACTCGCTCGTAATTAATTTTAATCTTGATTCTAATGAATATATGTTATTACCTAATAGTCTCATATTGTGTGTGTGCCGTTTTATATGTATAGAAGCATGGGAGACTGTATCAGACCGAAGGAGCGAAGATGCTGCTGCTAATGCAAACCTATGTTTGATGGCGTGCACAAATATCAAGTATTGTTCACGCATGGAAATAGTGTTCTCGGGTGGACCAGCTTGCATATTGTGCATGCGTCAGGAGGAAACAAAGGATTGTGTGACATGCATGTGTGTGTTAAATGCATGTGCATGCATTCGGAAGGAAGGAACAAGCTGTTGCATGCATGCAACCGAAGGAAAGGTTGGTGCGTGCGTGGGCGGTGCGTGTTGCACGCCTAGATTTCCATTGCTTCGCCCGTGCATGCATGGATTGACACCGAAGACACTGATCTGTTGGTCCCACCACCGATGACACGTATGAGAGTTGGAAGACGGTGCTTTCGACAACCAGCTTTGGCTTTTTTTCCAAAGATTAATTAGGAAGTTTTTCTTTTTAGCAGTTTCCATGTCGATTATTTTATTCCTTGATCTTGTATTGAGTCATAGGCTACATATAGCTCTTGTACGCCGTCGTTGCAAGGGGACCACGAATGAATCTATTATTTCAGAGAGAGCTATATGCTTGTTCCTCCTAGGGTTTGACACAGTTGCGACCTAGAGGGGAATTGGGCGTTCTCAACCCCGTTGTTCTTATGATTCCATGTGTTTTGCAGGAGCGGCGACACGTCTACTTTCTATGATCGGGTAGACGCGATCATGAGCATGTGGTCGGGCAAATTCTTTTATCGCAGGTTGCTATTTTGATAGTGGTTGGTGCCATCGGTTTGTCAGGTTGCACGGATCCAAAGTTATCATCGATCCTACATCGTGAAGATCGGGCATCCCCCATATCAGTATTAGGGAACTTCCTTATCTTCAAAACCGGGCGGCTGCCTCATGTAAACTTCCTCTTGGTGATGGCCTTGCAAGAAGGCATTGTTCACATCAATTTGATGTACGTTCCACCCCTGGAAATGGCAATGGACAACACGGTGTGTACTGTTGTTGATTTAACAACAGGACTGAACATGTCGTAGTAGTCAATGTCATGCCATTGACTGAACCCTTTCGCTACTAGGCGTGTCTTGTACCTGTCCACAGATCCATCAGAATTGTATTTGATCTTGAAGATCCACTTACAATCAATAAGGTTATGAGCAGGTCAGCAAGACACAAGATCCCACGTCGAGTTCTTTTGCAAAGCATAAAATTCAGACTTCATTGCTTCACGCCAATGTGGCTCGGCTAGTGCTTCAGTATGCGAAGATGGTTTAGTGAGAAAAGCTCGCTTGCGAGGATCATATCTAATTGTGCCATCTGTATATGCTTTGGGAACATGAATGTGGTTGTGACGCCATGTCTGCATGGGATGGACTTGCACAACTAGAGTAGTAGCAGTAGGGGGCACCTGCAGCATGAAGAGGAGATTGCGATCTAGGGTTTGTAGTAGGTGCAAAATCGGCATGGACATCATTAGTAGCAGGAGAAATATTGCTCAGTAGATCCTTATCTATTGGTGGTTCATGAATAGTATTTTTAGGTGACAACAATTTAGCTGAAGGAATAGTGAGTACTGAAAGCATAGTATGTGGCACAACATTGGGGTTAGGAGTATGAAAATTTTCGCAAACAGGCTGCTGAATGTTTGCAAAAGGGAATAGAGATTCGTCAAAAATCACATCTCGAGATATATAAATTCTTCCAATGGACCTATCCAAGCACTTATATCCTTTATGACTTGGACTGTACCCAATAAAGATACATTGTTTGGAACGGAAATCAAGTTTGTGTGCACTGTATGATCTGAAATTTGGCCAACAGGCACAACCAAAAGTACGAAGAAAGGTATAGTCATGAGGTATTTTGAGACATCGCTCAAGAGGTTTACAATTTCCAATCACCTTGCTAGGTAATCAATTGATGAGATAACAAGTAGCTAGGAAAGCCTCATCCCAAAACAGGATTGGCATTGAGGATTGAGCAAGAAGAGCTAATCCTATTTCAACAATGTGATAGTGTTTTCTCTCAATTACACCATTTTGTTGGTGTGTATGAGGACAAGGAAGCCGGTGTGTAATCCCAATGTTTTGGAAAATTTTATTCAACTTCTTATATTCCCCTCCCCGATCAGTTTGAACTGTGCAAATTTTGGTGTTAAGCAATCATTCAACGTGTTGTTGGAAATGTAAAAAGGTACGCTCAACATCATATTTGTGTTTCAAGAAATAGACCAAAGTAATTTTTCTAAAATCATCGAGAAAGCTAACATAATACTTGTGCGGGACCCCACACGTCTGAGTACACAAGTTCGAGCGAAAAAGATGAAACACTAACATAACTTTTATAGGGTAATTGGTGAATCTTCGCTTGTTGGCAAGCGTCACACACATGAAGTTCTTTATTTGTTGAGAAACCTAAATTATTGGATTGAATGACTGCTTGGACGACAGTAGACGATGGATGTCCCAGCCTCCTATGCCACTGATCACTAGAGATTTGGAGAAGGAAGAGGGTGAATGCTGATGGCTAGAATGGAGGGGATAAAGGCCTCTGTCACATGGACCGTGAAGGAGCACCTATTTCGTGGCTGGATCCTTGACACAAAAATTTTGGGTGAAACTCAAAGAAGACATCATTGTCTAAAGTAAACTTATGGACAGACATGAGATGCTTGCTAATTTGTGGCACATTAAGAATATTTCGAATGGATAAAGGACATGATCTACCAACAATAGATGAATGACTAATATGAGAAATATGCCAACCTGTACTGACGAGGATATAATAATCCTCAATTAATTAAATTGTTTAACTGTAATTGTTATTATAGATAGCAATGTCTTCATGTTATTCGTAAGGATACCCCTTGTCATTAATAAGGAAGAAGCTTAGCCGAGTGGTTGTAAACCATTTTATAACAACCCTATATGGTCGTAAGTACTTCTATGACTACCTAGTGGTCGTAAGCCTTACTACGATCACTTCATGATCATAAGCTTCACTACGAATAGGTCAACAACGACCACCCTATAGTCAACAAAGCCTACAGATATATGGGCCCAATCGACTAGGGACACTATGCGCTGTGTTTAACACACACAGTAGTTAATATGTGTTGTTATTCTCTAAGATAACTACACGTATTAAGCCTTTGTTTCTGACATAACTGCAAGGCGACAGGGAGGATTAGTCTCTAACAATAACCGTCACTGAACGTGCATATTTCATCAAACGGGGAGACGACTCTTGATACAGGACAACTACCACCCCTTCATGCGCTATATAAGGAGTAAAGCCAGTGGACAGATGATAGGAACAA
Organism: Phyllostachys edulis; assembly: GCA_036346405.1. Taxonomy (NCBI): domain Eukaryota; kingdom Viridiplantae; phylum Streptophyta; class Magnoliopsida; order Poales; family Poaceae; genus Phyllostachys; species Phyllostachys edulis. The sequence goes on along the minus strand of CM070562.1, from coordinate 101,896,229 downwards.
CGACAACGAACACAAAACAAGATCAACAGACAGAGGTCATTAAGCCCTAGTTCTAGTGATTTCTTCCCTGTTGTAAAGCATAGTCAATACAACAATACAGGAGTAGGGTTAATTATTCTCCCAGGAAATGGCCCGAACTTGTATAAAATCCCCGTGTCTTTTTCTGTGTGGTTTAACTCAAGGAGAGTCCCCAGCATTCATTCGTAAGATCGATACTAAACCATCGATGATACTAAACCATTGACATGTACCATTAGCAACTTGCACTTGGTCACTTCCACAGTAGTGTACCTTGATTGAGAGGCGGTCCAGATCATTTGTCAAGTGATCAGTTGCACTGGTGTCAGCATACCAATTCCGATCAATCTTGTAGGAGTTGGTGTTGGCAGCAGCAGCGAAAAAAGACAACTTCTTTGGATTGGTAGCTGTAATCAAAATGGTGGTAGCAATGCAGCGCATTGTGGCCATACTTGCTACACACTTGGCATGTCGGCTTGCCACCCGACGAGCCTGAGCCACGACCAAAATCACAGTCATGGCTACGCCCACGCTTGTTGCCACCAGAGCGTTCGCCACCCTCTCCATGATTATCGTTGCTGTGGTGCACCACGTTGTTGGCAGAAGCCATGATCTGTGACGCGGTCTCATTATGCTCAATCTACAACTCATGGCTGACTAGATGAGCATAGAGTTCATTCCATTCAGCCCCACCAGTTCCACACAAGTGGATATGGACATGACTAGAGATTCATAGTCCAGTCCCAGTCCTGTGAGAATATAGGAGATAATCTCCTCTTCGTGTAGTGGATGGCCGATTGCATAGAGAATGTCCACCAACACCTTCATCTTGTGAAAGTAGTCGATCCGGTCATCTCCTTCTTCTTCAGGTTGGCCAACTGGAACCTGATCTGCATCGTTCTCCCTCGCGACCGAGAGGCAAACATGGCCTCTAGCGCCCTCCAAACTCCATGAGAGGTGGTGAGGAAGAAAACTTGACCAAGGATCTCCTGTATCAACAAGGAAAGTAGTGCACTAAGCACTAGCTGATCCTGCTGGTACCACGTAATGTACACGGGATTTGCAACTTGGGTGGTTACTCCATTGGCAGCAATAGTTTCAGTCAGCTGGGATGGCGCTGGGAAGGATACATCTACATAGCCGAGTAAGCCCTAACTTCTAAGGTAGGGAGTGATCTAGGCTTTCCAGAGAAGATGATTGTCATGGCTAAGCTTTATCGTGACAAAATGACTAAGGGATGGTGGCGCCATGGAGGTGGATGAGGACGATGCGGAGGAAGGAATAGAGCTGGCCATCGTGGAAGATCGGCGGGCTCTGATACCATATGAAATTATATGTATTGCCACAAGAATCCCTCATGGGGTTTTCCTTCATATATATATATATATATATGGATGATATACAATGGTTGAGGCAACCGTAGATTACATGATCCACTTGGACCGAAAGAGAGGAGAGAATCAGATGACAACAGAATGATGCTACAGTAGCAACAAGAAAATATCTAGTTTCTATCTATACACAACCAGATCAATCATATAAGGAGATACTGATTTAGGATCCTAACATACCTTTTGACAGTTGCACTATGATCTCATATGAGCAATGTCGACATGAGAAAGACTGACATTTGATGGTGAATGCTTGATGGGTGAAAAGGCTATCTGTTTTGGCCTATACCATACTACCAGGTTGTGAATGTGTCAGTGTGACCGGTGATTTTACCGAATAACAACAGATGGAAAATCTTGATACGGCCGAATTGAAGAGGCGAATGGAGAGACAGATCTGATGTTGTCACCGACGTCACCGTTTGAGCGTCCGTGGATGGCCACTCTAACCATAGTGAGGATATTGCCAAGATGTGCTTTTTATAATTGGAACGCAGGAGGCTTGCCTAATTTTGCCCTATCAGTTTCATATCATTTCTCCCTTCGTTCGTAGCTACCTTTGCTCTCGTGACTTCTTTATTTTCAGAGAAAGGATGATCTCGGTAGACATCCTTCTTCTTCAAGAATGTCACTCGTTACTTTTGAAGAGCTTGTCATTAGTTGCAGATGTTGGAAATGTGGACAGCATTTTAATTCCAGATTTTATTATGAGACAGAGATCACTTAAAACTACAGATGCATAAAACAATACTAACAACATGCAACTCATTGCACTTCTAAACATACTCAATGGCAGGTTTATAACAAAATATATTGTACGACCAACTTACAGTCGGGCTCGATGAAGAACATGAAATAGCGTAGACTCGAAGCAGTGGTCGAAGCAATGCAGATCGTAGATGATGCAAATAGCAATGAAGCGGTCGCCACAAAGGCCGCTGCAGAAATCTTATTGCCGCTCCGTGCAGAAACTCTACGACAATGGTTCCGAGATATTTGCTCACCCTCCTTCCCGGTGCACACCAAGAAGAAGGGACGGCTTGGTTCAAACAGCACAACCCTCCAGCCAATAGAACAAAGAGGAAGGAGAAGGAAGAATCGAAGTGATTGATCAAATCGCATGTCTGGACGTCTCCAGATGTTTTGAAGGGTCGAGTCAATTACTCTGTAGTAACTTCTCAATAAAGCACACATTAAAACACTAGTAACTGCTAATTCAAAACCAATTAATGGTCATTTAAGTAGCGTTCATTGATCCTTATTACACACTGGTCTACAGCTTCGGCCACATTATTTGGACCACTGTGTTTTGACCACTTTATTTTGACCACAGTGTTCCGACCACACTCTCTTGGAGTGATTCGAAGAAATCTCCAAGGGAGGTCCAAGAGGATCTCCCGAAGAGGTCCAAGTGGACCACAGTGTTCTGACCACACTCTCTTGGAGTGATATGAAGAGATCTCCAAGGGAGGTCCAAGCGGATCTCCCTAAGTGGTCCAAGGGTGGTCTAAGGAAAACTCTCACTGGTCATATGACTTCGACCACATTGTAAAAGAGAGAGAAATGCACGGTCGGCAAAAGAAAGGTGGACTAAGTTCGCGACACGTTCACGGTCATGCGTCGCAAGTCACGCGATTGTCACGCAAATAAACGCTCGCGCATGCGTGCGTGCATGTGTGACATTAGCTATAGTCCTCCTCATGTCACCACATGCCATGTAACACATGTATCAAGAGGTGGCATGGACTCCACCTTATAAATAGCTCTCTTACTACTTGACTAGATAGTATGGGACTAAACCATGCAAACTTTGAAATTTTAGGAATGAATGGTCATTTACACATATGGACCCAATTCTAACAATCCCCCACCAATTCCAAAGCAAGCAGCAAAAAGGATGATAAGGACTATTGTGTTGAAGAGTTGCTAATATACCAGTCTTTCAGTGTAAGTCTCGTACAGGTTGAACTTGCACCTAGAATAACAAGATTCATCTTCTCGCATCTGATGAATGGACTATGCCTTGAATTCACATATTTTCGTGATTAGATTTCACTTGAGATCTCAACTGATACTAGGCTGTCAAAGAACCAAACCTAAACGGAGCTTTATTTGGTCATGCTCCCTTATTTGCTCATGAGCTTTCAAGAGAATGCCCTATTCTTGTGAACTGCGACCTCACAGTTAAGCTCAAGTAGGTGTATTCATTTTAGGTATCCTATAGGCTAATACCTTTTTCCCTCATTGGACACTAGAATACATTAAGGTTTTAAGCCATCCTTCCATACAGTTGAGAATACTTTGTCTATTAGAACAGGGTTCACAAATTATTAGAATGTACTCTCTTGTTCAAACATCAACTTGTTTTTCCCATTGACTAAGTCACAGGATCTCCGATCAAAAAGGTATGGGTTACTGTTGAGTTGTAACTCCAATGGGCTTCATTCCCATGTCCATAGACGCAACAAAAATCGTCTTCCGTGCTAGCCCCTTTGTGAAAGGGTCTGCTAGATTTTTCTCAGTGCGTATATAATTCACAGTTATCACTCCAGAGTTCCTTGATTTTTTGACAGATTTAAGCATACGCTTCATATGTCTGGAGGACTTCATGTTATCCTTAGTACTTGTAACCTTAATCAACACTGTTTGATTATCACAGTACATTAGGATTGCCAGTATTGGTTTCTCAACCAATGGCAAGTCCAACAGAAGCTCTCTAAGCCATTCAGCCTCAACAGAAGCTATGTCTAATGCTACTAGTTCTGCTTCCATGGTTGACCTTGTCAATATGGTCTGTTTACACGACCTCCATGAAACTGCAGCACCTGCTAGAGTAAAGACATAATTACTTGTAGCTTTGATCTCATCTGCATCAAAAATCCAATTTGAATCACTATATCCTTCTAATACAGATGGATATCCAGTACAGTGAATTCCATATGAGGTTGTGCCTCTCAAGTAGCGCAACACTCTCTCAAGTGCCTCCCAGTGATCATCTCCTAGGTTAGAAGTAAACCGACTTAATTTGCTCACGGCAAATAATATGTTAGGTCTTGTGGCACCAGAAAGATAATAAGAGACCCAATTATTTGTGAATATCTCAATTGATCTTTGCCTAATCTCTTATTCTTTTCAAGCTTCACACTAGCATCATAAGGAGTTGGAGAAATTTTGCAGTTCTTAAAACCGAACCGACTTAATATTTTCTCAGAATAATGGGATTTGTTCAAAGTGATCCCATCCTCATTTTTTATCAATTTAATATTCAGAATAGCATCTGCCTCTCCTAGGTCTTTTATATCAAAGCATCTAGATAAGAAAGATTTGACCTCGTCAATGACAACAGTGTTTGTCCCAAATATCAGTATATCATCGACATACAAACACAAAAATCACTCCTTGACCCCCACCACAATGATAATACACGCACTTATCTGTCTCATTCATAGCAAAACCAGCAGATGTTAAAGTTTTATCAAACTTCCCGTGCCATTGTTTAGGTGCTTGCTTTAGGCCATACAAGTATTCAATTAATTTGCATACTTTATTTTCCTATTCAGAAATCATAAAACCATCCGGTTGCTCCATATAGATTTCTTCCTCCAACTCTCCATTAAGGAAAGTCGTCTTTACATCTATATGATGGATGTGAAGACTATGGGAAGAAGCTAATGCAATGAGCACTCGAATGGTGGTCAATCTGGCAACACGAGAGTAAGTATCAAAATAATCATTACCTTCTTTCTGGGTATAACCCTTGGCCACAAGTCTTGTCTTGTACTTCTCAATAGTACCATCAGGCCTTAGTTTCTTTTTAAAGATCCACTTACATCCTACAGGTTTGCACCCTATAGGACGATCGGTGATCTCCCAAGTCCCGTTAGCCATGATAGAGTCCATCTCGCTATGGACTGCTTCTTTCCAATACTCAACATCAGGAGATGCATAAGCCTCTGAAAGAGTCTTTGGCACTTCATCCACAAGGTATACAAGAAAGTCATCACCAAAGGTTTTATCAACCCTTTGTCTCTTGCTCCTGTGAGGCGCTTCTACGACTAGATTGTTATCCTCCTCAGGGATGTCACATATTGGTTCAGAAATTGTGGGAAGTTCAGAAATTTGATTATTCTCACTTTCAATATTTCCAGTTTGAACATTCTCGATTCTTGAAGTACTGCATGTAGTTCTCATAGGAAAATAATCCTCAAAGAATGAAGCATCTCTAGACTTCATTATTGTGTTAGCAATAATCTTAGGAGTTTCTTATTTAACTACTAAAAAATATATAGGCCGTGCTATTATGAGCATATCCTAAAAAATATACAATCAATTGTTTTAGGTCCAAGCTTTCTCTTTTTCTGCAATAGTATGTTGACCTTTGCCAAACACCTCAAGTTCGCAGAAAGTTAACATTGGGTTTTCTCCCCTTCCATCCCTCATACGGAGTAATCTCATACCTTTTAGTGATTACTCTACTTAGGACGAAAGTTGCTATCAATATAGCTTCCCCTACCACATCTTAGGCATACTAGCACTCTCCAACATGGCATTTACCAAGTCTGTTAGCGTCCGGTTTTTCCTCTCAGTCATCCCGTTTGATTGGGGTGAATATGGTGGTGTAACCTCATGAACTATTCCATGTTCAGAACAGAATTGGGAGAATTTATGAGAGATATACTCTCCTCCACGATCAGACCTTAGTCTTTTAATTTTCTTTTCTAATTGGTTCTCAATCTCGGCCTTATAAATTTTAAAGTAATTTAAAGCTTCAACTTTCGTTTTTAGTAGATGCACATAACAATATTGTGATGCATCATCAATAAGAGTTAGAAAATATCTTTTACCTCCTTTTGTCAACAATCCATTCATCTCACATAGATCGGAATGGACAAGATCTAAAGGTGCCAAGTTCTTTTCCTCCTGTAACCCCTTAAAGGGTTTTTAAGGTTGTTTTGCTTGCACACAAGTTTGACACTTTGATCATTTGACAATTTCACATTTTGGAATTAAATCTAATCTGGACATTTGAGCAATACTATCAAAACCAATATGACAAAAACGAGAATGCCATATATTGGCCTCGTATTTATTCAAACCAGTTGCAACATTCAGATTATGACAATACTTTAAAGTATTCATGCAAAACAAGCCTCCGTTCTGACTGGTTGTGCTTGGTGTATCTTTTGCTCTAGCCTTTTCTTCCACATCATGGGCAACAAAGAGATTTTCAATAGATATCTCTTCCCTCTTGTACGTTAAGCCAGTGGCAAAATCTCGTCGTGAAGTAGGAAGTTTGACAACAATACCCACAGCCACAAACTTAGGAGGCAAGATACAACCTAAGTGTGCAATCTCTCCGACCAGCGGTTGAAGCTCATGAGCATGTGCAACTATCGACTTAGCATCTTCCATGCTGTAGTTGAAGAATTGCTCGCACATGTAGAGCCAACGACCAGCCTCAGCTTCAGTATATTTGTGCTCTAGTGCATCCCACAACATTGTGGCGAACTTGAAGTCCATGTACACATCATAGAGCTGGTTGGCCAGTATGGTCAGTGTGCATCCAAGAGCCATGCTATTATCTGTGTCAAACCGCATAGTCTGTTCAATTGTAAATGGATACTATGGATGGATCACCCACCACGGCCCCAAAGACATGAGCCAAAACTTGATCCTTGTCTGCCATCTACGAAAGTTCTGACCAAAAAACCTCTCAGGTTTCATAGCATCAGAAGAACTAGTCATTGCTGAATCACAAAATGTCCACAATAAGGTTTCTGGATTGTTGGAAATGTGGACAACATTTTAATTCTAGATTTTATTATGAGGCAGATGCATAAAATGATATTAATAGCAAGCAACTCATTGCACTTCTAAACATACTCAATAACAAGTTTATAACAGAATATATTGTACGACCAACTTACAGTCAAGCTCGATGAAGAACAGGAAACAGCACAGACTCGAAGCAGTGGTCGAAGCAGTGCAGATCACAGATGATGCAGCGTAGCGAGCGGTCACACAGATGCGCTGCCTAGAAACCTTATTGCCACCCTATGCATGTGAACTCTGTGACAATGGTTCAGAGATATCCGTTTATCCTCCTTCCCGGTACACGCCAAGAAGAAGGGACGACTTGGTTCAAACAGCACAACCCTCCAGCCAGTAGAACTGATAGGAAGGAGAAGGAGGAATCAAAGTGATTGATCAAATCGCATGTCTGGACGTTCCCAGATGTTTTGAAAGGTCAAGTCAATTACTCTCTAGTAACTACTCAATAAAGCACACATTAAAACACTGGTAACTTCTAATTCAAAACCAATTAATGGTCATTTAAGCGGTGTTTATTGATCCTTATTACACACTGGTCAACAGTTTCGACCACTGGTCTATAGCTTCGACCATATTATTTGGACCACTATATTTTGATCACTTTATTTTGACCATAGTGTTCCGACCACACTCTCTTGGAGTGATCCGAAGAAATCTCCAAGAGAGGTCCAAGAGGATCCCCCGAAGAGGTCCAAAGGGACCACAGTGTTTTGACCACACTCTCTTGGAGTGATCCAAAGAGAACTCTAAGGGAGGTCCAAGAGGATCTCCCTAAATGGTCCAAGGGTGGTCCAAAGGAAGTGAAACCTTAGCGGGCATGACTTCTTTGGAATGATGCATTGTATAGGCCTCGTGATAATCACTTAGTCGCACACCTTCGGAAGTGTGTCAGACGGACATTAAAAGTTGATTATCTCTTGTGGGTAAAGTTGTATAACCTCTGCAGAGTGTAAAACTATTCGAATAGCCGTGTCCACGGTCATGGACATGCTGAGCAAAGCCACTCAAAGTTAGACTTTGATTTTGTGTTAAAATAATTTTAGCAAATGATTTTGGATAGTTTATCCAATTAGAAATTGGGCGGTTAGCCATGTGATAGGAGGGTATCCATCACCATATTTCATATGGAGGTTATCCTACTATAAAACTTGAGAGTTTATAAAATGAATTTTAGTTATAGAATAACCGCTTTGAAAATTAGTACAAATATTTAAACAAAACATTGCTTCATGCAAATTCATCTAATAAGCCTTCCTTTGATATATCCTTACATGCATTAACTCTGTTATTGGGTGTAACTTGCGAGCACAGAAGTTGTACTCATTCTTGCTTAATGCAAATAAATTTTAGAAGAGAAGGACTTCACTATTAGTGTGGATCTCGACGACTAGGCTGCTACCCCAGTCGATTGCCTGTGGCAGATCAGCTGGACTCCACTACTTCTTCGTCTTCCGCTGTGTTTGTTTATTATTGACTTGTAAGCCTTTCTTGTAATAAATTCTGTTGATTATTAATAAAATTATGTGATTTATGAATGTTACCATATCTGTTTACTGTGTGAACTAGCTACTGATTATGGGATTAGTTCAGAAATACACAGAGGATTTGGGGTGTTACTCCCGGGTCCGACAGAAGTGGTATCAGAGCCATATCGACTGTAAGTCGTGACCTAGTTAGAATGGTCATTTGTTGAAAAACTTCAAAACTTATTTTACATAACAAGAAAAATAATTTGTTCTCTCTTCATCTTGGTCATCTATCTGTCTGTAGCTTCTTCATAGCAATTCTTCCTTACCTAATTTTCCTTTCACCATTTTATAATGTTAAATGGATCATCTTTCCTTTCAAAAATTTCTATAAATGGTCAACACGTTCCGTAACCATTACGTTCAAGACTACAAGACATGGAGCCATCGAGAAAGTATAGTCGTCTCTACCATCCAAGGACAACGGACAAGATATACCGAAGATCGTTTTGTCAGCCCAACCATATAGCTTAAGATTTCCAAGGCTCATTCTGCGTACTGAGTCGTTTCACCAGCTTATGAGTATCGATCGAGTAGAACGTTGTATTATTTCTTAACTTGTATCATATATTTTCTTTTGGTACGCCGTACATAGATCTTTTTGATCTTGTGTGCAACATTTGCTTAAGTGGGTAAACTTCTCTCCTCATAGCTGTCTTTCTTATCCTTTGCTTTTCGCTCTTCTCTAATAATCCATTGGTCAACCTAACCTGTCGATGCACAATGGACTTGAAGGATAAATTGATACTTTAAAACTTTGAACAACCCAACACCCTTGGACGTGAAGCCAACTTGAAGATAGACTCTCTCTATCTCTCAATTCATTTATCCTATATTCGTCTTCTTTCTTTCTAGCCTCTCCAAATCTCGGGGACGAGATTCCTTTTAAGGGGGGTAGTTTGTAACATCCCAAAGTTCTGTTACCAAAATAAAAATTAATAAAGTTATTATTTTATTGGATTTTCTCGTCACAAAGAATTTTCCGATTTTGTGTAATTTTAAAAGAGTTATCTTGGTTAAAAAAATATATATATATATATATATATATATATATATATATATATATATAAAATCAATTATTTAATTCCTTAGCTTTTAAAATCGAAAACAAAATTTATTGAGCTTTCGTGATTTTATTGTATTTAAAGTGAAAAAATAAAATTTTAATCAATTTTAAGAATTTTAAATGCTTTTCCCTAATTATTTTAAAATCCAAAATAAATTAATTGCAAAATTTATTACCAATTATAAGTTGGAAATATTTTTATTTAAGTTAAAAATGTCTTAGAGAATTTCGTGAATTTTCTCATAATTTTTTGATTTTATTTGCTATTTTCTAAAGCCTAAATGAATTAACTCATTGTTTAAAATTAGAAAATCATTTGAAATTCTAAAACCTCTTTTGGGCCAAATATACCCCGCTCGGCCCATTTCCCCGCGCTTTCGACCTAAGCCAGTCCGCTCCACCCGCACCCCTCTCTCTGCCACCACCTCGGACCCTACCCGTCATCCTCCCTTCTCTCACCGACAGTGGGCCCGCACACCTTTCTTCCTCCTCATCTCCTCCTTCCTCCAGCGCCCCCAAGCGAGGCCGCCATTATCGCGTGCACGGGAGCTTTGTCTCCTCCGTGATTCCCTACCTTTCTCTTCCCCCCAATCAAGCGCATTCATTTCCTTGCCTCCCCCAAATCCGGCAATCCCCCTCTTTATCGCACACGCATTCACCGGAATGGGCATCGCTGCCGTAATCACCGCCGCATTGATCTCCTCCTCCCGGCCTCCCCTCGCCCTATAAAAGGGAGCCTCGTGAGCCTCTCCTCCTCCTCAATCCATTACCACAACTTTCCCCTCCCCTCCCCCGCTCCTCCAGCCAGAATAGTTGTTTCCTCGCCGTCGGCCGCTACCTACTCCACCGCCGATTGCATCACCAACGAAGGAGCTTCATCGACCTTTTCTACACCAATGGATTCGCCGCACCGTGTTCCACCTCGTGCACACGTTTTCCCCGCCGGAGCGCCGCCGGAACACCCGCGACGCCGTCAAACCGTGAGCGCCTCTGCTCCTTCCTCGCTGCCGGTCGTCTCTGTCCTTCTCCGGCAACCCAGGTGAGAGCATAAAACTCCTCATCATCCCCTCTTTCTTCTCGGCACCTCACCGCCGGTAGCCACACCGCCATTCGCCGGCAACCCTCGACTCCCGTGCGCCACCACCCGCTAGCATGACAGGCCGCACACGTCAACGCCACTCGTGCGCCACCTCAACGCCAAAAGCCCGCGTGGCAGCCCCGTTCAACATAGTCATCGCTGACGTGGTAGCCACCACTATTCTTGCGCACCCGGTCCACCATGGACCAAGATCAATTTCGTGGACTCGGTCCACAAGACCCGGGCCCACATGTAAGTGGCTCAATTTCTTTTCCTTCACAAAAATATTTCAGCCAAAAATAAAAAATCAAACAATGACATCAGCCTGGTGTCATTAATCGATTTTCCTTTAGAAATTTAAATCCAGAAATTCCTTTTTAGAGTTTTCTTTAGGGTTTAAACTTCCAGGAGCTCGTATTTCTTCATACGAACTCCGATTTCGACGATTCAAATTTCTAAATTCATCTAAATTCACGATCTAGCTAACCAAACCAAAATGTCTTAATTTGGAGTTCATTTGTATTTGAATTTTGTTTGAATTTGACTTATTTTCACGTATAGATTTCGACGACTTCGAAGAATCAGATTTCGACGCCGTTTAAAAACAGCGACTAATTAAGCAAGGCAAGTTATACCTTTGATAATATTTGATCTTATTATTTCAAATTATTTTAATTCTATTTTAAATTATTATTGCATGTGTATTTCTATTCAATGTAATTTAAATACTTGTTTTTAAATGATAGTTATGCCTGAATCCTTTGTACTGCCAATCTTGATATTGAAATAAACTTACCTTGATACCTTAGATAAAAATCTAGTTTATACAATAGTATGAAGTAGAACATTTTGGGAAAAAATATGCTTAGCCATGCTTAGACCTGAAATATTTGATTTGGCAATTTACAGCCAAAAATCAAATGTTGTTTAAAAATCTATGGCATTGGTTTTTCATGGAAGATTTTGCAAATGATTTGAAAAATAAAAAGGAAAAGTTGGTTTCTACTTGGGCGAAATGGATGGTTGGTGGGTGCAGGTTTATGCATGGGCTCAATCCGGGTAGGGTTGAGGCCTAGGGATTATTTTGGAAGTCGCCCAAGTCAGTTAAGGACTGGTCTTCGAGTCGCATCTTGCAAAGCCCCACTGTACTACCACAAGTCTGGAATGGGACAGACTAGGCTAAATAATTTGCAACGTTCCATTGTTTGTTATGCCATTTTGATGTGTGGGTGTCGGTTAGACAGTATTCCCACTTGGCGTAAGAGTGGGCTTCTAGCGGATGGTTAGTCCAAAGGAAGTGAAACCTTAGCGGGCATAACTACTTTGGAATGATGCATTGTAAAGGTCTCGTGATAATCACTTAGTCGCACACCTTCGGAAGTGTGTCAGACGGACATTAAAAGTTGATTATCTCTTGTGGGTAAAGTTGTACAATCTCTGTAGAGTGTAAAACTATTCGAATAGCCATGTCCACGGTCATGGACATGCTGAGCAAAGCCACTCAAAGTTAGACTTTGATTTTGTGTTAAAATACTTTTAGCAAATGATTTTGGATAGTTTATCCAATTAGAAATTGGGCGGTTAGCCATGTGATAGGAGGGTATCCATCACCATATTTCATAGGAATAATTGATTATTTGCCACTACAAAAGAGTGAATTTCATGATTTGCCACTGCATGTGTCTATAACATCTGTGTCCCGAGGCCATATGTCATAGACACATGAGTGGCAAATCATGAATTACCAATCTTTGGCAGTGGCAAATGATCAAATCTCCCTATTTCATATGGAGGGTATCCTACTATAAAACTTGAGAGTTTATAAAATGAATTTTAGTTATAAAATAACCGCTTTGGAACTTAGTACAAATATTTAAAGAAAACATTGCTTTATGTAAATTCAACCAATAAGCATTCCTTTGATATATCCTTACATGCATTAACTCTGTTATTGGGTGTAACTTGTGAGTACGGGAGTTGTGCTCTTTCTTGCTTAATGCAAATAAATTTCAGAGGAGAAGAACTTCGCTCTCAGTGTGGATCTCGACGACTAGACCGCTACCCCAGTCGATTGCATGTGGCAGCTCAGCCGGACTCACTACTTCTTCGTCTTCCGCTGTGTTTGTTTATTGTTGGCTTGTAAGCCTTTTTTGTAATAAACTCTGTTGATTATTAATAAAATTGTGCGATTTATGGATATTCCCATATCTGTTTACTGTGTGAACTAGTTACTGATCATGGAACTAGTTCAGAAATACACAGAGGATTTGGGGTGTTACTCCTGGGTCTGACAGGTGGCAAGGTCTCCACTTTATAAATTGCGTAGTATAGGATTAAACCATACATGCTTTGGAATTTTAGGAATGGATGTGCATTTACACATATAGACCCAATTCTAATAGCAGATTGGTGGTCTCTTACTTGCATCAGCTGCGTGAGATATTTCTTGTGCCATTGACATAAGACAGTACTGGAACAATATGTGATGATGCTCCAAAGTTTCTTTAATTATGCCGGTAAAAGGTTGTAATAAGAAATCCGGGTTAGTATGCACTTTGCGCATCCCTACAACAATTATGATGCTTAATTTATTTGAGGTGGTGTCATACTTGCGTGTAGACGTTATCACATTAGACAATCCAGAAGAGCCAGAAGCTAGGCTAGGTCGCTCGTGAACATGACAGCAAGTTATCTTTAAAGAATTTATCAGTTGACTAAACTGGCTTTCGACCTCAATTCCAGAAAGAATCGACATTAACACTTCTTATTTAGCTCCAAACGACGAGACTTTCTGATGGCACCAAATACGTCAGTTACAGCTAGCTGATGAAGGCGCAACTAATCTGCTGATAGTTCGGTTTTTCCCCTTGTCAGAAAGGAACTCAAGCGGATCAAGTGGCTGTATGTACATTCCCTTCTATTATCCTCTCTCCTTTTCTTACATCTGGCTAAGTATGAACAGTGGTTAAGAAAGCAAACTGCGCGATTAAGAACTGTGAGCCTGGCCCTCATTTGGCCGCGAGGATGGCTAACGGAGGGATTAAATAATCAGCCGACAGCGAGATGCTTGTATAATTCGGAATGGCGTCACCGATCGATGTGAGTTCGATTTGACTTGCTGCAGGTTGTAGATCGAATGGCGTCATTTGCGTTTAGTTGATTCGGCGAATGAGCCGTTTTAATCTGGTACATTGTGTAGGGTTCCTGTGCAGGTCCGAACCTACGGATCATAGGTAGGTTCATCAAGGCTGAAGGTTGTTTCTTCCTTTCATGGTGGTAGTCGATTTCTAGTGGAAGGTAGGCAGATTCATGTGTCCTACTGGCCTTGTTCGTTGGCCTGAAGGAGTCAAAGAGGAAGAAAAAAAGAAGTTCGTTGACTTGTTACAGTATAGGCTAACCGCTAGTTTGGGCTTAAACACTTTGCCGCCCGAGCTGATTTGGGTTGGGCTCGGACGGCATTGCCATATGGCCCGGTGCCGCGGTTGGTCTGGGCCGGAAGCGCGGATCGTGTCGTCTTGGCAAGCCGCAAAATTCGATTCGTTTGGGCCGCCTCAGCCACGGGTTTATGCTGGCTGGGCTTGGCGCGGGCGGATTTTTCTGTGGGCTCGTGGCACGGCGGTGCGGGGCGGTGAGCTGGGCCAGTTAAGCTACATTACGGCAGCGGCGTGGCAGCTGGTGACACCGTGCTCCGCGCTGGTGCTCGTCGTCAGAAGAGGAGAGGAGAAACACGAACATTACAAACCCCATCTCCGCCTCATCCTCCGCTCGCCACGATGCTCGCGACCGCCTCCCCGCACCTCGGCGCCGCGGTGGGCCGCCTCTCGCTGGCGCTGCCTGCGCGGGCCCAGTCCGTGAGTCTCCCGTGCAGGCGCCCCGGTAGCTACGCGTCGCTGCGCTCGTCGTCGTCGGCGGCGGCGGCGGCTGAGGCCGCCCCGCCGACGAAGGAGGGGGCTGAGGAGCTCGGGTTCGAGGAGATGGCTTCCGGGACGCGGCGGCGGTACTACATGCTGGGGGGGAAGGGAGGGGTCGGGAAGACGAGCTGCGCGGCGTCGCTGGCCGTGCGCTTCGCCAACAACGGCCACCCCACCCTCGTCGTCTCCACAGACCCCGCACACTCCCTAAGCGACTCCTTCGCGCAGGTCACCTTCGAACACCTGTGCATTCAATTCTTGGTTTTTTTTTCTTCTTCTGATATGTGACTATATATAATATAATGTATTTAACCTTACTTCATCCGTGTTTTAGGATTTAACCGGCGGGGCGCTCGTGCCGGTGGAGGGCCCTGATGCACCCCTGTTTGCGCTTGAGGTTTGTAACATTAGTATGTGAACATCGAAAGAGTGCTATGCAACATCCAACTTAACAAAATTGTGGTGTATAGTCTGATAATTTAAGCATTGATATATAATAGCGGTTTCCGTTGGCCTCGGCCAGTTTTTATTAACGCAAGATGGAATTTTCTATCCTACTGCTGTTGTGGTTGGTTTCTCTTGCAAAGTTTGCATTGCAATATTTTCATTTTTTTTATCAAACATAACAAACGGTCACAGGCCTAGGTCAATGGAACCATTTGAAGTGTGATAAGTTGAGAATTTGCAGCTGCTAATTTTTAAAATCCATTTATAAATCAGAAAGATTAAGGTGGTACTGATCGACAGGTGGTGGAGAGCTGGTGTAATGATATTTATGACTTACTCTAGGTCCGTATGGATAGTGCTTGAGCGTGGAGTTTTAACGCAGATAAATCCTGAGAAGGCCCGGGAAGAGTTTCAGACAGCAAGTCAAAAGAATGGAGGGACGGGTGTAAAAGATTTAATGGACAGCATGGGCCTTGGGATGCTTGTTGAGCAGGTGCACGACCATATTTCTATTCACTTTTGCTTTCAGTACTGTACATCCTCCCAATACGTTCAATATAGAGGCTCTTGTTATTTGTGATTAAACTAAATTGCTTTTTCTAACTTCAGTTCTATAATTGCCATCTTATTCCATACAGCTTGGAGAGTTAAAACTGGGGGAATTGCTAGACACACCACCACCTGGTTTGGATGAAGCAATAGCAATTTCAAAGGTAAGAAGACATGTTACGGGCTTCTGGTTTCCCTAATTTCATCTTATCCTTTTAGTTGTACCTTGCGACCAACTATCTGCTTGTCATTCCAGGTTATGCAATTTCTTGAAGCACAGGAGTATAGCATGTTTAGCCGCATTGTATTTGACACTGCTCCTACAGTAATCACCATGTCACTGTGTATTCAAAGTTGATTTTATAATTCAGACACCCAATGGCATTATTAGCTATGATTTGCCTTCTTCATTGACAGGGCCATACACTTCGGTTATTATCCTTGCCAGACTTCTTAGATGCATCCATTGGGAAGATCTTGAAGGTATTGTCAGCTTTGGTGCTTTATGGTATCATGCTGTGATGTAAGGCCCGCGCTATATACTGAAATCACTGAATGAAGTAAAAGTGATTTATCTTGTATTACTCTACTTTTCTGAAAACCACCTTCTGTTATTCGCTGGCTAAACAATTTTGGAAGTTGATTGCATGTCTGCTGCTATGGCCTCGATCAATTTGTGCTTGTTTACGTGGCTTCCCATTGTGTTTTTTTACTCACAATTTGTTTAATTTGAAGGCAATATATCCTGTTGTATATTCATCTGCTCAATACATTGTTTATGATTTTTCGTTACAGTGTTCAGTGAGATCAACCTTTTTTATCACTAGTGGTAACCAGACCTCACATGCTTCTCCTCACCTGCTTGATATGGCTGAAGATCATTCCATCTTGTGTCTGAAGTATTTTTTAAAATCCTGTTACCAAGAGCTAGATATCTCACCAGATAATCTTGTGTAGTCTGACAACTTCAAATGATGCAGTTTGTGTTGTGTTGAGTTCTCTCATTCTAATTTTGCTTTTTTTGTTTTCCAGCTGAGGAGCAAGATTGCTTCTGCGACTTCAGCTATTAAATCGGTTTTTGGCCAAGAAGTTCAACAGCAGGATGCAGTAAGTTTTTGCTCTGTTCCTCTGAAACATATTGTTTCTTCACTAGGTGTTTAAAACCTTGAACTCATTATTCCGTCCCCCCGCCC
This sequence comes from Phyllostachys edulis, assembly GCA_036346405.1. NCBI lineage: Eukaryota > Viridiplantae > Streptophyta > Magnoliopsida > Poales > Poaceae > Phyllostachys > Phyllostachys edulis. The sequence goes on along the minus strand of CM070562.1, from coordinate 101,879,218 downwards.
TCTTAAAGGCCGACAAATTGGAGCAACTCAGAGAAAGGATGGTCAAAGTGCGAGAGCTTTTTCGTGACACAGAATCAACTGAATTTATAATTGTGACAATTCCAACGGTAACAATTTTGTTCTTAACTCCCCAGTCCCAGTCCCCTTCTGTATGTATGTATGTATGCATGTATCCTGGTAAATACTCTTCCTTTTGGGGGGCCTTTTTTCAGGTGATGGCGATTAGTGAGTCGTCAAGACTGCATTCTTCCTTAACAAAGGAAAGTGTTCCTGTAAGGAGACTCATTGTTAACCAAGTTCTACCACCATCATCGTCAGACTGTAAATTTTGCGCTATAAAAAGAAAGGTACAAACGAGGCTGTTCCGACAATTTAAAATTTTCAACTAATTATGTAGTCCTTGTAGAAACAAACTACAAATGTGCAGGGCCCATTTATCCATTTTATTTCATGCAGGATCAAACACGTGCTTTGGATATGATAAAGAATGATCCAGAGCTGATGGGGTTGAACATAATCCAAGCACCTCTTGTGGACATGGAGATTAGAGGTGTTCCTGCTCTGAAGTTTTTGGGTGATATAGTGTGGAAGTAACTTCAGTTACAATATATGGAAAATAGGATAATTTCAGGGCACCACTAGGTCGATTTCACTGTTGAACTGCTTTGCAAACTATGGGCACTTCAAGTATCAGGTTAGCAGCGCGAGCAGTTCTTTAGAACCAGAATGCAGCTTAGCAGATGACCAAACCTTCAATTCGAGTAAATAGCAACCAATCAGAGGGTTTTGCTGCACTAGCATATGTTGACCTGTTACACTTAACAGTGATACCAAATTGGATAGAGTTGCAACTGTATCGTGCCAATTGAGCCCAAATACCGTGGTATTTCTGCTTCTTTATCCCTTAGATAGGAAGAGCTGTGGGATTTAGGATCCATAACTTTGTAAAACTTTATTTCTGTACTTGCGTCATGTAAATTTTGTTAAAAGAAACGAGGGATATTTTTTTGCCAAGTGCTATTGTTGTTGAATCCTTAGCCTCGAGTTCGCTTGTGTAGCTGGGGAAAACATATATATTACCGATGGTAATTTCTGATTAATGTGATTTATTACGAAAGTGACAATTAAGACGTGCACGGCGCTGCAACAATTGAGCTAACCTCTGCTTGGATCCTCACAGCATGCGCCGCTCATGCTGCATGCAATACTCTCTGCCTCGGGAGTAAGCTGTGCCAACAGATCGGAAAAGCATTTCTGCTGGATTCTGCGGTACTGCCAACACACGAGATCTCATCTAGTTACAAGATAGATACAGTATCGAATACACGATTATAACATAGATTTCTCACAGTATCGATGAACCAGTTGGTTTTTTAGCCTCTTTTACGGCACACTCACTTTAATACGGGTAGTTTAATCTTTTTTATCGAATGACTCATATTAGTTAGTATTTAGTTATACTATATCTAATAATATAAGTAGTAGAATCTGAGAGACGTAGAATTGTAATTGCTCATGTGGGGAGATCAAATTGCACATGAGTAATATTTTCAATTCTAATTGGAGAGGTCTATAATACCCTCACGAAAAAATATAAATATAAAGAAAAATATATTGTGTCCTTAACAAATGCAATCTCAAGAACGTGCATGAGATGTGGACCTATCTTGAAAATAATTATGAAAGGTCCACCTCAACCAATGATGATTGCATAGAAGAATGAATGTCGGGAGAAGAATGCTCAACTTCTAGCTCTGACAATGAGGAGTCCTCAACTCCATCCACACCACTTCATTGCTTCATGGCAAAAGGTAATAAGAAGGTAAATGATGATGATAAGCCTTCATATGATAAATTGATGGATATGCTTGAGGGGGCTTAATGAGTATTTACGAAAGGAGAAATCAAAATTCAAAGTTTTAAAGAAAGAGTATGTCTTATTTCAAAATAATTATGATGTTCTAAAAGATGAATGTGAAACTCCCCTCCTAAATGAGCTAAATAAGCCCAAAGTGGATATAGGCATAACATGTTATTTATTAGATGATATGTCATATGTAGCTGCTAACCCTTGCATTTCATCTAAAGTTAGCATATCCACCTCTTGTGATGATTTGCTTGATGTGCTTTGTTGCTCAAAAATAGATGATCATATTTTCGCTATGTCTTGTGATACTAATCTTGTAGAGGAAAATGAAGAGCTTAAGACCCAAGTCAAGAAATTGACTAATGACTTGGAAAGAAGTTTCAAAGGGAAGGCCACTCTCAATGAGGTATTGAGTAAACAAAGATGCTTAGAAGAAGGAGAATAGCAAGACAAGACTTAATACAAGACACACGAAGAATGTCAAGTGTCTTGGTTGCAACAAGAAGGGTAACTTTGTCTTGGTATGCCCAAACAAGCTAAATGACAAGCAATTGTCATCAAAGAAGAGGCAAACTAGAAAGAAGCAAGAAAAGAAGACAAGTAGGGGAAGCAAAAGCAAACTTGCTACAATTGCCGGGAAAAGGAACATTTTAGTAAGGATTGTCCTAAAGGTATCTCTCCTAAGCCTATTATTTATAATAATGATTATTTACTTAGGAAAGATAAAAATGGTAATGTATTTGCTAGATGTGTTAGTTCACCTAAGATTATTGCTAGGGCTATTTGGGTGTCTAAATCTCTTGTGACTAACATTCAAGGACCCAACCGAGTTTGGGTACCAAAATACGCTTAAATGCTTAATATGTACTTGGAAAGGCATTGGAGGCCTGGCTTATTCATCTAAAGGTGGATTCCATCATATATCAAAATTGGAGCCAAGCTTGCGGATGATCAATTCATATCATAAACCAATACTATCTTGGTAACAAGTATTTACATTGAAATATCTAGCCCTTTTATCTTGTGTAGGTTACATTCCATGAAAATCTTTTAAAAGGGGGTGTTCTTACTCTTGTCCAAAAACTTCATTATTGAAATCTTGAGAAAGATGGTAAGTGGCATATTAAGGGAGAGTACTAAATCATAATCATGTATATCATATCCCTAAGTATGCCCAAATTGATTAAGTGCTAGTATTGTTTTTCAGAATTGAGCCTTTTAGCCAAAAGTCAAAAAATTTATAACTATTAGTAATCCTTTGAAAAACTAGTTGCAAAATGTATACAAATGTTTTCTAAAGGTTTCTCAAAGGTTTTGGCTCAAGAAAATATATTTAAAGTGAAAATGAGTTTCTAGCCAAAATTCTAGATTATAATATATTGTTTTTGACATAAACTATATTTTTGTGTAAAATCTATTTCAAAAGGAATTTGAAAATCATCCCAAAAGGAAAATCCTAGACTTGGCTATTCTAAACCTTTTTTGTATTCACAAGATTTTCAAAAGGCCAACCTAGTAAAAGTTATTTGATTTCGAAACTCGTCCAAAATCCTTGTGTGACCTAAGTGGTCACTTTCTAACACTTAAGTGAGTTTTGCCATATGAGCCAAAATTATTCACATGAATAGGTCCATAATGGTATTAATGACTCATACATAAAATTGGATGCTCTAAATTTCATCATATGCTCAATTTGGATCTTTTGAAGAAGTTTCATAAAAATAAGATTTTATTTGCAAGAACAAAAGCTTAATTCATAAAAACTATTTAAAAGTTGGATTTTTAATGGCTATATAAGTTAGAAATACTCCAAATATGTTTATTTGGCTAATTATGTGAAAGTTTGGAGCAAAATACAATATTTACATATTTTCTCCAAAATCCAAACTAAAATATGCTGACAGATTCAGTCTCAACCGGTTTGACCGGCGACCCCCCTCCGGTCTAACCGCTACCCTCCGGTCTAACCACGCATTGAACTCCGATCTGACCGGTAGTTATTATCAGCAACAAGAAATGGCATATTTGTTGATTTCTACTTCTTTCGGGCAACTTGATTGCTTCCTTTAGTCAAGATATTTATTGATATCCTTGCAAACTACCCTCTACTGTTTTTTCCTCGATCATAAATGCAATTTTTTCATTCAAGTGGTAGATTCTTTTGATCATCTTGACCTCAGCATGAGAGTCATCCTTACACATGATATCATCTTATTCCTTCAAAATAGTATCTAATTTTATTCCTTGCCGATCATATTTCTCTTGACCAAGTTCGTGTACTCTCCGTATACGAGTGGATTCTTTCCTTCCCTCTTCTCTTTAGATGCTTTCTTTGAGGATCTTTGCGAGAGAAGTTCAAGCACTTTGCAATTTCAAGTCTTATCGACACGTGGTATCCAAGTGATGTTTAATGACTATCTTTCAAGAGTGATCCACATATAGATATTTTTGGTGCTTAATGTCAAAGGGGGAGAATTTCGTTGCAAATAATGGTCAAATGAGAGAGTTTGAAGTCATCATGAGTTTTGGATGGATATATTTCAAAGAGATGGCAAAGCGGAAGATTTTGGCTGATGGAGAAAGTCTTTGTGTAAGAGGGAGTTTTTATAAAACGGGTTTTCTAAGCGAAAATGAAAAACGATTTGGGCTTTGTTTAAAATGGGTAAACTATTATATGGAAAAACCTAATTTGCTATTTATCCAAAATGGTTTACGGATCTTTATGAATGCATGTTTTCTCTTGAGCATGAGCTAATTGTCTTATCCTTCAATTGTTGCATTCTTTGGATCTAAAATATAGAATGAACTCCACCAAGAGTCAAACATGAATGTGTGCATTTTGTTTCATTCCACATATTTGAATGCACACATTTAGGAGGAGTTCACTCTATGTTTTGTCATTTCACTAGTATTGATCACATTCTTCCATCCTCTTATATTAAGGATCTCTACTTTGAAATGTATCGTTGAGTATATAAAGTTTGTGTAGTTGATATATACTCATGTTAATTCAATTTTAATTATTTGCAAGAGGATTGTCATCAATCACCAAAAAGGGGGGAGATTGAAGAATCTAAACCCGCCATTATGACTTAATAGTGTATTTTGGTAATTAATGACCATCGTCTAATGGAACTAACATTTTCCATGAGTTGGATGAATAGGTTATGTTCCATGATGACGGAGACTTTGGATGAAATCATGAGTTGATCATCATCAAGTCAAGACTCAGGATGAAGAAAATCATCATGTGTTCATGATGTTCAAGTCAAGATCCCGAAGTGAAGAAGATCATCATGCATTGATGGTATTGAAGTAAAGAGCTTGGAGTAAATGATGCATCATGTGTTGATGTGTATCAAGATCTCGAAGAGGAGATGATCATGAGTTGATCATCAAGTCAAGAGAAGACCTATCATGTGTTGATGGAGGTCAAGTGAAAGAGTGCATTATGGGTTGATGCATATTCAAGTCAAGAATTTGAAGTAAAGGAAATCATCATGAGTTGATAATTATCAAGTCAATGACCCGGTCTTGAAGAGAAGATGTGCGTCATCAAGCTTCAAGTGAATGCTCAAGGCAAAGGTATGATTAGCTAGGGCTAAGGATGTGTTCCTAGTCTTTTATCAGTCTTGGTGTTTGGATGGAAGACCGGATTGCTAGTATAGGTTGTCGTACTATTAAGAGGAGTCTTGACTAGTAGCTTGAGTGTGTCATGTGTTGATAGCTCGTTGTGCTTACTCTAGCTCTTGTTAGCATGTTGTCAATATTTGTAAATGTATTTTGCAAATAGTTGAGGCTCATGCATAATCCTTGTAGCAAGTAACTTTAGTTTGCGAATGTGTTTTGCAAATAGTTTAAGTCTATGTACCTTATTCCTTGTGATGTGATTCTAAAAGTTGGCAAATATGAGAATATGATAATCATAATATTAAACATCAAGTTCAACAAGATATCAATAGGCATAAAACCATAACACTTGTTTAAACTATCACAAGCACACAAGTAATTAAACATAACAAGTTCAAACTATTACAAGCACACAATAACTTCCACATAGAGTAAATAATATAATAGTAGCATTGCTCCCCCTTGATCTTTGCCCTTGTTCTTCGAGCTTCCCTTTGATCTTTCTCATTTTTCCTTCTAGCTTCTCCCCCTTTGGCATCAAAGTACCAAAAACAAAACATCATGCAGCCGGATCCTGAGGGGGAAGAGGAACTATAGAAGTATAGGCCCTTGGAGGTGTGTTAGGGCGACGATGACCAAAGCGTTGAGGAGTAGTCAAGATGTGCTCAAAAGAAGACACACTCTCAGACAAAGCAGCCAACCTATTTCCACTCTTGGGAAGAATAGTGTGATTAATGATTCTGTTAATCAAACTAGAAATAGGTTTGAGACCATTTATCTTCCATGGAGTGTACCTGATATTCTGATCATAAAACTCTGTCCAGGCAGGAGCTAGCAGAGCAGGCCTGTCATAGATCTTCTCATACTTACTCGATTATGTCCTTAGGACACGTTCAAATTCTTGCTTATTGCTGTCCACATATCTGGTCACTGTCATCCATGACAGTTTGGTGAAATCTAGAGAAACATACAAGGTGGCATAGAATTGCCTGATAATCTTCTCATCGTAGTCGTTCCTGAGAGCTACGAGATGATGAATACCGGCTTGCTGAAAAAGCCGATATGTTCCATCATATTTGCTCAAAGAGTTAATGTGCATCCACTTTATCCACTTATGATCTACAAACTGCCTGTGAGGGCCATACAGCTGCTCATAGACCTGTTCCTGAATCTTAGTGTGGAACCTTGGATTTATGGAATATAATCGTCAGCAGATATTGTCCTTAAGTTGATCTGTGGCTCATCTGGTTCTCCCATCTCTTCATCAGATCCTTCTTGCAATTCTATTTCTGCCTCTGATTCTGACTCAGATCCTGACTCAGTGTGAGATGACATTTCTTCACTCTCAGAATCACTGGCTGCAGGCCCTTTGCTTTTATCATGAATATCCTTTCGGCGAACCTCTGGATTTACTTGACCAGGGGCTGCAGGAGGCTGAGAAGAAGAGGATTGACCTCTTGGAGGACCAACGGACTTGCGAGTGATGATTCTTGTCCTTGGCATCTTCAAACAGAGAGGATAGATTACAAAAGGGAACAAGAGATCAAATAAACTAGGTTTAATTTTGAATAGAATGATCTTGTTATTTGGTTAGTGGAATCGGTAGTTCCGCCTTTCAAGAGCCGGTAGTACCGGGATGCGGAAGTACCGTCATTGGCTGGCCAGTACGACTGCATCGTGGTAGTTCCGCGCTCAAAGAGCGGCAGTACCCTTTTCACTGAACAGGTTCTAGGGCACGATTTTGATTGAGTTTTTCAACGTTTCTCATGGAGTGAATCCATGTAATAGATGTGCAAGCATCGTGAGACATCAATTTTGTCAATTTTCCCAAAAAGAACATCATTAAATCATCTACATTCTAGATTAACCCTAATTTGGGATCTAGGGTTTGAGAGCAGGGTAATAAGAGGATTAAACAAGGTATTATCTTGAGATTTGAAGGAGATAAACCCCAAGGATGCAGGGAATCGACAAAGATTGAAGAAGGTCCGAAGAAATTTGAAGAAATTTTGAGGAGGAACAAGTGTTCTTCGGTTTGGAAGAGAGAGAGAGAGAGAGAGAGTGCGGTAGAACCGCTTGGGTGAAAGGTGAAGGGGTAAAAACCATGCGAGAGGCAGTTAATGTGATTTTTACAAGCTACGTTGTAGTAATCTTCTAGATTGAGATGTCGATAATCAAAGAACGCGATAGTACCGTTGATACATCGCCAGTAGTTCCGCAACACGGTAGTACCACGATTGACGCGCCGGTAGTTCCGATTATCCTGGAACTACAAGAATAGACTTAGGATTTGAGAATATTGCAAATGATCCCTAATTTTACACTCAAATAAATATTATTTGAGATCATTATGCATTGAGAAGACTAATGTCTATCTAAGAACATAATTTTTATGAACATAGAGATTTTTGAGAAAACATTTGAAAATATCTTTGAAAAAACTTCAAATAATACCAAATGGAACAAAGTGCACGAGGCATGAGTTCAAACAACATTTGAATAGTCTATGACATATAATTCATTCCTCAATTTGCAAAAGCGGCCTTCATCTAATGGTTTGGTAAAAATGTCTGCTAATTGGTCTTCGGTCCGGATGTGGCTAATTTCAATATCTCCCTTGCTCACATGATCTCTCAAGAAATGGTGGCAAATATCAATATGCTTGGTTCTTGAGTGCTGGACTGGATTATTGGCTATTTTCACCGTACTATCATTATCACACAAAAGAGGCATTTTATCGAATTTAATTCCATAATCCATCAAAGTTTGCCTCATCCATAGCAATTGAGCACAACAACTACCTGCCGAAACATATTTGGCTTCGGCGGTGGATAAAGCTACGAAATTTTGTTTCTTTGATGACCATGATACTAAGGATCTTCCTAAGAATTGACTCAAGTCTAGCTACGGGGGGCAAAGAAAATCTCTAATGCGTTCATACCATGCTCTAGGAACTTGTTTAAGACCATAGAGTGCCTTGGAGAGTTTATAAACATGATTTGAATTCTTAGGATCTTCAAAACCGGGAGGTTGTTCAACAAAGACAAGTTCAGATATTTTTTTCCATGTAGGAAAGCGCTTTTAACATCCATTTGAAATAATTTAACATCAAAACATGATGCAAAAGTAAGTAATATCCTAATTGACCCAAGTCTAGCTACGGGAGCAAATGTTTTACCAAAATACAAACCTTTGACTTGTAAATATCCTTGAGCGACCAATCTCACTTTGTTTCTTCCAACCATACCGTTTTCATCTTGCTTGTTTCTAAAGACTCATTTTGTACCCATGACGTTGTGTTCCTTGGGCCTATCCACCAAAGTCCAAACTTTATTCCAGACAAAGTTATTGAGTTCTTCATGCATTGCATTCACCAAATCCGGATCATCAAGTGCTTCTTCTACATGTTTTGGCTCAATAGAAGAGACAAAAGAGTAATGTTCACAAAAAGAAGCAATACAAGATCGAGTTTGAACACCCTTACTTACACCGCCCAATATTTGATCTATTGGATGATCTTTTGCTATTGCATTGTGGATTCTTGGAGGTAAGTTGGATGGTTGATCATCTTCCTTATTGTCCTCTTCATCAATTTGAATTTGATTTGTAGTGGAATATGTAGGAGATTCAACTTGAGTGGAAGATGATGGATCGTCTTTAGGCTTGATGTCACCTATTTGCATGTTCTTCATGGTTTTTCTTAAGGCTTATCACCTACATCATCCAAATTCTCATGCTCTTCTTGAGAGCCATTAGTCTCATCAAATTGTACATCATGTCTTTCTTCAACTAAACCGGAGTTTTTGTTAAAGACACGATAGGCTTTGCTATTTAATGAAGGATTAAGTACATTGTTCGTCCCTCAACTTTTGCCCTAGTTTAATTTTCGTCCCTGAATTGTAATACCGGATAAAACGCGTCCTCGAACTGTCAATACCATGCAAAAACTGTCATTTATTCTTTTTTAGAGCTGTTTTGTGCCACGTGTCAATACCGTGGAAAGCCACGTAGGTCAAAATACCGGTCAAAACCGCTCTAAAACAGATGAAGGGGTATCTTTTGCGCGGTATTGATAATTCGAGGACGCGTTTTATCCGGTATTACAATTCAGGGACGAAACTTAAACTAGGGCAAGAGTTAAGGGACGAACAATGTACTTAATCCTTTAATGAATAACCGAGTAAGAAACCAACCATGCGTATCTAGAGTAATCATCCACAATGACTAAACAATAGCTATTACCCCCGATACTCTTATAGGTTGTTGGCCTAAACAAATCCATATGTAAGAGTTCCAATGGTCTAGAAGTTTATATAATACTCTTGGAAGGGTAAGAATTAGCGACTTGTTTACCAGCTTGACAAGCACTACAAAGTCTATTTTTCTCAAACTTCACATCTTTCAAGCCAACAACTAAATCATGTTTACAAAGCTTTTTAAGTTGAATTATTTCAACATGAACTAACCTTCTATGCTAAAGCCAACCCAAATAGGTTTTTGCAATTAAACAAGTTTTTAAGCATGATACATTTGAAGTAAAATCAACCAAGTAAAGATTTCCAAATCTAAAACCTATGAAAACTAAAGAATTATCTTTTCCATTTGAAATTGTAACACCTTAATTTGAGAATGAGCAAATTAAGCCAAGATCACATATTTGAGCAACAAATAACAAATTAAAATTTAGCGATTCAACTAAGGATACATTGGAAATGGAAAGGTCATTTGAGATAGTAATTTTACCCAATCCTATTACTTTTCCTTTGTTATTATCGCCAAATGTGATCTTGTCAACTCCTTTTCTATTCTCGAATGTAATGAACATTTTTCTATCACTGATCATGTGTTGAGTGCATCCACTATCAAGCACCTAATATTTTTCACCGGTTTTGTAGTTCACCTACAAAATAAGAATCAAATTCTTTTAGGTACCCAAATTTGTTTGGGTCCTTAGAGGTTAGAGACCAAGGCTTTAGGCACCCAAATAGCATTCTTTTTAGCGCCTAAAATTGAAGTGCCAACAAATCGTGCAATTACTTTATCATCCTTAGTTTTCTAAGCATATAACATGAATCATATAAGCCTAGAGATGGATTCTTACTAATAGGACAAGTTTGTTGTAAATGTCCTATTTCCCAGCACTCATGGCAATATTTGTCATTTTACTTAACAAACCTTGTGGGCTTGTTTACCGGTTTCTTACCCTTCTTGGGCACATACCCAAGTCCTTCCTTATTGAATAAGCACATTTACTCACTCAAAAACTTGTCAAGTGTGGCTTTACCTTTGAAGCACTGTTCTAAACTTTTGCTTAGCTTGGTCACTTGCTCCTTTAGCTCATTATTTTCAAGAATATCACATGTAATTCCAATACTAAAGCAAGACTTGCATGAATTTTCCTAGATAAGCAAGTCATGAGCTTTCTTTAGCTCCTCATAAGAATATTTTAGAGAGATATGTCCTCTCTTTAAGACCTTATATTTTGACATTTCTTTTCCTAGGTATTCATTCAAGTCTTCAAGTATATCCATTAATTCATCATATGATGGTTCATTATCATTAATGGATTTTACCTTATCTCCTTTTGCCATAAGGCAAATAGGAGTGGAGAATAGCGATGGAGCCTCCTTGATGGCGACACCGATAAGTCCCTTCTTCTTGGGGGACTCATCTTCATCGGAGTCGAAGTCGGTGGACTCTTCATCGGAGTCCCATTCTCCAATATAAGCTTTATTCTTGCCATCCTTGTGAAGCTTCTTGAAAAGCTTTTTCTTGCCATCAAACTCCTTCTTCTTGAATGACTTGCCCTTGTCATCCTTCTTTGCGGGGCAATAAGAGGCAATGTGCCCCTTCTCTTCGCAATTATAGCACCAGATGTTGCTATAGCACTTGTTGTTATTTGAGGATTGCCCCTTCTTGTTCTTGTCAAAGTTGAAGCCTCGATGTGGGCGTCTTCTCATGAATTTCTTCATTCTCCTCACAAGGAAAGCAAACTCTTCTTAAGAGTCCTCTCCTTTATCTTTATCATCACTTGATTCCGCTTTAGCCTTGAAAGCGGCAATCTTCTTCTTTGAGGAGGATGATTCCAAGAGCTATTCCTTGTCTTTCTTGTACAACTCATTTGTTATGAGGTTGTCCAAGAGCCTCGTTGACGTCATTCTTGGCAACTCGGGAGAGTTGAGGAATAGCGTCACCAACGTCTCATACTTGTCCGGTAGAGCCTTAAGCATCTTGCGCACAACATCAACATCAAGAAGGTTAGAGCCAAGAAATTTGAGTTTATTCACAATGTTGTTAAGTCTTGAATACATCTCGGTGATGCTTTCATGAGGCAACATTATGAATGTCTCATATTTGATCCGAAGCCTATGCAATTTGGCTTCTTTGACCGTGGATGTTCCCTCATGGATTTCCGAGAGAGTGGTTCAAATGTTGTGAGCAGTTTCCAAATTGCTCACTCTATTGAACTCATCCGCGCTCAAAGCACCAAAAAGAGCATTCATAGCTTGAGCATCTAAATGAGCATTCCGTCCCTCTAGCTCCATGGGAAGTAGTGGATTAAGAGGCATAACGTAACCCTCATTTACGATTTTTCATATGTTAGGACTCATGGCCTTTAAATAAATGGACATTCTAATTTTCTAATATGCATAATTTGAGCCATCAAACAAATGAGTCTTTCCTATAGCAATTCCCTCACTAGCCATCATTTTCTCTCTTAGACGGTTAAGTCTAAATTAATGAGAGACCAAGCTCTGATACCACTTGTAGGATCAATGATAACCGACTATAGGGGGTGAATTGGAGGTTTTAAAACTTTTTGACCAATTAACAAATTAAGTCAATTATGAACTAAGTCTTAAACGAGATAGAATTCTAGTTAAGCAATTCTACACAAGATAATAACTATACTTGTAAATGAGGAAATAATAAAGACAAGAAATAACTACAGTTGAGACAATGGAATTTTTCCCATGGTATCGAAGACTTGCCAGTCTTCACTAGTCCACGTTGAGGAAGCTTGAACTAATCAAGTCGGCTCCACAAATTAAGCCTTCCCTCGATCACTAGTGGTTGTTCTTCCTCCGCTCCGGAGATGGTGAACACCGAACCACTCACAATTGGCACCGGGCCTCTTCACAATCTTCTTGAAGAGATCACCGTCTAACTCTGCCAAGCCGTCTAAGTGTTTAGCAAACACCAAGAGTGATGAATCTCGATCTTCGCTTGACAGCAAACAAGTACAATGGATCAATTTAGAATGAATGCACTTGAATTTTAGATCAACTACCTTACAATGAATGCACAAGTGTATTGGAGGTGTAGAGAGTATGCTCAAGGCTCAAAGGATGTTAAATGAGGTCTAACACACTGTCCTTTAGCAGGTGGAGGGGTATTTATACCCCCCACAAACAAATACGACCGTTGGGGGTGAAACCCTAACTTTTCAGCAAAATGCAGTAGTACCGCCCTCTAATGGCCGGTACTACCGCACCTCACCTAACTGCTCGGAATGGCTATAACATTAGCATTAACTGCTCTGACATAGCCGTTGGAAAATTCAGCTCGGTACTACCGCCAACCATCATATGGTAGTTCCGCTGGCCAGTCATACCGAAAAATACGAGTGCTACTACCGCTTTTCCTTATAGCCCAAAAGGCCACTCTCTGGAAAATACGTACCGCTGATTTTTTGGTAGCACTGGGGTGCAGTAATTCCGTTGAACAAATGTGGTAGTACCGCTGAGGAAACTCCGGAACTACCACGCTTAGGGTGAGCCATCAAGCCAAAATGGTGCCACTCTAGAATTTACGTACCACCAACTATTTTTTGGTACAACCGGGTTGCGGTAATACCGCACCACCATCCCGGTAATACCGCTGAGCGATAGTATCGCCGAGATAACGCCGGTACAACCAATTATCCTGACAAAGCAAAGTTGGCTTTCAAATTAAATTCTAAGTGCATGCATGATCCTATATTGATTCAAATGGTACAAGAACATGCTATCAAGCTACTAGTCATGATCCCTCTTAATTAGTACGACATTTAACCTAAAATCCGGTCTTCCATCCTTTTCTCCTAAGATTGGTAAACATTATAAAAAAAGGATTCTAGATTACTTGTACCTTGTCTTTGAACCATATTGATCTTCATGTTGTCCTTTAGCATGCATCTCCAACTTGTCATTTTCACCATTGGGACTTAACCTTGTAAATACTCAATAAACATGTTAATCACATATTCACATATTGTCATTAATTACCAAAACAATTTTTAGGGGCCTAGATGTTTTCACATGTGTTGCATTAGGTAGTGGATTGTGTATCCATTGAGCTTAGACATTTGATTCGTCCAAGTGAGCGTCTCCGACTTGTTACTCTTGGTGTTTGCCAACACCTAGACGGCTTAGAGGAGTTGCACCGGTGATCTTCTACAAGAAGGTTGTGAGAAGACCCAGGCAGTTATGAGTGATTTGGTGCTCACCATCTCCTGAGTGGAGGAAGTGCAACCCTGAGTGGATCGAGGTGTTGGTTCGTGTTGGAGCCGATCCAAGTGGTTGAACTTACCTCGGAGGTGTTGGCTCAATAGTGGAGCCGGTCTAATATGGTTGGGCTTACCTCAACGTGGATTAGGGAAGACTGGAAAATCTCCGAACACCATGGTAAAACATCATCGTGTCATTGTGGTTTGTTCTCCTGTGTTTTACTTTGTGCAATTTATATTCTTTGTATTAAATTGCTTACATGTCTTTGTATGATTGCTATCATTATCAATAGTATTATATTGTTGGTGCACTTAGTAAAGACTAGTTGATTTAGGCTTTAATTGTGTAAAACCGTATTGTTGTTAGTTTCCACATTAGAAATCGGTTTTAGCTAAAAGAAGTATTTAAAACCGCATATTCACCCCCCCTCTAGTCAGCCTCCTCGATCTTACAGATGGTATGTATTCACTTTAAAGTTGAGAAACTACATTGGGACTCGAAGATTTTTCCTGCCCATTGGAAAAAAATGTTTGTGTCCGTTGGACTTTGGGTAACTCCCGATTGCAGTTAAGGAGTTGCGGGTATAAAATCCCTAGTGCACACAGCTTTAGTGTTTTTACGCCTTCAGTTGTTCCTTGAATCCTTTTTATCTTCCGCAAAGAATCTCCTCCGACCTTCTCTCATCCTTTCGCCCAAAACCTTCTCTGACCACCTCTCGCCCAAGATCCAACCATGTCGGACTCAATCACCAACTAGTTGGCCGCGGATTTGAGCAGAAAGAAACTCAAGGCTTTGGAGGCGAGAGGAATGCTACTGAACAAGAATCTAGTTTCTTGGAGATCTGTGGGCGGAGAGCATTTTTCGAGCAGGGAAGATAGGGAAATTCTCATTTTCCTCGCATATATCGAATGCAAATTCAGGCTACCAGTGCACCAATTCCTCCCAAAGGTCTTGGAGTACTATGGCATCGAGTTGGTGAACCTCGCCCCCAATGCGATTGCCAACCTTAGCATCTTCGTATACCTTTGTGAAGCGTACTTGGGGATTTCACCAAATCTGGAATTCTTCAAGTACTACTACAAGATGGCGAGGTCGGGGAAATCGCTGGGGTCACCTAGGAATGCACCTTGTGCCTCTATGACAGGAAGGTCGATGAGTACATTCGCACGTTCCCAAAATCTTCGTGTTGTCATGGAAGAAAAGTTGGTTCTACATGACGGTCACCACTGATGACAGTCTCTGCTTCATTGGTAAGAAAGCTCAAGAAACCCTAGAGTGACACTCCTCCACGAAGAATGAGGGGATAGTGGGGAGATGGATAGAAGCATCATAGGTCTAACTTCTTAGCATGTGATGAATGATTTCTCCATACACCAGATTAGTCCTCTAAAGTCCCGAGTACTTCCAATGCTCCGGTATATTGGTCGGGACTTCACAATCAAAGATTCCTCGTAAAGTAAATTCCAAAAAATCTCAACTGGTTTTGTTTATATTTGGTTGTTTATTTTGTAACCTTCAAGTCTCCCATTTACTTTGTACAGTCCTTTCCCATGAGAAAATCAAGGAGTAGATCAAAATGATCTGCGCCGGAGAGCCTGATGTTAAGGCTGCTTTTCCCCACATCTTAGCTGTTGTCTCTTTAGAAGAGAAGATGAGGAGACTCAAGGTAAATACACAACTTATTCTTCACCGTATATTCATTCTTTGATCAGTATATAATTCTTCTCTAATACGTAGGCGATCGGGCTGAGGCTAAAAGAATCCAATCGGGCTCTCCATCAATTGTTCCGACCAATTCGTCCTCGGCGATCAGCGAAAAAGGTGATCTCCAGAAGGTAAAAGAGCATTTGACAAGGAGTATATATTTTAGATGGAAAAATTTCGTCACCTAACAAAAATTTGGCTTTTAATTAGGTGGAAAAGAAGGATCCTCAGACCAAGGCGACTGAGGTCATAGGTCCCAGAATGGTCGTTCATGACCTGACAATTGCTTCCAAAGCAACTGTTCTGGAAGCCAACAAAGACACAGTCTCTGACCAGCTAGTCAAGGACCTCGACCACCTGGTTGAGGACATCACTTTCGACTGGAGGTCGAAGGACGCAAAGGGTATAACCAACCCTACTGGTTCAGAACCAGTAAAATCGGTAGAGAAGAAAAGAAAGGCGAGCGCTACGGATTTTACTCCTGCACACTTCAAGATCAAGACAAAGAATATGATCAGGTTTGTATACATGAAAGTAACTTATGCAAATACATACCTTTTGTGCCTCTGGTATTCCAAAATCTTGAATTTTCTCTCTTCTGTTTGTATAGATCCTCTGGTGTTCCGGTCGCCTCCGACCAGAGCACCTCTCAGGAACAAATTCCTGAGAAAAAAGAGATCAAGCCAACCCTCGAGTAGGTAGCAGCACCTGCTCAAGAACCTGTTGCGGCTCCAACCCCGTCTATGGATACGGAGGTTCTTGAGGTGCCCCAGCAGGCTCCGACCACTGCTTGGAGGTCTCCTCAGGCTAGCAACTTCCCTTATTGCCCTCGGTTTATCGATGACAAAGAACTCGATGAGGCTTGGTGGAGGATATCGGATCGTCAAGCAGAGATGAGTCCTGATACTATTTTTGCCGAATACAATGATGTGGCTATTCGGGTAAGCATCCACGACCACTTTTATAACATTTCCCTTATAAGTTTATCAAAAACTCAAAGAAGTGTGCTATTCTTGGAGCATATGGTCAAGAATTTCGTTGTGGTTAGAGGACTGACCCAACGAATAAAATTCTTGGAGAAGAAAAACTCCAAATTAGAAGGTAAGTGCTTTCTTCTTGACTTCCCTTCTCCTCCTTTGTCACTTTGCTTCTTCTTCTTTTCCTAATTAACTTCTCTCCTTATCATATTTGATAGATTCGGATAAAATTAAAGAAGAGGTTAAGGCTAAGGAAGCCATGATAACCAAGCTTGAAGGTAAATGCCAAACCATGGACCAATCGATCGAATACTTAATGACCAGGAATAAGGAAGTCATTGAGACTTGTGAGAAGAAGAGTCAAGGTAACCGATCGTAAACTTAATCAGTGTACTATCTTTTCTAATTATTTATATTTATTCTTTGGTCTACCCGTGTAGAGCAAACTCAAGCATTAGCAAGAGCAGAAAAAGCTCTTAAGTTTGAGCACGACAAGGAGGCCGCTCTTGGGTAGAATCTTGAGGAGAAAGTCAAGACTCTCAACAAGATGCTCTTTAACATGGGATTTGGATCAAGCCTGCCCATTCTAAGAGATCCGGTCGAGAAGATAGGTTACCTTGGCCGACAACTCGAAGATCTCCAAGGTCCGCTCAAGGCTACTTGGAAGAACCATGCCCAAGTTATGAAGGATGTTGTTGCAAACAGAGTCAATCTTGATTTGGTAAAGCTGAAAGCTTTCGACCCCTCCATTCCCATCCAAGTCGTTGAAGAATACTTCAACTGTTCGGGTGAAGAAGCGACCAAGTTATTCGAGGAAGTAATGTCTATCAAAAACATTGTCGCAAAGGAAATGAAGGTCGGGTCTCCGTCTCACAGCGACCAATCTGGTGGCTCCGAGAAGTAGATGATTGTAATGTTAGATTTGTAAATATAAAAACTTACCTTTTATCATCAATAAAGTCTTTGTTTATCTTTTCACTTTGCTTAACACTCATATATTTTCTAGCCCCCGACCGCTTATGTTAGTAGAAGGACTTACTAAAGTAGCAGTAGACCAAGAAAAAGAGTAAAAAGATATGACCTTGGTATAAAGTATGTAATGATTATGTTCTAAATTAAATCTAAGTAATACCAGAAAATCAACTTGGTCAGAACCAGTGTATGATTTTGACGAGCTTTAGATCTATTTCAATAATCCAAAATACTGTATAGTACAATGTGTGGTCGGAAGATGCTACTAGACTTATCTTGATGATAAGTGCATAAATAATAAGTGGTCTGGTTTATACATAGTATCCAAAACCGGTCGTGTAGATTGCTAAGAACTGAAGACATGAAAAACACTTCGCAAAACGTGCTCGTGCTCAAGTCCGACTTGCAACGAAGATCGTAAGAAAAGGACTGTCGCTAAGAAACTCCTTCCGGTGGGCAGGACCATATGCAGAGATGAGAGATTTTAACTAGGAGGCTTTCCGTGTCCCGACCAGTAGCCAAACAAGAGTAGAACAGAATGTTGAAGTGAAGAAAGGTAGTCTCCGAAGTCTTAAGCATGTGAATAAATATATGTAGTTGTTTGTGTTATGATCCTTTCACTCGTATGTTTCTTTGAGAAAAGAGTGTGATCGCGCATGAGAACCATTGAAGTAATGGCTACGACTAGGACCTTTATGTCATTTGACTAATATGTCTGAGTCAGAGAGTAAAATAGATCCTTTTGGAAGGATATCGAAGAGAATTGGGTACTCTCTGACCAATTAAACAACAATAATATGTAACCAGATTATGGATAACAATCATATAAAAAATATCACTCATCGAAGAAAGTAAAGAACCGATGAATCTTTATTGAAATTGAAAGAATGTAAAATACATTTATATAAAGAACTTGCGCAATTGGTCAATGTTCCAGCATGAATTGATCTAGCAAGTTTTAATTCAGAATGCAAAACTTGGCATGATTCACATGATTTATCATCAGGAATAGCAGCCTTAAGTCTATCAATTTCAGAATTCAAGCTATCAATAACAAGGTCATGTTTCTTTGCTTTCTTTTTGTATTTTTTAAGCTCATTTGTCAATTTCAAAGACAAAGACGTGATAAATCAAAGCATAAGAGGGCTTTACCTCATCGTGGTCCTTGTAGAGATCATCATCATCATTAGTTTCTTCACAACTTGCCATAAAGCACATCCTGTGAAATCGGCCTCTTTTGCCTTCTTGTGATCATCCTCATTGTCGTTGTGCGAATCAACATCACTTAGCCCAATCTCCTCAAGAGTCGAAAGCACCTTGTTGATGACTTTTACGATAATTTTGCTTTTTGCTTGAATCAAATTTGAATTTTGAACGCCGAGCTGGTGCTTTGTCTTCCTTGGCTTCTTTTCCTCTCAGCTTGGGACAATTTACTTTTATGTGGTTTGGCTCACCACATTCAAAGCATCTGATTGGACCTCCTCTTCTCCTTGCTCTGACATTATTGATTACTTTAGTCACCCTATTTGAGAAGAGTACAAGCTGTTCTTCTGAGGTCTCCTCCAATTGTTCATCTGAAATAGCACTCAAGGAGAAACTAGAAGGACTTGATGAACTATCAGTTTGGTTAGTCACTAAACCCAAAGAATTTGACTTATTTATTCTGGCCAAAATATCAATATCATGTGTTTTCATCTTGGAATAAAGATCATTTAACGTGAGTGTTTCCATATTAACAGAGTGATTGATTCTAGTGACTAGGACCTCCCAAACAGACATATCCAAAGCATTCAAAATATGTCTAGCATTGTCAGAATCAGAATAAATCACATCAACAGATTGCAAATCACTAATGATTTTATTGAAGCGATCAAAAAGTGCATCTACAGATTCTCCCGGTTTCTTCTCAAACTTAGAATACTCCTTTTTGAATTGATTTTGACGAACACCTTTAATGATTTTGAACCTTCATGATAGTCGACAAGTCTTTGTCCAAATTTTGTTTTGATTTAATGTTGGCAATTCTAACAAATTCGTTTCTACTTAAACCTTGCAACAAGATATTTCTAGCCTTAGCATTAGCTTCAATATCGCGGTGTTATTGTTGGTGATAACAAACAGAACTTCATAAGGATTCTCAACCTTTTGCCGATGAAATTACCTTGAGCTTGAAGAAAAACTTCCATACGAGTCTTCCAATAGATGTAGTCTGATCCATCGAAGTATGGAGGCTTACCCGAGAAGCGATCTCGATCCGATGCCATTGCAACCTTGCTCTGATACCACTTGTATGGTCGTAATGGCAATCAGAAGGGGCGGTTGAATGATTGCGTGAATTGACCCCTAATTCCAACTTCTTCTTGTGTGCAAGAACTTCAAAGAACTTCTCTGTTGACACTTGAAGAGCTTCACAACCAAGACCACCTCGGTATACAGGAAGAACACCAAAACAAGAATCCAAGTAGAATGAATCTGAACTTTATTTATCAAACTTGATTTGTGTCTACAAAGTGCTCAAGAAGCACCCTCAAAGCCCCAATTCAAGGACATCTAAATCATGAAAGAATGACAAGCTACGATCTCAAAACATCTAAAACTCACGTCTAAAAACTCTTCTACAAGGCGCACCCACTCTGCCTCTTTTATAGGCAAAGCTCAATCCGTATCAATCATGAATACGAAACCTATCTCTCCGAAAATCAAGGGACCCGAAACCCTTTCCAACACAGGTTTTACCAAAACAACTCAAAACTTTCCAAAACAAACTCTTCCACGTCGTAAGCCTCCAGGACACCTTCCCGTAGCTCCAACGTGATCCACCTTTGTCTTCCACGTGCTCCAGCGTGATCCAAACCACCTTTTGACATCTGCGACTTCCAAGACCTCAGATTTCCCATCCTAATCCGAGTCAATCCTGTCACCGAACGTAGTTCGTCCTCACACCTCAACCTGCACATGCAAAGATCAGAGAAACTAATTCTTGGCACAAGTTCTCCAACTTGACCATCCATTAGCACACACACACCAATGAACACTATCATGCATCATGCAACAAGATAAGACTTACGAAAACAACAAACCCTAAGTCAAAAACCCCAAAGCGGCAACTTTCAGAGTACAATCCAGATTACCGCCATTGTACGTCCAGATTATCAAGACACGCGGTCGCATCGCTCAAGACATCAAGGAACTACCGCTCATCGAAATCTCAAGATCTTCCAAAACATGCTCTCTGGAATTTCCATACCGCAACCTTGCGGTCATACCTTTGTGCGGTACTACCGCCATTCAAACTGCGATATTACCGTCCTGCGGTCATACTGCTTTCACGATTCTTGATATTACCGATTTTGACTTAACAAGACTGCCGAACCTTTCTCTCTCTCTCAAGAACAAGCGCGGTACTACCGTTGTTTTCACCACGGTACTACCGGACACGCGGTACTACCGCGTTCACAAACGGTATGAATGTATGGAAAAACGTGTTACGAACCTTAAAGCACGCGAACGCCCGGATGCGATGTCGATCGGACCGTGCTTCACACCGCTTATTTCTTGTACAAAGTCCGAACGCTCACAACAATATCGGTAGTTGGATTTTAGATCAAGGGCTCACATTCCTTGAGACGTTCGGACGGTCCGAACGTTCATCTCAATATCAGCCGTTAGATCAAGATCTAACGAACCGAGCAAAATGCACCAGAGAAAAAAACTTGCGGTACTACCAGAACTACTCGCAAGATTACCGCAAAGCGGTAGTTCCGTGAAAACAACTTATTTGGTATTACCGCAAAACACTAAAAAGCTCAAAAACTTCGAACAAAGCCCTTTTGCCACGTGGATGCTCCAGATGACACGGCCGATCGGACCACGCTTCTCACAACCGTCCGATTTGAAAACACCGTAGTAAGTCCGAACGCTCACTTCAATATTAGCCATCGATCAAGATCTAACGGTTCGAGCAAAACACCATTTAGACTTAGTGACTTGCGGTATTACACAGACACCTGCGGTCATACCGCACTCCGGTAGTTCCAAGACAAACAAAGCGGTACTACCGATAATCCGACAAAAAGCGATTTTCAATGTAACTTAACAGAGCTCTGAACCAAGTCACCACAGTAAGTCTTAAGGACAAAGTATTCAACATTAAGTACTGAGACTAAGTCTAACTTATTGTCAATGTGTTCATCATCAAATAACATGACCAAAAACCTCTTGGTCTTACACTTCGCATGGCTTGTTGGTAGACCGCTGATGTATAAGGGTTTGATTTCATCATTCTTCAAAGAAATTGATGTCGTCAAGTCTTCGTTTTACCTGATCGTTATTGTTGAAACAATCAGCTCGAGCAGAGCCAATTTTTAGTTCTGGAGGAAGCATGACTTCAGCATTGTAAACCAGAAAAAATAGCGATTCACCGGTCGCACGACTGGTCATGGTTCGAACAGCCTATAACACAGAAGAAAGTTCTTCAACCCAAGCTCGTGATCGTTTTGTTAACTAGTCGAACACTCGACGTTTCACCCCTTGCATTATGATACCATTAGCTCGCTCGACAGCTCTATTGCTCTACGGATGAGCGATAGAAGCAAAATGTACCTTGATACCTAGATTCTCGTAGAACTCCTAAAAATTTCTGCTAGAGAACTGGGTATCGTTATCTGTGATTATACGACTGGGTATACCGAATCGTGTGATCACGTTTTTTTTTGTGAGGAACCTCTTAGCGGCTTTAGTTATTGTTTTACCAACTGGCTCGGCTTCTATCCATTTTGTGAACGTGTCAATCATGACAAAAAGGAATTCGAAGCCCATGGATGCTCTTGGGAAAGATCACAGGATGTCTAGTCCCCATATTACAAAAGGTCAAGAAAGAGAGATTGTTTGCAAAGCTTGTGTCGGCTGATGTACTTGTCGACTATGAAATTGATATTGTACGCACTTCGTCATGAGCTCTTTTTCACCATGAAGAGCAGTTGGCTAGTAGTATCATTGCCTGAAGGTTTTACCGACCAGAGTTCTGTAGGAATGATGTGCTCTACAGACTCATCTATGAATGTCGGATAGCAACTTAATGTCATCCATTTGAGATATGCATCTCATCAACACTCTGTGAGATCCTCGTTTATACAAGGTACTTTCGATCAGAGTATATGATTTGGCTTTTTAAGCTATACGATCAGCCTCTACATCATCTTTAAGAATAATGCCAAGATAATTGTAAACCGACGTCATCCAATTTCTACCGGGATCGAGTTTTTTGACCTCTTGTGGAGCATCCATGTTCGTAGGATCAATTTGTATGACCTCCAGTGGAACATCTATGTTCTCGGAATGCTCGACCACCGAGGGTGAATCGAGTTGCTCAAGCAAAACTCCGGGCAGGACAGGTGACCTTATTGAGGCCATCTGTGCCAACTGGTCTGCCAGAAAGTTTTCCTTTCTAGGAATATATTGGATCTGAAAACTGAAGAAGTGCTTTTCAAGTTTCCATTCTTCCGCCAACTAAGATGACATCTTGGTACTTGAGCATTGATACTCTTTCCCGACTTGATTCGCTACTAGTTGAGAATTGCCTTTCACTAGTAATCTGCAAATCCCGAGCGCTCTGGCTTCTCAGAGTCCTGCTAATAAACCTTCGTATTCTGCCATATTGTTTGTAGCAGGAAAGTTTAATTGAATGTCGTATTTGATGTGTTCTCCAGTAGGAGATATCAAGACAACTCTAGCCCCGAGCCTTTGAGCATCAAGGAACCATCAAAGTACATTGTCCACTCATCGTGGTGTTCGTACTTGGGCCCTTGAGTGGGTTCAGGGTTCGTCCATTCGGCAATGAATTCTGCTATTGCTTGGGACTTGATTGTTGTTCGTGAGATGAAATGGAGGTCGAATGCCCCAAGCTTGACCGCCCATTTTGCTATTCATCCTGATGGTTTCCTGTTTCTGAAAACTTGACCTAGGGGATATCCGGTTGGTACAACCACTCTGTGGGCCTGAAAGTAATGCCTTAGTTTCCTTGAAGCCATAAGGAGACTATAGAGTAACTTTTGTACTTGTGGGTATCTTTTCTTTAGTCCATGTAAGACTTCGCTTACGTAATATACCGATCGTTGGACGTTGTCACGTTCTACGACTAGTACACCGCTGATTGCTTGTGACGTTGCAGCCACGTAAATTAGCAATTGTCACGTTCTTCAAAGGCATCATATACCTCTTTAGTCCACTCGAAACTCCCATGTTTTCAAAGAAGCTTGAAGAAAGGCTGTTCCTTTTCACCTAACCGTGCTATGAAACGACTTAGCGCTGCCATATAGTCGATTAGTTTTTGGACTTCCTTCTTTGTGGTCGGAGGGTGCATTTGGTTGATGGCCGATATTTTTGTTGGATTTGCTTCAATTCCTCTAGCTAAAACTAGGAATCCAAGAATCTTTCCCGAAGAAACTATGAACACACGCTTCTCTAGATTTAACTTAAGGTTATGCCTTCTCAAGTATTGAAAGTCTCATGTACGTCGGAAAGGTGGTCGCCAGCGTTGATGCTTTTCACAACCAAGTCATCAACGTAGGCTTATAGATTTCGACCTATTTAGGGATTAAAGGTTTTTTGCATTAACCTCTGAAAAGTCGCACCAACATTTTTTAGACCAAATGGCATCTTAACATAGCAGTAAGTGCCATATGGTGTGATGAAGAAAGTTGTCTCTTTATCATCTTTACTCATATTAATCTGATGGTACCCTGAGTACGCATCCAAAAAACTCAACAACTCACACCCGGAAGTAGAGTCTACAAGTTGATCAATGCGTGGAAGGGGAAAGTCATTCTTCGGACAAGCTTTATTAAGATCTGTAAAATCAATACACATTTATTAAGATCTGTGAAGTCAATACACATTCGTCATTTTCAATTGCTTTTTCTAACCATTACAGGGTTGGCGATCCACTCTGGGTGGTCGACTTCATGAATGAATCCATCCTCGAGAAGCTTGTCGTTCTCCGACTGGATTGCCTCCTTCCGATCAGGTGCAAAGCGTCTTAGCTTCTGCTTGACCAGTTTTTTGTCAGGCTTGAGAGCTAGACTATGCTCAATCACCTCTCTGGTGACTCCGGACATGTCGGACGCCTGCCAGACGAATACGTACAGGTTTGCTCGGAAGAAAGAGACGAGCGACTCTTCCTATTTATGGTTGAGTCCTGCCTCGAACCAATTCCTTTTGGGTAGATGCATCAGTATTTCCTAACCTAAACGGCATTTTGATGCTTTCTGGAGAAGTGCCTTTGCCGATTGGAACCTCCTTGGTCTGATCGGAAGGCTTCGGCGTCATCTTTGGCCTTGAGTGTTTGACCTGCATGGTAGACGGATTAGTTTCCCTAGTCGGAAGCTCGTCAACCAATTCTAAGGATTTCCGATCGCATGCATAAGCCATTTTTCGATCTCCTCGAACTATGATGACTCCTTTCGGTCCTGGTATCTTTAAACTCTGATAACCGTAATGTGTGGCTATCAGAAATTTTCTATCAAGAATTTTGCCAATGCCGGACGACTGAGGATTCCATTATATGTGGTTTCAAAATCCACCACATCAAATGGAATCTTTTCCGTTCGAAAGTTGTCAGGTCTTCCGAACGTAACCGATAGGGATAATTGCCCTATCGGTTTAGCGGTAGAACCAAGAACTATGCCTTGGAAGGCATATTTCACAGGTTTTACCATAGACCTGGGAATTTTCATTTCTTCCAATGCTCCCAAAAATAAAATGTTTAAAGAGCTACCTCTATTTATTAAGACTCTATTAACTTTACAATTGTTAATAGTATGTTCAACTACAATAAGAAACATACCTGTTCGAGTCGACGTCATGGGGCAATCTTCTTTGCTGAAGGAGATAGTTGTCTCTGACCACCTGGATGGCTTGATGTCGATCGGAGACTCGGCGAGGTTCACTTCCCACTCCACAGCTTTCAGATGGCACCTTGAGTCATACGAAGAAGATCCTCCGGAGATCATATCCACAGTGTGTTGTGGCTCCTGGTACTCCATTTCTTCGTCGCCTTCTTTGTCTTTCTTGGAGCTTGGTTCTCCAAGCTCTGTTATGGAGGGGAAGGGACCTTTACCCGAGTAGTAATCCTCTTGTTTCTTTTGCAGGGCTCGGTAGGTGCACCGATCATGCCCTACTGCCTGGTAAAGTGAACACCACTTCTTGTTTTTCTTGTAGTCGTCAGTCGGAGCTTTCACCTTGTTCCGATTGAAAAAATCTTTCTTGCCCTTGGTAAATTTTTCTTAAATCGTAAGGACTTCTTTGTTGTCGGGCTTGCGATTCTTCTTTCTCTTGAGAGACTTCTTGTTTTTCTTCTCTTGCTTCTCCAGGCCTAGATGGGGAATTTTATCTTTTCGATCAATAACTTCACACCATTCAACCGCTTCACTAGCGGCTGTATACTTGTCTGCCGTGTCAAAAAGTGTGTCGTTCGTGGAGAATTCATTGCAATATCCTTCGTAAA
Source organism: Phyllostachys edulis (assembly GCA_036346405.1). Taxonomy (NCBI): domain Eukaryota; kingdom Viridiplantae; phylum Streptophyta; class Magnoliopsida; order Poales; family Poaceae; genus Phyllostachys; species Phyllostachys edulis. Next base: position 101,853,076 of record CM070562.1, on the reverse strand, counting down.
CCGGTAATTCCTCAGTCCTGCTTTAAAAGCCTGGATAACAGAAAACTCTGTGACCTCTGGGATAGAGTTTCGAACCTAACTGAACCTCTTGATATATTGCCTAAGGGTTTCATTGGTTTTCTACCTCATCCGATGAAGATCATCCGCTTTCCCGGGGCGGTCGTACGTAGGGAAACAAATTTTGTTTTTGGAAAAAATTCATTCTTGGCCGAAATAGCTGAAATCACCGAAATTTTAAAATTTCGGTGTATTTTCAAACTGGTTTGAATTAAATTTGAATTTAAAATTTAAAATAATTGCAAAAATAAATGTGTTGAGTGGGATTCGATCCCTGACCACCGAGAGACCAGCAAGGGGCCCTTGCCACTAGGCTATGGTTGGGTTGGTGTATCTATACTAGTGTTTTCTCAATTGAACCCTCAAAATTCTCTCCAAATTCAAACAAACCGAATTTTTTTGAACGAATTGAATTTATTTCGCTACCCACCGAAAGGACTGAAATTTTGGCAATTTCGGCGAAATTTCACCGAAATTGTGAACTCTGGTCGTACGTCCCTTGAAAGTTGGCAATCAGAGTGTAGCACAACTGCTCCCAAGTGTAGACAGATCTGACCGGTAGGTTATGCAACCACGACCGGGCAGATCCTTCAAGGACCGTGGACAAGTAGTTTGCCATCACATTGTCGTTACCACCAGCAGCTTTGATGGCGGTAGTATAAATTTAAAGAAATTCTAATGGATTTTGAGTCCCATTGAACTTCTCTATGTTGGATGGTCGGAACCTATCCGGCCAGCGAACAGCTTGGAGTCCTGTCGAGAATGCTCGATAGCCTGTAATAGAATCGTGGTGCCTTCTCTAAAAATAGGTTGGATTATAGTCGGTCGGGACCAGTTCCTTATATTTGTATACCTAGTATCCGGCATCATGGTCCGGTCGTGGACGTTAGTGTTACATATTTGACCATATGCTTGGTTCAAACGATGGCGAAGATCATCGGAACCAACTGGTCGTTCCTCTTGACAAGGAAAAGGAGTGGCTGCTAGGAAGAGCCATCTTCCCTCGTGATTCCCTAGTCGAAATCTACGAGGGGGTCTTTGTATCGATCGGTCCTCCTTCCGACCATGTTGCCCTCTGTTGAGGGAGGAGTGCTGGGATGAAGTCATGGTGTGATTTTGTGAGTTCCTTTGCTCTCAGTACATTTCTATACGCTACATGGTCTATTAGAGGATCTTCGACACCTGTCCTGCAAGTTGGATATAACCTAGAGTCCATACCAGAGTTGGATCTGGGTTATTCAGTTCAGGTTTTGAATCATTACCGAAGGTCTTGGAGGATTCCCACTAGCGGTGGATGTTCGATGGCTCAAATTTTCCCTCGACCTTCTGGTTTGTTCTATCTAACCTATCACACGCTGTGAGGTAGGAACAGGTGAATTAACCAATCGACGTCCATCAGTTCATTCACCTTCGCCAGTTGATGCTTGAGCGCTCGTACCATTTCCACTAATAGGTGATGGTGGGATAAGCTGTGGAGAACTGTGCACGGCATCTTGATTAGTATCTCTGCTTGCATGAACCTCGTGTCTCCAACGGCAGTCCTCCGACGAGCTCCTGTCGTAACTAAGGGAGAGTCTTCCAATGCTTCAATAAGGAGCCTCCATGATGGGGACGGTCAGAGATTACCACCTCCAGTGGGCTTTGTGGTGGACTCAGCCTAATCCGGTAGATTGCCGATTGTATGCTGAGTTTTTAATTCCCACTTGGCCTATAATCAATGGTAACTTCATTGACATCTTCACCAGATGTCGGTTAGCCCCCGGAATACGTACATTGATCCTCTGATCGCAGCGTCGGGGTTTTGTCGCCAGTCTTGCCAGTCGGAGAGAATGGGCTTGTAGAGGCGTTCGGACGTTCTGAACTGGTCGGAACGACCGAACCCTCTAGGTGTGCCACTGATGGTAGTGGTGAATCCTCCTCCATCTAGTCAACCTCGCTGATCTCGGCGGGTGGCGAGTCGGCAGCGGAAGAGGATGGTGACTACATCCTGATTTCTTTCATGGCGCGGATGAATACGTCCATGTCGAGGTTGGAGTAGTCTGCCAGGTCGAACCTGTTTTCCTCATCTCAAGTCCCTACCAGGTTCGCATGAGCGATGATGGAGCGAAGGGAGTGAATGAGGAATGCTTGAGCGAAGTGTTCTTCAAGAACTCAACACCTTCTTCTCCACGGACAGCGCCAGCTATCGATGATCGAGTCGCCGATCTTATGAAATAAATAGAGAAAAATAGAAAAGAGTCCTTAGGAGAGAATGGGATTGCTCTTTTATTTCTATGAACTAGATCCTTTACAGGGGTGCCCTCGATAAGGCAGTGGACTAATCCTAATTACACTGAGCATAATGCTTGCTATGCTATTGAATCAGACTTGAAACATGAATCTAATGCTGATTGTGATGCTTCAATCTAATGCTCTTGTTACTCCATGCTCCATCTTTAAATAACCATCGAAGAGGTGGCAGTTATTCCTGGAGAAGACGCTTGTTGGAAGTGATGCGTTCGGTCGGAGGATCAGTTACAGTTAGTGAAATAGTAATTGATCGTCAGTTGGTGTCTGTGAGACACTAAACCGTGTGGTGGTTGTTGTCAGTGTCTTAGGACCATGAAACGTCGCGTGGTATAGAGCAAATATGATATGTGTTCCATTCATCACATGGTAAGAAATAAACTTGGAGTTAGATCTAGATGCCAGTTCATTGATTCTTCGAGCAGTCATCTGGTCAGGGACTGGGTATAGGACCTCATCCGATAAGGGTACCCATTATGTAACCTCTGGAATCCTTACAACCTTAGGGGCCGTTAGTCTTAGGGGTTACGACCACGAAGACATATGGTTTTTTATTATGTATTAAAATAATAGATAGAGATTTTAATCCTCGTCAGGTTTCGGTGGAGCAATCCCCTTATAAAGAGCCCATGACAAATCCTATCCGAACTCGTTTTGTTCCAACCCGTTAAGTGTGTGACCTTGTAGGTTCATGCATAATAGGTTGTGACTCAGAAACTCTTTTCGGACCACGAGTCGTTAGCGGTTCCTAGTAGGACATAACGATTCCCGAATACACATAAATTATATCAGACAAACCTTAATGCAATATGATCTACGACTAGGTCCTTATCACTTAAGACCAGCTCGTATCTAGCTACGATCAGTTCGTAACTCCTTATGACCAATTAGTGGTTATATTCGACCAGTTTATGACCGGCTCATATCTCCATACGACCAGTCAGTACCTGGTCGAACTGAACGACCTGCTTGTGTATTCTCCATTTGCCTCACGATATTTGATTGAACCCCATGTGAGATAATTTGTCATCAATGGACTGTTTAATACTTTCTCGATCAAGTGACAGATAACTTCATGTGGTTGACTCTTCGACCGCTAGTGGCATGGCCATGCACTTTTTTATCTAACCACATCGAGGGGCCCAGATATATTTCTCCTGTTATGTTAGGAGTGAAAAATCCCATATCCGCCTAGTGACATCCCTCTGCATGTTTCGTAGTAAACCCGAAAGCTACCTTTATAACTATCCAGTTACGGAGTAGCGTTTGGCAACCCCTAAGTATACTATTACACATGTAGGAAACCATGCTAATATCAGGTCTAAGGATTATACATCATCATTGCTTGAGACCAATTAATGACACATAAAATCGTAACAATATCAACAGTGTCTCAAGGTGGGTCAATCTAATACCATGTTCTCTAACATGTGTTCACATTATTGATTTGATATCCCTATATCCATGACCAGTGAAACATGGTCATCAATCAATCATGTGTTGGTCAATAAGTCACTAGTGTTTTGACCAGTGACATCCGACCAGTGATACATTTAGAATGACATCATATAAGTTAAAAAGCTTCACCAACAAGTCACATGCTTGTTAATCTTTATAACTGATAATTCCTTCAAGGAACATAATAACATTTATTCTATAACTCATAAATATAGACGTGATACAATCATCTCTATGATTACCTCTAGGGCATATCACCAACAGTAATCGCCATCACCCACCTGCACGTGACGTGTGGGTGAATGGATTCCATTATCGCTAACGAAACTTGAGAAATTACCGATCGTCCATTTGGTTGTAAGCCAGTTGGATGCAAGTGCGTGTTCAAGAAGAAGCTTAGGCCTGATGGTACAATCGAAAAGTACAAGGCTCGACTTGTGGCTAAAGGTTATACTAAAAAAGAAGGTGATGATTTATTTGATAGTTACTCACTTGTTGCCAGATTAACCACTATTCGAGTCTATTATCTTTGGCTACCTCACATGGTCTTATTGTCCATCAAATCAATGTATATACAGCTTTCCTTAATGGAAAGTTGGACCGAAAAATTTACATGGAACAACCTGATGGATTTGTAGTACCTAGATAAAAGGGCAAGTTCTGTAAGTTATTGAAATCTTTGTATGACCTCAAATAGGCACCTAAGTAATGGCGTGACAAGTTCGATAGAACTTTGACATCTGCGGGATTTGCGGTAAATAGACCCGATAAATGTGTATAGTACCACTATGGTGGGGGTAAAGGAGTAATTCTATGTTTTGTATGCTGATGGCATACTTATCTTTGGAACGAACATTGATGTGATTAACAAGGTTAAGTTATTTTTATCCTAAAGTTTTGACATGAAGGATCTGAGAGAGGTTGATGTTTTTTTAAATATCAAGTTGAATAAGGGTGAGAATGGAATTACCCTGTTACAATCTCATTATGTGGAATAGGTCTTGAGCCGTTTTGGCTATATGAAAAGCAAGCCCTCTCCAACACCCTATGATCCTAGTCTAATACTTCAAAAGAATCGAAGACTAGGAAAGGATCAATTGAGGTACTCTCAGATTATTAGTTCACTCATGTACTTGGTTAGTGCTACCCATCCTGACATCTCTTTTGCTATAAGCAAATTGAGCTGGTTTACCGCTAATCCGGGAGATGATCATTGGTGCACACTTGAGCGGGTTATGCACTATTTAAAAGGTACAATGAGTTACAAAATTCACTACATTGTGTATCCTGGTGTGCTTGAGGGATATAGTGATTCTAATTAGATTTCTGATGCTGATGAGATAAAGACTACAAGTAGATATGTATTCACTCTAGGCAGTGTTACCGTCTCATGAAGGTCTTGCAAACAGACCATACTGACAAGGTTAACCATAGAGGTAGAACTCACAGCTCTACATACAACCACTGTTGAGGCAAAATGGTTGCGAGAACTCTTGATGGATTTACCAGTGGTTGAAAAACTAATCACATCTATCCTTATGTATTGTGATAACCAAACAGTTATCATAAAGGTAACAAGTGCAAATGATAATATGAAATCCTCAAGACATGTGAAAAGGTGGTTGAAGTCTGTCAGAAAATTAAGAAACTCCGGAGTGATAGCTGTGGATTATATCCAAACAGCTAAAAATATGGTAGATCCCTTTACAAATAGACTATCACGAAATGTGATTGAAAATGCATTGAAGGAGATGGAAATGAGACACACATGAGTTACACACAGTAGTAACTCAAACCTATATGATCGAAGATCCTGTGAAATAGGCCTTGGAAAAAAAAACAAACTATTTGGGTAACAGGAGAGTACATTCTTACTTTATATCTTACCCCGTTGGAGATGCAGTACTCTAATTGCTGTAAGGAAGAATGACTTAGTCTTAATGTGTTTTGAGGCTTAACGGCGAAATACCGTCCTACAAGTATTCTTGTAAAAACACATCTATATGAGTCCGACTGTTGGTCACAGTCCATGAGATGAGAGTGATTTCTAAGAAGCTCATGAAGAGGCATATGAATATAACATATATGCTCCACCTGAGGGCCAAGTATCAGCAAAGGCCTTAGCTGAATCTTGTCCGTGCAAAACTGCCAATTCAATGCTTAGTCCATTGCGTAGTTGTGGGCGAGTGTAGCTTGAGGTTATAGGTGGATACTCAACCTTAATCGGTCTCCACCGAAAAACTGGTATATCAACATCACTTTGGAATTATGCGCAAATTTGCGGTACTTTCGGGATCTGATGGGGGATTGTTGGAGTTTGTGGGCTTAGCCCAAACAATATTCTTCATAAATCCTAGGAAGATCCCAAAGGCCCACTCATACATGGTGAAAGATGGAAAGTTTAGTAACAGATTACTAATCTAGGTGGGAGGAGACCAACTTATAAGATGTAGTTAGTCTTACATAATTGAAGTAAGCAAAAGAAGAACGCGCGTGTGTGCTCGCCACGCCACGCCATCGCCCGCTCGCACGTGACGTGCACGTGAATAGTCCGACGATTCCGTATCTATTTGGGTTTAGAGCTACTGCTTCTTTTTGCATCAAAATACCATGCACGACAACTATACATATTGGAAACCGAATATATTAAACTACACCTGATTATGCAGGGCTTTTACGACACACATTAATTGTGTTTCCAAAATGTATTTGCGGAATTATTGTGGCAGTTTCCATCCATGCCACAGGATTCCATATGAGAGGAAAATCGTCTCCATTCAGTGTGACGAACAAATTAGCCTCTGAACTTTTGCCATGTATTCCTCTGTGCTGCGCCGCCTGGACTACTCCATCTCTTTGTCGGTGTGCACTGACGTAGGGAGAGGAGTGTCTTCAAAGCTAGCATCCCTCGTGATCTTGCATGGGTTAATTAGACGATGGTTCTTACTTCTGTTAGTAGTGTTATTGTTCTAGCTTTACCTTGTTAGCGGGTATATACGAGATAGATGTGTTTGAGCTGATGATCATGATACTATTTATAGTTCCAAATATGACTAATACATATTGTTTTAGGAATTGTAATAATCACATAAGTATATACGCTGCTGAAGTACTGACTGGGTTTTTCCCCATATGCTGAGAGAAATCTTGTTTAAGCTGCCTGCCTGCCTTGTAGTGAATGCTAACGACTGCTTGCTGACGAGAATGCAAGAGATACCAATGGACTACCGTTTCAAGGTGGAGCAGGAAGCAGGCTCCTCACTGTGCAACTTCTTTGACTACAATGGTACTATTCTCTGTTTCTCTCCCCTATGCCATTGGTCCCTGCAATTGTTTCTCCCACACATTACCTGCCGGTTTCAGATGTTTGATAATGTTTTTACTCATTTACGCAGGAACTGCTGGAGTATGGAGAACGCAAGCGATTGTCCAATCCGGAGGTTGGGAGGACCGAACCACTGCCGAAGATATGGACTTGGCATTGAGAGCCGGACTCCTGGGCTGGGAATTTGTTTACATTGGTGGCATCAAGGTAATTGTTCAATCCTACCATGACGGTATGACATATCATGCACAAAGGCACTATCAGATTGGTTCAGTAATCGGTGTTTCCTTCCACTTGCAGGTTAAGAGCGAACTGCCGAGCTCTTTGAAGGTGTAACGGTCCCAACAGCATCGCTGGTCGTGTGGACCTGCACTCCTGTTCAATAAAATGTTCTGGGAAATTCTTGCTGCCAAGGTTAGTCTTTTTTTTCCTCAAGCTGTAGTATTTGAGAAAGACAATTTTTGCAGCGTTTTTTTCTCTTGTGCTGGAACTCTTTCTAAATCTTTTCCTACCTCCGTTGTTTTCAATGCAGAAAGTCTCGGTCTGGAAGAAGTTCTACATGACATATAACTTCTTCATTGCAGGGAGAATCGTATCGACGTTCTTCACCTTCTTCTTTTTCAGCATACTACATCCTATGAGCATTCTATTTCGAGAAGTGCAGACTCCTGTGTGGGAACTGATCTATATCCCTACAGCTATCACTCTTCTCAATTCAGTTGGGACTCCAAGGTTAGTTCAGTGTTGCTTTACATTTTCTTTTGTGGCAGTCACAATGGACTTACAACCCACAAGTACACATATCCTGAATGGCGGTATTCCTCTACGTGTTGCAGGTCTATCCATCTGATTATACTGTGGGTCTTGTTTGAGAATGTTATGGCATTGCAGCGGTTTAAAGCCACCTTCATCGGATTTTTCGAAGCCGGAAGGGCTAACGAATGGATCGTCACACAAAAATGGGGAAATGTTCAGAAGCTGAAATCGATTGTCCGTGTTACAAAGAATTGCCGTTTCAAAGACAGGTAACTCTGTCCAAAGATTATATGAGTCACGATACACTGGATTATAACATGTGTTTATTAAGTCTAATTTTGCTATCCTGGTTCTTGCCAGGTTCCATTGCCTTGAGCTATTGATTGGCGTGTTTCTTCTGATGTCTTCATGCTATGACTACCTGTATAGAGATGATTATTTTTATCTCTTTGTTCTGCCCCAATCGATCATGTATTTTGCAATTGGATTTGAATTCATGGGTGTCAGCGTTTCCAGTTAGAACAAGGCAGATCAATTGCAAGATTCAGTCCAAAAATAGTCTGCATTTTGACGGTTCAACGCAGGCTCTTGTGAGTTGACAATGCAAAAATAGTCTGCACTTAAAGTTACGGCAGGCATCTGGGAGAACGAAAATAGTGATCAATAATCTAGTGTTTTATTATCCATTAATCCATCTGATGCATAAAAATGCATCTAAATCCTGTCGATGTATTTAAAACACAACTGCTATCTTTAGTGAAGAGTTGTGTTCACGTATTGTGGACATGTTTACAATGCAATTACAATTTCAGTTGCCACAGCTACTGTATCTGGACATTCAACTCCAGATTACTTTTGATGGAATCCTTCTTCCTTGAACTGAACTTAAAAATACAACAAACATAAGTACGCAATTCCTCACCAAGCAGGACAACAACAGCATGCCGGACTCGCCAATGCTATCGTGCCCAGGTGTGAGGCTGTACTTTGGAAATTTGATAGCCAAAGAGGCCGGCTAGGCAACACTCTACTGTTTCTCGGCCTAGCAGGGGGATTTGTTCGCCTCAAGCCCATAGGCTGTACGTAGTAGTATCAGTAAGTTTCAGAAGGGCCATTAGTAAATTCTGTTCGCCTGTTCCACCTCCATGTGAAGTTGTGAACTCGGATGCCGGAGCTAATCGGAGCTCCTGTCACCCGTGAACCCGAGACAAAAGTACTAGTACAAAACAAAGCATGGTGAGGGAATGGTGCAAGTGCTGTTTCTTTTTAAAGAAAAGAATGAAGGAACCAACAAGGCAAATCAAACGATACGGGACGAAACGTCGCCGCACAGTTCGAGATCGAGGCAGACGACTCGGTCCTCCCTCTCGGCTCCTGTGCCGCACGGCGTTGGGTTGGGTCCCTGAAAGACCGCAAGGAAACCGTACGCTTCGTTCCGGCATTTCCTTTGGCTTTGCCTCCTAGTGACGCTCCGTGGTATTTTCTACTCCCAAAGAAAATTCGTGTTTTTTTTGCGAGAAGAAAATTCGTGAACTGCTTCGAGAGAATCTCAAATGCATGTACCAAGAAAACCCGCACGTTCCCGTTTATGGTATTTGAAATGCAAAAATTTCGTAGAAAACAAATCGATTCTCACAACAACGTAGAAAAAATCGCGCGTTCCAAATTGAATCACGAACTAGAGAGAACCAGAAGGTGTTAGTATGGCGCATGAGTCATTTCCCGCTTAAGAAATTGTACTGCTGCCAAAGCATTTAATGTTTGATGAGGCGCTTTATTCTTGTCCTTTGAGACAATCTTAACTACCAATGGGCGGCATCACTAAAGACAGGATCAGAGAACATAAAAAAAATGTTTAATTTAGTTACCGCAACTCGGTTCGACACAAATATACTCAATATTTCTTCGTTTATTCTTCAGATACCTGAACCCAGAGACAAAAAATGTGGACAGTTTTTCAACTGAAGAAGAAATTTTTCCAAGAATTAAGCACAAAAGTAATCAGATCAAATAGATTTCTACTCCGTCATATAAACAGTGAGACACGCACCAATGGGAGAATAAAGGTAAAGTAAAAGGTCAAAAAAAAGAGGAACCAAGCCAACCGTCCATTCCTAGACCACGAGTCCACGGTGCGGTAGGACGAGGCAGAGATATCACAAAGATTCAAAGCACAGTGTAAGTTTCATGGGCACCCTGTCATGCGTATCTGCATGCAGCTGCAGTACAGTGTGGCCACTGACACGCGCACGTTGCATGCCACCACCATCACTTTCGTGTGAGCTGAGTAACCAGGACGTGTAGCCTTTATGCCATGTCTACCCTAGCAAGGGAGGAAAAGAAATCAATGGAGTCTTGATTCATCTCTTCGCGTGCTAAGCTAAACAATTGCGACATATCTTTTCCCATGCCAGGGATGTTGTCGGTTATCTTCGTGCCATCTTTGAGTGAAATCGCCTGCACATGACAAAAGCCTAGCCTGTCGCCGTGTCAGCACGGCATTCATTTGGTATGCCTGGTTTATGTCTAAACGTGCAAAGTTTTTTGCTGTTGCCTGAATTTGGCTAGAAGACGACATGCCATAAACAAAATCTTGCTCATAGTTTAAGCATTGGCAGAAACACGAGTAGTCCACTAAAATCTAGTGCTATGCCATATGTGCACGGCAACCACTAGACTCAATCAGAACATGTCCACAATGTTATTGCCTTCTATAACAGTGAGATAAGTATTTTGGAAGAGCAAAAGTGCATGAACCTGCTGTACGATGTTTTTTCCTCTATTTTATGGTGGAACAACACCGAGAGTTCCTCCCCTTCCGTTAATCAATCACTCGAGTGCTTGTTGGACAGCATCAGAAGAATCCCATGGTTAGACGATGGCTCCACCTGTACTGATGGTCTCCGGTCAAAATTGACGGTCAGAAATCGGAATGACTGTTCTAGAGAACCGCAAATCCGCAATCCAGCAGAGCGAGATTCCTGGCCATTGTTTCCGAGGCTTCCACTTTAGAGCCCAAGTTCTCGAGCAGTGCAGCAGTGCCCCTGGTGACCCGCAGGCACGAGTTTTACCGGTCTGCGTCTGGAATGCGTGATAGCTTGAGGCTTGGATGCAGGAATCTCTATGTTGGTATACAAGGAATCTCTATGCCTGCGCGTATCAAACGGTGGTGGCATACTGGCAGACGTAGTACGAAGGATCGGTACGGAAAAGTGTATGAAAACACGGGAGTATTTTTCTTGTTTATGCAATGGCATTCAGAAGAGCTTGAACCGGAATTTTCACGCTCTCCCAATCGAAATATTGATGTTACACATCGTATTGGTAGTTGGGTATTGTGACATCGCCCACTAACATACTCCTACAATTTGGTGAGATGCTTGTTTCGAATTTTTTACGGATACGGCATTTTTTTATTTTGTATTTGTGAATCGATCACTTTGTGGGCGTATTCTGAAATAGCATCTTTTGGCGCTTTATGTTGTCTTGTATGCCGTCCATCATGACGCATTGCCGCCACCGGAGGCCACCCGCGCCACGTTAGCCGCCGACGTAGGGTGGCCATGCGCCAGCCCCTTTGACGCATGGCCACCATGCGCCGGCTATTAGGGGGGTTATTAGGGGGTTGATTAGTTAGGGTTAGGGTTAATAAGTTAGTTAGGTTTTTTAGTTTTTGGTTGAAATTTAGAGGAATTTAAAAATATAGCAAATGAGTCTAAAAAATTATAACTTTTTTTGTGGAGCCTCTCAACACTGTGTACTTGCTTGCGTAAATTTTTCATAATTTTATTCTTCAGAATTGTTATCGCTATTTCGTATAAGTGTTATGTTCGTATGAATCAATAAACGTAGAAAATGAGCTTGAAAAATTATGAATTTTATTTTGAAGGATCCTCACGCAGTGGACTTGATTGTTGTGAAGCTGCATCCGAAGGGAGTTCGTCACGGAGCCAACAACGAAGAAAGTTATGATCGAGGCGATCACCTGCAAGAATTATGTGTGGGAGCTTGTAAAGGTGAATGGAAGTATAGCATGGAGACAGTACATGAAGATTGTCTCCCAGCCTGAAGCGGCCATTCACGGGAAGCCTATGGTGTACGTGAATTTTATACATAGAGCGTCGGGAAACCCTGATAATACCGAGGCCTCTACAAGCGGACAAGTGCAGCCCGAGCCTGAAGATGGCAGCACGGACTGTGCTGCCTCGAAGGGAAGTCTCGTGCCTAATTTTGTGCCAAATGAGGGCACGAAAACATGGTGGTCGGCCCGCATCGACTGCCACGAGTGTCTATCGGACGAGCCTCTTGGGTTGGAGTCCGACGAGGACACTGACCTAAACTCGGATGGTACCGACGAGGACGCACATGAAGCCAGTGGTCCTTACGTAGCATCGAGACTTGATGATATCGTGGTGCGTTCGCTCATAGTGCCGCAAGAAGAAGGCTCCTAGTGGGGGTTTGACGCCGACACCCTCTTAGTTGGGCAGCGCTTCCCGGATAAGGTGGCCGTGCAATAAGCTATAGCACGGTACACCTTGTTCATCAGCTGTGTGTACCGAGTGCACCAGTCCAACCGAAGAAAGTACGCAGTGAAGTGCATAGTAGAAGGTTGCCCTGGCAATGTCAGTGCTCACCGAGCAAGTACGGAGGGACGGTGGGAAAGATAGCCACTGCGAGGTTTTTAAATTCTCCGCAGAACAGTCTGGATGCGCGGCGGGTATGGCGGGCGGGACGGAGGGCCAAAGGGGGCACGAGTCGAGAGGGTGATGCAAGAACAATTCTGAACGAATAAAATTATAGAAAATTTACAAAAACAAGTACACGATGCCGGGAGGCTCCACAAAAAATTTCATAATTTTTTGGACTTATTTGCTATATTTTAAAATTCCTCCGAACTAGCCTAACGCAAACAATTATCTAACCTAACTATCTAATTAACCTAATTAACCCCCCTAACCCTAACATTGTTTTGGCTAGCGCATGGCCACCTGCACAATGTACATTCCAAGTCATGAAATCATGAAACCCTAATTTTTGAAACCAAAAATCGAAATTTTCGCGACCTAAATCACAAATTTTCGAGACAACACAAGAACACATATAAAATTGACGAAACATTACACAATCAAGTCCACTGCGTGAGGACCCTTCAAAATAAAATTCATAATTTTTTTAGCTCATTTTCTACGTTTATTGATTCATACGAACATGACACTTATACGAAATAGGGATAACAATTCTGAATGAATAAAATTGTGAAAAATTTACACAAGCAAGTACACAGTGTTGAGAGGCTCCACAAAAAAATTCATAATTTTTTGGACTTATTTACTATATTTTTAAATTCCTTGAAATTTCAGCCTAAAACTAAAAAACCTAACTAACCTATTAACCATAACCCTAACTAATTAACACCTGGCGTGGGTGGCCACGTGTCACGGCGACGGCATTGGCGCACGACGGTCAGATCCGCAAATACGGAATGAAAAAACGCCGTATTCGCAAAAAAAAATCGCTTGTTTCTTGAGTTTTTAGTTACAAATCTGGAACCATGACACCGTGCGTCAGCGGTACCATTTCTGTAAATACGCTTATAGCCCACAAATACAGAATGAAAAAACGCCGTATCCGCAAAAAAATCACTTGTTTCTTGAGTTTTTAGTTACAAATTTGGAACAATGACCAAGTCTGTTGGTGCGGCCTCATTGGCAGTCGTTGCTTCGAACCGATTCGGGAGCTGTTTTCTGGAGTGCACTCCGGTGAAGAGAAGAACAGAGAGCAAGACTGAAAGAGCTAGTCCAAAACCCACACGTTCGAGATAATGATGTTACACGCATTTTATCAGTTCATATGTTCGCCGATTCATACTTCGATGGAAGTAAAGCACATAGAGAATGGAAAGATAACAGGAGAATAGTAGTAGAACAGGCACATCCAAAGATGCCTAAATTAACCCACAAAATGAGGTCCATTACAACTAACAACCAGGCGGGACCACACAAAACATCCTCAGGCCATCCCAAGAGGCCCAGCAGACGCTAATTGGCGGGTGATACAGGCTGCCTCCGTTAATCAAGTCAATCTTACCACCACTTCCAATCCCTAGCCAAAAGCTCCCTCGAATGCTCAGCTAACATTGTGACACTAGCACAAAGCCCATCCTATTAATAGGCCTACCTACCAGTTACTACTACTTCCCAAGAACCAATACATGAGAAGAACCAACCATAAAAACACGGCACTTCCCAGCACGCTCCAATTGGGAGGATAATGACTACGACTACTAGCTACTATGTCTGACGCTTGTGAACAGGAGTTGTTCAGGTGAACTGGGCCCCACCGAAGGTCTGGCCAAAGGACCAGCCGCGGGGGACGGCGTTGTTGGAGACGACAGAGCGGCCGTCGCCGGCGGTGACGCGGAAGGAGAGGCGCTGGCCGTCGAGGAGCGCGTTGCTCTGCCAGTTCTGGCCCCAGTTGCGCGACATGGACTGCCACACTGGAGAGCGCTCCGACTTCACAGCCACCGCGTGCACATCTCCGGCGCCGCCCACGTTGGTGACGAGCACCAGGCTGAAGTAGGAGTGGCCGTTGATGGTGAACCGGATGCCGCCCTTCTTCTGGCACGCCACCCTGCACACAGAAACCATTGCTGGGTTCCAAGAAAGCAAAATGCTGCGAGAAAAGGCATGGAGACATCGGTTTTAGGTGGGGACCTGCGGTAGGAGACTGGGACAATGCCGGCCTTGTAGAGCGCGATGCGCTGGAAGACGGGCTGGGACATGTCGAAGTGCGCGCGCGGCGGGTTGCACCAGCCGCCGTCGTCGGAGGGGAGCGCGTTGTTGGGCGGGCAGAAGTTGGTGGCCGTGACCACGACCGAACCAGGCAGGCACGAGTGGCTCCCGCCGCCTGCCGCGTCGCACCGCATCTCGAAGCACGCCCCGCAGCTGAGCCCGTCGTTGAACAGCGCCGTGCTCAGCGCCGCTGTGTTCGTCCCGTAGCCCTGGCTGTACAGGTTACCGTACCCGCACGCCCCTCCTGGACGCACGCACAAGCACACACACGCAAACAGTAAGTACTACGCGCTAACGGTGCAGATGTAATGTAAATGTTTTGCATAGTGCTGTCACGGGCCTACGTACCCATGGTGCCGGAAGCGTCACCACCGCCGTAGAAGGTGGCGTGCGCGGAGGACCATGCGCCGCCTCCGAGCGGTGCGTGCCCATGCCCATGGCCTTGGCCGTGCCCTTTCCCGAGCCCTTGCCCGCGTGAGAGCGCGAGCGGGAGCAGCGCGGCCATGAGGACAGCAAGGAGGACGGCTCCGCGAGGCGCCATTGAAAAGGGACGGAGTGGAGCTGTGCGGAGCGCGGTCGTGCGGGAGCGTGGGGCGAAGTGGTGTGGACTGCAGAGTGGGGTTCTGGGGGTTGGGCGGGGATAAATAGAGGGGAGGCGGCGGGGCGGAGGAATCGAACGAACGGTTTTGAAACGGTGCGGCGCAGTGCAGCGCAGGGCGCACGCGGGTGGGGCTCACAGGCACGGCACGGCCCGGCCTGTAAAAGCAGCTACCCGGCACGTAGGGACACGGGTTTCTGGGGCGTTGGGAAGCGTGGCGGGAGTGGGAAACAAAGAAAAGGTGGTGGTAGTGGTGGAGTAAAGGAGGAGGGGGAGACGGCCGCGGCTGTGCGGTGCGGCGCTGCCTTTTGCAAGTTGAAAGTGGGGTGAGCGGGAGTTATACTCGAGGCTGCTGCTCCGGTCTTCAGCTCCGTTTGTTTGCTTGGCTCGCGTGTGATGCGGAGCGGTGATGATGATGGAAAGGGTCTGTTTGGTTCACACCAATAACTTGTTAAATCAAAATTTTGGTAATACATGGTAATTTAGCTGTTGTTTGATTCTTTACCGATATTAGACTTTGCTCGCAAAAATAGTCTGGGACATGTGGTAAAGACGGATTGGCTGTGTCTTAGTGTATTAAATGCATCAATAGTTTGATTAATGAGCTATAACAATAGTTTGATTAATGAGCTACAAATGATCATATTTCCTAAACCGAGTATCCGATTTGCGATCTGTTTGAACCGTTGTGTTCCTTGTCGTTTTATCAACAAAATAAAATCACTGTTAGCATATATATATATGTCATACGGGCTTCACGTGTCACACTCACAATTTTGGCATAATTACAATCTAAACACATCAATTTCGGTATTACCTATGAATTGGTATGGTTACGATCTATCAGGTTTTGGCATTGCCTGAGTTTTCACATTATTAAAATTTTGATATAACTACATGGGTCGCAAACTAAACAGGCCCAAAATCTCCCAAAAACCAAACGTGGTGTACTCCGTTAGCTTTGGATTTTGCTTACTCCCTCGTACATTCCCATAGTTTGTGTTACATTCGTGTTTCGTTTTGCTCCTAAGTTACTAGCAAACCTGTGTCAACAGACAAACCTAATAAAAAATACTAGACACTGCATGAAAGCTCTCCTCAACAGTTCGTTAGAGATTAAAAAAACCCTAGTATTCTAAGGAAGTTGTCAGTTCCCGGATTGTAGCAAAGGAGAATATTTTAAGTAAAAGGTTTCCATGGCATCTTTGACCCATGCTCTGCCAGATTTCACCACGACGTTACTCCTGGCATGACATTCTCTATTGCGCCAGTAAATACTTACTGGATTGTGTTTCGTTTGAACAAATCAAGTGCCCGTACGTCGAAATTAAACCAGGTCATTCCTTTTACAGCGTAGCTGCAGTACACAGGCTAACAGGCTTATTTAAAGGCCCTAATAAAAAGTTGCTACATGTGAGAGAGCTGGAGGTTTTTTAGTGTGGTGGTAGCTGACGATTGCCTGTAGCTGTAGCCCTATGCATGTACGTGGTTAGAGCTGGGACTTAGACCGGGTTTTTCTGAGCTGGCCTAAAGCCCGTCAAGACAAAGATGCCTAAGACGCAGACGCGTCTGGGCTCGAGAACGCGTCTGCTGGTTAGGCGTACGACATGGCCCAATCCTAACCCCCATCCCGGCTAATCCATATCTCCAATCCCACACACCGTCTTCAGCCCTCCACCCTCAGTTCCTCCCCTACCCAAGCACCGCTTTCCTCCCTCCCTCTCCGGCTCTCTCCTCCCCATGCGCCGCCTTCCTCCCTCTTCGGCTCTCCTCCGACTGAGAGGAATGAAGATGGCGGTTGACGCCGCCATCGCCACCTCCACTGTCTATAGTTATTTTGGGTTGGGCTTAGGCTGGCACAACACGACCCCAAGACGGGCTTTGGTAGTGCCTGAACTGACAAGGCGAAAGGTGGGTGCCTGAGAAGACTGAGAGGGTGGCCGGCCGAGCTTGACGCAAGACGACGCGACCGAAGCACGGTGGGCCTTGCCAAGACGCAAGACTACCAATGCCCAACTCTATCGTGGTGCTTCTTGTTGTTTTTGGCGGGAACTATTCTCTATCGTGGTGTATTATCTTAGGGGGTGGTGTTTAGAGCATCTACAATAGTCCATATCAGCTGTTACTAAGGAGTTGTCACATCAGTATTTATGTGATATGGAGGAGAGAATGTGAGGTTGTTTCTAAATGAAGAAACTAGCAAATTGTTAATACCAAGACACAAGAAACAACCAAATACTCTATTGAAGACTTACTTGTTACCTAAAAATGCGTTTTGTGGGTCCCACTGTCTTAAAGCAAAATATACATCAGATCATTTGTGCAGCCTGACTTCATTATTGATATGATAAATGAGCTAAAACATGTAGGCCACAAAGTTGTACTTCATTATTGATCATCAAAAATCATACACACTTGTAGCAATTAAAGTCTTAGACACAAGCTCAAGAAACAATCCATTAGAAGACTTGTTTCTTTTTATTAGATTGAGTCTTCTCTTAGTAACAAGCTAAGAAACAAACTATTGTAAATGCGCTTATATTATTCTCTCCTTGAAATGAACAGATAGCACACATTGGTTTCACAAAATAAAAAGTTGCTACATTTAATGTACTCCTCCCAGGACCAGATCCGTAAATCTAGCCCTAAGGACATGTATAATAGTATAGACAACTGTTGTTTATAGTATCCCTCTATATCATATATATAGACAGCACTAAAGACATCATCTACAATGAGTTGCCTTTTTACATGTATTTATAGATAACTCTTTCATGTACAACATATCTTGTTTGTCGTGTTGTAGTCGACTACTGCATGAAAGTCGACTCAATTCTCTATTATATCATCTCTTTTTCATATCATTTTATATCCTACGTATCATGTTTTATAGATAGCTGACGTGAAACCATAATATATGCTCTAATTGGACACTTCTCCAGCCCAGCTCATTGATGGGCTCATGGACCACTCTGTTGCTAACGAGCCATACAGCCTTGCATTCACGCTTTGCAGAGTATATATTTTTAGCTCTTGTAACAAATGGTGAATTACACGTTGTAGCAATACATCTGTCAGTAGTAATAAGAAATACGACCTGTAGTATTGCTGGCTACAGTGGTTTGCTTCGGCCAAGAGCCCAAGACTCTCCCGTTACAGTCTACAGGCTGCAGACTGAAGAGGCTGAGCAGTCCAGCAAACAGAGTGGCTCATGAGCCCATCAATAGGGAAACCAGATAGCAAAATACTGAGAGAAGCCAAATTACTACAGAATGGGGCTGTGAAGACTGAAGAGTAAAGAGGCTGAGCAGTCCGGCAAACAGGTCATGTGCTTACTCAGGGTAGGAGAATCCAAAAAAGGCTGCACTGAGCCAAGGGACCGTGGGGTGTTTCTGGAGGGCGTAGGCTCGTTGCTCGGAATTGCGTAACCACTCCAAACCGGTTGGTGCGGCCTTTAATTTGCCTTTGTCTCTATGCTCAAGTACTTCAATTCGCGAGTCACATTTTGAGGTCCCAATTTGGAGGTTTTCCCCCTAGATGATACTGTTTCGTGTCATATTAGCGGAAAATGGTTCTTCTCATGTCGCAATTGCAAAACCGATACCTTGTCCACACGCCCATAGCCCGAACACGCCCTATCGACATGTAGCCGTGTCCGCACGTGAATTTGATGGAGGCGAGTTGTAACGCCCCCAAATTCTGGGACCGTTAAACTCTTCACAACCGCCCAGGATGTTCAGTTACGAAGTAAGTAGTGTCTCAAACAAACTTTCGATTACAGCAAAAACCGACATTTTGATACACAAGGATAAGGCTTATCAACCAATTTTAACCTGACACGAGCATCCAAGCCCAAATTTAATATAATACATAACAAAAGAACTTCAAATCACAGGCACGCTTGATGGGAACGGGGTCCCGATCTTCCAATGAGTTACGGATATGTTCGATTTAGTGGAGACGCGACACAAATCGATTAAACTTCGAACAACACGTTCGAACCCCGCAATCGCAAAGACCACGTCTCCTCGGGTTATCAACCGTGCGCAACCCGTTGACCTCGCCAAGAAGGCTAATCTCGCTGCGAATCGAAGAACACAAGCAAGAACAAGGAAGAACACAACGGAATTGCGGATGTATTGTTTTAGCACTCGAAAGTTGGGGTCTCACAAACCGATGAACAATGGCTGTTCAAGGCAAATTAATCTAAGCAAAACCCGACCCTAATGGTGGGGGTGGCGGCTGGATATAAAGGATTGAGGGCGTGCAAAACCCTGGGCCGCGCCCTAATGGGCTCCAACATGATACAAAGCGAGCGGCCCAAAAGACGGTGGCGACAGACCGACAGATTCTGAATATCCACTTGTTTCGACGATTCCCGTTGACTCAGAAGGAATTTTGACATGGGACCAGAGCCATTGGAAAGGTCGTCTTCTCAGCTTTCCATACATATGTGGAACGTCCAAAACGGAGCCCGGATGCGATCTGGGCGTCCGTTTTAGTGCGGCCTGGTCCTGAACTCCGAATTGGATTCGAAGTCGGCTTGAGTTGGGACTGCAACATGATTCGACCGCCCTCGCTGGACTTGTGCACCTCGTAGCCCTTCTCCAAGTACTTCCAGGTCCTCTCCATGGTTCCTAATCATAATTAAATCATTAGGTAGCAATCGATTCTCAAATGAACAAAAAGAAGTAGTTAGGAACGAGCTCACCTGTAAATTCAATTGTCGGGCGCGAGCTCTAGTGATTGGTCCTTGAATGTCAAGTGGAGGATTGTTGTGTGTATCCGACGAAGTGATGTCCTCATCAACGCTTGAGCACGGTCGAGACCTAATAACAGTAGTCGATGCCATCTGTGGGTCCACCAAAATCCGGTTCAACCAGATCCTTTGTATTTTCACAAGTTTCCTCTGTAGATGATTTTGCAGATTATGCAAGAATGAGTACAACTTTCGTACTCAACAAGCCACATGGAAAAGCTAAATAATTACATGTAAGGAGTTCAATGGATGGTTAGGGTTTACCTTAACAGGCATATGTGGATGCATTTGAATTTAAAAAATTTTATATTTAAAACAGTAAAACAATAATAAATAATAACATCAGGGGTTTCTCAACAAACTCAATTACCAACTTACCATCTCAAAAACTCTACTTATGCCTCTGTACTGGAATCACCCATTAACACAGCTTCATTAACCGAAAGCACGGCGTATTCGAATACCTTTTTATACACTCTGCAGAGTTGCCCAACTTTACCCACAAGATATCTCAAATTTATACTATCAGATCATAAACACGCAACCTGTTAGCGTGCGGCTGAGTTTGGGATAACAAAGTCTTTTCACTGCTCAACCTTTCTAGTCTCTACCCACTAGGTCTATTGTAACATCCCAATTTTCTGGGCTTTTTTAAAAAAAATTCAAAATTTAAAAGTAACCATTTGATTTTATTAATTTGCTAAAGCTTAACCTGAAATTTTAAGATTTTAAAAGCAATTTAATTTGAATTAATTAAACTTTAATTAATTCAAGTTGGTTTAATTAAGTTTTCTGGATATTATTTGGATTTAAAATTAAAAATATTATTTAAAGCCTTTTCTTGGATTTTGTTGGTTTTAAAGGAGGTTTTCCTTTTGACCCTATGTTAAAAATAATTAATTGCAAAAATTAAAAGCAAGAGTTAAGCTGAAAATATTTTTATTAAGTTCTAAATAATTCAAGAGATTTCTATACATTTTTCTTGAATTTTTGAACGGCTTTAGCTACTTTCTAAAAAGGCTTTTATTTTTCAGTATTTATTTAATTCAGAAATCCCTAAAACCTTCCTATTCATCTTGGGCCGAATTCCTTCGGCCCGTTTTCCTTTTCTCCCGCGCGGCCCAGCGTGCTGGCCCATCTTCGTCGCGCAGCCCGCGCCCCCATCCCTCGGACACCGTCCGATCAAGATCGGACGGCTCCCAACCCCCGCGTGTTTCCCCACTTCCGCCCAGTGTCTCGCTGACCGACGGGCCCGCCCTGTCAGCCGCACGCCGCCCTCACCCTGGTCATCTCCTTCCTCACACCACGCCCTCGCCGCTCGCATCAGAGCCGCGTGCGTGCGCGCGTTTTGCACCGGCTCGCCTGCCTTCCTTCCGTTGCCGCACCTACCTCTGGCACGCGCATTCAATGCGTCGTCCTTCACCGCACCCGTTGCCGCCACCCATTCCTGCTTCCGCATCCTGTCACATCCCCGCGTCCTGCCCCGCCAGCGTCACGCCGCGTCGTCGTCCTCCTCGCGAATCTGCCCGTTGGCGCCCTCGTCACTGTCGCGCGGAAGTTTTCGTCGTGCCCGCGTTTTCCGCCGATGCTTCGGCCGTCCATGCCACCCTCGTCAGCGGGGCATTGAATGCCCGTTGCCTCCGCCCCTACCCCGTCCCGTCGCCCTCCGCTTCGCCCCGCGTTTTCCGCGCACGCCACGACCTGCGCCGGCCCAAGCTCCACAGCACACCCATGCCGCCCCGCCTCTCTCCTCCTCCTCAACCCCTTTAAAGGAGCGCTCTGTGCGCCTCTTCCCCTCCTCTCCCTGTTCCCCCAACTCACTCCCTCTCCTTCACCCCAATTGCCCGGATTTCGCCGTCGAAGAGCTTCGATCGAAGCTCCTTCCGCCGCCATTAGCGCTGCCGTGGAAGCTTCTCTGCCTCCGTCGCCTCCACCACAGGCATCGCACGAGTGCGGGCCATCTTGTGCACGCACCCGCTTCTCCGGGAACCCGTCGGAGCTCCGTCGCCACCTCGCCCGCTCCTCACCGCCGCTTTTCTCCCTTGTCGCCGGCCTTTCCTCCACCACCCGCTGCCGACCCGGTGTGCCCTGGGATCCACGCGCCCTCCTCTTCGCGTCGATACCATCCCTCAGGCTCGCCACGACGCTGAGCGCCGTGAGCCGTCGCGACTCAACGCCCGCCGTCGCCGCCTTCACCGACGTGGCGCCACCTCACCTCCGGCCATCGCACCAGCGCCACCTCGACCCTTCACGACGTGGACGCACAATTATCACACACGCGTGGGCCTGCCACTGTGCCGTGGGCCCCAACCGTCAGTGACTCCCCCTTTTCTGGATTTAAAAATAATTCCGAAAATTCCCAATTTCATCATTTCATGTATTCTCAATCTTCCGAAGGCCATAACTTCTCCGTTCGAACTCCGATTCGAGCGATTCAAATTTCTAAATTCGTCTAAAATCAAATTCTACCTATCTACACTAAAATTATTTAATTTGGAGTTTATTTGAATTGTATTTGGATTTTTATTTGAATTTGGCTTATTTTCGCGTGTAGATTCCGACGACTTCAGAGAACCGGATTTCGACGCCGTTTAAGAACAACAACTAAATAAGCAAGGCAGGTTACATCCTTTGATCATATTTGAATCCCAGAATTTTAAATTATTTAAATTCCTCTTTAAATTATTATTGCATGCTTATTTAAATTCAAGTAATTTAAATCCCTGTTTTAAGCTTTATAGTTATTCCCAATGCTATGGTATAGCCAATTATTGTCAAAATGATAAGTAAGGAAGACCTTTCCAAAGGGGAAGTATAATCTGAAAATAGAAATAGGAATTGTGAATTATTAGAATATATAATTATTGGAGTCGGATTATAGAAAATATGACTGTTGAAGATTGGATTGTAGAAATACATTATTATTAGATTATGTCTTGTTGGATTATCGGAGTATACTTTGTTGGATTATAGGGACACATGATCGATGATTGTTAGATTATAGAAGCATAACTTGGATGGATGGTATAATGGATTATTGACAGGTGTGGATTATAGAAATAAATGAATTGTTGATGTTGGATTTTAGGAATAAATATTGGTGGATTACAGAAATAAATGTTGGTTGGATTATACAAGTATATATTTGCTGGATTATTAGAATATATCATTTTTGGATTTATAGATGGTGAATTATTAGAAATAGATCATTATTGAAAAGTAAATGATTGGAGATTGGATTGTAAAAGCAATTGTCGGATGCTGAATTATAGGGTTATGTAATTATCGGAGATTGGATTTTAGGATTACATGATTATTAATTTACTGAATATTGGATTATAGAATTATTATTGAAGATTGGTTTGATGGAGGTTGAATTATTAGAAAAAGAATATTGTTGGATTATTGGATTATGACTCCACTATGGAGGGTTGACTTACTGATCTCATACTTGATAATTCTCAGACATTGAATCCCTCACACCTTGTCACCCTAGATAAAACTCTGGTTAATACATTAGTATGACTAGAACATATTAAAAAAATACTATGCTTAGACAAAGCTTAGACCAAAATGTTTACTTTGGGGATTTAGCCAAAAATTCAATTATCATTTGAACAATGTTATGGTATGTCTATACCATACAATCTTTGAAATGTTTACCTTGTAAAATAAAATAAAAAATGGTTTGGACTTGGGCGAAATGGATGTTTGGATGGGTGCATGTTCATGCACAGGATCGATTCATTTCTATGGTCGAGGCCGAGGGTTCTTTTGAAAAGTCACCCAGTCAATTAAGGACCAGTCTTCGAGCTGCATCTTTCTAAGCCTCATCGTACTACCACATGTCCTGAGAATGGAGAGGGGACCTAGCTGACTAATTTGCAATGTTTCACTGTGGTCGTTCCATCCGGTTATGTGGGTGGTCTTTTACGACCTACGTACATGTATTTCCACCTGGCGCAAGAGGGGGCTAGGAACTCTGCGGATTTCTATCCAAAGGGGGCGAAACCTTAGCGAGGGGGGACTACGGTGGGATGACGCATTGTAAAGGCCTTGTCATGTGCTCTAGACTGCTTATCTAAGGCAGTGGGCGGTGGCATAGATATATGCCAAACAAACTAGAGAGATCGTGTCATGTGGGTAAACTTGTACAACCACTGCAGAGTGTAAAACTATCCGAATAGCCGTGTCCACGGTCATGGACATACTAGCAAAGCCACTCCAAGTTAGATTTTGGTTTTGATTTCAAAGGACTTTGTCAAATGGTTTTGGATTACTATCCAAATGGGAATTAGGCGGGTAGCCTTGTGATAGGAGGGTATCCTTCACCACTCTTTGATGAATGTTATCTGACTATAAAACTTGAGAATTTAGAAAATAAATTTTAGTTATAGAATATCTGCTTTGGAACTTAGTACAAGTATATGGAAAGAAAACACTGTTTTATGCAAAATCAACTCTATAAGCCTTCCTTTGTTATAACCCTGCATGCATTATAATTATGTTATTGGGTGTAACTTGCGGAGTACATTCATTTGTCCTCACTCTTGCTTAATAAAATGTTGTTTAGAAGAGAAGGACTTTGCACCTGTTGAAGATCTCGATGACTAGGCCGCTACCCGGTCGATTGCTGTGGCGATTATTTGGCTCTCTCGCTTCTTGTTTCTTCTTCCGCTGTGTTCTATATTGTTGGCTCATAAGCCTTTCTGGTAATCAACTCTGATATTTTATTATTAAATCTTTGTGATTATGATTGTGGTACCATGTTTGTTTACTGTGTGAGCTAGCCACTAATCATGGAACTAGTTCAGAAATACACAGAGGATTCGGGGTGTTAATCCTGGGTCCTTACATCTATGGAGCATACAGCCCTAGGGAGATCCCACTGGCCCTAGTAGATCTTGCACCCCTATGCTGATGGCACCTACTGTTGTGTAGACCAGCAAGTGTCCCTTACTGGCCCACTTCTATCCCATTCTCGATACTGTAGATATTCAATCGGCTAAACAGTGTACTAAGTCAGGGAGTAATGACCACGCCTGTGGTTGAGCGGTTTTCTGTGTCTGTTACTGTGGCACAAGGTTCTTGTCCTTACTTGTCTCACAATGAGGCGATGGACTAACACCACCACGTGGCTGTCCATCCTACAGGCCTCACCCTTGACCCACTTTTCCACAAGTCTATTGGGTTGTCCAACTTCCTGGACACAACCCTCAACTCTCCACCAAAACCATTGGCGAACCGCCAATACTCTCTTTTGATTGATAAACACATTTGTGTGACAAAGCTACTTGTATAGATAATATTTTATGTGAACTTGTCAAGGTGAATATAGCCTACAAGTGTTAGGTGGATTTGTATTGGGGGTAATAGGATTTATCTAATTATCATGGCATTCAAAAGTATTATTTGAATATTTAAAGTAATTGGCACAAATACAATAATGAAAGTAATAATAAATATATGAAATGTGGGTTCAAAATGATAGGAATGCAACTTGCCTTCTTGCACAAAGTCCTGCTGATACTGGTCTTGTTCGGTGTCTTCTAGAGTCTGGTCGTCAAAATCATGACCTAACGAGAAGCAAAACAATAAAATAAACGAAGTAAAATCCAGCTCAACAAGGAATGAGCTGGAAACAACATGCAAGTAAATAAAATCGGAAAAGAAACATAAATGAAAGTGGTGTGGAGGGTAGGTATTTATTTGGTGTTTAATTTGGACTGAACGGAGTTGTGTGATTTGGATCCAAATACAGCAAAAATATAGAAAAGAGATAATGAATCCTATAGAAAGGTGAAAAAGATTTATTGGGAGGTTAATATAGCTGATCGGGGTCAAGAATGGGCTTTCTGGGCTCGAGATGGTCAGAGTGGGCATAAAATGTCAATTTAGGGTTTCAGGCGAAAATATGGTCATATAATGAATAGTACTATTTTACTATTTATGAACGAAAATGGGTTGTGAACAGAAGCAAGCAATGCTTTTTCAGCTAATGAACAGTAACTAGGGTTTACTATTTTCATCTGAAATGAACAATGTATATGTGGAACAGTAATTAGGGTTTACTGTTTGTGGTTAATGAACAGTGAACAGGCTGAATAGTAAATGAGTTTTACTGTTTTTGCATGAAAATAAACAGTGTTTGGTTTTTGGGTGAACAGTAAAAGAAAAACACCGTGCAATGAATAGTGTACGGCCGAATTTGATTAAATAAAGATCTGCCGAGCCGTTTTGTTTCACTACCAAGGCCCACGCTACTGGCCTTTAAAGAAGGCCGGCGAGAGGCCCGAGCGCCTCGATGACGCTATAGCGGGCGGAGGGGAGGCGAAGGATCCGGCGATGGCGACCAATGACAAGACGGGAGGCTCTGCCGAGGTAAGTCTTCTTACCTTAGGGTTTTTGCGGGCTAGGGTTTTGGGCGAAGGGTTGCGGTGGGAGCGGTGAAGGGGGATGGCGGCGGCAGCGGCTCTTGGCCGGCCTTGGGGAAGAAGGAGGTGGGGAGGGGGAAGCTTGGTTGGTGCGAGTGAAGAAGGCCGAGCGGGGGACTTTTATAGCCCTGGGAGAGCCGGTGGGAGCAGGGCGCGGTGTGGGCAGCAGCATGGGTGGCGGTGCATTGAAGGCGGAGGGGGAGATGTGGCGCGGGAGGTGGCGGTGCTCTCTCACTGGAGTGGGGCAGGAGGTGGCCTTGTGGTGATGGGATGGGGCAGACGGCTGGCGGCATGGCGGGCGTGGGTGGTGTCATGGTGTGAGGGAGGTGGGTGAGTCGACGGAAGGCCGAGGCGGTGACGTCTAGGCGTGATGCGTGGGGAGGAGGACGGGTGAAGGCGCGGGCAGGAGAAGCCGCCTCCGGAGAAGGCAAAGCGGATTTCTAAAAGGGGAAAGCGGGAAGGGGAGGGAAAAGGCCAATTTGGGAAAGATTTCGAATTTCAACAAAAAGATTCAAATTTTTTTTGAAATCTCTGAATTTTTGGTTTGTTTCACGAGTGGAGGTGTATGTCTTGGTGGTGGCCGTCCGGAGGCGCCGCGTCTGCACGATGGCCGTACGAAGGAGGGAATCCAGACGGTAGCCGTGTGGACGAGGGGGATCAGGGTAGTGGCCGTGCGGACGAGGAGAATCTGGGCAGAGGCCGGCTGTGCGGAATTGCGTATATGGCGGCGTGAGGCTCGTTCGGGTGGCCATTTTTGTAATTACGATGTAAAGAGAGCAATTTTTACTAATACAACGTGAAACAGTGTGATTTAGACTAAAACCTCCCCAATTTGCGAGCATTTTGTTTGCCTCTACCCTCCATATCTCCTGAAATCGATATGACTGCCGAATAATATAAACCAGCATTGTCAAATGGAGTACTAGCATTAAACAAGGCACTGGTAGATAAGTGCTTACGTCTGTCGTTTTAGTACTAGTAGCCCAGGCGTTGGTATACACCTCAGTTACGCCAACTGTTCCAAGCGGCGCTTGCCCCCAACGCAGAGGGTGTCGTATGGTGACTGGGACTGCTTTTTTCTCTCAACATGTCAGACGCTGCAAGCAGCAGCAGCAGCAGCAGCAGCAATGAAGGAGCACATGCTCGCTCTGGCCGGCACCATGCATGCCAACGTCTGCGCAAAAGATTGTTTGTCCAACGCACACAATTTCCCCCAACCAGATTCTGACTGCGGGGATCAAAACCCAACCCAACCCACCCCACCCAGTAAGGTTTTGTTTTCTTCTCCCTCTTTTCGGTCGTCTTGCTAAAAGAAATGTGTCGCTCGTGCCAGGACTGATCATGTACTAGAGCTATAGTGTTTTACAAGCTCGACCTCACATCGATCTCTTCATGTGAGGGTGAGGCCTTGTTTCGTTTCGAACAGGAGTGTAGTTTTTTAAACAGGGAGCGGTAAAGGGTGCCGGGTCATTTTGCAGAAACGGCAGGGGGACGGGTTCGGATCCTGTAATATCCTGATCTACTCGTAGTACAGTTTATATGGCTTATGAGAAATCATGTAGTGAGATTAATCTCATATTGCTTGTTTAAAGTGAGTTCTAGTAGTATATAATGCATGTTGGGTCCAAACTTAGCACCTCCAGATTAACCCTTTTACACGAAGCGAGGACGGAAGTGTAAGTGGGGTACTATGTGTGCGCGGATCCGCCCCACGATGGGCTGAGTATTGAGCGGATTTTGGACCAGAATGTTACAGATGGTATCAAAACATCAACCTTCGTTGCACGAACGCGTGCGGGACAGAGGCGTGGGCATATGGTGCATGGCGCGTGTGGTCCCGGAGTGGATACACGGCATGGCATATGTGCCGGCACTGGACGCACAGAAGTGTACCGAGGGGTGGTTCTGGGCATTTGCCGTGTATGCGGTGTGCTGCCGAGGGCGTCAGCCCTTGAGGGGAGTGAATGTAATACCCCGGTCTACTCGTAGTGCGGCCCATGTGGCCCATGAGGAGTCATGTGATGGGATTAGTCCCATATTACTTGTTCAAAGTGAGTTATAGTAGTATATAATGCTTGTTGGGTCCAAACTTAGCACCTTTGGGTTAACCCTTATACACAAAGCGAGGACGAAAGTGTAAGTGGGGTGCTATATGTGCGCAGATCCGTTCCACAGTGAGCTAGGCATTGAGCGGATTTTAGATCAGGGTGTTACAGATCCCCTAGAGTAACCACTAAATCCAGCACATGAATTTCAGCAAAACTTGGCCATTGATTGGATTAAACCCACGTTACCCTTTCTTCTTCCTCTAACCCAAACCCCTTTTCTTTCCTATCCCAACTCCCAAGCACACAGTCCTCTCAAGAGGGGAGCGACAATTGAAAGAGCCTGGATCTATATAACTCCGGCCACTTCACCCATTCACGTCATGCATTGTTTAATTAAAATTTCTTTCAATCTTTCACACAAGCATTTGATTAGAGAAGATAAATCAGAGGAAAGCTTGGGTGTTTCATTCTTTGCAAAGAACATTGCTTCGATTAGAGGAGCATCACATAGTTCCAGACTTCCATCTTCTACCATTAACTTGTCTAGGTTTCCTGCTGCCGATGCCTAGTTATCGTTTATCAAGGTTCCAGTTGTCACTTCCCGACAATGTCACACCGCTTACTAGTGAATTTTTGGTACAAATAGCACCGTTGCAATGTTTATTTACGGAAGTAGCTTCCGTCGCGACGAATTAGCAAATTTGACGTCTCATCTGCACGGTTATCGGTCGGACTCCATGTCCCCGTGACACGTGGCCTCGTCCAGCCCGTGACCGACCGGATTCACCTCGTTCGGCCCGTGGACAGCCGGATGCGCTTCACATCGGCCTCATCCCATGGCTGACCGAACGCGCCACGTTAGCCATGTTCGGCCCGTGACCGGACGGACGTGCCCCTGACCACACCATTTTCTCCCACCAGACTGGCTAGGTGGACTCCCGTGAGAGTACGTGAATATGCAAAAATTATGAAGGTTTTGGTGGATGTGTAGAATATTAGAATGCCCCTACTACTGTTGTATTGTGTGCTAATTACTAGTCGAGGAAGATGTTTGTGAACACATGGATTAACTAGTACAAATGTATTATTTCTTGGAAAAAGTTATAATGTTTTGGTTTGAACTATGAGATTAGTAGTTGAACTGTTGACTATTTTGGCTTTGTTTTGGGGCATTCTGTTCTATACCAGCCTGATGATTACCAATGTTTGCATTAAGAACGGAGATCTGAACACTTCTGCGTTGAAGCCTGCTTGGCCACTGGTGGATCAGCTGCTACTGCTAGTACTGCTTCTCCAGTCCAACATATATGAGTAATTTTCTCTCTGGCCTAAATTCCACTGGTCCTTGGGGTTGTGGGGGGGGGGAGGGCAATCCGCAAAAAATAGATCAAATAATCAAGCAACAAACGGCATGATAGTTGTAACCTCATGTTTTTCTGAGTCTTTTTGATTTTTTTTTCAAAATAAAAAGGAACTATTTGGTTTTGTTGAGATCCTAAAGTTTAACTTGAGATTTTCGGAATTTGAGTGCTTTAAAATGACTAAGTCAAACCTCAACTAATCAAAAGTTTGGTCTTCTCAGTGTTGTTCGAGTTCTGAAGTTGTCCACCCCCTTGTGTCCAGACCTCCCTTGTGTTTGGACCTCCTCCGCGTCTAGACCTCCTTTGCGTCTAGACCTTCTTTGCTGTTTGGATCTCTTCTTGAGTTCAGACCTCCTTTGCGGTTCGGACCCCCCTCTCAGTGTAGACCACCCTTCGGTTTTGACCTCCCCTTGGGTCACGACCACCTCTGAGGTGCTCCAAGCTTGGGTTTGTGTTTCAAACATCCTTGAATCCCGAAATTCAAAGTTCGGGTTGAATCTCTCCATTTTGGACCTCCTTTGAGTCCATCTTGACCGTCAGGATCCCCCTTTGATTCCATTGTAGCCGTCAGGACCTTCCTGTCCTTCGGACCTTCTTGTCCCTTGGACCTCCTTTGTCCTCAGGACCTTTTCGTCCTCAGGACCTCTGTGTGGTCTTTTGCAAAAACCACCCTTCATGGTCTTTTTGTAAAGACCACCTGTTTTGGTCTTTTTGCAAAGACCACCTTTGCGGTCAAGACCACCCTTGTTAGTCACAACCTCTCTCTTTGGTCACGACCTCCCCTCTGGTCGTGGTCATCTACTTTGACTGGGCTGTTTTCCCGAGTTTGACTAGCCCCACTTGTCAGTCCTGCTCACCCTCTTTCTTTCTCCGCCACATAAGCCTTTTGTGCATTTAATGCTGGTTATGTCGCATTAAATGCGATCACTTATGTGGTCACTTGCGTGGCACTTTGTTCTCCCTCCTTATCTCCTTCCTTCTCAGCTTATCTTGTCCTGTTTGTCCTTTACCAGATCGGTCGTGACACTTGCCTTGTCTTCTACCTACTTTTGACTCACGCGTCTCTGAGTTTTCCAGTGACTCTCTTTCTCCTCTTTCTCAGGCTAAGAACAGCTTGAGTAGCCCTCTATCATCACATTTTTCCACACTTATCTCTTTTTGCCCTTGCCCAGTTGCACTGTGTTGAAGTTTCATCGCTGAGAACTCCGCCGGAGCCTCCTTCGCCGCCTTCTTGCCGTCAGAGGACCCACCGGAGCGTCTGCGCTGGCCTCAACTGCCACCGCCGTCCATCAACCTCCCCTCCTTCCTCCGTCTCGTTCTCAGTCTTGGTGAGTTTCTTCGTGCCTTGTTCTCTCCCTTATTCTTACAACCCCGTTGAAGTAGTCGTAACCTCCTCAGGACCTCCTTGGTCTTTTTGCAAAGACCATCTCCCCGGCCTTTTGGCAAAGACCACCTTCCTGGTCTTTTACAAAGACCACCCTGTGGTTTTTTTGCACAAACCACCCTCTTGGGTCTTTTTGCAAAGATTACCCTCTCCGTTGGACCTCCTCCCAGCGAGTCAAGCTTCCTCCCGAAGAGCTCGTTTCTAGTGTGGTGTTTCTCTGTTGGTTTGAGTTTTGAGCTTATTCTGGAGTTCTTTGGTTTTTATTTGGACTTTGTTTGAGTTTGTCTCTCTCTCGTGTAGATTGCGACGACACCGAGGAGCCCGAGTTCTTTGAAGAGGAAGATCCTCGAGCTTTTGAGTAAGGCAAGTCATACCCTTGATCATGTTAAGCACAATATTTCAAGTTAATTAAGTCCTGTTTCAATTAAATTTTGCATGCTTATTTCAATTCAAGTAATTTAATCCCTGTTTTTACACTTTGTAGTTATCCCTGCTTCCTTTGTACATCCAGACTTGTCATTGAATTACTCACTCTTGTCACCATAGATGAAAACCTAATTGATACACTAGTATGAGCTAGAAGTGTTGCAAAACTTTATGCTTAGACCAAAAATTCTTATTTTGGGAGATCTTGCTGCCAAAGACCAATGTTATCAATGTTTGAAACTATGGCATTGGGTTGTCATGGAAATTTTTGTGAAAGGTTTCTGAAAAGTAAAGCAAAAAGGAAAATTGATTTGGACTTGCGCGAATTGGTTGCTTGGTTGGTTCAAGTTCTTGCACGGGCTCAACTCGGGTAGGGTTAAGGCTTAGGGGTCTTGTGGAAGTCACCCAAGTCAGTTCAGGACCGACCTCCGATCGTTCCTTTGTTAGCCACATCGTGCAACCACATGTCCTGAGAATGGGGAGGGGACCTGGCTGATTAATTCGCAAAGTTCCATCGTGGTTGTTCCTTTAGATGCGGTGGGTAGTCGTGTTATAACCTATGTTAGTCCCACCTGGCGCAAGAGGGGGCCCAGATCCTGTAGATGGTTAGTCCAAAGGGGGGCGAAACCTTAGCGAGGAGGGACTGCGGTGGAATGACGCATTGTAAAGGTCTTGTGATAATCTCTTAGTCGCACACCTTCAGAAGTGTGTGAGCGGACAGTATAAGATAATTATCTCATATGGGTAAAGCTGTATAACCTCTGCAGAGTGAAAAACTATTTGAATAGCCTTGTCCACAGTCATGGACATGCTGGCAGAGCCACTCAAAGTTAGATGTTGGTTTTGTTTTAAAAGGGACTTTGCTAAACTGTTTTGGATCTCTATCCAATTGGGTTTCGGGCAGGGAACCTTGTGATAGGAGGGTATCCGTCACCACTTGTTGATGAAAGTTATCCGACTATAAAACTGAGATTTGGAAAATGAATTTTAGTTATAATGTAACTGTTTTGGAACTTAGTATGAATATTTGAAAGAAACTTGGCTTTACGCAAAACAACCCTACAAGACCTCCTTTGAATCATCCATGCATGCATTATAATCTGTTACTCCACGGGTGTGACTTGCGAGCACGGTTGTTGTGCTCACTCTTGTTTGATATGATCTTTAAGCAGGTGAAGACGTCTGCAGCGAGGAAGAGGACCAGGACGACTAGGTTGTGCCCTCCAGTCAATTGCCTATGGCGTGTTGGATGGATTGCTCGCTCTTTTGTTTCATTGTATTTTATGATCGGCTTTTAAGCTGCTTTTGTAAGCAACTCTGTTGATATTTTATTAATAAAGTTCATGTTGTTGGATGTCACCACTTTTGTCTACTGTGTGAGCTAGCAGCTGATCTTGGGACTAGCTCAGTTTACACAGAGGTCTTGGGGTGATCCCAGGTCTCACGACCTCCTTCGGGTTTGGACGTGGACTTGGGGGAGATCTTGAGCCTCACGAGCGCTCTTGGACCTCTAGGTGGTCTTGATAGACCTTTGGGTGGTCTTGCGGGACCTCTCGGGTGGACCTGAGGGACCTCCTGGGTGGTCCTGGGAGTCCCGGTCATGACAAGAAGTGGAATCAGAGCATCCTGACTGTAGGACGCAACCTAGTAGAATGGCCGTAGAATTTCAAAACTTATTTTATATAACAAATAAGAATAATTTATTCTCTTCTTACCTAAGTCATCTTTCTGTTCTTATCTCCCTTCTGGAATTCCTTCTTACCTTAATCTAATCTTACCTTATTTTCTTTCTTTTTACCATTTTACAATGACAAATGGATCCCCTTACCCTTGGAAGTGCTATAGATGGTCCCTCGGTTAGGCCCTGGTGTTCAAGACCTCCCCAAAGCTGCAAGTATCGAGTAGAACGTGGTATCGCTATTATAGTTTTTGAAAAGCTTTTTGTGTTGGTTGCCGTGTTGGGTTGGTTGTTTTGCCTATCCCCCTTAGTCTCTCTCTTCTTTTCTCAGCCTCTAGAGTTCAAGCGAGATGGTGACCACCCGTAATGGCAGTGGCAGCTCAAGTAATCAGCACATAGGAGTCGAGAATGTACCGGAGAACCCAACTCCATAGCCACCACCTCCTCCAGGTGAAGGACCTAGCTGGGCACAGATGATGAGCAACCAAGCCGAGCTGATTAACCTGCTCTCTCAATCGATTGCCAACACCCAGTCATTGCAAGCCGCCGCAGCAGCTCAGCCTCAAGCTTCGGCTCTACCTCCTCTAAGGGCCAACATTGCAGAGTTTATGAGGTTGCGCTCTCCGACCTTTTTCAATAGCACCGAGCCTATGGAAGCCGATGACTGGCTTAGGGCAGTGGGCAGAAAACTAGACATGGTCCAGTGTATAGATCGTGAGAGGGTCTTATTTGCCTCTCACCAGCTCAGTGGACCAGCTTCTGAGTGGTGGGACAATTTCAGC
Organism: Phyllostachys edulis; assembly: GCA_036346405.1. NCBI lineage: Eukaryota > Viridiplantae > Streptophyta > Magnoliopsida > Poales > Poaceae > Phyllostachys > Phyllostachys edulis. The sequence goes on along the minus strand of CM070562.1, from coordinate 101,818,933 downwards.
TAGTCTCATGCTAATGCTCAGACCATCACGTGGGACGAGTTTGTGTAGGCTTTTCGTTGTGCACATATTCCTCCGGGCATGATGTCCTTGAAGAGGAAGGATTTCCGCTCGTTGCGTCAGGGCAGTCGCTCCGTCAATGAATACTTGCACAAGTTCAACCAATTGGCCCGGTATGCTCTAGAGGATGTTGCCTCGGATGAAGTCAAGCAAGAGTGCTTCCTGGAGGGGCTCAACGATGAGATCTCAGTCCTTCTTATTGCTCAGGATCACTTAGACTTCCAGCAATTTTTAAGTAAGTCCATTCAGCAAGAGGGCAAGCACCTGGAGATGGAGAATCGTAAGAGGAAGAAGGCAGCTCAGAGGTTCCACCCTGGGGGTTTTCCTAAGCCCAGGACCTCCCAGTCCCAGACCTTTCAGCGCAGGACCTCCCAGACCTCCTCATCCAAGGCACCTGGGCCAGCTTAGCGCCCAATCAACCCAAGCTTCCACAAGACCTTCCCTGGGAACCAGTTCCAAAAGAAGTCACCCATGACCTCCTTTGTTGGTGTGACTTGTTTCTTTTGCAACGAGGTGGGACACTATGCCAACAAGTGTCCTAAGAAGTAGCAAGCCTCTACCCCAGCCCGACCAAGTCAAGCAGCTCCAGCGCCGGGCAGCACATCAAGCGTGAAGCCATCAGTGCAGTTCGCGAAGGGATGTGTCACTCACGTCACAGTTGAGGAGGCACAGGCCGCACCAGATGTGGTCTTTGGTACGTTCCATGTCAATTCAGTACTAGCCCCAATATTATTTGACTCGGGAGCTTCTCATTCTTTTGTTTCAAGTAAGTTTGTGGGGAAATGTGGGTTATCTATATCTCCTCTAGTTAACCCTATGCTAATTCATGCTTCGGGCTCGGAAATGAGAACTAGTTCTCTATGTCCAAATCTTACCTTAGAGATCTTTAGAGTACCCTTCTCTGCAGACTTAATAGTCTTGCACTCCCAAGGTTTAGATGTGATTCTCGGAATGGATTGGCTAGCCAAGAATCATGATCAGATAGATTGTGCCAGTAAGTCCATCACACTTACCAATGATCAAGGAGTCCAAGTGGAATATAGGCCCAAGACCTCCCTTAGAGCAAGACCTCTCCTGACCAATTTGAAGGAAGTGAAGTTGAAAGACCTCCCAGTGGTCAATGAGTACCAGGATGTATTCCCTGAGGAATTATCTGGTATGCCACCAGATAGAGACATCTTGTTCCTAATTGACCTAGTCCTAGGGACTGCTCCTATATCAAAGAGACCTTACATGATGCCAGCAAATGAGTTGACAGAGTTAAAGAAACAAATTAAAGACCTGCAAGATGAAGGATATGAAGTGAGGGGAATTATATCGATTCCAGACCCAGTTTGATTCATTCTTTTTTATTTGTGCTGCTTGATGTTAATGCATGATGAATGGTGCTGGGGTGAGCTTCTACCGTGGTCGTGGTTTTGCCACGGTTGCACTGAGGTATACTACTACTCTACCCTCTCTATCCCTCTCTCTACTCCCCCTTGTTATGTGATGGATATGTGATGCTACTGCTAGTGCTTTGTGAGATGTTTAGATCATTTGTGTGGTTCCTTTTTGGACAAAATGACAATGGGGGTGAATGACTGGCAATGGTTGGTGAGGTGGTGTTGTCGGTAGTGTGGTGGTTCTCTCCAGTGATCCTGGCGGTTGGTCAGCTTGGGGAATGGCTGGCAATGGTTGCTGAGGTGGTGTTATCGGTAGTGTGGTGGTCCTCTCCAGTGATCCTGACGGTTCTTTCGGTTCCCTTGTTCTTGGCGTTGTCCTTAGTGGTCGTGGATGGTTGTTGACGGTTTGAGGCCGTTGCCGATGCCATCCTTGCTCCTTCGGTCTTCCTCTTCTCCATTGTGCTCCTCTCCTCCTTCACCTCTCCTTTGTGTTCACTCTGGGTGTGGCAATGGGGCTTGTGATGTGCGGCTTGTTTGCTTTGCACTGGTTGGCAGTTGGAAGTGGTGGAGGTGCTGGCCTGCTTGCTTGCCTTCAGCTGAGAATGAGGCTTGTTGGCTTTGCTTGGTTGGCAGTGGCTTGCTTGGCTTGTTTGCTTTGTGAGGGAGCTTGTGCTCTCGGTTTGTGATTGAATGAGGAAGGCTTTGTGAGTAGAAGGCTTAAGAGGGAGGCTTTCGGCTGCCTTCTCTTGCCCTTGCCTTGCTCATGTCCATTTTGCCCTCCCCTTATCCATTTGGCTCACACAGATGACTATTTGGTTATGGTCCTTTGGTCCAAAGGATGTTCTCTGCACTATGCTTCGGATTTTCTGCGGCGAAGGTAAGTCTGTATAACGTGGGTATCAGATTTTAATAAACACTGGGTGATGAGACCCACTGGAAGTGAGACAGTGCCAACTAATCTAGGTTGGTCTGGGAACATCGATGATCTTCCTGCGATCTGACAGTAATCTTCTTTTTATAGCTTTTGTTTTGCTATGGTCTTTTGGTTGTTGGCGATCGATAGAAAAGTGGTTAGGGTTTCGGATTGGTCGAGGAATGGGTTCGACGGTTGGCGATATACGGACAAGGATGAAATCCCGAATATTATTAATTTGCTATGTGATCAATTTGTTTGCGATTACAGTGTTGATGAGTAAATTTTACAGCACATTATGGTTTATCGTCGATTAGTTTAATTTAAGTAGTCAGGGTTATCACAGGGAGCCCATGGTGGGCCTGTCTATTGGGTCCTACAACGCGGGCTATGGGTGGACTGCTCCGTGGAAGGACAGCTGCCCAACAGGGAAGTGCTCCCAACTCCATAGCTACAAGAGCACGTAGCAACAGGCAAGGCTGGGCCTGACACCGGTGTCACGCCTCGAAGCATCACACAGCCCCCCGTATGTGGCGCAGAGCATGGCAGAGCTCCAGCTGTACTGAGGCATCGCCCCAGCATCCGCGTCAGCCAATGACTCGGCGATGCAGATGAAGCTAGTGTACACCCAATCGCCGTGTGACGTGGGAAACATGACCGAACCAAAAAGATATAGAAGGTAAGTTACGAGGTGCGTCCGTACAACGTCGTCGAGTGCATCATCCGGGCACTAGCTGGAAAGCCTCAGCCAAGTCCAAGGGATGCCACGGGCACTGTCCCGCACAGGTATGTTGAACCTGTTCCCCAGTTTGGCCTTCTAGTCCGCCCACGGCTGGCCTGGAACAAGTGGCACCTCGGATCGTGAGACCGGTCAGGAATGAGATGTCCTGCAGGGTGACCGTCATCTCACCCCATCAAAAGTGGAACATGTGCGTCTTGGGCCTCCACTGGTCGACAAGTGCTGACAGCAGGCTACCATCCAGGGTGAACTGGCGTCCGACGGAGACCATCCTCGCGAAGGGCAACAAGCCCGTGTCCCAGAGGATGGGGACATAGCGAGCGTCCAGCTCCCAGCATTCCCTCCCGGCCCGAAGCGCTAGGGGTGGAGGGCTATTGTCGTCCTCGTCGATCCACGACTTGCACCGATGATTCTCATCGTAGAAGTGTTCCAGAAGCTCCGGTAGATGCATGGCTTGCAAGACATGGAAGAGATAGACTATTAGTGAAAAAATAAATTATTATGGCCAACTAAGGCCACTAAGATAACTAAGGTTAATCTCTTGCATGCATGCATGGACAACAAAGATAAAATAAAAATTTGCCTCCTAGATGCATCTGTATCTAAATACTGTTCAACAAAGTCCTTGTTGTGTATAATAGTTCACTGTAAGGAAACATCCTAATCCAAACCATTCAGTGAAAAAACCCAACACCAATGACCTTCTAGTCCCTCCATTTTTCTTGGACAAAAAAAAATCATTGTTCTAGGTTTTATGGCATTTGTAATCAGACGAACAGGACAGTTCTCACAAATCACATGGAATCTCATATCCCAACACACAACCTAGATGCATTATGGTAAATCAATGCTTCAAGTCTAAGCTCTGTAATTGAGGTCAATTTTATGTCAAGTCAAAACATGTTGCTCCACAATTAAGGTCAATTTTATGTCAAAGTCAAAACTTCATTGTTCAGAAGGCTACTTCAAGTTTGTCATTTCATGGAGAAACAAGTCTTTGAATCACATCACTACTTGTATTAATTTCTACTAGTGCAAGTAGTTAATAGATTTGACACTTCTTGCAGTTCTCTATTCTGTAGTCCTTTAATGCTAATTTTTTAGTACTAAATTAATTACCACTAATTGATGAAAGCAAATTAACTACATCCTAAAATGACAACAAAAGTATTAACGACTAATTAATGACTGGTAATTTATTAATACTTAATTCCAACTAAACTATTTTGAACTAATGAATTGAGTAAAACAATGTACTTACGACTAATTAATTAATTGGTAACTAATTAACTACGCCTAAAAATTACAACTAATAAATTAAGTAAGATTAATTTCGCTATGAATAATTTACTAACCACAAAAGTAAAAAGTAAATAACGTATGAGGAGAGACATACCTGCTGAAATGACTGTTAATGACGGCGACAAATAATAATAAGTCACCGAAAAACCGAAAGAACAAGAAAGCGAGCGAGCGAGCGAGAGCAGCGTAAGAGTGAAGTGAAATCACACTCTCATGCGATCAAATAGACGCCGCGAAGGTGTCGAGAGAATTAGATTCCCTATCGCGCCAATATCTTGCATGCATGCACATGTATATAGACAAAGATGTGATGGAAGTGACGGATTAGAGGGTTGAGGGGACGGGCGTGTCGGTGGCAGCGACGCGTCCGGTCAGCCACGGGCCGGATGCGGCTAAATTTGTGCACAGCTCTAATTAATTTTGCTAATTACAGATTTCGCTAATTAGAGGGGCGTACGCCCCGTGAGCGACCGGACGAGCGACGTGGAGTTTAATATTGCCTAGATGGTACTAGTTCATTTAATATTTCACTAATGATGCATTTCGCTAATTAGAGGGGTGTCCGGCCGGACGAGCGACGTGGAGGGCTATCTGGCCCGTGACCGGCCGGACGAGGCTTCAGAATTGCAATTTCGTTGCGACGACCACTACTTTCGTAATAAAACATCGCAAACGTGCTATTTGAGCAAAAATTCGAGATAAGAAAGTGGAAACGAGTGAGTGGAAGTGGAAGAGATAAGGAGATTCCGTATGAAGCGTGAATTGTTTTGATGGATAAAACATCCGATGCAAATAAAGGCATCGGATGTATGACACGTATTGTTTCCATATAACAAGCGTGCATTCAATGCAGCCTACGACGCGAGGCCACATCGCAAGCGCAACCGCCGGTGAAAACGAAGCCATCGCTCGCTGCGTATCTCGACGCACATGCGGTGCCTCCAGGGCAGGGGCACGATACGACGCGTGTCAGGTGGTCGACGCAGAGGAACGTGCAAGTGTCCGTTCTACGCCGTGAAAGGAGGGCCCTCGCCGAGTCACAGTGGTCACCTCCCGTGCGCCTCCCGTGCCTTCGGTGGAGTGAATCCTGCAAACCACAACCTATACCTAAGCGTGTGACGCATGTACACCGAGTATTGCCTCACTTCTCGGCCTTCACCGATTATAAATCTAACAACGGAAGCCGGGCCCATTTACCAGCCCAATATAAGAAAATGAAATGTTAACCTGGGCTAGCCCACTGTATATCCTTACTCGGAACTCCTGGGCCTAGCCGCTCGAGAGGTTAACCACCCCATTTCAACATCTCAGAACCGAAGAAATCAACCTGGAAACTGAAGCCCAACAGGAGCAGCACCAGAAGTCTGCCTGTGCCATACATTTCACAACTCACAACCCACAAGTAGCTATACTCAGAAGGAAGATACCGAAGGCAGCAGAAAATGTCATTTACATGCTACTCCATAAACATGGGGGTTGATGATATATGCCGCTGACAGGCGCGCCATGCCCAGGCTCATGCTCGAGAACCCTGCTTCCCCGATGTTTTCTGCAGTTCTCCTGGTGAGGTGGCACCCGTTAGAGACAAATTGCTGCAGAGGATCCAGGGCACCTTGCACGAATCGGAGGAAGGAACCATCTACCTAGAGCTGGCCAAATGGGTCGGGCCTATCGGGCTGGCACGAGACACAACACTGTAGGGCTGGCCCAAGCACAAGCCGCCCACATTGTTCATAAGTAGTCTTGCCCAAGACGAGAGCAGGTCGTGCAAGCACGCGACGACGACAGCCGGCGGTGAAGCAGCGCGACGCCTGCTATAGCGTGGAGAAAGAAAAAGCAGCGGGGACCAGGAGGGAAGAAGAAAGCGGCGGCCGGCGAGCGAAGAGGCGGAGTGGAGTGAGCGCGTGAGCGTGGGGCCGGGAGGAAGAGGCATCTCGGTGGCAAGGAGGACGAGGAGGTGGTTCGGCGGTGTTGCGGACGAGGAGGTGGTTCGGCGGTGTTGCGGACGAGGAGGTGAGGATGCTGAGGAGCCACCCATGACCCACCTATCCATGGCAACAGCTTGGAGCCGGAGGCGAGGAGGCGATGGGGAGGCGAGGAGCTGAGGAGGCGGCGAGGTGGCGAGGAGCTGAGGAGGCGGCGAGGTGGCGAGGAGACGAGGAGACGGTTCGGACGCGAGGAGGCGGCGGGGCGGCATGCACGCAGGCGACTGGGGCGAGGCATGGGGTGGGAGAGAAGAAGGAAAGGGGGGCCGGTAGTGTGGGCTCGTGGGTAGTGCCTAGCAAGCAACATGACAGAAAAAAAATAGCCGTTGGAGATTTTAGCCGTTTATTTTTGACCGTTGGGGTCTGAAAAAATAGCAAAAAAAAAAAAATCAAAAAATCCTGAAATTTTTTCTATAAATAGCCACCATACCCCCCTCATTCAGCACCCCTTCATTCTCTATTCTCTCTTGAAATTATGTTGTGCAAATTCAAATCCGTGTTGAGCTAATCTGGCAAAATTCAAAAATTTGTGCCAAAATTTGGAAATTTCAATTTTAAATGACAAGTCGTGAAAAGAGGTACAATACTATTTTTGTAATACTTTTATTGTTAGTTCTTGTTATGCTAAGATGAAAGTAGTAATAGTGTTAGTTTCGATTTTGCAGTTTTCGTTATGGACAGTCCTTACGACAGCTTTGCTCTTGGTGATTACGGACTTTCATCGGAGGAAATTACGTCGAGGCGGCTGCGGCTGCCTCAAACCAACCGGAGGTTTCACCAGAGGAGCAAGGTGGAGTTCCATCATTAGGCTCCACGGCAACCGGAGCAAAGAGGTCGAGACTATCTACATCGGGAGTGTGGGAGAATTTTGACAAGACAACCAAGCAAGACACATCGAAAATGAGGTACCATATGCTACTTGTAAAATTTGTCACCATGAATTGTCTGCAAAGTCTACAGGTGGAACGGGGCACTTGCTTAGACATGCTACAATATGTCGAACCAAGCAAGGATTGATGATGAGACAGATACAGCTGCAATACAACCCTTGACGGTATGGTATCTAGCTGGGACTACGATCCTCAGGTAGCCCGCCAATCTCTTTGTCGTTTAATTGCTTCTGAGGATTTACCGTTAGGCTTTGGCGAGTCTGCTTCTTTCCAAAATTACATTAGGACTACGCATAATCCTAGATTTTCTTCCATTTCTAGACAGACAACAACTAGGGATCTAGTGAAATACTATAATGAACGTTGTAATAAAATAAAGGAACTATTTAGTACATGCACATTTTCGGTGGCTCTGACCTCAGACATATGGAGTGGTCAGGCTAGGAATGATTACCTTAGTGTAGTTGCACATTATATTAGTGATGACTGGGTAATGGAGAAAATGATTATAGCTTTGAAATTAATTGATGTAACACACACGACGGAGAATATTGCAAACTGTATTATCAAAGTCGTGGAAGACTTTGGTCTTACAAACAAAATATTCGTAATTATTTTAGACAGCGTCGCTTCAAAATCTAGGGCTATGGACATTCTTACTCTAGTGTTGAGTACATATGCCGATTCCTTCATGCTACATCAACAACGCGCTTGTCATATTATCAATCTTATAGTCAAATGTGGTTTGAAGAGGTTGAGTCCGTATATTAAAGCTTTTCGCAATGCGATTTCTTTCTTGAATAATTCTAACGTAAGAATAGCACAATATAAGAACTTCTGTAGGGCGATTGGTGTACATCCAAGAAAGTTCGGTTTGGACATGGAGGTAAGGTGGAACTTTACTTACCTCATGCTTAAGAATCTTTTACCATACAAGAGCACTTTTTTTTTTGTTTTTATTCAAACGCACTATCCTAGCACTGACGGTACTATACTATTAACTGAGCAACATTGGTTCATTACTAAGAAGATACTATTGTTTTTAGAAATTTTTTATGAGGCAACTGTTGCTTTGTCCACTGTCTACTATCCAATATCTCCTATCATTGTGCATACTATTTTACGGATTGCTACTCAATTGAAAATGTTTGAAAATGACTTAGTTTTACACGATGTTGTTGTTTTCATGAAATCTAAATACCTTAAATATTGGAGAAAAATCCCTTACCTATATGCATTTGCATTTCTTTTAGATCCTAGGGCTAAAATTGATGCATTTGGTACTGTACTTGATTTTCTTAGTGATGCTACGGGGCTAGACGACTATACTAACTATTTTGCAGAAGTTCGTTCTCGGTTATACGAGGTTTACCAAAGGTATGAAAATAGGTTCCGGGGAGTCCGTTCGCAACGACCTCTAGTAGCCTCCACCTCTAGTGGGAAGACAAATATGTGGGGCGCGATCTTCGGTGCCTCTTCCTCCAGGTCCAGGTCTAGGGCTTCTTCTTCTTCTATACCAACGCCTGTTCAGCCAAGACCCACAAGGAGCAGAGAACTATCCACCTATCTGGACAACGATACGGTGGATTTCAAATCAGAAGGCTTCAACATCTTGCAATGGTGGCAAGCCCATAAGTTAACATATCTTGTGCTATCCATACTTGCACGTGATGTGTTAACTTTTTCTGTCTCTACGGTTTCCTCTGAGTCTGCTTTCAGTCTTTCTGAAAGAATATTGGAGGAGAGAAGAACAAGTCTAACAAGTGAGATGGTGGAGATCCTTCTAACTATGAAAGACTGGGAACAAGCTGATTCACGAACACAACACTTTGTAAAAAATCCAGAGTTGTCGGAGGTGTTCAAAAATCTGTACTTAGACAATGACACCGACACATAGAACAAAGATGTATCATGTATGTAGAATTGTAGAGCTATAGGTTGTACTCGTTTTCCTTTGCCAAGGTTTTCTCATTTTGAGTTTTTACTTGGTGAAGGTTTTAACGAGGCAACCAGTTGGGCATTAATAAAGCTCTTTATTACATTTTCAATATGATTATCTCCTCTCTTTTTTTCAATTTTCATGTCTACTTCTGAATTCTACACATTTTTCTAATTTTTCTGTATTGTTTTTGGATTTTTTTGGATTTTTTTTTGTTACGGCCAGACGGGTCCGACGAGCCAGGCTCAGCAGGCTCGGTGGCGACAAAGCCTGAATGTCTGAGCAGTAGTGCTTGGACCACCACCCCGGCCCATGGGTCAGTCCGACACAGCACGAATAGTAGCCGGACCGGAACAAGCCGTGCCTAGCCGGGCCCATGTCGTGCCGGGCTGGGCGGCTTGCTTGGCCAGGACTGCATCTACCACACGGACATAATGAACACGAAATCAAGAATCTACAGCAAAGAAAATCTTTAGTGGAAGAGAACCATCAGCCATCAGGTATAACAGACGATGGTGAATAGCTGGAGGTACTTGGTGCGGCAACATGCTCGATGAATAGGTAGAGACCACCAGGCTTTAGGACTCTATTTCTGCAAGAGATGTTTAGATAGAAAATGATGGTTTTAATTTAATATGGATGAATTGTGTTGTCGAAGTAAGACAAAAAGGAAAGGAAGGGGGAATGATCATCTTAACATTGATGAGATGCCGGCAAGGAAGTGGAAAATGACCATCTAAACATTGATGAGAAGCCGGAAAGGAAGGGGGAAATGATCATCTTAACATTGATGAGATGTCTTGACAAGGTAAGGTGAAACGAAAGAAAAGATGCAAGGACGAGATGAGAGAGAGAGCCCCCTCCACCCCCTTCGTCGGCGGGTCACCCCGACCTCCAGTGCTAATCCCTGGCCCCCAGCTGCCCACCTCGCTGACCCACGGACTGCCCGCCTAGCCATCTCCTGGACCCTAAGCATCCACCGCGGTTTCGAAGCCACACTGTGTTGTTGTGGTGGCTATAACGTCTCCGTCCCGGATCCAGCACCCCTCGCCGCCCCCACTCTAGAATCCACCTTTCATCCTCCGCCGCCTCCAAGATCCACCTCCCCCCGTAGCCCCCCACCTCCATACACGTTTGGGAGTTCCTCCAAGCATCCTTGCATGGTGGCAGATCTGGATCTGCCAACCCACCAAGACCTCCGCTTCGGTCTGCTCGACTGTGGTTCGGACGAGGTCGTCCCAGAGACTCCGCCGCACGTGCTCGTGACCTATGCAGGGGCGAATCGAGGGTTCTTGGTGTTAAGAAACCGGGCCTAGACCAGAGAGTCCTGGTCCAGGTGGACTTCTCATTCATCCACTAGCCTATAAATAGGGGGTGCTATTCATTGTAAATGATTGATCGATTGAAGAAGGAATAAAGAGAAGCAAGAAGCCTCCAATATCTCTGTGTTCAATCTACTATTCTGTTCTTGTGTTCTTGCATTGTTCTTACGATTTTGAACTTGTCTACGAGGTAATCGCTCAGACTAGACTCGCCAGCGATGGTTCCTCAACACGTTATCAGCACGATCGACTCTTCTCAGATCGAAAGGTAACCGACGAAGAACGACACTCGTAGATCGTATCGTTTTTTCTAGATTCCATTAAATTATGCAAATTTGGCTTTCTAGATTGTAACCTACGGTGCAAATCCACTCTAATCCACCGCGACCCGACTTGAAGTCGCCGACACAATGTCAATCGTGAAAGATTGGATGTCGATTGTACAGTAGATTGGAAATCGCAAATACGTTCTAATCTACCACGAGCCGACTTGAAGTTGTCGGCAAAAGCCGATCGGTAATTGCATGAACAATGTTTTCGGATGAACAGTACACATTCAATTGCACGAACAGTATTTTTGGATAAACGGTGCAATACATCATATGAACAGTAAATGAAAAATTTTGGCTGGCCCCGTTTGGCCTGCAACTGCATCTCCACCAGCCGACTTGCATAGCGGCTCGGGGGCATAACCATCGGTGGAAAACGGGCCCGTGTGAAGTGCCCCACCGCCATTGCCTGCCTGCTGGCCCGCCGTGCTCGACGGTTGCTCAAGCGCCACTCGCCCACATGCGCATGGCAACGTCCTCGGCTACCACGCAAGGCGCCACCTTGTCCCGAAAGCCGTGCGCCGCCTACGCACAGGCGGCAGCACCACTGTTGCCACCGCCGAACCAGCTGCCTCACCCAAGGCGCCCACACCTCCTCCCATCGCCGGCCGCCCGCCAAGACAACCATTGCCTCGACCTCACCGAGGTGCACACGGCCGTCCCGCATGACACTGCCCGAAGCAAGGGGGGGGGAGAAAGAGTGGCACCGACCCGTGCCGCTTGGAGCGCCGCCGTGCCGCTTGGATCATCGCCGCACCACTTGGAACGTCGCGCGCAGAAGTGCCACCACCGCTGAGCTCCAACGACCCTCGCGATGTGGTAGCCACCTTGAAGGCGCCGCTGCCACGGTCACAAGACCGCCTCGCCGCCCGCTCAAGGCGCCGCGCCTTCCCCACTCAGACGGTCCTTTGGCGGCCTGCTGCCATGCCTGGCCTGGTAGCCTCACTTGCATACTGACGGCCTTGAAGGCGCCACACCGATAAACCAGCGCTCCTTTTGCCGTCACGTTGCCGACCCTCTCGCCCCGCACGGCCTCCGCCACTTGGTCCTTTGAGCAGTCGCCGCTGCCTCCTTGAAAGAAGGGGCATGTGAAACCCTAACCGACCTTCCACATTTAACCGACCTGCTTAGGCCTTTTGAAGCATGGGCCAGCTGGAAGGCAAGTGGGTCTGGAGCCCAAAAGAGTGTCTGTGAAAAAGAAAGAAAACAATTAGAAAAGAAAAAAGAAATCCCAATATTTGCAAAAAGGCCCTCAGAAATTTTGAATTTTACGCGAATTTTTTTTCTGTGAACTGTAATTTTGCGATTTAACCCTTGAAAATTGCAGAATTCACCGAAAATTCATTTTCCAGTAGAAAAGGGCATCGAGAATTCAGTTTTTGAATCAATTTTTGCATTTGAAGCATGTTTAACTTTGTTATTGTTATTTCTATGCAATTTATATATTGTATTTACTGTTTTGATTATTCATGATTGTTTATATTACTTTTAATCACTGAAAATAGCAGTAAATCATGAAAAATGCATAGAAAAATACGGGATCACGAATCGGGAGTTCGAAGAGTATTATGAGAATTTTCCAACCATTTTATGTAAATTACTAGCAGTAATCTTATGAACTCTTTGTATGAATATAGAAATAACTGGCATCACGAACCAGGAATTCGAAGAACTGACCCAGCATGGCCAGATTTTGTACAAGTCTTCAACTCTGTGATAATGTAATCACGAATGAGCAGAAGATTGGGAAGACTCTCTCTACCTTTCACCCAAATGCGGTGTAATTCGTACGCAACTATCATCAAGACGGCTACATGGAGTATGTCGCATTAATTGACATCATGCAAGTTGCGGAAGCTCAAGATGATGTTCTCAGGAAGAACTACATCTCACAGCCACCTAGTAGCACTGTTGGCCATAAAGCCAATGCTAGCAGCTATAAGGTGATGAATCATCTCATGAAATAGAGGGGCAAGAAGGGTAAGGTCGTGAGTCGCACGTTGTTGATGCTTTCTAGTCTAAGAAGAAGGGCAAAGGATAGCTTGAGGCACAAAGGATCCACATCTATTAGTTGCACTCATGGATGTGGACAGTCTAGTAGCAGCCCCCATTATCCCTTCTTTGGACATCGCAGCGACCACAGCCATAGTTGCCCAAAAGGAGAAGATCACCATGGAGCAGATTGAGGCAGAAGTTTCTGAATACTTCGCTGATTCGATCTAGTGCACGTATTGCACTTGGATCTTTTATAGTAACTTGCAGTTTGTAATTGAAGCAGGACATTGAATTATTTTATTCTTTGAATCATGGTTGTAAGCTCTAGGAGAACAAAGCATTAAATTATTATGATGAGTCATGCAAGACTTATTCCCGTATTTATAATAACAAGTTATGTTCTGATATCTGTAGCATTTTATTTATGTGTTACTTGCTTTCTGCTGCATATTAATAAAATACATTATATTAGAACGCGTGTGGCGCCCTATTGGAGGAAGTGTGCTTAGCCGGTAACAGCACAACGAATACCATCTTGAGAGAGACGAAAATCTTTCAGTCGATTAGCAAGAATGCTGGTGATCTTACAACAATCGCAGGCAGCGATACTTGTATAATAGGCACAGGAAGGGCCTCAATTATACCCCTAATGGGCACAACTTTGGTCATTGAAGAAGTCTTGTTGTACCCAGAATCGACTAGAACTCTTAAGGATATTCACGCAAACGGTTTCCACATAGAGACTGAAAAAGAGTATGGTAAGAAATACCTACTCATTATAAAGCGCGAAGAAAGTAGAAAAATGGTATCAGAACGACTTCCTTCATTTGAAACTGGGCTATACTACACTAATATTAAGGCATCTGCAGCCTATACTGCCCTAAAAACCGTATTTAGAAGTTGTGAACATTTTCTATCTCTGGCATGATATATAATGCCACCTAGGTCTTAGAATGATGAGAAATATAATTAACAATTCACAGGGACATAATGTCAATGTAAAAAATTTCCCGAATCAAGAAGATTTTGTGTGCTTCGCATGTGCCACCGGGAATTTAATTACTAAACTTTCTGCTTTGAAAGCGAATGATGAAGTCCCTACATTCCTGGACCGTATCCAGGGAGACTTTTTGTGGTCCTCTACAGCCCCTGTAAGGGCCATTTAGGTATTTTATGGTGCTCTTCGATGCTTCCTCGAAATGGTCGCATGTATATTTATTGTCTATGAGAAACTACGCTTTTGCAAAGCTAAATCTCGCAGATAATTAAAATTAAAAATAATTTTCCTGATCATCATGTGAAGTCCACCAGAATGGACAACGCTAGAGAATTTAATTCAAAGGCATTTGATAATTATTGCATAGTAATGGGAATTAAAGTTGAGCATTCCGTACCGCATATCCACACCTAGAATGGACTAGCAGAGGAATTAATTACAAGGATTAAATTTATTGCCCCACCACCTTTGAAGAATTATAATTTACCAACTGCATGTTGGGGACACGCAGTCCTGCTCGCAGCAACTCTCATCAATTTTAGACCGTCGACATATAATATCCACTCACATATGCAACTAGTGCAAGGGTCAACACCGAAAATTTCTCATCTTCGAAGATTTGGTTGCAAGTTTTATGTACCTATACCACCACCATAGCGAACTGCAATGGGTTTTCTCTGAAAGTCTGGGATATACGTTGGTTATGAGACATCATCCATAATCAGGTATTTAGATTCTATGACGAGAGATTTGCATACTGCCCAATTCGCTAATAGTATATTACATGAGGCTAGTTTCCCGTGATTAGGGGGAGGAAATCAACCCCTTGATGAAAATGTCGAGAAATAGAGAAGTCCAGAAGATAGTTGAAATTCATGCACATGACCCGTGCACTAGTGAAGCAAATATAGAAGTCCATAAGATAATTGAAGTCTAGAAGACAAATGAAGTCTACAAGACAATTGCAGTCCAGAAGATAATTAATTTGCAAGCATTAGCAAATCATCTGCCTGACCACTTTAGTGATTTGAAGAGCGTGACCAAGTCGCATGTGCCTGCATGCAATGCACCGGAGATGGTTGAAATACCGATAAAGGTATTCCTAATCCCGTCCTAAGGCATCTGAAAGGACGAGAACTCTGGTCCCTCGAATCCAAAGTAACCGGAGACACCTGGTGAAAAAGGATAAGAAGGACTTGATACAGCCGATCACCGAAGTTCTCCAGAACCAGAAGAGGAGCCAGTTGAGACCAGACACTAGTATGAAACCTTCAGAAAAGGCATACCGGATTTGAACATCCCCAGGAAGGGAGACATTAGTATGGATGTGTGTGCACACATCGGAACTAAAAAAACTAAAGGGACTTGCCCCCGTAAATGAAAGTAGCGGTGAGCAAATAGAAGCATTATAAGCATTAGAAGAACCGCCCCTTGAATAAATAGCTATAAGCTTTGTCACCACGGGAGAATCATGAACAAGACAACAGCCAATGTCGACATTGATTTTGCAAAGAAAATTGCCACAATTATTGATCTTGATCCAGAGCCTGTATCGCTTGCTGAATGAAAGAAAAGATCAGATTGGAAGAAGGCAATAGAAGCAGAATTATTATCTCTGAATAAAAGAAAGGTGTTTGGGTCTGTAAGCCGTTCGCCTCCCCATGTGCACCCCGAAGGGCATAAGTGGGTATTTGTTCGAAAGAGAAATGAAAATAATGAAGTAAAGCAAGACTTGTTGCAAAAGGTTTCACTCAACATCCAGAAGTTGTTTATGAGGAAATCTATTCCCCGGTCATGGGTGGAACCACCCTTTAGATATTTAATCTCAATGGCAGTAAACTTGAAGTTAAAAGTAAAATTGATGGATGTGGTAACAACATACCTTTATGAAAATATTGGATTCAGACATTTATATGAATGTACCTGAATGTATCCCTGTCCCGAACCAAGATAGAGCAAAATAGAAATATGTACAGTGTGAAACTCAGAAAGTCACTGTACGGACTTAAGCAATCAGGTAGGATGTGGTATAATCATTTGAAGCGACTTTCTATGCAAGAAAGGCTACACGAACAATGAGAATAATCCTTATGTATTTATATGATGATCCCAGGATGGATTTTGTATAATCTTAGTGTATGAAGATGATCTGAATATCATTAGAACCCTGGAAGGTATTAAGAAAGCAAGCTCTTACGTGGAGTCAGAGTTCGAAATGAAAGATTTGGATAGAACCAAATATTGCCTAGGCTTGCAGCTTGAGCATACCTTTGAAGGGATTTTAGTGCATCAGTCAACCTATACTCAGAAGGTGTTAGAAAGGTTCGGCTTTGAAAAGGCATACCCTTAGAGAGTGCCAATGGTCGAGAGATTCTTGCTGTAAGACAAGGACTCGTACAGATCTAGAGAAGAGGGGGAGAAAGTCCTGGGACCGGAATTCCCATATTTAAATGCAATAGGAGCACTCATGTATTTAGCAAATTGTGCTAGAACGAACATTTCATTTGTCGTAAACCTATTAGCAAGGTATAGTGCAGAACCTACTAAAGGCATTGGCATGGAATGAAAGATATTTTCCGATACCTCCAAGAAAGCAAAGAACTTTGTCTGTTCTACAGAAAGAACTAAGACCTGAATATGAATGACTATGTAGATGACGGGTACCTGTAGAACCCACAGACGACCAAGTCGTAAACAAGCTATGTATTCCTATGTGGTGGAACTATAATTTCATGGAAATCGTCTAAGCAGAGTCTTGTATCGACTTTGACAAACCACTCGGAAATCATAGCACTGTACGAGGCCTTACGAGAATGTGTTTGGCTTCGACGGATGATTCATCCACATCCAGCAGTCGTGTGGATTGAATGCCGCACAACCCCCCGCTATTATCTATGAAGATAATGCAGCTTATGTTACATAAGTGCAGATGAGTTATGTGAAGAGTCCTCTCACAAAACATATCAACCCCAAGTTCTTCTATGCTCATGAATTGCAAAAGATGGACGAAGTAAAGTACTGCATACTAAGTCATGTGAAAATTTTGTAGATTTATTTATTGAGTCACTTCCAACATCTAGCTTTGAAAGATGCATACGTGGAATTGGAAGGATGAGACTTAGAGAAGTGCAGAATTCAGGGGGAGAATCTTCACGAACTCATTATTAAAGCTTGATCACGAAGATCGAGTACCCAAAGAATAAATCCTGGAGATTAAATGAAATTGGATGGATTGTGTACTCTTTTTCCTTTGATGAGTTTTCCTGAAGTTTCTCGGCTAAGATTTTTAATGAGCTAATTCGTGCAACACTGCGGATCGCATGTCATGTAATCTTTCTTTAAGTTTTCCCCATTGAGCTTTTATGGAGTTTTGATGAGGCATGAACATGTCAGATGAGTATCTAAGGGGGAGTGTTAAGAAACCGTACCCAGGCCAGAGAGTTCTGGCCTAGGAGTACTTCTCATCCATCCACTAGCCTATAAATAGGGGGTGCTATTCATTGTAAACGATTGATCGATTGAAGAAGGAATAAAGAGAAACAAGAAGCCCCCTATACCTATGTGTTCAATCTACTATTCTGTTCTTGTGTTCTTGTATTGTTTTTACGATTCTGAACTTATCTACGAGATAATCGCTTAGACTGAACTCACCAGCGACAGTTCCTCAACACTTAGCTGTAGGAGTAATGTCGCCAACCACCTGGCCATCAGCTCCCCAACTCCTACATCGCCAACCTCCTTCAATTCGCCCGAACTACCACACTATTTGTCCAAAGCCGTGTGCCTCGTCCCCGACGCCCTCTGCCTCAACAAACCGGCTGACCCCCACTCGGTGTTTACTCCATCCCAACAACCAGCGGCTTCACAGGTCAGAGCGAAATCAGTTCGATTTGCTCCCTCGGCCCCAAAGCCTATGCGCATATCTCGGCGCCTCTCAATGCAGGAGCCAAATCAACACGTCTCGAGGCCGTCTGTTCACCCCTGCGCCAGTCCCGTTGAAGAGCACTAGAGGGGTCAATGCAGCACAACTCTCAACGAGCCCCGCGCAAAGCCTCGCGACACGGTTCGACTGCACTCCCCACCAAGAACCAAGCAGGACCAAGACCTACTGTGAAGTCTCATCCTTCGCAGGATCGTCGGCCGCTGCTTCAGCTGCCTGGCGCGCGTCCACCGTGTGCGCCACTGCCGGAAGCCCACGAGGTGGGTCTGTTGCTTGCGTTGGGGCCATAAGGCCAGTTGGTGTCGTCTTCGTCGTCAAGCCATCAATACGCAACCTCGGCCCGACGTGCTTTCCACAACTCGCTGTCAACCTCAACACCTGCTAGGAGGTCGTTTAGTGCCGATTAATTCTTCTTTAAGTAGTTTGCCTCTTTACATGCTATCTTTTTTATAAATTACCGGTAAGTGTTGGGAGAAAGATGGATAGGTTTAGGTCACGATTCCTTTGGAGCTCTGATGTGGGGGTAAAAAAATATCATTTGGTTAGTCGGCCAATGGTATGTTTACCCAAAGTCTCAAGGAGGTGTAGGAGTTCTTGATTTGAAATCTATGAATTTGGCTCTTTTAGGCAAGTGGCTTTAGGGTTAGAAAATGTGGAGGGTCTTTGGCAGGACATCATTAGGAACAAGTACTTGAACAAAAAAAACCTTGACACAATTATCTGCCAAGGTTGGAGATTCTTGCTTTTGAAAATGTTTAATGGATGTAAAAGATGTTTTCCTCTCTTGTTGCAAAAGAAAATTGGGTGATGATGCCAGAACTCGGTTCTGGGAAGATTTATGGTTATGAGATGTTCCTTTTGCTGTGAAGTATGTTAGGCTTTTCAATCTTGTATACCATAAACAAATCACAGTGGCAACTGTTTTTACTAAAGGTTTATGACATGGGTATACACTACCATCGGGCAAGGCTAATGTCGTTGCCGATGCGCTTAGTCATAAGCGCATTGCCATGCCTTGTTGTCCAGGAGCTTCACCGCTCTTGGAAGAGTTTCGTCTCGGCTTGGGTTTAGTTGAGCGTGGTTCTCTTCTTTGCCTTGGTTGTGCAACCAACCTTGGTGGATCGGATCAAGTCCGCCCAGTAGTCGGATGTTGGAGTGAGCTACATTAAGGCAAATGTCAAGAACGGAATGACCAAGTGCTTCTCCGAGGATGAGCATGGCGTCGTGAGGTTGCAACGCCTTGTGGTTCCAAAGGACATGGAGTTGCGGAATTTAATCCTCCATGAAGCCCATGATTCCCCTTTATCCATTCATCCCGGCCACAAAGATGTATCAAGATCTCCGCCAGAGATTTTGGTGGACCCGAATGAAGAGGAGATTGCGGTTCGTTGTCGAAAGTGCGGCGTGTGTCGTCGTCGGTCAAGGCCGAGCATCGGCCAAAGCAGATTGCTTCACCTTTGCCAATTCTCGAGTGGAAGTGGGATTCGATCGAATGGATTTCATCACCGGTCTACCCACAACCCGAAGAAGAATGATGCCATTTGGGTCGCCATCGATCGATTGACTAAGGTGGCACATTTCCTTCCCGCCAAGACCGAACCGGGTAGGTCTTTTGGCGGAACTCTACATCGCCTCAAGATCGTGAGTTTGCACGGTGTGCAAGACGATCGTGTCGGATCGTGGATCCTTTTCACGCCTCGCTTTTGGCATAGCTTGCAAGAGGCTATGGGCACTCGTCTTGCTTTCAAAGACGCATTTCACCCCCAAACCGATGGTCGACCGAGAGGGTCAACCAAGTTTTGGAGGACATGCTTCGATGCTTGTGTCCTTTCATATGGGAAGCATTGGGAGAAATGCTTGCCATTCGCCGAAGTTTTCTTATAACAACAAATTTTTCAAAGCCGGTCTCGGATGGCACCATTTGAGGCCTTGTACGGAGAAAGTGTAGAACCCGTTGAACTGGTCGAGACCGGTGAGAGACCTCTCTTTGCCCGGACTCAATCAATGAGGCCGAGCGCCAAGTCCAAATTTTATTCGTGGCGTTTGCGCCGCAGCTCAATCCAGCAAAAGAGCTATGCGGATCGCCGTCGACGTGAGTTACGTTTTGAGCCTAATGACTTTGTTTATCTCAAAGTCTCTCCTTTGAAGGGCCATCAACGTTTGGCGTCAAGGGCAAGTTGGCTCCTCGATATGTCGGTCCCTACCGCGTTATCGAGAAGAAGGAGCTGTTGCCTATAAGTTGGAGTTGCTACTGCACTTGAGGGGGTACATGATGTTTTCATGTGTCCCGGCTTAAGAAGTGCCTCCGTGTTCCAACCGAGGAAGCTCCGTTGGAAACTCTCGATGTCCAACCCGATTTGACCTATCGCGAGCACCTGCTCGGCGTGCTCGATGAGTCCGAACGAAGGACAAGGAATAAGACCATCAAGTTCCTTAAAGTTCAAGTGGTCAAACCATTTCGAGGATGAGGCTACTTGGGAAAGAGAAGATAAATCTGCGTGCGGACTATCCATCTTTCTTTACCGAGTGAGCCAAATCTCGGGACGAGATTTCTGTAAGGGGGAGAGATTTTGTAACATCCCAAATGTATAATTAGGGTTAATCAAGTATAATTATATGTGTAGAAATTAAAACTTTTTCTCACATCTTGAAAAACCCTAAAATCTTATGTAATTATTGTCCAAGAGTTGTGTAATTCAAAACACAAAGCTCTTGTTGACCAAAAATCAAACTCATTCTCCAATTATCTTAAATCTTGTGTCAAACATTTGGAATATATTTTCCTTGGTCCCAAAAACTGATATGGGACCCCTTCTGAAAAATATCATGAGTTATAACACTTGTTGATAATTTTTGGAGGCAAAACAATCCTTTAAACAACCTTCGTGAATTTCCTGAGAAAAATGCATCGCATAATAACCTCTGGAAATTTTATGCAAGGTTGATCTCATTGTCAGCAAGCTCCAGTTAAAATTTCATTAAATTTGGAGTTCATTTGCTATCTCAAATAATTCTGGTAAGTTTCAGCTGTTAAAAACTAAATTTAAAAGCCTACACTGTTCCTTGGGCTAGCCATATTCAAAGCTGGTCCAGCCCAACCATGTCTGCACCTCGCCAGACCCCATCTCCATTTGATCAAGTCGCGTGCTGTTGGATTTACATCCAACCGCCACGACCTCCTCCATGATCAACACCGCAAGGACCTCCCCACCTCATGAGGTCATTGCCGTTGGATCCGTGATCCACTGGCCATGATCTCCCCGTGTGTTAAACCTCAAAGACCTCCTCGAGTTTGTTAAACCATCGCAATGAGGTCATCCCATTTGTTGAGGTCGAGCCGCTGGATCAAATCCAACACCACGACCTCCTCCTCAACATACTCGGTCAAAGTCATCCCACTCCACGTGAGGTCATAGCCCTTGGATCCAAGATCCATGGCCCCGACCTCCTCCTCTCAACCTAAACTAAACAAACCTCCCACCTAACCAAGGTCGAGCCGTTGGATCGAGATCCAACACTCACGACCTCCCGTGTTATCAAGCACTCACAACCTCCCCATCTTTTGTTGTGCACCGTTAGATTAAAATCTACGGTCACGACCTCCTTTGTCTCATGCGCACAGACCTCCCAACAAGACGTGAGATCGTAGCCCTTAGATCTAAATCTAAAGGCCATGACCTCCCTTGTGCGTTATGCAAGCTCAGACCTCCCCTCTTTTGATCGGAACCCTTAGATCTAAATCTAACGGTCCCGACCTCCCTTACTGCTGCGCATCATATCAGACCTCCCGGTCATTGTGTGCCCTTGGATTTAAATCCAAAGGCCATGACCTCCCTCATGTCTTTTTGATCGCGTGCGTTAAGTCCTCTTTGGAGGTCCAGACTGCTGGATGGAGATCCAACGCTTTGGACCTCTGTCCCTTTTCCTCACGTGCGTTTTGCGACATGAAATCGGAGGGCCACGACCTCCCCATCCTTGATCGTGTGGTGGGACCTCCTCCCACCACTTAAAACATAACGGTTCAAAAATTGATCCGATGGTTAGGACCTCCCGTGTCTTATCCAACGGTCATAAAGACCTCCTGTTCTTCTCCTTCCTCTGGCAAGCATGCGTGCTCTGGAGCGTGGAGCACGCGCCAGCCTCTGACCTTTAATGACTCTTTCTTGACCAAGATTTAATCTTGTGTCGACTTTCACTATCAGTCAAGACAATACCGCCCCTTGTCAACTTTAGGTCATGTCCATCCCATGGACCAACCGTGGGCTAAGCTCACCATGGAGCTTAGCCCCACTCATAACCTTCACTCAAAGCTATAAGTCACCATTGGGTTCCTCCCTTAGCTTCTTTGGCACACTTCTAAGCTCTAAGCTTGCACCGTGTCATTTGAGCTTTCCTCTCCTCCCCTCTTGGCGCCATTGTTGAGAAGCTTGAAGCTCCTCGGTGGACAAGGGTCCTGGAGTTTTTCCTCCTTTTCTCCTTGCTTCCATTTGTGCCCTACCCTCTGGGACCAAGGCCTAACTTGATATTGTTGGGCATTTGCAGAGGGGACAAAGTGGAGCTTGAAGTTGAAGCTTTGGCCGTGGAGCACCCTTCCTCCCAAGACCGGTCCTCCTTCCTCGACCTCCTCAAAGACCTTAGGACCTCCAGTACTCCGATAGTCCTTTAGCTGGCACCCGATGTATTAGGTCGCGGAGCTTTTAAATTGGGCACACGCTTGGTTGGATGTCGCATGAGCTTCCTTTTGCATTTTGGTTTCGCTTGGTGTGCTTGTCTTCGTTGTCCTCTCGGCTCACGGCGTTCAAAAGCCGTCGCCGCCGTTGAGAGGAGGTCCTTTGAGTGCGCATGGTTATTGCGGACCCAACGGCATTCATGGATCTCACCGGCGAGGTCTACATCGCCGGCGATGACCACATCTTTGCGCGGGATTTTGTCGACGCCCCGGCGTGTCATTGTCGTTTTAGGACAAAGCTTCACCATTTTAATGCGCTAATCATGTGTTCCAATCATTGTAATCATTGGATGTCTTAACCGCCTTTAATCCACCCTTTAATGTGCGATTTAAGACCTCCGTAGCGGACCTCCTTGATGTCCAGCCACAAGCATTTATTCATGTCCAAGCACGGCGCTGAAGTTAAGGCGCTGGTCAGGGACGCCGAGACCTCCTCCGAGGAGATCTGGAGCGCCCAAGACCTCCCTTGCGCAATCGTGGCCGTCCAGACCTCCACGGAGGTCTCAGCGTTAGACCTCCCTTAGGACCTCCCTAGGTTGTCTCACTGCTCATGACCTCCCGGGTAGATCTTGACCGTCAAGGTCCTCCCTGACGATCCCGAACCATCGAGGACCTCCTTGAACATCTGGACCGTCCCAGACCTCCCTGTGAGGTCTTGACGATGTAGATCTTCCTTGGGGAGATCTTGATAGTTTAGATCTTCCTTTGGAAGATCTCACCGCTGAGGACCTCCCTTTAGATCTGGTCCGTTCGGACCTCCTTCTGTGTTGTGGTCCGCTGGATTTCGTGATCACGGCCACGACCTCCCCCTCACCTCGCGCATGTGAGTTGCTAAGAGGTCCAGACCTCTGGACCTTCACGCTTGGCGTGTGTGATGTTCTCTGGGAGATCTTGAGCCGTTGGATCTGAGATCGTGGCTCACGCCCTCCCATACCCTTGTGAGTTTAGAAATTCCAAGTGAGGTCTTAGTTAAACCTGAAATAAGGTATAGACTTTAGAATTTCATATCTCTTTCATTTTAATTCCAAATGAGGTCATTCAAATTGTGTTGGCTCTGTTTTGAACTTGACTTTAATCCAAAAATGATTGTAAGTTGAGTTCAGCTCCAGAGCACAGTTTGCCATTAGATTTTAAAACCAACTTTAAAATGTGCACTTAAATCAATGCTTAACTTGTAAAATACATAACTAATGCTCTATAGACTATTTTTGGGTGAGACCAACTTTGTTGGTTTCTCTCTTAGTGAACTCACTGTGAAAATTAGTTTTGAGCATGTTGCTGCTAGGAAAATGAGGACTTGTGCATTATAATTTTGTTCAAGTTCTTGTTTTTGAAAATTTGTAGAGAGTGCAATATAGCTCCAAATGAGGTGAACTCAATTGTGTTATTCATCTCATGAGGTGCTGGTTTTACAGTAAAAATTTCAGCTTCACTTCTATTCTAGAAAATTTAGCGATGAACAGTAGCATATTTCTAATTAATAGGCTGAGCAGAATTGTTTTGCTCATATCTTTTGCATTGAGAATCCAAATCAATTGGTTCTTGTTGCAATATTCCCTAAAATCACCCTCTTGTTGCTGTAGAAAATTCAGAGAATTTGGAGTTCATTTGTTGTGCTGTCTTTGTTGTGTTCCGTCGTTCTTATCGGTTCTTTCTCGCTTTTCCGTTAGGGCCGACATTTGTGGTGATCCCGAGAGTGACCCTCCGCAACAAAGTGACCACCAGCAACAAGGCAAGCAGTTTGATCATTTCCATCATTGTCCCATTACTTTAAAGCTTAATATATTGTTTTACTTCTATGTATGCATGCTACTTTGTGTTAAATGTCGCTAGTAAGCCTATAGTTGCATAATCTGTAGGAATTGTTTATCCTCTACTACCATGAGCCTAGGTTATTTGCTGTGGTGGGAGCCCGTTGGATGAGCTCCTATCACTTAGTAGTTTCGATTTAAATTGCTTAGACATGCTTAGTTTTCGGTAGAATGGGCGATCATCGACTTAGTCGATGGTCTTGATCACTCAAAACTGATTATTACTCCTATATGTCCAGCACTTGTGCTTTGATTAATTTGTAAAATCAAAACTGAAAATAAAAGATTGATTTAGACTTGGGCATATTGGATGGATGGCGTTGTTTTTGGATGTGGTGGTATGCTGGGTCCCTAAGGACCGAGTACTTGGGTCACTAAGCCAAGCGATTTCACAGACTAACCACACGAGGGCATATGGAACCCTCTTGACTAAGTACTCTGGGCGGTGTTAATTGGGGTCGCTCGGTTGGTGTGTTTTAAAGATAAAATGTGTGTGTGATGTGGGAGGGAGCATTAGCTTCGGGAAGGTTGTGTGATGTCTCCTTCTCCCGTGGGTTGTGCGACTCGAATTAGCATTGTCCATTGGAAATGTCTCGAGGACTTAGCGTGCAAGCACACCTAAGGTAGTGTGCCTAAAGGAAAGGCGGATCCGACGTGTGGTACAAGTGGTACACTCTGCAGGATAAAACTATTCAATAGCCTCGCCCTAGGTTATGGACATGCTTGGTAAGGTCGTTCAAGACTAGACTACAACCTTTAATTAAAACTTGACATGGTTGGTATGAACGGGAGTTCATGCTATTGTTGTGGTGACTTGGGTTAGTCACTTCCGGGATTGTTCTTGTTGTTGTTATTATGATATTATCGCGTTGTTATTTCAACAATTAAAAATGCTTTGTCAAATTGCTTTCAATCTACTATGTTATTGCAAATAAATGTTGCTTTATGCTAAAATGAGTCCAAAGCCTCATCCACTTAAATAAAGCTTGCATGTAGCTAAATTATAGTTCTGTTATCTTACACGTCGGTCTTGCGAGTACAATAAACAATTTATTGTACTCATTTGCTTTGCTTAACAACTTTGTTGCAGAGGAGGTAGAGCCCAAAGGGCTTTACTTTTGTGAGTCAGTCTTGGTGGTTGGGAGAGCGACTAGCTTGGCGGTCCGGTCGCTTGCCTTGTGGGCTAAAGGCACCTTGGTTGGCTCTTATTTTGGGCCATCTTTATGGCACTTTTGCTTCACTGTTATCTTTTGTAATTATTGTTATTTGGCCTAAGGGCCTCTTTTGTAATATCTATTCCATATTAATGTTAACTTCGGTTTGTTGCTTATGTTCTATGTGTTGTATGGAATTGATACATTCTTTTGTTGTGAGGTATGTATCTTGCATTCGGGAAGTATACATCTCTCGAGACCGGGTTTATTTGGTTGATAATACTAGGGTCAATCGGATGACTAAGTATTATGAGCCTAATAAACGTCTGGTCTCACAAAAGTTGGTATCGAGCCGTTATGACCGTAGTAACGCAAGCTTGGTCGATCCTTAGGATATTTTGAAAACCTATTTTCAAAGCATCAAATGAGTTTTGAAAGCTTAGGTAAATTCTCGGATTTTATTCCTTACCTATCTTAGCTTTCTTCTCATCCCACTCTAATTTGAGTTTTAAAAGTTGTTTTCCTCTCTTCCTTCTACAAAATAGTTGTATCGATTAACACTGGGTTTTGGGAGAACCAATGAGATTGGCAAATTGAAGTGTGAGCTGCCCACTACAAGGTTTTGAAGTTCGAGTCGGTGATTCGACAAGGAGCTTGGATGCTAAACACGGACAGCAAGCATCAAATTTTCGGACAGCGGTCTCAAAGGTGTCTAATTAGGATAGATAATGAGAGGCTAATCAACTAAAACTTGTGGGAATAAAAGGGTAAGATGTGATACTAGTTAGCTAAGTATCTAACACTTATTTTGCTGATTTAACCTTGCTCTTTAGTAGCATTAACTCTCACCTTACAATCTGATTTTTGATCTTCTCGACCAATTACTCGCTCATTCAATACGGGTTAGTTGAGTTGAGAAGTTGAGCCTTGCTTTTGGTGTTTCTTGGCTGTTTTAGGTCTTTTAGAAGTTTTTTTAAGTTTAAATAACCGCTGATTTGGCTTTCGGTTGGGGTGATATTCCATTCCCTAGTCGTTGGCTTTGCTTCCTTAAGGCTTTGTTTTGGTCTAGTTGCTAACCAAATTTCATTGTAACAGATGGCGGGACGACTCGAAGCGGCCAAGGTTGGATCGGTCCGGACGAGGAGCTTCCTCCTCCGACCATGGCCGAGGTTCTTCTTCAGATCGAGCGCAACCGCGGATGACCGGAGAGTTCTATCGACGCCATCGCGCGCAACACCACCGTGCACTTACGGAGCTTCGTGATCCGGGCGAGGAATGCCCATCACCGCGTGGAGGACTCGCGGAGTTTCTTCGTACTCAGCCCCTACCTTTTCCCGGCCCGAGGACCTTTGATGCGCAGACGATTGGCTTCTTGTGGAGCGAAGCCAGATCGCGCAGCGCCGGAGCACGAGAAGGCGCTGTCGATCGCACCACCTAGAGGGTGCGGCTTTGTCATGGTGGGAGAGCTTTCTCGCCATGCGGCCGTGGATCACACCGCCTCTTGGGAGGAGTTCCGTCTTGCCTTCCGACGGGCTCACATCCGCCGGCTTGATGGAGATCAAGAAGGAGAGTTTCTTGCGCCAAGCAAGGGCGAGCTCACCATGGAGTATGTCTACGAGTTCAACCATCTAGCTCGTTATGCTCTCGAGGATGTGGCCACCGATATGGCTAAGGTGCCAAGTTCAGCGTGGCTTGTCCGAGGAGTCAAGGACAAGCTATCCATTGTCGACTTTCCCGATTTTCAGACCTTGGTCGACAAGGCCATTGTCGTGAGCATGCGGCTCGAGAGCTTATGGACTCCGCAAGCGCAAGTGGGAGGCCCATAAGTCATCCAGGCGCTTCTTCCCGCCCCGCTTGAGGCGATCTCGGGTACCACTCTCACTCTTGGCGCCCGAGGTCACCGCCTCGTTTCGCCCTTCGCAGCCGTGTCTCACCACGCACTGCGAAGTCACAGAGCCCCCGCGAATCGGGTGCCGGGTCACATGTTTTCATGCAACCGAAGGGGCATTATGCTAACCAATGCCCTAAGAAGGCAGAGCCCCTCGTCCTAATGGAGGACGCGGCCAGAGGTGGTGCACCAGACCGTAAGATCGCCCCGCTACCCAAGGCGTGGGTAGTGGTCGCGTCAACGCCATCACCACGAAGAGGCTCAGAGGCACCCGACGCCGTGCTAGGTACACTTTCGTTAACTCTCATCCCGCCATCGTTTTGTTTGATTCAGAGCATCTCATTCATTTGTTTCGAAGTCTTTTGTCGCTATCGGAGAGCTTCTTTTCTCTCCATTGTCGGTCCCGCTTACTCATTCGCTCTCTGGTTCGGAGTTGAGAGCCGAATCTGAGTGTAGGATGTCCCTATCGAGATCGGCGAGGTTTCTTAGCAAACCTTATCCTTCTCCATTCAATGAGTCTTGATGTGATACTTGGAATGGATTGGTTGTCCCAAAGACATGGGGCAAATCGATTCGCCAGAAGCTCATCTCTATCTAGTCCCTCGTGGCGAGCAGTTCGCTTTTACCGGTCGCTAGATCCGTGATCTCTTCGCTTGAAGCGAAGCCCGCCTAGATATTAGCGAAGTCCCAACAGTTTGTGACTTTGTTGATGTCTTTCCCGCAGATCTTCCGGAATGCCACCCGCTCGAGACCTCGAGTTTGTCATTGAGTTGGCTCCTGCACGCCCCTATCTCAAAGAGGCCTTATCGGATGCCACCGAACGAGTTGGTAGAATTGAAGAAGCGCTAAGTGAGCTGCAAGAGAAGGGTTTCATTCGCCTAGCTCATCTCCTTGGGGTTGTCCGGCAATCTTCGTAAAGAAGAAGGGCGGTACTTTACGCGATGTAAGCGTTGATTACCGCCCACTTAATGAAGTGATGATAAAGAACAAGTATCCATTGCCCGCATTGACGATCTCTTCGATCAATTAACTGGAGCTCGAGTTTTCTCCAAGATTGATATGAGAGTGGGATATCATCGAGTTCGGATTCGCCCGAGGATATTCCAAAGACGGCGTTTTCTACTCGCCACGGCTTGTACGAGTACACCGTCATGTCATTCGCTTAACCAATGCTCTCGCTTTGTTCATGAACCTCATGAATTCGGTATTCATGGAGTATTTGGATAAGTTTGTCGTGGTCTTCATCGATGATATTCTTATCTATTCCAAGAACGATGAGGATCATGCCGAGCATCTCAAGCTTGTGTTAGGCAAGCTACGTGAGCACCACCAGACGCGAAGTTCACAAGTCGCGATTCTCGTTGAAGGAAGTGGCCTTCTTAGGCCATATTCTTTCGGCGGAGGCGAGCTGCTGATCCTAGCAAGGTCACCGATGTTCTTTCATGGAGTCCGCCCACTTGGTCACCGGCGCGAGTTTTCTTGGTTTAGCGGGATATTATCGCCGCTTATCGAGAACTTCTCCAAGATCGCTGGGCCAATGACGGAGTTGCTCAAGAAGGACAAGAAATTTGTGGTCCGCTGGGTGTGAGGAAAGTTTCCAATACTCAAAAAGCGTTTGACCACCGCTCCCGTTCTTGTTCTTCCCGATATCCATCGAAGCTTCGATATCTTTTATGATGCTTTCGTCGAGGCCTCGGTTGTGTCCTTATGCAAGAAGGCAAGGTAGTGGCCTATGCATCAAGGCAATTGAGACCTCATGAACTCAACTACCCTACTCATGATTTGGAGTTGGCTTCGTGATTCATGCCCTTAAGATTTGGCGACATTACCTAATCAGTAATCGCTAGAAGTGTATTCGATCACAAGAGCCTCAAGTACTTGTTCACCCAACCCGACCTAAACCTCGTGCAAAGGAGATGGTTGGAGTTGATCAAGGATTATGACATGGGTATACACTACCATCCGGGCAAGGCTAATGTCGTTGCCGGCGCGCTTAGTCGCAGCGCATTGCCATGCCTTGTTGTCCAGGAGCTTCACCGCTCTTCCGAAGAGTTTCAAAGATCTCAACTTGGGTTTAGTTGAGCGTGGTTCTCTTTGTCGCCTTGGTTGTGCAACCAACCTTGGTGGATCGGATCAAGTCCGCCCAGTGAATGGATGTTGGAGTGAGCCACATTAAGGCAAATGTCAAGAACGGAATGACCAAGTGCTTCTCGAGGATGAGCATGGCGTCAGGAGGTTCGGCAACGCCTTGTGGTTCCAAAGGACATGGAGTTGCGGAATTTAATCCTCCATGAAGCCCATGATTCCTTTATCCATTCATCCCGGCCACAAAGATGTATCAAGATCTCCGCCAGAGATTTTGGTGGACCCGAATGAAGAGGGAGATTGCGGTTCGTTGTCGAAAGCGACGTGTGTCGTCGTGTCAAGGCCGAGCATCGGCGCCCAGCAGATTGCTTCACCTTTGCCAATTCTCGAGTGGAAGTGGGATTCGATCGAATGGATTTCATCACCGGTCTACCCACAACCCCAAGAAGAATGATGCCATTTGGGTCGCCATCGATCGATTGACTAAGGTGGCACATTTCCTTCCCGCCAAGACCGAACTTCGTAGGTCTTTTGGCGGAACTCTATATCGCCCAAGATCGTGAGTTTGCACGGTGTGTCAAGACGATCGTGTCGGATCGTGGATCCTTTTCACGCCTCGCTTTTGGCATAGCTTGCAAGAGGCTATGGGCACTCGTTTGCTTTCAAAGACGGCATTTCACCCCAAACCGATGGTCGACCGAGAGGGTCAACCAAGTTTTGGAGGACATGCTTCGTGCTTGTGTCCTTTCATATGGGAAGCATTGGGAGAAATGCTTGCCATTCGCCGAAGTTTTCTTATAACAACGATTTTTCAGCCGGCCTCGGCATGGCACCATTTGAGGCCTTATACGGAGAAAGTGTAGAACCCGTTGAACTGGTCGAGACCGTGAGAGACCTCTCTTTGGCGGACTCAATCAATGAGGCCGAGCGCCAAGTCCAAATTTTATTCGTGAGCTGTTTGCGCCTACTCAATCCAGCAAAAGAGCTATGCGGATCGCCGTCGACGTGAGTTACGTTTTGAGCCTAATGACTTTGTTTATCTCAAAGTCTCTCCTTTGAAGGGCCATCAACGTTTGGCGTCAAGGGCAAGTTGGCTCCTCGATATGTCGGTCCCTACCGCGTTATCGAGAAGAAGGAGCTATTGCCTATAAGTTGGAGTTGCCACTGCACTTGAGGGGTACATGATGTTTTCATGTGTCCCGGCTTAAGAAGTGCCTCCGTGTTCCAACCGAGGAAGCTCCGCTGGAAACTCTCGATGTCCAACCCGATTTGACCTATCGCGAGCACCTGCTCACAAGGCTCGATGAGTCCGAACGAAGGACAAGGAATAAGACCATCAAGTTCCTTAAAGTTCAGTGGTCAAACCATTTCGAGGATGAGGCTACTTGGGAAAGAGAAGATCGCGTCTGCGTGCGGACTATCCATCTTTCTTTATCGAGTGAGCCAAATCTCGGGACGAGATTTACTGTAAGAGGGAGAGATTTTGTAACATCCCAAATGTATAATTAGGGTTAATCAAGTATAATTATATGTGTAGAAATTAAAACTTTTCTCACATCTTGAAAAACCCTAAAATCTTATGTAATTATTGTCCAAGAGTTGTGTAATTCAAAAACACAAAGCTCTTGTTGACCAAAAATCAAACTCATTCTCCAATTATCTTAAATCTTGTGTCAAACATTTGGAATATATTTTCCTTGGTCCCAAAAACTGATATGGGACCCCTCTGAAAAATATCATGAGTTATAACACTTGTTGATAATTTTGGAGGCAAAACAATCCTTTAAACAACCTTCGTGAATTTCCTGAGAAAAATGCATCGCATAATAACCTCTGGAAATTTTATGCAAGGTTGATCTCATTGTCAGCAAGCTCCAGTTAAAATTTCATTAAATTTGGAGTTCATTTGCTATCTCAAATAATTCTCGTAAGTTTCAGCATGTTAAAAACTAAATTTAAAAGCCTACACTGCTCCTTGGGCTAGCCATATTCAAAGTTGGTCCAGCCCAACCATGTCCGCACCTCACAGACCCCATCTCCATTTGATCAGTCGCGGTAGTTGGATTTACATCCAACCGCCACGACCTCCTCCATGATCAACACCGCAAGGACCTCCCCACCTCATGAGGTCATTGCCGCTGGATCCGTGATCCACTGGCCATGATCTCCCCTGTGTTAAACCTCAAAGACCTCCTCGAGTTGTTAAACCATCGCAATGAGGTCATCCCATTTGTTGAGGTCGAGCCGCTGGATCAAATCCAACACCACGACCTCCTCCTCAACATACTCAACAGTCATCCCACCTACGTGAGGTCATAGCCCTTGGATCCAAGATCCATGGCCCTGACCTCCTCCTCTCAACCTAAACTAAACAAACCTCCCACCTAACCAAGGTCGTAGCCGTTGGATCAGATCCAGCCGCTCACGACCTCCCCGTGTTATCAAGCACTCACAACCTCCCCATCTTTTGTTGTGCACCGTTAGATTAAAATCTACGGTCACGACCTCCTTTTTGTCTCATGCGCACCAGACCTCCCCAGCGCACGTGAGATCGTAGCCCTTAGATCTAAATCTAAAGGCCATGACCTCCCTTGTGCGCTATGCAAGCTCAGACCTCCCCTCTTTTGATCGAACCCTTAGATCTAAATCTAACGGTCCCGACCTCCCTTGCTGTTAGCATCATATCGACCTCCCGGTCATTGTGTGCCCTTGATTTAAATCCAAAGGCCATGACCTCCCTCATGTCTTTTTGATCGCGTGCGTTAAGTCCTCACCGAGGTCCGCGACTGCTGGATGGAGATCCAACGCTTTGGACCTCTGTCCCTTTTCCTCACGTATGCTGCGACATGAAATCGGAGGGCCACGACCTCCCCATCTTGATCGTGTGGGTGGGACCTCCTCCCACCACTTAAAACATAACGGTTCAAAAATTGATCCGATGGTTAGGACCTCCCTGTGTCTTATCCAACGGTCATAAAGACCTCCTGTTCTTCTCCTTCCTCCGGCGCGCATGCGTGCTCTCGAGCAGTGGAGTTAATGCGCCAGCCTCTGACCTTTAACTCTTTCTTGTCGACCCGCATTTAATGCGTGGTCACTTTCACTTATCAGTCAACACACCGCCCCTTGTCAACTTTAGGTCATGTCCATCCCATGGACCAACAGTGGGCTAAGCTCACCATGGAGCTTAGCCCCACTCATAACCTTCACTCGGGCTATAAGTCACCATTGGGTTCCTCCTTAGCTTCTTTGGCACACTTCTAAGCTCTAAGCTTGCACCGTGTCATTTGAGCTTTCCTCTCCTCCCCTCTTGGCGCCATTGTTGAGAAGCTTGAAGCTCCTCGGTGGACAAGGGTCCTGGAGTTTTTCCTCCTTTTCTCCTTGCTTCCATTTGTGCCCTACCCTCTGGGACCAAGGCCTAACTTGATATTGTTGGGCATTTGCAGAGGGGACAAAGTGGAGCTTGAAGTTGAAGCTTTGGCCGTGGAGCACCCTTCCTCCCCAAGACCGGTCCTCCTTCCTCGACCTCCTCAAAGACCTTAGGACCTCCTGTACTCCTCGATAGTCCTTTAGCGCTGGGCACCCGCATGTATTAGGTCGCGGAGCTTTTAAATTGGGCACACGCTTGGTTGGATGTCGCATGAGCTTCCTTTTGCATTTTGGTTTCGCTGTGTGCTTGTCTTCGTTGTCCTCTCGGCTCGGCGGCGTTCAAGGCCGCCGCCGCCGTTGAGAGGAGGTCCTTTGAGTGCGCATGGTTATTGCGGACCAACGGTATTCATTGATCTCACCGGCGAGGTCTACATCATGGCGATGACCACATCTTTTGCGGGATTTTGTCGACGCCCCGAGCGTGTCATTGTCGTTTTAGGACAAAGCTTCACCATTTTAATGCGCTAATCATGTGTTCCAATCATTGTAATCATTGGATGTCTTAACCGCCTTTAATCCACCCTTTAATGTGCGCATTTAAGACCTCCGTAGCTGACCTCCTTGATGTCCAGCCACAAGATTTATTCATGTCAGCTGCGGCGCGAAGTTAAAGCGCTGGTCAGGACGCCCGGACCTCCTCCGAGGAGATCCGAGCGCCCAAGACCTCCCTTGCGCAATCGTGGCCGCCCAGACCTCCCTGGAGGTCTCAGAACGTTAGACCTCCTTAGGACCTCCCTAGGTTGTCTCACTGCTCATGACCTCCCGGGTAGATCTTGACCGTCAAGGTCCTCCTCGGACGATCTGAACCATCGAGGACCTCCTTGAACATCTGGACCGGCCCAGACCTCCTGTGAGGTCTTGACGATGTAGATCTTCCTTGGGGAGATCTTGATAGTTTAGATCTTCCTTTGGAAGATCTCACCGCTGAGGACCTCCCTTTAGATCTGGTCCGCTCGGACCTCCTTCCTGTGTTGTGGTCCGCTGATTTGCATCACGGCCACGACCTCCCCTCACCTCGCGCATGTGAGTTGCTAAGAGGTCCAGGACCTCTGGACCTTCACGTCGCTGCGTGTGTGATGTTCTCTGGGAGATCTTGAGCCGCTGGATATGAGATCTGTGGCTCACGCCCTCCCATACCCTTGTGAGTTTAGAAATTCCAAAGGAGGTCTTAGTTAAACTGAAATAAGGTATAGACTTTAGAATTTCATATCTCTTTCATTTTAATTCCAAATGAGGTCATTCAAATTGTGTTGGCTCTGTTTTGAACTTGACTTTAATCCAAAAATGATTGTAAGTTGAGTTCAGCTCCAGAGCACAGTTTGCCATTAGATTTTAAAACCAACTTTAAAATGTGCACTTAAATCAATGCTTAACTTGTAAAATACATAACTAATGCTCTATAGACTATTTTTGAGTGAGCCCAACTTTGTTGGTTCCTCTCTTAGTGAACTCACTGTGAAAATTAGTTTTGAGCATGTTGCTGCTAGGAAAATGAGGACTTGTGCATTATAATTTTGTTCAAGTTCTTGTTTTTGAAAATTTGTAGAGAGTGCAATATAGCTCCAAATGAGGTGAACTCAATTGTGTTATTCATCTCATGAGGTGCTGGTTTTACAGTAAAAATTTCAGCTTCACTTCTATTCTAGAAAATTTAGCGATGAACAGTAGCATATTTCTAATTAATAGGCTGAGCAGAATTGTTTTGCTCATATCTTTTGCATTGAGAATCCAAATCAATTGGTTCTTGTTGCAATATTCCTAAAATCACCCTCTTGTTGCTGTAGAAAATTCAGAGAATTTGGAGTTCATTTGTTGTGCTGTCTTTGTTGTGTTCCGTCGTTTTATCGGTTCTTTCTCGCTTTTCCGTTAGGGCTTCGACATTTGTGGTGATCCCGAGAGTGACCCTCCGCAACAAAGTGACCACCAGCAACAAGGCAAGCAGTTTGATCATTTCCATCATTGTCCCATTACTTTAAAGCTTAATATATTGTTTTACTTCTATGTATGCATGCTACTTTGTGTTAAATGTCGCTAGTAAGCCTATAGTTGCATAATCTGAGGAATTGTTTATCCTCTACTACCATGAGCCTAGGTTATTTGCTGTGGTGGGAGCCCGTTGGATGAGCTCCTATCACTTAGTAGTTTCGATTTAAATTGCTTAGACATGCTTAGTTTTCGGTAGAATGGGCGATCATCGACTTAGTCGATGGTCTTGATCACTCAAAACTGATTATTACTCCTATATGTCCAGCACTTGTGCTTTGATTAATTTGTAAAATCAAAACTGAAAATAAAAGATTGATTTAGACTTGGGCATATTGGATGGATGGCGTTGTTTTTGGATGTGGTGGTATGCCGGGTCCCTAAGGACCGAGTACTTGGGTCACTAAGCCAGCGATTTCACAGACTAACCACACGAGGGGCATATGGAACCCTCTTGACTAAGTACTCTGGCGGTGTTAATTGGGGTCGCTCGGTTGGTGTGTTTTTAAAGATAAAATGTGTGTGTGATGTGGGAGGAGAGCATTAGCTTCGGGAAGGTTGTGTGATGTCTCCTTCTCCCGTGGGTTGTGCGACTCGAAATTAGCATTGTCCATTGGAAATGTCTCGAGGACTTAGCCGTGCGGCACACCTAAGGTAGTGTGCCTAAAGGAAAGGCGGTCTGACGTGTGGGTACAGTGGTACACTCTGCAGGGATAAAACTATTCGAATAGCCTCGTCCTAGGTTATGGACATGCTTGGTAAGGTCGTTCAAGACTAGACTACAACCTTTAATTAAAACTTGACATGGTTGGTATGAACGGGAGTTCATGCTATTGTTGTGGTGACTTGGGTTAGTCACTTCGTGATTGTTCTTGTTGTTGTTACTATGTTATTATCGCGTTGTTATTTCAACAATTAAAAATGCTTTGTCAAATTGCTTTCAATCTACTATGTTATTGCAAATAAATGTTGCTTTATGCTAAAATGAGTCCAAAGCCTCATCCACTTAAATAAAGCTTGCATGTAGCTAAATTATAGTTCTGTTATCTTACACGTCAGTCTTATGAGTACAATAAACAATTTATTGTACTCATTTGCTTTGCTTAACAACTTTGTTGCAGAGGAGGTAGAGCCCAAAGGGCTTTACTTTTGTGAGTCAGGCGGTGGTTGGGAGAGCGACTAGCTTGGCGGTCCTGTCGATTGCCTTGTGGGCTAAAGGCACCATGGTTGGCTCTTATTTTGGGCCATCTTTATGGCACTTTTTGCTTCATTGTTATCTTTTGTAATTATTGTTATTTGGCCTAAGGGCCTCTCTTTGTAATATCTATTCCATATTAATGTTAACTTCTGGTTTGTTGCTTCTGTTCTATGTGTTGTATGGAATTGATACATTCTTTTGTTGTGAGGTATGTATACTGCATTCTGGGAAGTATACATCTCTCGAGACCGGGGTTTATTTGGTTGATAATACTAGGGTTAATCGGATGACTAAGTATTATGAGCCTAATAAACGTCGGGGTCTCACACACACCAAACACACGGCCAGCTGAAGACACGTGCGTCTTCACCATCACCCAACGGTTGGACGACGAACAGAGGTGCTGGGAGGGATCCGCGCTTGTGGCTTGGCTAGGAGGGACCAGGCAGGAAGTCGACGCCCACACTATCTGCAATGCTTTTTTGCAGGGAGTTTGGGGTGCGAAGTACTGACATCACGGTGCGTTGTCACTACTCGGAGCACTTTTTGATCAGGCTGGCTCAAAGAAGTCAATGGGAGGTGACATCGAAAGCCCGATGTTTTCAATTCTAGGGCCTGGATATCCAAGTACAGCCTTGGCAGTCCCAGTGGCATGCTTTTGGAGCTTCTCTGTTCTTCAGGGTCAGGCTACGCTTCAAAGGAATCCCGGTCCACGCCTGACAAGGTGATTGGCTCCAAGTGTGCACTACAATGTATTCAGGACCGATCCACCGGCATGAAGACACAAGGACTTTGGACCTGTGGGCTTGGACAGCAAATTCGAGCTCAATTGCAAAGGTCACCTGGCTTACCCTCACCGAATGGTCCCAGGAGTCGCCTGCTCAAGATGTCGAGGTAACGGATGCCAGACCCCTCCAGCTTGGAAGAGAGGTCTCACCTTTAGAGTCTTCATCCACTTGGACTGTATTGAAGACTACACAACGGTCCCAATGCCTGATGCAGACCCGGTTGAGCCTTTAAGTCGCTGGTCCATGGGATGCCGTGGAAGTTGGGCGTCGTCGGTGGGACCCCATCGAGGGGTCGGCTGAACATGATCCTGAGGTGCTAGTACCTCAGCAGAGCCTCTACCACGACATTGCTTGCGAGGGAGAAGATCAGCAAAGAGCTCGGAGCCACCCCTGAAGACCTGCCCAAAGAGGAAGGGCACAAGATTCTGACGACCATGGAGACCAGCGACCCAAAAGACGAGACGACGATGGGCGCCAAGGTGACCACTAACGCCATCCTCGGCGTCAGTCCGGTGATGATCACTACAAGTACCACAGTCTACACCGACGTGAGGATAACGATGAAGATGAAGACCGGGCTGGCCACCGCGCGATCGCGGGGGCTTTGATAGGCGGCAGGTGCCATGGCGCACCAAGCAACAAGATCCTGCACCACGACAGGGACGCTGTTAGTTAAACCTTGTGTCTTTGTGCATGCAGTTAGTGCAGTTGTATCAAGCGACGCACCAGGCCAGTTTAGAAGTGAAACAATGCGTCGATTGATACTTGGAAGTCGTGTCGTTTCTACATAAAACTGATCCTGTCTGATCAATATAAAAACCATGTAAAGTACAGTTATTCATTAGCACAACATAAAGTTCATTATTATGTGCATTGTTCTTTTTTTCAACAGAAGTTCTTGCCAAGAGAACTAGACTTGGTGTATTTCGTGATCGTGTGTATGCAAAACACATAGTATTTTCTAACAATTGGTATCAGAGCACCCAGGTTCATTCAGCTCTAGCGACCATGGCCAACGAAGACGCTTGAGCCTCGCTCGCTCGCAAGACTCCACCGAGAACCCGTGGTGAGCAAGACAAGGCGGGACGAAGTCGTTAGTGCAGGAGCGTCATAAGGGAATCTGGCGGCACGATCGTCTACCCAACATTGACGAACACCATCTACACCGAGTGGGCGCTTGTAATGCGCGTCAATCTCCAAGCGATAGGGCTCTGTGAGGCGATCGATCCCGGGGATGCTTCTTTCCGCGGCGATCGCATGGCGCTCTCGGCCATCCTCCGCGCCGTCCCGCCTGACATGCTCACAACGCTCGCCGTGAAGGACACAACAAAACAAGCATGGGGTGCCATCAAGCTAATGAGGATTGGGGTGGAGCGCGTGCGCGAGGCTAATGCCTAGAAGTTGCGGAAGGAATTCGAGGCTATCTCCTTCAAGGATGGGGAGTCCATGGATGCGTTCGCAATGTGCATCACTGGGCTCATTAACAATCTGTGCATGCTCGGGGACACCATCTCCGAGAAGAAGGTGGTCCAAAAGTTTCTCCGGATAGTGCCCCCACGTTACTCGCAGGTAGCGATCGTGATCGAGACGCTGCTCGACCTGAGCATGATGACGATTGAGGAGTTGACAGGCCGGCTGTGCTCAGTGGAGCAATGCTACGGCCTCGACGACGACAACTCACAAGAGTCAGGGAGATGTCTGCTCCTCACGGAGGAGGAGTGGACTGCACGCGTACGATAGCGCGAGCAGACCCGGGGCTCATCTGGCGGCGGCCACAACGACAACCGAGGCCACGAAACCAAGGACAGAGGCAATTTTGGAGAACGCGACATGACCAAGGTAAAATATTATAATTGTAACAAGATGGGTCATTTCTCCAGAGATTGCCGTGCACCGCGCCATGAGCGCAAGAAACGTGCCAATTTGGTAGAGATCGACGACGATGAGCCAGCACTGCTATTGGCACGAGCGAACACGCTCGACGATGAAGTACCAGTACTACTGATGGTGCATGTGAGCACCATCACCGAGATCACAACGGGCGCTACCGAGCATGTCATGCTAAACGAGGAACGAGCTTTGAACGAGTGCATGAAAGGAAAGGAGCAAGAAGCTTCAACTAGAAAGGGAGGAGTGCCATAAGATGGCACTCGAGACAAGTCCAAGATCGGCGTTGCCGAAATCCAGTGCATAAAGGTTTAGGGGGTGATTTGTTAGTTAAACCTTGTGCATGCAGTTTGGTGTCAGTGCATGCAGTTAGGGCAGTTGTATCAAGCGACGCACCAGACCAGTTTAGAAGTGAAACAATGCGTCGCTTGATACTTGGAAGTCGCGTCGTTTCTGCATAAAACTGATCCTGTCTGATCAGTATAAAAACCATGTAAAGTACAGTGGTTCATTAGCACAACATAAAGTTCATTATTATGTACATTGTTCTTCTTTTCAATAGAAGTTCTTGCCAAGAGAACTATACTTGGTGTATTTTGTGATCGTGTGTGTGCAAAACACCTCGTATTTTCTAACAGACGCGACCATTCGCCGACACGATGGCGCCACCAGGGTGGGGGAACTGGTCAGCATAAATGACCTTCAACTCCAACCGGAAGATGTTTTACCAGAAGCCCGACTGGTGAGTAAGGACAAGGTGGATGAGACACTGTAGGAACTATTTGCCTCCTACGCGAAGGCCCTCCAAGAGGAGCTCCACAACCTTTTCAGCAAAGGTTTGCAAGCTGACGGCGCCAGAGAAAAGTCTCTGGTCGGTGCACGGGATGATTGGTTTCCAAGGCTGAAAACTTCGTCAAATAGGCGGCCATGAACAAAGGAAAGCTTCAACTCACGGTTCCTTTCCCTACACCTCGAGGTATACAACTCTTCGGTAGGGAGCAGTCGCAGCAAAGTATGGCTAAAGAGAAAGCACGCCTCTTGGTCCAGTCCTAGCCGGCGGGCGTAAAATGACGGTATCTTAAGGGCAAGCGGTGGGGTGGGGGGTGGCGGAGAAGGCACGTTCAAACAACAGAACACCACCGAAGATCAAAACGTCGTCGATAATCAAGACCAACAAGAAGTGTTGCAAGATTGTGAGCCGGCTATCAAAGGCCAGGCCAAAAGTCAGCAGGCAGCACCGCACCAGACTATCGCTGAGGAGCTCCATGGTGTGGGGTCTAGCAAGGAGATAAGTGGTGCGTAGAATGTATACAAGGAGGAGGGCGCGGACTGCATAGAATTGGATGGGGTCATGAGCCTGCTCGGATCGCTGGCTCTGCCGATCCTCCTATCACCGCTCGTCCGACCCATCAAGGAGGTACCGCATAAGAGCAAAGTCCGTCGAAGCGCTAGGCTAGCATCCAAGAGCCGACCCAACTCCACCATGACACAAAGGGCGCAGGAAATTCTTGAACGAAAGCTAGGCATCATCCAGGAGGACGAGCCGCTGCTAGACGACGCACTGCAGAAATACATGGATCTCTTCCTAGGCCCACTACCTTCTCTCGGAAATAATCAAGATTTGGTTTGTCCGAGTACGCATAGGGAAAGTTTTGACTAAGTTTGTTTAGCCAGGTTCATAATCGATTCCGGTTTGGAATTAGTTTCGGTTTGTTGAGTCCGATTACAATAGAAGTACTCTCTATTTCTAAGTTGTAAAGATATGTATAAATAGTGGGGAAAAAAAGAAAAGGTGCGCAGTTCGGCACCGCAAAACTCCTCTGTTCGTTGTCGATTTTTGTTATCGAGCACTGTTCATCACGAGTACTGTTCATTGTTTTAGACAACGCGTGCTCGAGAGGACTATCG
This sequence comes from Phyllostachys edulis, assembly GCA_036346405.1. Taxonomy (NCBI): domain Eukaryota; kingdom Viridiplantae; phylum Streptophyta; class Magnoliopsida; order Poales; family Poaceae; genus Phyllostachys; species Phyllostachys edulis. Next base: position 101,778,283 of record CM070562.1, on the reverse strand, counting down.
ACCACCTGGTCGAAAGGCTTCGACTGGTCGTGGTCGTAAAAGGTCGTAGGAGTATCAACCACCGGCTTTCTTCTGTCCAACGACTTGGGAGTGTGTTCGATCCTCTGGTAACTTACTACACATGGTATCAGAGCTCAGAGCACGCCCAAGATACTCCAGTTTGGGACAATGGCGCTTGCCATCCAGCAGGCGGCAAGAGAGAGCAACGGCATGCCGTACCAGTGCCCGATGCTAACGACGTCCAACTACACCACGTGGGCGATCAAGATGGAAGCAATCATGGATGCCCAGGGTATCTGGGAAGTAATCGAACCGGCGGTCGGAGTGGCCATGGATGAAAAGAAGAACAAATCAGCGCAAGCGTTCATCTTTCAGGCTATCGCCGAAGATGTCCTTCTGCAGATCGTAAAGAAGAAATCTGCAAAGGATGTTCGGGACAGTCTGAAAACTCGCTACATTGGTGCGGATCACGTGAAGAAGGCACGCCTACAGACCCTGAAGAGCGAACTCGAGGCGTTACACATGAAGGAAGGGGAGACGATCGACGACTTTTCCGGCAAATTGAGTGGCATGGCAGCCAAGTTTGCTGTTCTTGGTGCTACTCTGGACGATGCCACACTCGTCAAGAAGCTTCTTGATTCGGTGCCTGATATATTCTTCCAGTTGGTGGCATCAATCCATCAATACTCTAACCTTGATGCAATGTCATTTGAAGAAGATATCGGTCGGTTGAAGGCATATGAGGAGCGAATCCTACGTTGCGGCAATAATGGAAACATCGACAACCAGCTTCTGCTCACTCAAGCTAAGTGGAAGGCGCGGCAGAAAAACAACGGTAGAGACTTGTCGGGAAAAGTGTCCAACACTGGTGGAAACGACGGCCGTGGTCGTGGCAAAGCTCGCGGGAGAGGCTGTGGTTGAGGCAGGGGAGATTGTGGAGGCTCAACAACAACATGCCAGGATAAGTTCACTGGAGGTGATGGTAGAACCACTTTAGAACATGTTGGTCAATTCATCTTGTAGTGTGGTGAAACTGGCGCTAGCGATGCATTAAAACTGAGGTTGTTTCCGTTATCATTGTCTGGCCCTGCATTTACCTGGTTTACTTCTCTGGCACCTAATTCTATTTATACGTGGTCTCAGTTAGAACAAAAATTCTATGAATATTTTTATACTGGGGACACTGAGTTTAGATTATCACATTTAACATCGGTTAAACAGAAACCCAATGAGCATGTTACTGATTACATTCGAAGGTTTAGAGATACGAGGAACCGATGTTTTAATTTGACTAATCTAGCTTATTAGGGTTTACTGTCTCAATTAAGAGAAAAGCTAGAGAATCATGATTTCCTAGATGTTAGTCAAGTACTACAAAAAGATCTGGCACAAGAGAGCCGAGCTAAAGTGTCCAGAAACTTTCAGAGGTCAAGTGACAAAGTAAAAATCGATCGTCCTAGTGTTCATATGCTTGAGTATGAAACTAAAAGTTCGGACGATGATGAAGTTGATGTGTGTGTTGCTGAATGGGATTGGTCCTAAAAATCTAAACCATTCGTTTGCTCGGCCTTGAAGCCGAATCCACAAAAGAATCGGTGAGAGGAAATTAAGTACACTTTTGATATTTCTAATTGCGATAGAATCTTTGATTATTTGCTACAAGAGAAACAAATCAGATTGCTTGACAATCATGTTATACCAACACCTGAAGAATTAAAGAGGGTGCATATTGTAAATGGCATAATTTTTATTCTCATGCTACTAATGATTGCAATGTTTTTCGTCGACAGGTTCAATCGGCCATTAATGAAGGACGATTGAAATTTGCTGAAAGTCCGAAAATACAACTAGACCACAATCCCTATATGGCCACTACGCCTCAGAGTGCGAGGACAAGCACTACGGGCAAGATGCACACCTCACGCACATACAGGAGGACGTGCAGGAGGAGGACGATCAAGAACTGCTATTGGCGGTGAACACAGAGTTGGCAAGCACAGAGTTGCGCAACCTAGTTCTACTAAATGAAGAAAAGATGGAGCCACGACTGCGAGTTGATGGCGAAACACATGTTAGTTCCAATGTGTGGTACTTCGACAATGGGGGCCAGTAATCACATGACAGGTGAACAGAACAAGTTCCATGATCTGGACTCTACCGTCTAGGGGCACGTCAAGTTCGGCGATGGGTCCATTGTGAAAATCAAAGGAAAGGGAATCATGTTGTTCAAATTTAAAGGTGGTGAGCAGAGGCTTTCAACTGAGGTGTATCATATACCCAATCTTTGCAGCAATATCATTAGCATTGGTCAGCTGACAGAAGCAGGAAGCAAGGTTATCATATTCGATGCTTTCCTATGGTTATATGATCGGTCTAACAGATTGCTGATGAAGGTCAAGCACTCCCCCAATCGTCTCTACAAGGTGTCAATGGAGACTTGTGAACCGAAGTGTTTGTTTGCAAGTATGGGAGACCCATCATGGCTATGGCATGCGAGATTAGGACATGTGAATTTCTAATCTCTTAAATTGATGGGTGAAAAGGCGATGGTTATTAGATTGCTGAAGATCAACCACCCCACCCAGGTATGTGAGGGTTGTCTAATTGCAAAACAAACTCGTCTTCCGTTTTCTGGTGTGGCAGCTTACTGAGCCCAAGAGCGGCTCGAACTTGTTCATGCTGATCTTTGCGGTCCTATCTCTCCATCGATGTCGGTCGGCAATAAGTATTTCCTACTCCTCGTCGACGACTTCAGCTGGATGATGTGGGTATATATGCTCAAGGAGAAGAGCAATGCATTCAAGGAGTTCAAGAAGTATAAGGCGCTCGTGGAGAATGAGGCCAGCTGCAAACTAAAGGTGTTTAGAATAGATCGTGGAGGGGAGTTCCTCTTAAATGATTTCAATGCTTTCTGTGCGAACGAAGGAGTTCAGTGACATCTCACGGCGCCTTACACGCCACAACAAAATGGTGTCGTGGAGCGCAAGAACAGGACAACAGTGGCAATGGCAAGAAGCATGCTCAAGAGCATGCACATGCCCAAAAGCTTTTAGGGGGAGGCAGTGCGACATGCAGTGTACATCTTGAACCGTGTGGCCACTAAAGCACTCCCTACCTCAACCCCCTATGAAGCATGGACTAGAAAGAAGCCACGTTTGGACCACTTGAAGGTGTTCGGCTGCATGGCACACATGAAGGTTCCATCAGTTCAAGCAAGAAAACTTGATGATCGGAGCAGTTCAGTAGTCTATCTTGGCATTGAAGTAGGGAGCAAGGCACATAAACTTTATGATCCACGTCGAAACAAAGTTTGCAATAGCCGTGATGTGATCTTTGAGGAGAACAAAAGCTGGAACTGGAGTGAAACTGCTACAAGTGACCATGTCACTTGGGACACGTTCTCCTTCAAGGAACGAGATGATGAGGATGCCACAGTAACCGGTGAGGTCCCTAAGACTCCTTCATCTTCGACAGCTGCCATGGTAGCTCCATCCTTCCTGACGCCAGGAGTAGCTAGATCAACGGGATCGATCCCACTAGGGATGCCAGGGGCAAATTTGACACCTCCTGGATCGATCCCACTAGGGATGCCAGGGGCAAATTTGACACCTCCTGGAGCTTAAGCGTGGTAGGATCGCCAGCTGTTGGAGAACCGCTGTTGCCACACACTTTGGTAAGCTGGAACTCTCCAGTTTCATCCACGTATGGTGAGAAACCACACAAGTTCCGATCTCTTGCTGAAATTTATGAAGAGACAGAAGAAGCACATCTGCCGGTGTAGGATCTGCTGCAGATTGCAATACAGGAGCCAGTAACCTTCTCAGAAGTAGTCAGGGAGAGGCAATGGGTTGATGCAATGGATCATGAGATTGCCTCAATTGGGAAGAATCAGACATGGTTGTTGACCAACTTGCCAAAAGGGCACAAACCCATTGGTTTAAAATGGGTTTATAAGCTCAAAAAGGATTCCGAAGGGAAGGTGGTGAAGCATAAAGTGAGACTCGTTGCAAAGGGGTACGTGCAGCATCAAGGAATCGACTTTGATGAAGTTTTTGCTCTAGTAGCAAGAATTAAGTCTGTAAGGTTACTGCTAGCCCTTGCAACTCAATGCAAATGGCAGGTGCATCACATGGATATCAAAACGGCCTTCTTAAATGGAGAATTGCAAGAGGAAGTCTATGTTCTCCAGCCAGAAGGATACAAAGTGAAACAGCAAGAGCACAAAGTGTACCGGCTATCCAAGGCACTTTACGGGCTTCGCTAAGCACCCCGTTCTTAGAACCTTCGGCTGGATAAAAGTCTGAAGCAGCTGGGGTTCTCCAAGTGCCCTCAGGAACATGTCGTGTACATGGGAGCAAATGGAACCGGTATTGTGATTGTTGGGGTCTACGTTGACGACCTCATTGTGATAGGCATAATAGTTGCTGACATCCAAGATTTCAAGCACCCGATAATGAATGAGTTTGAGATATCTGATCTCGGACTCCTCTCTTACTACCTCAGCATTGAGGTGGAACAAGGACAAGACAGAATCACTCTCAAGCAATCAGGGTATGCAAAGAGGATTCTACAACAGTTTGGTATGGAAGACTGCAATTCATGCAAGTGTCCCATGGAACCGAAGCTACAGTTGGGTAAAGATACTAGTAGAGAGCCTGTAGATCCAACTGAATATCGGCGTGTCATTGGAAGCTTGAGGTACTTGCTACATACTCGACCTGATCTCGCATATTCGGTTGGGATGGTCAGTAGGTACATGGAGAGGCCAACAGTTATGAATCAGAAAGTAGTTAAACAGATCCTGCGGTATCTGAAAGGTGCTGTTGAATTTGGACTGGAATATACAGGTAGAGATGATGGGAAGTTGGTCGGGTTCTGTGATAGTAGCTTGGCCGATGACATTGATGACAGGAAAAACACTAGTGGGATGGTGTTCTATGTCAACATCAATGTGATCTCATGGGCATCACAAAAACAGAAGAGCGTTGCAAGGCAGAGTTCATGGCAGCTGCAGCAGCTGCATGTCAAGCTTTATGGCTGAGGGGTTTATTGAGTGGAGTGATGGGACGTCCTCCGGAACCAGTCAAGCTGTATGTCGACAACAAGTCAGCAATTGTGTTGATGAAGAACCCAATGTTTCATGGGAGGAGCAAACATATCAACACCCGATTCCATTTTATTCGTGAGTGTGTTGAAAGAGGAGAAATAATTGTTCAACACGTTAGTGGAGAAGAACGGCGTGTATATATTCTTACCAAGTCACTTGACAAACTAAAATTTTCAGAGATGCGCAAGTTGATTGGTGTCAAAGATCTTACACGACCAAATCTAGATTAGGGGGAGTCTGTTGGAAATAATCAAGATTTGGTTTGTCCGAGTACGGATAGGGAAAGTTTTGTCTAAGTTTGTTTAGTCAGGTTCAGAATCGATTCCGGTTTGCAATCATTTTCGGTTTGTTTAGCCCAATTAAGATAGAAGTACTCTCTATTTCTAAGTTGTAAAGATGCGTATAAATAGTGGGAAAAAACTAGAAAAGGTGTGAAGTTCGGTACTGCAAAATTGCCGCAAAACTCCTCTGTTTGTTGTCGATTTTTGTCATCGAGCACTGTTCATCATGAGTACTATTCATCATGAGTACTATTCATTATGAGTACTGTTCATTGTTTTAGACAACGCATGCTCGAAAGGACTATCTACCACCTGGTCTGAAGGCTTGGACTGGTCGTGGTCGTAGAAGAAGTTACAACTACCTGGTCGCAAGAGTATCGACCACCTGATTTCTTCTGTCCAATGACTTGGGAGCGTGTTCGATCCTCTGGTAACTTACTACACCTTTGACAACAATTGAGGCACTCATGGCCCTGTTCCAGCTCCACAATCTGATGGCCATCAGGGCCACAGAGGCGCTCATCGGGCATGGAGGACAGAAGGGCCTAGATCATGACACAGACCCGGTCGTGGGGGGAGCAGCGCTGCTGCAGGTTTGAGCGCTACCGCTCCTTAGTTAGGAGTAAGTCTTTTGCAATCAATGAGGTCGAAAATTCAAGACCGCCTAGAAGTTATGTTTATCGTTTTGCTCCAATTAAGGCCATGTTATATTAGTCCTTGTCGGTCGAGAACATCTACTGCAGTGGCGTCATGTGTTCTACCTGTTGAATGTAATCCCGTGTTAAGTTGGTATCGCCATGGTGTCACTACCACACCCAGTTTGTCGATTCTTCATCTTCCTGCCACGATCGCTCAACACGACAAAACAACACCCATGCCCAGATCGCATCTTGCTAAGCTCCACCGTACTACCACAAGTCTGTAGTGGGACATAATGGGCTAAATAATTTGTAACACCTCATTGTTAATTGTGCCATATTGATGTGCGGATGCCGGTTAGATAGTATTCCCACTTGGTACAAGAGGGGGCTCCCGGCGTGTGGTTAACCCAATGGAAACGAAACCCTAGCAGGCATAATAACTTTGGGGTGGGACATTGTAAAAGCCTCGTGATATTGGCTTAGTCACACGCCTTCGAAAGCGTGTCTTGGCCGACATTTTAAGCAATTATCTCTTGTGAGTAAAGTTGTACCACATCTGCAGAGTTTAAAATGAATTCAATAAATATTTTTGGATGGTTAATCCTTGTAGAAAAATTGGACGGTTAGCCATCTGATAGGAGGGTAACCTTCACCACATTTGTATGGAGGTTATCCACTATAAAATTGAAAATTGAAAAATTGATTTTAGTTATGGATTAAACTGTCTTGGAACTTAGTAAGAATATTTAAATAGAAAATATCATTTTGTGCAAATTGAGCCATATAAGCCCCAACTTGGTTAAACATGTATGCATTATAATTTTGTTATTGGGTATAACTTGCGGAGTACAAATATTTGTACTCACTTTGCTTAAATAAATTGTTGTTCAGAGGAGGAGTACTACGAGGAGGGTGAGGACTTGGATGACTAGGCTATGCCCCTAGACGATTACATGTAGGGATGGCAATGGGGCCCCATTCCCCGTTCCCCGATGGGGAATTCACCCATTAGGGGTCGGAGATGGGGCTATTTCTCCCCCCACGGGGATGCTAATACGGAAAAAATCATTCCCCATCGGGTGAAGCGGGGACGGGGCTATTCCCTTACTCCCCATCCCCGTTACCCACATGGGCCCCCGATAGTCATTGGCCATATGGCCCATATCCCATATGGGCCACTAGTAAGCCCACTACCACAGTTCCCACTTCCCAAGCAGTAAGCATAACTACGTAAGTATGTAACCCTAGCATCCCATATTCCCAAATCTCAATCGGTGCTTCCCAATTCCTGTGCTCCCGGTGACACCCCTTCCTTGCTCCCAAGACTCGGCACTCCTGCAGTTAGCGGCTTAGCGTGGACCTTGCAGATCCCTGGTCGTTGCTCCTCCAGAGTCCGGACTCCGGTCCTCCCTTGCTCCTCTGATTGGCGCGCGCAAGCTTGCCCCTTTCTTTTCTCCTCAAGACCAAGACTCCCACACTCCCATGTTGGCGTTCTTTCGTTAGAGGGAACTGTCGGCTGGGGATCATCGGCCGAATTTCGGGTTTGGGTCCCCGTGGGGCCCCGATAACCCGATGGGGACGGGGAACGGGGGAGAATAGCACCCCGAGGACAGGGATGGGGACATGAACGGGGATTTTTTCTTCTCACTGGGATGGGGATGGTCTACCACTCCCCGCCGGGGAATGGCCCCATTGCCATCCCTAATTACATGTGGTTAATCATGTGGCCTACCTATAATTTATCATTTCGTTGTACTTTCTTTTTGGCCTCTAGCCCTTATGTAATAAACTTGAATTATTATGAATAAATTGTGTATTATGGTTGTGCTATCATCTTTTGTTTTGACTGTGTACACTAACTGTTCCTGGATTAGTGTGTGAGACACAGAGAATCCAAGATCCTTTGCTCCTGGGTTCGACAATAACATATATGTAGTGCGGTTATACACGGGATACAATATGACTCACCCGTTTGAGCCACTCTTTGCTTGCTACGTCTTCGTCTGCGTACATCTCCTAGTTTTGCGTCGAGCATGTCCTGTTGGATACGTTAGCCGGTCCGAACAACGTGTATCGGTTCGGAGGGGGTACGGAGACCATTGAGTGGGCGGAGGTGAATCAGCAAGCTGACTCTGGCTTAGCTGAGTCTGTCCAACGTTAAAGTCGTCTAGTCGAGTCATGCCAAACTGGTTGCCACCTACAATCATGTCAGTAATGAAGGAATATAGAAATCCACGCCCGGATCGTCCGCCCCCCAGATACGCTGTTTGCAAGTCCCTTGGTGCGGAGGACCTCTCGCCTTGACCGTGCGATCTGCCAGCGACCCCGGAGGAACTCTACCCTTCATACGATACTCGTCATGGTCAACGACGACGAGGTGGGTGTAACATCCCAAAGTTCTGTTACCAAATATATAATTAATAAAGTTATTATTTTATTGGATTTTCTAAGTTTTAAAAGAGTTTTTATCGAATTTCTTCAATTTCCTAGATTTAAAAAGTAAAAATAGAATTTATTGAGTTTTATGAGTTTTTATTGATTTAAAGTGAAAAAGGAAAATTTTAATTAATTTCTAAAACTTCTTGGATTTTAAAAAAGTTTTTCCTATTTTCTCGAAATTAAAAATAATTTATGTACAAAATTAAAAACAAACCTTAAGTTAAAAATAATTTTATAAGTTCAAAAATAACATCCCAATTTTGAGCTTTTTGAAGATTTAAAATAAAAGGAATCATTTGCAATTTATTGGATTAATTTAAAGCTTAATTTGACATTTTAGAAAATGAAAAACATTTTAAATAATTAAAATAAATTCAAAATTATTTTATTCGCTCTTTTCGTGGTCCAATGATTTTTTTGGAATTTTCTTGGTCTTTTCTGAATTTATTTATTTTTGGATTTTCTTTTATTTTTTTCCTTCCTTTATTTTTCTCTCTCTCCTGCTCATCTTCTTTGTCACGACGTCTTTTCTTCTTTTCTGTTCTTTTCTTGAACTGTGAAGCCATGCCATGGCCGAGCCGCCACCACCCAGCCCGACCACCGTTGACCACCGTCGGCACCGCCCCTCGCCGCGCCACCCCCTTCCCGAGTCATGCCGTCCCTTCTCTCCCCTCTCCCACGCCCCCACGCAGTGCAGCCCGAGCCAGCCCGAGCTCCAACAGCATGTCACGCCCTGGGTAGCAACCCCCGAGAGCCACCGTGCAAACTGGACTAGTCCCATGATCAGTCGCTAGTCTGCACAGTTTCAACAACGATGTGATCTCAGCCATACAACAAAGTAAAGAAGAATCAGACAAATTAACACTTATACAACAAAATACCTTATGGTCAAAATTGTTACAGAGGTCTGCCGCACAGGGCTAACAACAAAAGAGCTCACAGCGGAAAGCAATATTAACACGTGGAGGCCATTCGACATGCCTATAGGCAATCGAGTGGAGGACGTCCTAACATGAGAGGTCTTCAAAGACCTCCTCTTCAAAGAGCTCGGAGCACCCTGGGAGGTCTTCTTCAGCTGCTGATCAACCAGAGGACACAAACCATGAGTACTTTGAATGTACTCAGCAAGCCGTAGGGAATTGTATGCAAATATTATTCATGCAAGGCTCAACAAAGAATAGTTTTATGGTTACTTTGCAGAAAGCCAAATTGACATGAAATACAATACGTAGATTGCAAAGCACAAGTTGGAAAGAGTAGTACATAAGTAAACAAGTTCTTCGAAAACAGCTCGTGACCACCCTGGTCACTTCCCAGACCACTCACGACCACCCTGGCCATGAGCCATACCACTCAACAAGTTTTGAGAAAGTCTACCCCTTGCGTGAAATCACCAGGCAGGTCCATAACTGGGGACACGGCTATTCGAATAGATTTACACTCTGCAGAGGTTGTACAGCTTTACCCACAAGACACGACCTCTCTAGTTTGTTTAGCACCCGTCAATGCCCTTGCTCACTACCTTAGGTAAGCAGGTTAGAGCTCGTGACAAAGCCTTTACAAGGTTCTGTTTTGACTCGGTTCCGCTCGCTAAGGTTTCACCTTCCTGGCCCACTCTTGCGCCAAGTGTGCGTGTCCATCCCATGTCTTACACACTTTCACCAAAATGGAACCGAATCAAAGCATTGCCAATTGGTTGGCCAGGACCACCCCATAATGGTCTTGTGGTTGCATGGTATGGTCCGGATCAATAGCTTACAAGGTTAAGTCCTTAGTGGTTGCTCAAGCGAGATCTCCTCATCCCAATGTGCTTCCTGCACCCCCTTTACTGCATGATCACTAGCCTAAGTGAAAATATTTTGGGTTCCACCCGGCCAATGACTACCCTAGCCATGGCACAACAAAATTTACTAATGGCAACACATGCCAGGGCAACGTATGCCAAGGCAACACATGCCAAGACAACACGTGCCACAATTCCATATTCACTTAGTCAAGTTTATCATCAATGAGACAAGTGATCGAGAGACATCGCATAACTAAGAAGGTCTAAGCAACATACACACCCAAGTTGGTTATCACAAAGAGGTCCAACTAGGATTACCCAACCTATGGTGGTCCAAAGGTACATGTCAACATGTCATCACAAGTATTGAAGGAGTCATACGGTCGAGTAGGTGATTAGCTAATTCCCAAACCATTTTTATACAAATAGCCATGCAAGTTGGTATAAATCAACATAACTTTGCAAACTGGGAACAACATGATCAAAGGTCTATGACTTGCCTTCGATGAAGAGTGAAGATGCTTCAGTAGAGGTCACTGGGTCCAAGAACTCCTCTAAGAAGCTGGAATCTACACGTGCGAAAAGAGATAAATAAATACAACAAAACAAAATAAAAACCAAAGCTACCAAACCAGAACCAAAAGAAAGGCACAGAAATAGAAACGGGCACTGGAAAGGAGGTCCAACAAGGAGGTCCTGAGGAGATGGTCCAAAGGAGGAGGTCCAAAGGAGATTCTGAGGGGATAGCTCTTGAGGAGGAGGTCCAAAGGAGGTCCTAGGATCCAACGAAGGATACGACTACTCCACGTGGTTGTAAAAGGGACACCACTACGTGACATGGTTGTGAAAAAGATACAACCACTCAACATGGTCGTGCGAGCAAAAGGGGAATAAGGCGCGGAGAAACTCACCCGGAGAGAGAGAGAGAGAGAGAGAGAGAGAGAGAGAGAGACGGGAGGAGGAGGACGAACGGCGTGGATGCTCCGGTGAACTCGGCGACGGCGATGTGGTTGAAGACGGTGCAGGCTCTAGCGACTCCTTGGCGAAGCTTCAAGCATGAGAAAGCAGGGCGAGAGCAATAGAGTGTTGGGTTAGGAAAAGGTGATGAAAGATGACTGCTCAGGCTTTTATAGCCAGGGGAAACGAGAAGAGTCACGGAGACTCAGAGACGCACGTGTTCAAGGGTAGGTGAAGGAGGAGATGGGAGCAGGTCGGGGAGGAGATAAGAGGGGGAAACTGGTACTGCAAAAAGCAGCAACATTTAATGCGACACAACATCATTTAATGCTCAAGGACCTTTGCGTCAACAGCGATGCGACGAGAGGAAGAAGAAGGTGAACAGGATTGAAAGGTGGGACCGGTCAAAGCTCGGGAGAGTGGTCCAACCAAAGAGGGGGTCACAGTCAAGGGGGAGGTCGTGACCCAAGGGGTGGTCATGACACCAGGGGTGGTCGTGACACCTGGGGTGGTCTTTGGAAAAAGACCAAGAGGGTGGTCGCAGCCCAAGGGGTGGTCGCGGCCCAAGGGGAGGTCCAAACAAGAGGGATATCTAAACCAAAGGGAGGTCTAGACTGAGGGGGAGGTCCAAACGAGAGGGAGGTCTAAACCAAAAGGAGGTCTAGACTGGGGAGGAGGTCCAAACGAGAGGGAGGTCTGGAGCAAACAAGGAAAGGAGATCCTAACACCAAAGAACTCCAGCAACTCCAAAGGAACCAAACTCGAATTAGTTGAAGTTGGATTAGTTCATGTTAAAGCGTTGCAAATTTTCCGAAATCTCCAAGTTAAGCTTGAGCAAATTCAACAAACCAAATGGTTATTTTTATTTTTGAAAACTCAGAAACTCGGAAAAACTTGGGACGTTACACAGCATCAATGGTTGTCAACCACCTCTCTCCTCTTTTCTCCGCACTCAAAGCATTAAAATCAATTCTGTCTGAAGCGAAACGTCCCCACTAACCTCACCCACGTTACCATATCATCAATTGCACGTTTCCTCCACTACATGTAATCAATTTTATAGTTTTCTTCATTCTTGATTTCAACCCAAAATTGCTCAATTAATTCTCAAGTGTTTCCTGTTAATTCTCAAGTGGGATTCGATCGGAATGGATTTCATCACCGGTCTACCCACGTCCCCGAAGAAGAATGATGCCATTTGGGTTGTCATCGATCGATTGACTAAGGTGGCACATTTCCTTCCCGTCAAGACTGACCTTCGGGTAGGTCTTTTGGCGGAACTCTATATCGCCCGCATCGTGAGTTTGCACGGTGTGCCGAAGACGATTGTGTCGGATCGTGGATCCCTTTTCACGTCTCGTTTTTGGCATAGCTTGCAAGAAGCTATGGGAACTCGTCTTGCTTTCAGCACGGCATTTCACCCTCAAACTGACGGTCAGACCGAGAGGGTCAACCAAGTTTTGGAAGACATGCTTCGTGCTTGTGTCCTTTCCTATGGGAAGCATTGGGAGAAATGCTTGCCATTCGCCGAAGTTTTCTTACAACAAGGTTTTGAGGCCGTCTCGGCATGGCACCTTTCGAGGCCTTATGCGGGAGAAAGTGTAGAACCCGTTGAACTGGTCGAGACCCGTGAAAGACCTCTCTTTGGCCCGGACTCAATCAATGAGGCCGAGCGCCAAGTCCGGCTTATTATTGGCGTTTGCATGACAGCTCAATCCGAGCAAAAGAGCTATGCGGATCGCCGTCGACGTGAGTTGCGTTTTGAGCCTAATGACTTTGTTTATCTCAAAGTCTCTCCTTTGAAGGGCCATCAACGTTTGGCGTCAAGGGCAAGTTGGCTCCTCGATATGTCGGTCCCTACCGCGTTATCGAGAAGAAGGAGCTGTTGCCTATAAGTTGGAATTGCCACTGCACTTGAGGGGGTACATGATATTTTCCATGTGTCCCACTTAAGAAGTGCCTCCGTGTTCCAAGCGAGGAAGCTCCGTTGGAAACTCTCGATGTCCGTGAAGATTTGACCTATCGCGAGCACCTGTTAGATACTCGATGAGTCCGAACGAAGGACAAGGAATAAGACCATCAAGTTCCTTAAAGTTCGTTGGTCGAACCATTTCGAGGATGAGGCTACTTGGGAAAGAGAAGATCGTCTGCGTGCGGACTATCCATCTTTCTTTACCGAGTGAGCCAAATCTCGGGACGAGATTTTTGTAAGGGGGGAAGATTTTGTAACATCCCAACTGTATAAACAGGGTTGTTCAAGTATAATTATATGTGTAGAAATTAAAAACTTTTTCTCACACCTTGAAAACCCCTAAACACTCATGTAATTCTTGTCCAAGAGTTGTGTAATCCAAAAACACAAGCTCTTGTTGACCAAAAGTCAAACTCCTTTTCCAATTATCATAAATCTTGTGCCAAACATTTGGAAAATGTTTTCCTTGGTCCTAAAACTGAGGTGGGACCCCTCTGAAAAATATCACAAGTTGTAAAACTTGTTTGATAAATTTTGGAGGTAAACCAAGTCCTTGAACAACCTTCGTGAATTTCCTGAGAAAAATGCATTGCATAATAACCTCTGGAAATTTTATGTAAGGTTAATCTTAATGTCAGCAAGCTCCAGTTAAAATTGCATAATTTTTGGAGTGGTTTTGCTATCCCAAACAATGTTTCAAAGTCTCAGCTATTTTATAACTCATTTCAACATGCCTTGCTTTTGGCCGAGCCACCTTTTCATTTTGGGTTGAACCTAACCAAGTCCGGGCTCAACAGACCTCCATTTCCACCTTGATGAGGTCGTAGCCGTTGGATTCAAATCCTACAGCCACGACCTCCTCCTAAACCATCACCGCCAGACCTCCCACCTCATCGAGGTCTTGGCCATTTGGATCAAAATCCACGGCCCCGACCTCTCCTTAGATTATCTAGCGCCTGAGTCCTCCCACCTTGTTGAGGTCGTAGCCGTTGGATTCAATCCAAAGGCCACGACCTCCTCCTCAAACATTCACAGTGAGGTCCTCCCACCTACTTGAGGTCATCGCCCTTGGATCAAAGATCCATGGCCATGACCTCCCCTCTCTGTCAAAATCCTTCAGACCTCCCACCTTGTTGAGGTCGTAGCCATTGGATTCAGATCCAAAGGCCACGACCTCCGCTGCAATTCATCGCAGCCCAGGACCTCCCCCATCTCATGTTGTGCACCATTGGATTTAAAATCCACGGTCACGACCTCCTCCTTACCTCGTCATGATCAGACCTCACAAGACGTGAGGTCGTGAGCCCTTGGATTTAAATCCAAAGGCCATGACCTCCCCTCGTGTTCTCAAGTTCATGTGCGGTTAAGACCTCACAGAGGTCCGCACTGCTGGATTGAGATCCAACGCTTTGGACCTCTGTCCCATTTTCTCACGTCGCATACACATTAAGGAAATCGTGAGGCCATGACCTCCCATCCTCGATCGTGTGGTGGGACCTCCTCCCGATCATTTAGGCGTAACGGTTCAAAAATTACATCGAGGGCAGGACCTCCCCATCCACTCGATCCAACGGTGGATGTGAGGTCTGTTCTTCTTCTACCTTGGGCACGCGTGCGTGCCGTAGTGGCGATGGGCAAAGTCGAGCCTGTCATTTCCAACGGCTCGCCTGCAAGCATTAAATGCATGTCGGCCCTTTCGCACCTAGGCCACACCTGTCTCAACCTACCTGTCCCATCAATCGTGTCCAAGCTCGGGACCTCCCATGGACCTCCCCATGGGCTAAGCTCACCATGAGCTTAACCCATGGTGCAGACCTCTGTGCCATTGGTATAAGTTCCTCGAGCTCCCCTTTGGCTTCTTTTACACACTTGGAGCTTGCCATGCAGGTGCTTGGTGAGCTCCTACCTCCACCGACCTCCCTCTTGGCCATTGTAGAGAAGCTTGGAGCCCTCGGTGGCACAGTGTTCCAGTGGCTCCCTCTCAACCTCTAGCTCATTTTAAGCTCCCCCAAATCTCCTGAGTTGAACCTAACTCGTTGTTAGGTTGACATTTTCAGGAGTGGGCTAGTGGAGCTTGAAGCTTGGAGTTGGAGCTTGGGCTTGAAGCAGCGGAGCTTCCCATCTTCTCCAACTCAGGCCATCACCATCCTCGACCTCCCCGGCACCTTCAGGACCTCCAGGTACTTCCTGATAGTCCTTTAGCGCTGGGCACCCGCATGTATGAGGTTGCGGAGCTTTTATTTGGGCACACGCTTGATTGGATGTCGCGGAGCTTTATTTCACATTTTGGATTTTGCCGTGTGGTGCCTTCGTGCCCCTCTCCGGCTCGCCGGCGTTTAAGGCCGTCGCCGCCGTTGAGAGGAGGTCCACTGGGTGCGCAAAGTTATTGTGCACTCAGTGGTACCATTGGATGTCGCCGGCGAGGCCTACATCGCCGGCGAGGACCATCTCTTCAAACCCGGGTCCTTGTCGGACAAGGCAGTGGCGCCATTGTCGTTTTTAGGACAAAGATTTGTCGCGTTAAATGCACTAATCAAGTGCTCAAATCATTGAAATCATTGGCATGTCTTAACTGCATTTAATCCTCCCCTTGCGCGCATTTAAGACCTCCCGCGCGCGGACCTCCTCGTTGTCCCGCGCATTTATCTCATGTCCAAGCACGCGTGCGGCGCAAGCACGCGTGGTCGCGAGCTCTGGGACGTCCATGACCTCCTCTCGAGGAGATCCGGAGCGCCCAAGACCTCCCTTGCGATCGTAGCCGTCCAGACCTCCCTGGAGGTCAGTGATGTTAGACCTCGCGTGGACCTCCTCGAGGTCATCTCTCGCCGCTTATGTCCTCCCCTGTGTTGATCGCGGCTGTTGAGGACCTCCTCCGTGTTGTGGCCGTTGGATGTGCCATCAACGGCCACGACCTCCCTCACTCGCACATGCTTGCTGCTAGGAGGTCCATGACCTCTGGACCTCTTGAGCACATGTGTTTGTTCACTGGGAGGTCTCGAGCCGTTAGATCTAAGATCTGTGGCTCACGTCCTCCCTTGTATTTCTGGTTTTAGAACTTCAAGTGAACTGTTATTTTAGCCAACTGAAAAAGGTAATAACTTCAAAATTTCATATCTAATTCGTTCTAAATCCAAATGAGGTCATTCAAATTGTGTTAGCTCTGTCTTGAACTTGACTTTAATCCTAAAATGATTGTAAGTTGAGTTCAGCTTCAGAGCACAGTTTTGCCATTAGATTTTAAAACTCACTTTAAATATACACTCAAATTAATGCTTAAAATGTAAAATACATAACTAATGCTCTGTAGATTATTTTTGAGTGAGACCAACTTTGTTGGTTTCCTCTATTTAATGAACTCCCTGTGAAAATTAGTTTTGCGCATGTTGCTGTTATAAAAATGAGGACTTGTGCATTATAATTTTGTTCAAGTTCTTGTTTTTGAAAAATGGTAGAAAGTGCAATCTAGCTCCAAATGGCATGAAATCAATTGTGTTATTCATCTCATGAGGTGCTGGTTTTGCTGTAAAAATCTCAGCATCACCACTTTTCTAGAAAATGTTGCCTTATAATTAAATTAGTGAATAGTGCAGTTTGGTGTTTTAGAAATTTGAGCAGAATTGTTTTGCTCATAACTTTTGCATTGAGAATCCAAATCAATTGGTTCTTATTGCAAAATTCCTAAAAATCATCCTCCTGCTGCTGTAGAAATTTCAGAGTATTTGGAGTTCGTTTGCTGTGCTGTCCTTGATTACTTTAAATCGTTCTTATCGGTTCTTTATCGCTTTTCCGTTAGGTTTCGACATTTGTGGTAATCCCGAGAGTGACCCTCTGCCACAACTTGAGCAAGATCAGCAAGGCAAGCAGTTTGATCATATCCCCTCTAACGTCCCATTACTTTAAAGGTTAATATATTGTTTTACTTCTATGTATGCATGCTACTTTGTGTTAAATGTCGCTAGTAATCCTATAGTTGCATAATCTGTAGGAGTTGTTTATCCTCTACTACCAATGAGCCTAGGTTATTTGTTGTGGTTTGAGCTCGTTGGATGAGCTCTTATCACTTAGTAGTTGCGTTTTCTCTTGCTTAGACATGCTTAGTAACGGTAGTAATGGGCGATCATCGACTTAGTCGATGGTCTTGATCACTCAAAACTGATTATTACTCCTATATGTCCAGCACTTGTGCTTTGATTAATTGTAAAATCAAAAACTGAAAATAAAAGATTGATTTAGACTTGGGCATATTGGATGGATGGTGCGGTTTTGGAATGTGGTGGTATGCTGGGTCCCTAGGACCAAGTACTTGGGTCACTAAGCCAAGCGCTTTGCGTGCTAACCACACGAGGGGATATGGGACCTCTCTTGACTAAGTACTTTGGAAGGTGTTAATTATGAGTGGTCGGTGGGTATGTTTTAATAATGTGTGTGTGTGGTGTTGGGAGGAGCATTAGCAGACCGGTTAGGCTGTCTAATGTGTCCTTGTCCCCGTGGGAAGCGGCTCGTAATTAGCATCGTCCATTGGAAATGTCTCGTAGGACTTAGCCGTGCTTGGCATACCAAAGGTAGTGTGCTTAAAGGAAAGGCGATGCGGCGTGTGGGTACATTGGTACACCCTCGCAGGTTAAAACTATTGAATAGCCTCGCCCTAGGTTATGGACATGCTTGGTAAGGTCATTCAAGAACTAGTCTCAACCTTTAATTAAAACTTGACATGGTTGGTATGAACGGGGAGTTCATGCTATTGTTGTGGTGACTTGGGTTAGTCACTTCCAGGTTGTTCTTGTTGTTGTTACTATGTTACTATCTCGTTGTTATTTTAACAATTAAAATGCTTTGCCAAATTGCCTTCAATCTATTATGTTATTGCAAATGAAACTTGCTTTATGCTAAAATGAGTCTAAAGCCTCATCCACTTAAATAAAGCTTGCATGTAGCTATTTATAGTTCTGTTATCTCACACGTAAGTCTTGCGGAGTACTTTATGTACTCATCTGCCCGTGGTTGTGGTATTTTTGTGGCTTTTGTTGCAGAGAAAGAGGTGAGCTCCAAGAGCCTCTCTTTTGTCTTTGCGTGTTCTTGACTTCTTGACGACTAGCTTGGCGGTCGGTCGGATGCCTAGGGTTAAGGCACACCGATTGGCTTTGTGTTATAGCCATCTTTATGGCACTTTTGCTTCCGCTGTTATCTTAGTAGTTCTTGTTGTTATTTGGCCAGAAGGCCCCTCTTTTGTAATAACCTATTCCTTTAATATTAACTTCTGGTTTGTTGCTTATGTACTATGTGTTGTATGGAATTGATACATTCTTTTGTTGTGAGGTATGTATCTTGCATTCGGGAGTATACATCTCTCGAGACCTGGTTTATTTGGTTGATAATACTAGGGTCAATTGGATGACTAAGTATTATGAGCTTAATAAATCCGGGTGCTCACAGTTTCTCTCTCAAGTGGACCCTCCATTTCTTACACACAAGTATTTTTCTATTTCTATTCTGAAATCTGAATCTGAATTAGGATTTCCAATGAATAGTTCATTTTCGGATTTTCCATCATTTCATGTGATATTCAAACTTCTGGATGTTCGTTCTCTCTTATACGAATTCCGATTCCATCAATTCTTGTTCCTAAATTCATATAAATTCAATACCTTTCTTTCAGTATTTATATAATTTTTAGAGTTTATTTGAATTTTATTTGAATTGTGTTTGAATTTAGCTTGTTTTCGCGTATAAATTTCGATGACTTCGGAGAGACCGATTTTGACATTGTTTCAAAACAACAACTAATTGAACAAGGCAAGTTACATCTTTGATCATATTTGAATCCTATTATTTTAAATTATTATTGCATGCTTATTTCTATTCAATGTAATTTAAATACATCTTTCTAAATTATAGTTATGCCTAAATCCTTTGTACTGCTAGTCTTGAAATTGAAATAAATCTACCTTGACACCTTAGATGAAAATCTAGTTTTTGCAATAGTATGAACTAGAACATTTTGGAAAAAAAAATTATGCTTAGCCATGCTTAGACCTGAAATATTTGACTTGGGAATTTACAACCAAAAATCAAATGTTGTTTAAATTGTATCTATAGCATTAGTGTGTCATAGAAGTTTACAAATGTTATGAAAAATTAAATAAAATCAAAAATTGGTTTGGACTTGTGCGAAATGGATAGTTGGTGGGAGCAGGTTTATGCACGGGCTCAATCTGGGTACGGTTAAGACCTAGTGGTTATTTTGAAAGTCATTCAAGTCAGTTAAGAACCAGTCTTCGAGCCGCATCTTGCTAAGCCCTACCGTACTATCACATGTTCTGAATGGGCAGGACCTGGCTAACTAATTTGCAACGTTTCATTGTCGTCGTGCCATCTAGTTGCATGAGTGTCTTTACGACCTACTTTTATGTATTCCCACCTGGCGCAAGAGGGGGCTTAAATCCGGTGGATGGTTAATCCAAAGGAAGCGAAACCTTGGCGAGGCGGGACTATGGTGGAATGATGCCTTGTAAAGGCCTTGGCATGTGCTATAGACTGCTTATCTAAGGTAGTGAGCGGTGGTATTGATGGATGCCAAACAAACTAGAGAAGTTGCATTATGTGGGTAAAGTTGTACAACCTCTGTAGAGTGTAAAACTATTCAAATAGTCGTGTTCACAGTCATGGAGATGCTGAGCAAAGCCACTCAAAGTTAGACTTTGGTTTTATTTTCAAAATGATTTTGACACAAATGTTTTGGATAGTTTATCCAATTGGGACATTGGGCAGTTAGCCATGTGATAGGAGGGTATCCATCACCATATTTTATATGGAGGTTGTCCTACTATAAAACTTGAGAATTTATAAAATGAATTTTAGTTATAGAATAAATGCTTTGGAACTTAGTACAAATATTTAAAGAAAACGTTGCGTTATGAAAATTCAACCAATAAATCTTCCTTTGATATATCCTTGCGTGCATTATAATCTGTTATCGGGTGTAACTTACGAGCACGGAAGTTGTGCTCACCCTTGCTGAATGCAAATAAATTTCAGAGAAGAAGGACTTCACTACTGGTGTGGATCGCGACGACTAGGCCGCTACCCCAGTCGATTGCCTGTGGCAGATTAGCTGGGCTCTACTACTTTTTCATCGTCTTCCGTTGTGTTCTTTATTGTTGGCTCGTAAGCCTTTCTTGTAATAAACTCTGTTGATTATTAATAAAGTTATGCGAATTATGGATGTTACCATATTTGTTTACTGTGTGAACTAGCTACTGATCATGGGACTATACACAGAGGATTTGGGGGTGTTACTCCTGGGTCCGACAGTGGGTGCCCTAGGTGCCACGGTCCAAACCCTGGCGCCGTGTACTACTCCCTGGCAGGAGCTGGGAGGGTCGTATCCTCATCAGTTGACGGATGGCCGTCACCCTGCGGTCAACTGACGGCTGCAAGATATAATGATGTTAGGCAAAATAAATACTCAGGACGTAAACTAAACATCTCGTACCTCCCGGATGTGTAGTGTGGAAGACTGAGGGGGAGCGCTAGTCTGAGTATGGGGTATGGATAGCAAAAGTGATGCATCCCGATGGACATGCAGCTGGAGAACGACATGTTGTTAGCAGAACCTAAGGCGGAATAAAAAAACAAAACATAAATTTGTACATAACTTACCTCCTCGCCGATCTGGAGCGCAGATGACCAACAGGAAGCGCTAAGACGCTCACTAGTCTGACTAGGCCATGCTGACCTAGCAGGTCAGCATGTTCCCTCCACTCAGTGCGCAGCGTGTAGGACGCCGTCTCTCGAATGACCGCAACTCATGTTCTTTATTTAGTTCTTACACTCCGCGAAGATGTACTTCAAAGTGCTCAGAAGCCCTAGTACGGTATGCTCTAGGCTGTGGATGGCGGTCTCCGATCCACTTGTAATACGCTGCAGCCGCTCCAACTGAAGTGACAGACATAACTGGTTCGGTAACAAATAGTAGAAATATCATCAATGAAACGAGCAAAGGTTGTACGTGTTTTACAGTGTCGTCACGCTGCGAAGCATTGTGTCGATTGAACGAGTGGTGGAGCCTCTCCTGGTGCGTCTCCTACTTCGGACGCTCTGGTGGAGGACGGGTGAGTCTAGTGCATGACTATGGTACGTACCACTCGATGTATTGACAGTATATCCGTACGTTGTATGGTCACTGATCCTACAAGATCTCTATGTACACCGTCTCTGCCCAAGCCGTAATCCACTCATGTTGTACTACTTGCCAATGCTCAGCATGTCAGCCTGCCCTCGATTGTCGGCATTCTGGAAAGATTAATGTTAGAACAACAGATGTAGGTATGAAGTGTAAACATTACTCGGATGGAGTTGGACTCACAAGTGGACGGCTCGCTGCAGGATCCTTCCGTCGGGAGGGGGCACGAGCTAGTACAAATTGAACTATCGCATTACACGATGCGATGCATAAGGCTCCACCATATGTGTAAACACTAGGTGGTAGGTTGTCGCTCATAATTTGGCATCCTGCGTGCATTGCACGGACAACACGTGTGGCGCTACCATGTTCACGAAATCTGGGCTCCATGGAGCCCATATGATGTCGTTGTCATCCAACAACTCAAACTCGTTGTGGAACAATGAGTAGCATCTCGTCGGTCTATTCTTGGCCCAGTGTAACTAGGCAGCAGTCCACCGGTAGCCCATAGTGGGCCCGTCTATCGGGTCATGTAACTCGGGGTACGGGTGCACTAGTTTCTCAAAGGAGGGCCACCCAACAGGGGAGTGCTCCCAACTCCACAGCTACAGGAGCACGTAACAGATGACAAGGCTCAGTTTCACACCGGTGTCACGCCGCAAAGCGTCACACAAGCCCATGTATGTGGCACAAAGAACGGCTGATCCCCAACAGTACTGAGGCATCGCCCTAGCCTCCTCATCAGCCAAAGACTCGGCGATGCGGACAAAGTTGGGGTACACACAATCGCTCTGTGTGGTGGGAAACAGGACCGAACCAAAGAGATGAAGAAGGCAAGCGACGAGGTGCGTTCTAACAACCTCGTCAGGTGTATCCTCCGAGCATTGACTGAAATTCCTCAGCCAAGTTCGAGGGACGCCACGAGCACTGTCCAGGACAGGTATGCCAAACCGATGCCCCAACCAGGCCTTCCAGTCCGCCGACGAATAGCCTGGAACAAGTGGCTCACCCTTGATCGGGAGACCGATCAAGAATGAGACGTCCTGGAGAGTCACCGTCATCTCACCCCACCGAAAGTGGAAGGTGTGTGTCTGAGGTCTCCACCTGTCGACAAGTGCCGACATCAGACTGTCATCCCGGGTGAAGTGACGTCTGAAGGAGAGCAGCCTCGCAAAGGGCAACAAGCCCGTGTCTCAAAGGATTGGGATGTAGCGACCGTCCAGCTGCCATTAATCCCTCCCAGACCGAAGTACGAGGGGTACAGGGCCATCAGCGTCCTCGTTGATCCAGAAACTCCGGAAGAGGCATGTCTTGCAAGAGATGGAAGAGACATATTATTAGTAAAAAGATTGATAATGATGATAAATTACTACAAATTAAAAATTACAAATAAATACAAACAACAAATTAATATACACTAATTAACTACGATCAAATTAATTACGACTAATTAAGCACAACAAAATTATTTTTGACTAAATTAATCACGACTAATTAATTATGACAAATGAACTATAAATAAATAATTACGACTTAATAATGACAACTACATTATTCAGACTAACTTAATTACGATGAATTAAATAGCACTAAAATAATTACGACTAATTTATTACCATAGATTAACTACATAAAATTAATTACGACTAATAAGGCAACTCAATTAATTATGACTAATTAATTACGCACGGTTAACTATGACTAAATTAATTACAACAAATTAATGATGGCTAAATAATTAAGACTTAATTAACTACGACTAATTATTTATGACTAATTAATTAATTAACACTAAATAATTACGACTAATTAATTGATAACTAATTAACTATGCCTAAATAATTACAACTAATTAATTATGTAAGATTAATTTAACTACGACTAATTAGTTGCGACTAATAAACTCACAAATTTTCTTACGAAAATTTGAAAATGACTAACTTAAGTACGCCTAAATAAGTACAACTAATTAACTATGAACATTTCACTATGACTAATTTACTAACTACACAATTAATAAAGAAAGTACGTACGAGAAAAAAAATTACCTACTAACATGACTGCTATTGACGGTTGTAAATAATGCTTAATCATTTGCGAAACGAAATCAACAGAACGAGCGAGAATGAGAAAGCGAGCAAGCGAGGATGGAGCGAGCGAGGATGAGAGTTTGTGAACCCTTTCGTCGCCGCCTCGGAATTTATTGCCGCGGCGGGAGGAATGGGATTCCGTCCTGTGCACGAGGCTTGCATGCATGCATCTGCATGCAGAGACAAGGACGCGACATGGAATAAAGTGTGAAAGTGATGGATGGCGGTGGGGGGGGAAGTGATGGATGGTGACAGGGAATCTAGAGCAGGGAGGACTGGCTGGTGCGCATGGGTGAGGTCCGGGTGAGGAGGGATCGGCAAAGCTGTCCGGCCAGGCGACATGTCGCTAGTCTGTGCGATGGTTGTGGGCAGGAGGCTTCTCCGGGCAACACTTGTGTGGACACGGCTTGTTTGAGTGGTGCACATGCGGACACGCCTTGTTTGGGCAGTGGCCATGCGAACATGCCTTTGTCCGGGCGATGGCCGTGCGGACACACCTTTGTCCGCATGGTGGTCGTGCTGACACGATGCTTTCCGGGTGTAACATCCCTATTTTCCTGAGTTTTTGAAAATTTTGAAAACTTTAAAAATTAACCATTTGGTTTTATTAATTTGCCAAAGCTTAAATTGTAATTTAGAATTTTAAAAGCAGTTTAATTTGACTTAATTAAAACTTGAACTAATTAAAGTTGGTTTAAGTTGAGTTTTGTTGGATTTTAATTTGGTTTTTCCTTTTGCCCTAAGTTAAAAATAATTAATTGCAAAAACTAAAAGCAATAGTTAAGCTGAAAATATTTTTACTAAGTTCTAAATAATTCAAGGGATTTCTGTGAATTTTCCTAGAATTTTTGGACGGCTTAAGCTATTTTCTAAAAATGCTTTTGCTTTTCTGGTATTTTCTAAAATCAAAATCCTTAGAAATCCCCCCTAAGCCTTTTGGGTCGAATTCCCTCTTGGCCCATTCCTGCTTTTTTTTTTTCATGTGACGCTCTCCTCGCCCGCTCAGGCTCTTCGCCACCATCCAATCGAATCGGACGGCTCGCGTCTCGCGCCTCCCGTTCCGCTTGCCATTGCATTGCCGACGACGCGGGCCTCGCTTGTCCCATCGCCCACCCGGTCATCCCTACCTCCCACTAGCAAGACTTTAGTGCGCCTCGAATGTGAATGCATGGCATGCTGTCATCGCCGCTTAGCCTCGCTTGTCCAACTTTGGCCGCACCGTCCCCTCTCTGTCACGCCGTCAGCGCCCCTTTTCGCCCCTTCTCCGTGAATCCGCGCGCCTCGCCGCCCGCCATTAAAGCGAAGCACGGCGACCTCTCCTCCTCCTCCGCCTTGCCGCTTATAAAGCGAGCAGGGACCGACCGCCCTCCTCTCTCTTTCCTCACCTCTCTTCCCTCTCTCCTCCGAAGCCGCGATTGAGTTTTCTCGCCCGGCCGTGGAGCTTCCGCCACACCTGCCGCCGCCAAGTCTCCTCCGCCGCCAACCTCGCCACCGCATCGCCGACAAGAAGGCCTTCCCGTCTTGCGCCTCCTCGTCCCGAGTCCCACCGGAACCCCCGTCATTGCCGAGCCGCCGCCTCGCCGCTCCGCCTTCGTCGCCGACCTCCCGTGCCGCCAGCGTCCTCGCCGCCATGAGCATCAGCTTTTTGCGACTTCTCTTGGTGCCCTCGCCGCTGCCGCCATGCTGCTCACCGGCGACCATTAGGCCGAGCGCTCCGCCGCTCGTCCCACGTGGTCGCCACTGTGGCGCCACCTCGCGCCAAGATGGCGCCGTGTCACCCTCACGACGCTGCTGCCTGGGCCGGCGCCGAGTGGGGATTTTTCGGATTTTCTTTAGGAAAATAATTCCGGAAAATCAGGAAAATCTCCATTTCATCATTTTATGTGTTTTTCCAACTTCCTTTGGCCATAACTTTCTCATTCGAACTCCGATTCGAGTGATTCAAATTTCTAAACTCATATAAAATCCTTTTCTTCCTGTTAGTATTTATTTAGTATTTATTTGGATTTTATTTAGAGTTGTTTTATTTATTTAGCTTTGTTCGCACGTATAGATTCCGGCGTTTCGGAAGATTTCGCAGACCCGACGACCGAAGCACCTCTACTCTTCAACGAAGGCAAGTCGTAGACCTTTGATCATATTGAACCCATCTTTATAAAAGTATATTGTTTTATATAAACAGGCATTGCTAATTTTATAATAAATGGTTTCGGGAGTAGTTAATTACCTAATTGCCATTATACCTCCTTGATGAATTGAGATCGACATGTATCCTTGAATGACATAATCCTTGGACACCCTATGATGGTTAATTATTAGATGGACATTATTGTAATACCAACTTGGGTATCGTGTTTGCTTAGCCATGCTTTGGTAGACGTCAGTCTCGCCTTGAATCATTCAATATTAGTTTACCCCCAGCGCACCGGTATGTGGCTTGTGTAGTAGCGGCTAGTGTTGCTGATTAAAACGAGGTGTGGTCCTGTGTGAGACCACGACATTTGTTGTCATCTTAACTAAAATTTGTGGCGCCAGGACTAGGGTGGTCCTCTGGCTGGGTTGAACCCAACAAAGTTGAACTTGACTAAAGGAAATTATGGAACCGTGGCGGAGCCACTTTTGTTAAAAGATGTTGTGCCATGACTAGGGTGGTCATTTGGCCGGGTTGAACAAAAATGATTTATGATCGGACGAGTGGGCGGTGGTAAAAGGTGGGTGCCGTAACGCACACTTGGAATGTGGAAATGTCTCGTCTGAGCAACCAACTAAGGACTTAACCTTGAACCATTGATCTGGGCCTCAACCATACAACCACATGTCTAGATTGGGATAGACCTGGCTGACTAATTAGCAATGTCTTGGTTCGGTTCTGTTTTGGTTGGGAACGGCGCAAAAGGGGGCCAGATAGAGGCGAAACCTTAGCGAACAAAACTGAGTCAAAACAGAACTTTGTAAAAGCCTTGTCACGTGCTTTAGACTTCTTACCTAAGGTAGTGAGCGGTGGCACAGATATATGCCGGACAAACTAGAGAATTCGTGTCTTGTGGGTCAAGCCGCATAACCTCTCGCAGAGTGTAAAACTATTCAATAGCCGTGTCCCTGCTATGGACATGCCCGTGATTTCACGCAAGGGGTAGAACTTTTGTCGAAAATATTGGAATGGTTTGGTCGAATCTTGTAGATGGTTGATGGTTGGAAAGTGAACAGGGTGTTCACTAGTTGTTTCAAAGAAAATTGATTACTTATGTATTAATCTTTTAAATTGTGCTTTGCAATCTACTTACTATATTTACTATCAAATATTGCTTTCTGCAAAATAGCCATAAAGCTATCCTTGTCAAACCTTTCATGAATATTACTTGCATACATTTCTCTGCGACTTGCTGAGTACATTCAAAGTACTCACGGCTTTGTGCCCCCAGGTTAATCAGTCGCTGAAGAAGAACCTGGAAGCAATGAGTTCTACGAGGAAGACTTCTTTGAAGACTATGCGAATTAGGTCACGTCCTTCACTCGATTGCCGGTGGGCATATTAGGTGACCTCCACCAGATGTTTTGTTCTCCGCTGCAAGTTTACTCTGTTTTCTCTAGCCCTGCGTGGCAACCGTTGTAAGACTTGACCATAAGGTCTCTTTTGCTTAATATTATTAATTTGTCTGCTTCATCTTTTGTTTGGTTGTGTGGTTATGATTACACCAATGTTGCAACTGTGTGAGCTAACTACTGATCATAGGACTAGTTCAGAATACACAGAGGGTCCTGGGGTTGCATACCCGGGGTCCCGACACCGGGCAGTGGGAATGCAGACGAGACACATGTCAGGCGAAGAAGCAACTGGGTTAGGGGCGCACGGATTTTGGCACGTCCACACGCGCACCGCACGGACAAATCCTCTCCGGGCTAGTGGCAACCGGAATTGCACACGTGGTGGCGTGAGACTCGTCCGGGCTGCCACATTTGCAAATACCACGTGAGAAGAGCCACATTTGAAAATACGCTGCAAAACAATGCCATTTAGGACAAAAAGTCACCCAAGGCCGTGGCATAGAGCTTATCGTACCAGCCGGGCCTCGCCGGGTGCAGCCGCTCAAGCATCACCTGCACAAAGAAAAACCGAGTTATTTAAATAAGAAGATGATTGGGAGGCAATCAAATTGGCTTCACAGATAGCAACACCGACTATGCTTGAAAAGACCAAAAAACTTCAAAAAATTAAAACTTGTTTGAGTTTTGGTTTCAAATTGAGTTTCTTGCCAAATTAGGAAAGTCTCTTCGCTTTTCCGCTTTCTCTTTCCGTCCTTCCGTTTTTTTCTAGCTCGAAGGCGCACCTTGCCAATCCGTCTCCCCTATTTTGTTTTCCTCATGTCACACCATTGTTCATCCACGCCACACCGCCGTTGGCTTTGTCTTCTCCAGCACCCGCCACCCCTCCCCGGGCATTAATGCCGCACGTGCCAGCGCCACACCGCCTTGGCAGTTCTCCCACGCCACGCCTCGCACTGTCACCGCTAGGTGTTCAACACGCCATGGATGCCACTGCTACCCTCACCAGTGCAGACACTCGTGCCAGTGAGAAGCCACCATTCCCGCGTCGCCAACCGTCGCCACCTTGCCCTTCCTCAGCACCGAAACCACCCCACCATCCACGTTGCCATCCACGCGCCAAGCCCGCTGCCACCACCTCTCTATTGCCACCGTCTCTCCGCACATATAAAGCTGGAGCTAGCGGCTAGAAGCACCTCCATCTCCTTCACTTCGTGCCATCCCACACTGAGGCCTTCTTCTTCTTCTTCTCCGGCCATGGCGCGCCACCGACGCCATTCCCTTTTTTCCTCTTGTCGGCAAGCCGTC
Source organism: Phyllostachys edulis (assembly GCA_036346405.1). Lineage (NCBI taxonomy): Eukaryota > Viridiplantae > Streptophyta > Magnoliopsida > Poales > Poaceae > Phyllostachys > Phyllostachys edulis. The sequence continues at coordinate 101,749,977 of CM070562.1, read as the reverse complement.
GCCCAATTCCCCATCTCCTTCCTTCTTCTTCTCAATTGAACCCACCCCTAGCATCCCCTCACCACCACGAAACTGTCCCCAAGAAAGCACACTAGGGAAGAGGGAAAAGCACAGAGGTGAGCAAGAACAAGGGAGAAAGATGGAATAACCTAACTGGGGAGGTCGGTTAAACCCAAAAAGCAAATAGCTAGAGAGCTACAAGAGGCAACAAGACTCAAACAGGAGGTCTAAACGGTACTAGACTGAGGAGGCAACTCTACTAAAGCTCATCTAGCCCTACTTATCTAGGTGGTCAAACTGAGGCAAAGCTCGATCCTATAGAGATCCCTGAGGTGAGAGAGATCCATTTAAATTTGAAAACAAAGTTTCAGAGGGGATAAGAGGTGAGAATCTAAGAATGAGGTGAGAAGAGATTAGGATAAGATGAGAATAGAATATAATAAGATGAGAGAAGAATAACTACTCAGGTTACTCTATTGGTTTGATTTACAAAATAAATTTTGAAACTATTGACTAGACGACCATGCTAGCTAAGGTTACATCCTACAGTCGATATGGTTCTGATACCATCTTGTCACGCCCCGGGTAACAACCCCCGAGACCTCCTGTGCAAACTGGACTAGTCCCACGATCAGTCATTAGTCCGCAGAGCTCAACAAAGATGTCACCACAACCATACAATAAAATAAAGATGAAGCAGACAAATCAACAACAATAACAACGAAAGACCTTATGGTCAAGCTTGTTTACAGAGGTGCCACGCAGGGCTACAAATAGCGGAAAATCAATAGAACACGTGGAGGCCACACGACCTGCCCACATGCAATCGAGTGGAGGACATCCTAGCACGACTGGTCTTCGAAGACCTCCTCTGCGAAGAGGTCGAAGCTCCCTGGGAGGTCTTCAGCTACTGATTAATCAGAGGGCGCAAGCCATGAGTACTTTTGAATGTACTTAGCAAGCCGTAGGGAAGGTATGCAAATATATTCAAGCAAGGCTCAACGAAGGATAGCTTTATGGTTAGTTTGCAGAAAGCAATATTGGAATTGAAATACAATAAGTAGATTGCAAAGCACAAGTTGAAAGAGTAATACATAAGTAGACAAGTTCTTTGAAAACAGCTCGTGACCACCCTGGCCACATCCCAGACCTCTTGTGACCACCCTGGTCACGGCCCAGACCACTCACGACCACCCTGGTCGTGAGCCAGACCACTCAACAAGTTTTGCGAAAGTCTACCCCTTGCGTGAAATCACCAGGCATGTCCGTAACCGAGGACGCAGCTATTCGAATAGTTTTACCCTCTACAGAGGTTGTACAGCTTTACCCACAAGACACGAATTCTCTAGTTGGTTAGACATCCGTCGATGCTCCTGCTCACAACCTTTGCTAAGCAGTCTAGAGCACGTGACAAGGTCTTTACAAACTTCTGTTCTGACCTGGTTATGCCCGCTAAGGTTTCGCCATTCCTGGCCCCCTCTTGCACCAATTCAACAACCACAACAGAACCAAATCAAAACATCGCTAATTAGTTGGCCAGGTCCACCCCATAAATGAACTTGTGGCTACACGGTATGGCCCAGATCAATGGCTTACAAGGTTAAGTCCTTAGTTGTTGCTTAGGCGAGACTACTACATCCCAAGTGCATCGCAGACCTAAGTGCTTCTTGCACCCAAGTACTTCCCGTACCGTGCTTCGCGCATCCCGCCTTTGCCACCGACCACTCGCTCGAGCAAAAAGCATTTTAGGGTTCAACCCGGCCAAATGACCACCCTGGTCATGGCACAATAAATTTTTATTCAAAGTAGTATCACACCACAAATGACACAACTGTGATTTTGCACCACCGTTGCACATCGGAGGTATCACACCGCAATTCCATATATCATTAAATCAAGTTTATTATCATGAGTCATGATGATTGAGAGACATCGCATAGCTAAAGCGGGTCTAAGCAATAATAAGCACCCATGTTGGTATCTCAAAGAGGTCCAACTAAGATCACCTAACCTATGGTGGTCCAAAGGTACATGACAACATGTCAAGCACAATGATTCAAGGAGTCATAATGCCAAGTAGGTGTTTAGCTAAGTCCGAAACCATTTTTATACAAATAGCCATGCATATTAATATAAAACAAAGTAATTTTGTAAACTGGGTTCAATATGATCAAAGGTCTACGACTTGTCTTCGTTGAAGAGTTGAAGTTCTTCAGTAGAGGTCGCCGGGTCCACGAACTCTTCGGTGAAGTCGGAATCTACACATGTGCAAAGAACCAAATAAATATAGCGAATTCAAATTAAAACCACAACTACCAAATAAGATCCAAAAGAGAAGGTCCAACGAGGAGGTCCTAGGAGGGAGGTCCAAAAGGAGGTCCTAGGAGAGAGGTCATGAAGAGATTACGACTATGCAACGTGGTTGTGAGAGAAATTCAATCCACGTATCATAGTCGTGAGAGCAAAAGAAAACAGGGCATGGAGGAACTTACCCTGACACACAGAGAGAGAGAGAGCAAAGAGAGAGAAGGGAGAGGGATGGCGAACGGCGCGGGCGCTCCGGTGATCTCTTCAACGACGAAGAGGTGGAAGGTGGTGCAGCTCCAGCAAGCTCCTGGCAACAAGGCTTCAAGCACGGTGAGAACAAGGAACAAGAGAGCTTGGTGAGGCAAAGGGGATAAAAGAGGGCTACTCATGTAGCCTAGAGAAACAAGGGGAGCCACTGGGATACAAAAACACACGTGTTCAAAGGCATGTGTTCAAAGGTAGGTGAATGAGACGATGGGAGCAGGTCGAGGAGTAGACGAAAGAAGGAACGGGTACTGCAAAAATATGACATCATTTAATGCGACACAATGGCATTAAATGCACAAGGTCCTTTGCGTCAGAATTGACACAACAAGAGGAAGGAGAAGGTGAATAGAGTTGACAGGTGGGGCCTGTCAAAACTCAGAAGGGTGATCCAACCAAAGGGGAGGTCGTGACCCACGGGGAGATCATGACACCGGGGGTGGTCTTTGTGAAAAGACCCAGAGGGTGATCTTTGCAAAAAGACCAACGGGGAGGTCTTGACACAAAGAGGGGTCGCGGCCCAAGGGGAGGTCGCGGCAAAACGACAAAAGAAGGAGGTCGCGGCCACAGATGGAGGTCGCGGCAAAATGTCAAAAGGAGGTAGTCACGGCCACAGAGAGAGGATGTAGCAAAATGACAAAAGGAGGAGGTCGCGGTCATAGAGAGAGGTCGCAGCAAAATGACAAAAGGTCGCGGCCTAAGGGGAGGTCGTGGCAAGACGACAAAAGTAGGAGGTCACGGTCATAGAGAGAGGTCGCGGCAACATGACAAAAGGAGGAGGTCGCGACCACAGAGAGAGGTCGCGGCAAAACGACAAAAGGTCGCGGCCCAACGGGAGGTCGCGGCAAAATGACAAAAGGAGGAGGTCGCGGCCACAGATAGAGGTCGCGACCCAAAGGATGTCACGTGACCATGGGGAGATCGCGGACCAGGAGGGTGGTCTTTGCAAAAAGACCAGGAGGGTGGTCGTGGCAGGTCTCCACCCGGAGGTCGCCAAGACAACCCGGAGGTCGCCAGGACAACCTGGAGGTCCAAACGAAAGGGAAAGGTCTAAACCACAAGGAGGTCTAAACCGACAAGGAGGTCTAAACCACAAGGAGGTCTAAACCGACAAGGAGATCTTAGACCAACAGGGAGGTTTAAACCAAAAGGGGAGGTCTAAACCAAAAGATAGGCCTAAACGGAAAAGATGGCTAAAAGAAGAAAGAGCTGGGCCGAGGAAGACACAGAGCGAACAGAGAAGGGAAAACCAACACCAGAGAACTCCAACGAACCCAAAACGAACCAAACTCGAATAATTGAAGTTTGATTTAGTCACTTTAAATGCTTTTAATTCCAAAATCTCAAGTTAAGTTTTAGAACTTCAACAGAACCAAATGGTTCTTTTTTTATTTTGAAAATTTTCAAAAAAGCTCAGAAAATTGGGATGTTACACATGAGCTGGGCCACATGCCCTTACTGGGCCACCGAAACAGGCTGCTAAAGCTAGCTCAAGTGACCTTTCGGCCTGGCGGCAAGCCAAGTGGGCCAGCCCAATACAACTTCCCACTGTGTAAGCCCGACACTGTTTAAAGCCAAACCCAACCGGCCCATTACACACCCGGCACCAAACCATTATTTTGCGTACCATCCGATCCGCTATGAATAGTACTAAGCTTACCTTTGCTCACCGCATCTTATACTATTCATCTAAACCTGCTTACACACACACACACACACACACACACACACATATATATATATATATATATATATATATATATATATATATATATATATATATATATATATATATCCATTTATACCGCTTTAGAGCCCTTGAATCTCATTTTCAGCTTCGGTTAGCCAAATCAAGCATTGGCCCTTGTTGATCCCGGACTTATTTATTTGATTTATTTCGCGTTAGAACCAGAGTTTGACCACCTTTCCTTATATTTCCCCTGATTTTTTTATTTCATTTTGTTCCCAGCTCAGCCCTTGTTGAGCCTGGACTCATTTATTTGATTTCTTTCGCGTTAGAACCTGAGTTTGATGATCAAGCTACAAAAGAGGCTGATCAAGACACAGTAAAAGTAAATCCAGTTAAAGACAGCGTATAACGAGGTAAGTTGCATTCTTTGATCATTTTGAGCCTATATTTCAAGTAACGATATTATTACTTTTATTATCATATTTATGGCAATTACTTCTTTATTGAAATAATACTTTTGAATGTCATGATGATTAGATATATCATATCACCCAACATACAAACCCACATGTTCATTTCTAGACCATATTCACTTTGACAAGTTTAAGATACATAAAATATTAATAAATGTTCGGCATTGTCAAATACTGAAAAAGAGTATTGGCTAACCGCCAATGGTTTTGGTGGAGAGTTGAGGGTTGAGACCAGGAGGTTAGAAAACCCAATAGACTTGATAAAATTGAGTCAGAGGTGGGGCCAAGAAGGTGGATAGCCACGAGTTTGTTGTTAGTTCACCTCCCCACTTGAGATAGGTAAGTACTAGAACCTTGTGTCAAATAACAGGACATAGAACTCACTCAACCACGGGTTTGGTATATCCAACTTGGCTTAGTACACTGCTCTTCCGATTGAACATCTACAAAATGTCATCTACTCTTGTTGTATAGAGCAGCCGCGGATTGGGGGCGGGATAGGAGTGAACCCGGAGGGACACTCCCTAATCTACACAACGGTAGGCCTAGTCAGCATCGAACCGCACATTCCACTGGTGGCCGGTGGTTTCCTGATGGCTGTATTGTCCAAGAACTTACCGGGTAGAGGCTAGAAATGTTGAGCAGTGAAAATGCTTTGTTATCTCAACTCAGCCACACACTATTAGGTTGTGTGTATATTGCATGGCAATATGAGTTTGAGGCAGCTTGTGGGTAAAGTTGGGCAACTCTGCAGAGTATAATCAATGGTATTCCGATACACCGTGCTTCCGGTTAATGAAGCTGTGTTTATGGGTGATTCCAATATATGAGGCATAAGTAGATATTTTGATATGTTAATATGGTAACTACAATTTTTTATTAAACACCTGAAGTTATATTAGTATGATTTGATTATTTTAAAGGCAAACTGCTTTAACGTAAATGATGCATCCATATATACCTGATATGGTAAACCTTCAATAATCAATTGAACTCCAAGCAAGTAGTAAAATAGCTTTTCTGTAACATCCCAAAAATTTGGTTTGTTTTGAAGTTTTAAAAATAAAAATAACCATTTGAATTTTTATGCTAAAGTCAAAAGCTTAATCTGAGCTTTCATGAATCAAAAACAATTTAATATGATTAATCTTAATATCAACTATTATCAAAATTATTTTATTTGGGTTCTCTGTGCTTGGATATATTTCCTAGATTTTTCTAGAAATTTTCCGAGTGCATTTGCTATTTTCTGATTGCTATTTGGATTTTAAGAAATTTCTAAAAAGAAAAACCTATTAAAAATCCCAGATTCTGTATTAGGCCGAATCTTCTTGACCTGCCCCAATCCTATTCTACTTTCAGCCCATTTCCTGTGTGGCCCGCTCCTGTTCTCTCTCTGCTCGCCACGCGTGTGAGACCCCACCCGTCAACCGTAGTAGCGCCTTTTGCTACTCGTTCTTAACCCAACCGTACCGGCTGACCGGTGGACCCCTCTAGCCACGTCATCATCGTCACCAAGCTAGACTCATCTCTTTCAAGTTCTTTGCGTGCGTCACCGCCGTCTTCATCGTGGACTCCTCGCCCCTGACCCTATTTAAGGCCCCGAGGACCGTCGTTTCTCTCACCCCATGACGTGCCGCTTTCGAAAACTTAGCCGTCCATGCTCAAGTCGTCGCCTGGAGCCCTAGCCATCGCCTTCATCTTCAGCTCCAGCCGAAGGACCACGTCAACCTCGCCGTCGCTCCAGTGCTCCTTGTCGCCGTTGGATGCCATCTTCGGGACTGCCGCGTCGTCCGCATCTCTGAGCAACCCTTGTCTTCGCCAGAGGACCTCCCAAGTGTTGTCGCCGACGAGCCCGTAACCCTAGCTCCACCTAAACCTCACCGCCGGTCAGCCTAGCCAACCATGAGCACCTTTGAGCATGCCGGTGAGTTCCCCGTAGGGTCCTCTACCTGTTGCACACCTTCGCCGCCGGCGAGGAGCTGCCGTTCGCCGACGACATTGGGGACCTGAGCCTCCGTGCCATCGAGGTGATGTGTCGCTTGCGTGTCGGCCACCTCAGCATCCACCTCAGCACCCATGAACGCATGCCATGCCAGTCAGAACCACGTGTGAGCGGACATGGCAAGTCCAGATCCAATCCCGATCCAAGCCTCGGTGGACCCACTACTACAAAACAGGCTATAGTAGATGCCCCATCACAGACGGTTCCTTTGGAACCGTCTGTGTTGGGTCATCCAACTCGGTCGGGCGCGGAACAACTATCACAGAGCGGTATTTTTAGAACCGCTCGTGATAGTCATCTATCACGACGGTTGATAAATAGAACCGTATGTGAATTATCGCTGACGGTTCTATCCAAAACCGCTCAGGAATTATCACAGACGGTTCTATCCAAAACCGTCGTGATAATCCCCTAATCACGCATGTTTTACGTTACAACCGTTTATAGTATCACGGCGGTTCTTATTTAGAACCGCTCAGGATATTTTGTTATCACTGACGGTTCTAATTAAGAACCGCTCGCGATATCCCTCCCACCGCCGATGCGGCTCAGGTTCATCGCCGACCGCCGCAGCGGACGCCTCTCGCCATCGCTTGCAGATGGAGCAACCCGGCTGCCCCCCGCGGCGGCTCCAGATCAACATACCTACACACTTCAGTATCGATGGGATGAGGAGCTCTTACTATGGGCAAATAGATATAGTAACTTCACCTCCAAACTTTTTTTTTCATTTTGTAATTTTCATATATATAGCCAAACAATGTGGCCAGCCGCTTACAAAAAGATTAAAAAACTAGAAACCTATCTAGTGGCGGAGGTAGGCTGCTATCTCCGTCTTCAATACTTCAGAGGCGGCGCTTGAGGCGAGGCGGTTCATGATCGAACGAAGTCCGAATACGCCCACCGACGCATTGCTCGAGTGTGTCCCAAGATCCCTGATTTGTTGAACTAAGAAGAATTGAGCCCATAGGCTCTCTTCTCTTGCTTGAGGGTCTCGGCCTAGTCGACTCGATCGCTTTCGCTGCCTCGACAGCAGTCCAAGTGACGACAAGCCTCCCGAGACGTGCAACCGTTTTGGAGGACCACGCCGACGACACGTAAACTCGCCGAAAGTGGGAGATCACCGGAAGACACGGCGGAGGAGAATGTCAAGACGGCGGAAGGTGGCCGTCACCGCTCCGCAAATTCTCGGACAGAGGATTGAAGACATTGTTGAAATAGTGTTCTTCCGCAAAGACAATTCAACGATAACGAGAGAGGTGCGCGACAAAGGCGTGTCTGTAAGAGGAGGCGACCATTAATTTACTGTTTTTGTGGAGAAAGGGGATCAAGGAGGTTGTGTGAAATACATTGTAGAAGGGGACACATCTATATATAGAACAAGTTCTAAAGCGGAACGGAGACGAAGAGATATTTGGGGAGTCAGAGCGACGTTGGAAAATGAAGAGATGAAGCCGCGCCGTGTGATCGTGAGACGGCTAGAGCATGCAGAAAATGAAGATGAAGAGACACGCGGGAAAATGAAGAGAGTTATCACAGACGGTTCCGTTGTACAACCGTCTGTGAAAAGGAATCACAGACGGTTCTATTTAAAACCCGTCTGTGATATGTCAATATCACAGATGGTTGTAGTGAAAAACCGTCAGTGATACGTTCCATATCACAGACGGTTCTCGTTAGAAACCGTCTGTGATATACTTTTTATAAGGCGGGAAACGCTAGGGTTTTGCTCTCACTTGTCACTTCCTCTCCCGCGCCCCTTAGGCTCTCGCGCGCTCGTTCGCCTCCTCTAGGGTTTAGGGCTCGCCCGTAGTTCACCGCCGACTACGACCTCGGCGCCGCCGCCCCCAACCTCGGCGCCCCCGACCTCGGCGCCTTCAACCTCGGTGCCGCCGCCCCCGACCTCGGCGCCCCCGACCTCGGCGCCTTCGACCTCGGTCTGCTTGCCCCCGACCACGGCGCCCGTGCTCACCTCCCCGTCAGAAGCCCCGACATCGCCGCCTCAGACCTCGACGCCGCCGTCCTCCTCCCGTGTGGGCCTCCTCCCTCTGACCGGCCTTCTCCCCCGCCGCCCTCCTCCTCTCCACTCGCCTTCTCCCTGCTGCCGTCCTCCTCCCGTGTCGGCCTCCTCCTTGCCCGTGAGTTCTTGTGCGGCATCCTCTCGTGAGTATTGCTCCTCTGTGGCGATTCGGCTTTGTTGATCGGTGGGCTTTGTTGACATGCTCGTGATGAACTCGTCTTATAATTGAGATTGAATGTGATAGTTAGTTCATACTTGAGCTCTATTGTATTACTTGCTACCGTCAATATGATCTATCGTTAATTGGTTACTTTCGGTTGAGCTCATCGCTTACATTGCAAATTGATCAGTGGGCTTTGTTGACATGCTCTGTGATGAACTCTGTCTTATACTGAGATTGAATGTGATTGTTAGTTCATACTTGAGCTCTATTGTATTACTTGCTACTGTCAATATGATGTAATGTTAATTGGTTACTTTCGGTTGAGCTCATAGTTCTATTGCAAATTGATCAGTTCTATTGACTAGTTTGTGATTCTTCTAGTTGTCTGTATGAGCTCATTCAACTTTTCATTTGCCATCTTGATCTCTGTAGTCAACCTCTGTTTGACTGGAAGTTTAATCTGTTTTCGTTAACAGTTGAGATCGTTTGATGCTTAAGCAAAGTATTGTTTAGAGCTCATAGTTTGAATTTATATTATCATATTCATTTAATGAAGAGTATAGACAATAGGATTGAGATGGCAAAGACTTGTTCTTTAGCTACTCTCCTTCTGAGAGCACATAATATCATCAATCCAGAAAGAAAGTTTTACTTGATTCTATTTTGTTTTTATGTCTTCATTAAAGGCTAGTCTTACGTACATGAAGCATTAAACCTTTGCTTCGTTGATTAAGGAGTGTTAGGAGTGTTAGAATAGGAGCAGGAGGCTATGAGCCCCACAGATTAAACCTTTGTTTAGCATTTCCTTCGTCGATCTAACACACTTGAGTGTACCTTTACTTCTTGCCAATCCTCCAAGGCAAGAAGCATATGGTACACTCCAGTGTGTCAAGGTCGATGAAGAGTATAGACAATAGGATTGAGATGGCAAAAACTTGTTCTTTAGCTACTCTCCTTCTAAGAGCACATAATAGGAGCAGGGAGGCGGTGAGCCCTACAGGATTAAACCTTTGCTTAGCATTTCGCCGTCGATCTGACACTTTGGAGTGTGCCATTTGTTTCATGCCAGTCCTCCACGGCATGAAACAAATGACACACTCCAAAGGTGTCAGTGGTCGATGAAGAGTATAGACAATAGGATTGAGATGGCAAAGACTTGTTCTTTAGCTACTCTCCTTCCGAGAGCACATAATAGGAGCGGGGAGGCGGCGAGCCCTACAGATTAAACCTTTGCTTAGCATTTCTTCGTCGATCTCGACACACTTGAGTGTACCTTTGTTTCATGCCGGTCCTCCACGGCATGAAACAAATGGCACACTCCAAAGGTGTCGACCTCGATGAAGTAGGCTTCTTAGAGAAGCTAGTGGATTAAGGAATGTTAGTACTCTGATGAGCTCATTCAACTTTTCATTTGCCATCTTGATCTCTATAGTCAACCTCTGTATTTCTTCCCGAGATTAATTGTTTCATATTTATGCTGGAATTATTTATGATTATTTGCTAATATTGCACATGTTGAGCATATTATTAAGTTTAAATGTATATGTTAATTTGGGACACTTGCAATCCATTTTATTGCATATGTAACTTATATAGATAGCAAGTAAGCGAGATGGCAGAGGCTTTGTCTTCGCACACCACCGATCCGCAGATGGAAGAGGCGCCGACGAGGCCGCCGTCACCGTCGATTTATAATGACACGGAAGCGAGATGGCAGAGGACAATCGAAAATGCCTACGGCCGATCGGGTCATCACGAGGTCGGTGACTTTGGGGTCCCTCCGAGTCCCAAGAGATCGTGGCGAGATTCCGGACCATCTGCGGGATACTTGCAAGGGAATGGGTCCTCATCACCACACCAACGTGGAAGGACTCGACGAAGAAGCGAAGGCGCCTTGTGGGGACAGAACTTTCAAAGAAGTTCACTATTCCGTAGCACATGTGGCACGCGCGGCGACGGACGGCGATGCTCACGATGGGTAAATCGTGGAGGACCTTCAAGAGCATTCTTGTCACGGCACGTGAACACGGGTCAAACGCCTTCGCAAATACAAATTCTTGACGCGGGAAGCATGGGACACCTTTGTGGCTATGAAAACGACGGCGAATTTAAGGAGAAAAAAGCTGGCGCACAAAGCTCTCAGACACGAAACACTCACCAAGACAGACTCGGCACCGCTGGTACGCGGTAAATACGAGGAATGGGCGGCGGAGAAGGAGAACCCGCTTCGATGTCACGCAGACCCGCTGCCCTAAGCTGTTAAAAGCGAGGGCACAAGTCTCGTCTTCGGCAAAGATCTCCTTCACAAACCCCCAGACTGTGAAGTGTCCCAACGTGTGGTAAATATGTCGAACTACTAAGTTGTTAATAAGTCCATAACTTCATAGTGCCTATAATAACATGATGACCTCTTGCAGCGTGACTTGACTGCCCAAGCTTCCCAAGGCTCCTTCTATGCAGACAGGGAGAATGATATACTATCTACTGACCTTGGGAAACAAGGAGCACCTTGTCGCACGCTGCCTTGGGGTTAACGCACCTTGGAGTCATGGATTCGCGGACGACTACTGCACGTATAAGACTAGGAAGAGATCCAAGGCCGAGCACGACAACCAGTTGGTACAGATGATTACTAACCAATTTCAAGTAGAGATGGTAGCATTGCGGAGTCAAATGGATATACTCATGAGCGGTGGTGCGCAAGCCGCCCCGCTAATTCGGGAGGCGTCCTCCTCGACGTCGGAGTAGCATCGCGTCACAAGATAATTGTGAACATGACGACGTCCGACACCGATAGAAGCGACATCAAGGTAACGTATATCTATGGAATGCACCAAAGATAGACCTATAGGACGCCTTAGCTAATTGCGTGATCGTTTTGTAGGAGCCGACGCCAGAAGCTCCAAGTGAGGATGGATGGGTCCTTTGTATTGAGGTCGTTGCAGGGATGGTGTATCCATACGAGGAAGGCGGCAAGACAACGGTGCGGCCACCGGGCGCACAGTTACGCCAGGTCCAGTGGATATGGTACATGTCAATTTCCGAGCCGCCCCGTGAAGATTTGCCCAAACGAAGAGATCACAACACTAGGGGATGCCGTCCTCTCTTTTATCCAAATGGCCCAAGAAGGACATCATACGACCCAGAAGGTTGCGATCCGACACGACCATTCCTCTCCAACGGACCTCGATGACTCCACCTCATGTTTAGCCTCATAAGGCCACCTCTTCGATTCCCGTGGAGAAGACGCCAAGGAACGAAAAAAGCGTGCCGTCGTATCCGTTCCCGAGTCGTCTCACAAGAAGACGCTGCCAATCGCTAAGGCCAAATCGAAATCCACAAATGTTAAGGCGCCTCCCAAGTCCGGGAAGTCCGCGATACCCGGGAACTACATCATCGGAAAACCATTGTGCTCCGACGCAGTATTAATGCACGCTGGATATGCTTGTCATGCTTTGCATGCCTGGTACTTGGCGAGGACCCAAAAGAAGGGGTGCGATCATCGAATCACCGCCGATACGAGGACAAGCATTTCTTTAACGGACGAGGTACTTCGTCGTGGGCTTCAATGACTTATTTGAACTATTCAACCTCGTTGGCCTCGACGCCTCGCTTCTACGATGTTGGACATCGTAAGCGCGCATAATCAAGTTCTACATTCATGTAATACCAATAAATATCACAACTCATTGCTTATGTATAGATACAAGTCAAAAATGTTAGGAATGGAAAGAACCATTGGGTTTCCTCGATCCATATGTGGTATCGCTGCAAACCATCCAACAAGACTCATCCTTCGTCGAGAAATATATAACGAGGTCATTGCTTCGCCGATTTAACATGAAGTACATAGTGGTGCCCTACAACCGTGGGTAAGTGTCACTACTTGCTATACAAATTTCATTTGTACTTTATCTGCAAAGCATTTAACTTAGGTTTAATGACTATAGCGACATACATGAGTAGGTACCATCGATCCTTTTAGTTATTATACCCAAGAGGAACCATGTGATATACCTTGATTTCCTAAACCGCAACAAGCACGACTTCAAAGACTCTAAGAGGAATACTCGAGAGGTATGCTCATTTCCTCCTTACATAACTCTATTGTAGTCTTCATTCGCTTGAAATGGCCGAGGATAACCTTTTCAATCATGTAGGTCGTTCATCAATTATGTTGCCAACAAAGGAATATACAATGGAAAGAGCGCCCAACTAACACATAGGATGGATTTTTCGGTACGCGCTACAACACTATAATCCTATATCATACTTCATAATAATGTGTCTCGAACTGACTATACTCTTGCTATTTTTGCGGTCTTGCAAAGAAAAGATGATGAGTTATGTGCAATCTACGCCTCGCTATCATATGCACTAATCCTTCTGACTAGGAAGAAGGATCTTGAGGTTTGTCAATCTCAAATAATTATTTCCTAATTATAAATTTAAATATATATATCTTAGCACTTTACTCTTGCTAGCGGCAGCCTTGAATTTACAATGTGATTCACTCGTTGCGGAAGAGATCAAGGACATTCGAGGAAGCTCTGCGCCTTTATCAACACGAAATCATTAACGACAACGGAGAGTTTCACTCGTCGCCAACCCGAGCATCACCCTCTAAAACCTCTCAACGCAAACAATTGTAATCTAGTTGTAACTATAGCGACAATACTTGAACAAATGCTATCTTTTGTAATTTATTTTGAGTAATGATCACTTTGAGTTGTCATGGTCGCTTGAATCTGCTTTTGTGAATGCTTGAATCTGTTTACGTGAATGCTTGAATCATTTACGTGAATGCTTGTTTTCAGAGGGCATGGCTAGCAATTCCCGAGGCTAGCTAGGAAAACAAACAATTTGTGGGAAGAAGTGCGCGAGCTATCACGAGCGGTTTTGTGTTAAAACCGTCTCGTGAAGCAAAGTATTACGACGGTTTCAAGCGCAAACCGCTCGTGATAGAGAATATCACGAGCGGTTTTAAACAAAAACCGCTCGTGATATTCGAAATCACGACGGTTTTATTTAGAACCGCTCGTGATATTCTTCTATCACGACGGTTTTTGTTTAGAACCGCTCGTGATATTCTCGAATCACATACGGTTTTTAGTTGAAACCGCTCAGGATATTTGACTTCACTGCACGGTTTTTAATAAAACCGTCTGTGATATTTCCTATCACAAACGGTTTTGTACCGTATGTGATAATATCCTGTTATCACAGACCAACAAACATAGATGGTTCGGAAACCGTCTGTGATGACGGTTCCGAACCGTCTGTGATGTCGGTTCCTGTAGTAGTGACCTAGTCTATGTGAACCGAGCCTATGACGTGTGGGTCCCACATGTGAGAGGAATTTCCAATTCCTTTTTCTTTTTATTTTCGGCTGAAATTCGTTGCTGATGTCCGCTGACGTCATTAATTGATTTTTCAGTGTAAAAGAAATTCCAGTAAATCCATAAATTATTATTTTCATAATTTCATGTGATTTTAAACTTCCAAAAGCCATATCTTTTGCTTTCGAACTCTGATTGAGTCCATTCAAATTTCTAAATTCAATATATATTTATCTAAGATTTTTATTTAATTTTTCGAGTTTGTTTTCTCACTGTTATTTATTTATTTATTTTGTTTATTTGACATGTTTGCAAGTAGACGTTGATTCTTCGGGAAGTTTTGAGCAAGTAGGAGTTCACCAAGATCAAGATCAATCCCAAGATTTATTCCAAGTCAAGTCATGGTTATTTGATCATATTGAACCTATGATTTTAAAAGTATATTGTTTTATACAACCGCATGCTATCTTTATACAAATTGTTTTGGGTTTAGCTATCACCTGTAGTCCTTATGCCTTCATTAATTATTTGAATGCCATGAATCCTTTGTCACCCTAGCATGAATAATTTTAGTTGGACATATTTGTATCACCAACATGGGTATCGTATTGTTGCTTAGTCAAGCTTAGTTATGATGGGTTCATTATCACATGTGTCATAATGATTAATCTTGACTTAATGAAATAGGGAATTGTGGTGGTTAGCCACTGCTGTTAAAATTTGTGTACCATGACAGGGTATGTCATTGGTCTTAGTTAAACAAAATGGTTTTCGCTCGGGCAAGAGGATGGTGGATTGAGGGTGTGATTATAACACGTCGTGGGTTTGTGGTAGACTCGCCTGAGTAACTTGTCAAGGACTTAATCCTGTGCACCATTGAACTGGGTCTTTTCGTACAACCACATGTCTGGTATAGGACAGGCCTAACTTAGTAAGTTGTGGAGTTTTGACATTGACTACTCAGGTAGTATATGGGTGGAGGTGTGTAATCTGTCTAAAGTCACATCACGGGACGGTTCGTCGCTTCCCTGTCCAACGTTGTGCATCAAGACAATGGTGAGGTTGGGGTGGCTGTATGCACAATGGGAGAGTCAATTGTTGAGATGAAACCTTTGAAGGGTGTTGTTATGATTGGTGATTGCTACACTAGTTATATTTTGTGGGTAAAGTGTATAACCTCTGTAGAGTGTTAATTGATCTATTCGAATAGCTGTGTCCTCGGTTATGGACATGTCCGGAGATTTCACACGAGAGATAGAGTTTCTTTGTAAAATGAGTCGGAGTGTGAATGGGAAATTCACTTGATAAATATAATGTTTGTTTGGTGAACAGGTAATTCACTTGGTGGTTTGTCTTGGAAAGTGAATGGGTAGTTCAATGGTTGTTTTAAAGCAATTGTTTACTTATTTATTATTCTTTTCAATTAGGCATTTCAATCTATTTATTGTATTTATTGTTGTTGTAGGTGTAAAAACCAAACACAAGTGAGGGGGTAGACATTGGCTGTCTAACGGGCCATCATCCACGAGAGTAAAAAATGACACGAGGATTTATACAAGTTCGAGGGTCCGAGAGGACCGCCCTACTCCTATCGGGGGCCTACGGGGGGTTAACTCCAGAGAGGGAGACCCCGAGGGCTCACCAGTTTGAACATGCTTCTTTATTACTCCAGAGAGCCCTCGTTGAATGAGGGATACATGGGGTATTTATAGGCTCTAGGGCCTGTACAAATGACCAAAGTACCCCTTTGGATGATAACTACCCTATGAGTACAAATGAGGGGTATTACAGTCTTTTATGAGTGTAACTACATTTCTTGGACCTGTACGCGTGTCAGATACAAAGCAGGGCCCCGTTAACATGAGGGATACAACCGGTCCTTGTAAGGCAATTACATTAGAGTGGGTTCCGACGTTAAAGGATGATTTATTCTTCCAACAATTGTCAATGCTGCTTTCTGCAAAAGAACCATACAACTAACCTTTGTTCAAGCCTTGCATGAATACTATTTGTATATATTTTCCTATGACTTGTTGAGTGCTTTGTGTACTCACGGCTTTACACCACTGTTGGTCAGTTAAAGAATATCAAGCTACTCAAGAGTTCTTCGCCCAAGAGTACCATGAAGGTTTGGCGGATTAGGATGCGTTCTCCACTCGATTGCCTGTGCGCATGTTGATTGGCCATTTCAAGAGTTTCGTTCCGTTGCAAGAGTTTATTTGTTTCTTTAGCCATGCGTGGCAAGTTAAGTAAACGTTGACCATAAGATCCAGTTATTATTATTATTTGTTACTTTGAGATCTTTTTAGTTAAATCGAATAAATGGATGGTATTTCCTCATTGTTTCCTGTGTGAGCTAGCTGCTGATCCGGGACTAGTTCAAAATATACAGAGTGTTCCTGAATTGTATTTTTTGGTCCCGACAGAGGTGGTATCAGAGCTAGGTTTGATTGTAGAACGCAACCTTAGTTAGCATGGTCCTCTTAGCTAAAAGCTTCAAAAACCTATTTTCTAAATCAAATCAACTTAATTTGATTTAAGTGGTTGTTCCTTTCTAATCTATTTTAATTCTTTTCTCATCTCGGTCTATTCTATTCTTATCATACTCTATTCTTTCTCATGTTGTGCTAGAGATCTTGTATCTTGTCTTTTCTGAACTTTGACTTGTAATCTTAATTTGACCATCTTGCCCTGTTAATTTCTTTAGATGCTTCAAGTGTATCGTGATCAGAGATGAGATTGGCCTGGAGTTCTTCAGTGCTTGTTGTAGAGTTTGGGAACAAGCAGAGGTGCAACTTACTTCACCTAGGAAAACAAAGTGAAGGGGCACATAATTGTATTCGAGACAAAGGTTTATTTCATCGTGAGGGTTGGAAGCCACATCCGCCATCACAACATGAAGTGCCACGACGAGCTTGAGGACATGTCAGCAATCAAAGTTGCCCGTAAAGTTGTTCGAACGATTTGCAAATTGCATCGGATCAATTTGTCCAAGTAGGTTCGGAAGTATATGATGCAAGTAGTGTCAGTACTAGCCGTTCCTAAACTAGAAGAAGAGTTGGAAGGATTCTCAGTTCCATCGCCAGTTCTATTGCCGTCACCTACTACACTCAGTCCAGGAGAAAGGTGTCGAATCACCGGCAATCGTCAAGAGTATCTTCGTTGCTTTGTTCCAGTTATTCGTCCAGAGTCCCTACCAGCAGTTCACAACTCATGGGTGTTCTATAGCGATTCAGAGTCAGAAGTTGAAGAATGTTCCTTCTCTTGTCCCGAGTAGGAGCCGTCTTATTAGAGTCTTTAGCAGTGTTTTTAGATCGTTGTTGCAATAGGTCTTTATTTGGGTTGTGTGTAAGTGGGAGCTACAGTTCTGCTGTCAAGCATTATGTTGCAATCACATTAAAGCTTTCATTTGAAGAGTTAGTTGTGCTTTCATAGCGTTTCAGCTATGCCTTCTTTATCTTTTGTCTTTGGATATAATCTAATTTTCCCTAATTAAGTTGTTTATATCTTTTCTATCCTGTTCTATCTCATCTATTGTGATATTCCCTCTCGTCTACATTGCTTTTCTATCTTACCAACTAAACCAATGGAAAATCGCCGCAGATAGTTGACACTCACAATACCTCAAGTCGCACTCAGTCAGATGATACTAATGCCAATGTCAATGCTAGTGGCCAGTCACCAGCCCCTCGGGCCACAGATCTAAACATGGCACAACTTCTAGCAGCTCAGACTCAATTCATGAGTGCAATGACGCAAAACATGAATAATATGATGACCCAGCAAAGTCAGTTCGTCGCTGCAATAGTCAACTTGTTGAATCAAAATAATCAGAATAGTCAAGCGGCAGCTGTTCCGCCACCAACTCATCACCATTCCAAGTTATAAGAGTACACGAGGACTCGTCCACCTACGTTTTCTCATTCGTCATAACCTTTGGACACATAAGATTGGATTCGTTCAGTTGAGAAAAAGCTCACCATTGCTCAATGCAATGATCAAGAGAAAGTTATTTATACTTCACATCAATTGGAGGGTGCATCCGTAGAATGGTGGGAGAACTACATCGCAGCTCATGAGAATTCGTAAACCATTACTTGGGAGGAATTTTCAACAACTTTTCATCAAGCGCATGTTCTAGATGGTATTGTGGAAATGAAGAAGAAAGAATTTCGTGTACTACAACAAGGAACCATGTCTTTGAGTGAGTACTCAACAAGTTCGCTCAACTTTCCCGCTATGCTCCAGAAGATGTTGCTATAGATAATGCACATCGGAAGCAATTCAAGCGTGGACTTAATCCCTGACTGAAAGTGTAAGTTAATGGAAATGATTATATGGATTTTCATCATATGGTGGATAAAGACGTACTCATAGAAGATTCTCGTCGTGAATTGGACGAATCTCGCAAAAGGAAGATGACAGAACATGGAGTTCATCAGAATCAGCTACAAAGAGCTAAAACTAATGCTCAGCAGCCTTCTTGTTCCAATAATTCATCTACCAGATTCAGAACCCCTGCCATAGTGTCTCATGCAGGAAACTCAGAAGATTCCAATGTCAGTAACAATAACAATCATTAGCCTCAGAGGACCACCAATCCAGCTACAGGAATTCAATGTTACAACTGCCGTGAGACAGGTCATTATGCTAACAAGTGTCCGCAGAAACAAGGGCTGACACCAATTCCTTTCAATTTGGAAGATATATCAGCCAGGACTTCTTTACCAGGAGCAGGAAGAGGAATGCCTTAGACTCCGAATCAAACTACTAGGACTCCATCAACTGTAGCAAGAGGAAGGCTGAATCACGTCACCACAGAAGAAGTTCAACCAGTTTAGAACGTCATTTCTGGTAAGTCTTTAAGTTAGACCTGCATTCGTTGCAGCTCTGTTTCACTCATAAGAGAAATCTTGTGGAAGAGTGAG
The DNA here is from genome assembly GCA_036346405.1 of Phyllostachys edulis. Taxonomy (NCBI): domain Eukaryota; kingdom Viridiplantae; phylum Streptophyta; class Magnoliopsida; order Poales; family Poaceae; genus Phyllostachys; species Phyllostachys edulis. The sequence continues at coordinate 101,730,788 of CM070562.1, read as the reverse complement.
CAAGCTTTGGTTTGAACCTATTCTCTAGTCAGCCCGAATCTCAGAGATGAGATTCCTTTTAAGGGGGGTAGGTTTGTAACATCCCAAAATTTTGGTTTGTTTTAAAGTTTTAAAAATAAAAATAACCATTTGAATTTTTCTACTAAAGTCAAAAGCTTAATCTGAACTTTCATAAATCAAAAATAATTTAATATGATTAATACTAACATCAACTATTATTAAAATTATTTTATTTGGGTTCTCTGTACTTGGATATATTTTCTAGAATTTTTCCGAGTGCATTTGCTATTTTATGATTGCTATTTGGATTTTCAGTAATTTCTAAAAATAAAAACCTATTAAAAATCTCAGATTCTGTATTGGTCCGAATCTTCTTGACCCGACCCAATCCTATTCCACTTTCAGCCCATTTCATGCGCGGCCCGCTTTTGTTCTCTCTTCGCTCGCCGCGCGTGCGAGGCCCCACCCATCAGCTGTAGTAGCACCTTTTACTACTCGTTCTCAACCCAACCGTACCCGTTGACTGGTGGACTCTCTGGCCACATCACCGTCGTCACCGAGCTAGACTCATCTCTTCCGAGTTCTTCACGTGCACCACCACCATCTTCATCGCAGACTCCTCGCCCTTGACCCTATTTAAGGCCCCGAGGACCGTCGTTTCTCGCACCCCGTGACGCGCCGCCTTCGAAAACCTAGCCGGCCGTGCTCAAGTCGTCGCCTAGAGCCCTAGCCACCGCCTTCATCTTCAGCTCTGGCTGAAGGACCCTATCAACCTCACTACCGCTCCAGTGCTCTTTGTCGCTGTTGGATGCCATTTTCGGGACTGCCACATCTTCGAGCAGCCCTTCTCTTCGCCGGAGGACATCCCTAGCGTTGTCGCCGATGAGCTCGTAACCCTAGCTCCACCTAAACCTCACCGCCGGTCAATCTAGTCATCCCCGAGCACCTTTGAGCAAGCCGGTGAGTTCCTCGTAGCGTCCTCTACCCGTTGCACACCTTCGCCGCCGGCGAGGAGCCGTCGTTTGCCAGCGACCTTGGGGACCTGAGCCTCCGTGTCGTCGAGGTGATGTGTCTCTTGCGTGTCGGCCGCCTCAGCATCCACCTCAGTGCCAGTGCACGTGTGTCATGCCAGTCGGAGCCACGTGTCCGCGGATATGGCAAGTCCAGATCCAATCCCGATCTAAGCCTCAGTGGACCTAGTTTATGTGAACCGAGCCTATGACGTGTGGGTCCCACATGTCAGAGGAATTTCCTATTCCTTTTTATTTTTCTTTTCAACTGAAATTCGTTGTTGACATCAGCTGACGTCATTAATTGATTTTTCAGTTGAAAAGAAATTCCAGTAAATCCATACATTATGATTTTCATAATTTCATGTGATTTCAAACTTCCAAAAGCCATATCTTTTGCTTTCAAACTCCGATTGAGTCCATTCAAATTTATAAATTCATCTAAATTCAAGATATATTTATTTGAGATTTTTATTTAATTTTTGGAGTTCGTTTTCTCTCTGTTATTTTTTTATTTGTCTTATTTGCGAGTAGATGTTAATTCTTTGGGAAGTTTTGAGCAAGGAGGAGTTCACCAAGATCAAGATCAATCCCAAAATTTATTCTAAGGCAAATCGTGGTCCTTTGATTATATTTAACCTATGATTTCAAAAGTATATTGTTTTATACAACTGCATGCTGTCATTATACAAATTATTTTGGGTTTAGCTATTACCTGTTGTTATTGTGCCTTTGTTGATTATTTGAATGCCATGAATCCTTTGTCACCCTAGCATGGATAATTTTTGTTGGATATATTTGTATCACCAACATGGGTATCATATTGTTGCCTAGTTATGCTTAGTTACGATGGGTTCATTATCACATATGTCATAATGGTTAATCTTGACTTAATGAAATATGGAATCGTGGTGGTTAGCCATTGTTGTTAAAATTTGTGTACCATGACAGGCTAAGTCAATGGTCTTTGTTAAACAAAATGGTTTTCGCTCGGGCGAGTAGATGGTGGATTGAGGGTGTGATTATAACACGTCGTGGGTTTGTGGTAGACTCGCCTGAGTAACTTGTCAATGACTTAATCTTGTACGCCATTGAACTGGGCCTTTTCGTACAACCATATGCCTGGTATGGGACAGACCTAACTTAGTAAGTTGTGGATTTTTGGCATTGACTACTCAGGTAGTATATGGGTGGAGGTGTGTACTCTGTCTAAAGTCACATCGCGGGACGGTTCGCCGCTTCCCTGTACAACATTGTGCGTCAAACCAACAGTGAGGTTGGGGTGGCTGTATGCACAACGGGAGAGTCAATTATTGAGATGAAACCTCTGAAGGGTATTGTTATGATTGGTGATTGCTACATTAGTTATATCTTGTGGGTAAAGTGTACAACCTCTGTAGAGTATTAATTGATCTATTCGAATAGCCGCGTCCTCTGTTATGGATAAGTCCGGGGATTTCACACAAGTGATAGAGTTTCTTTATAAAATGAATCGGAATGTGAATGGGAAGTTCACTTGATAAATATAATGTTTGTTTGGTGAATGGGTAATCCACTTGGTGGTTTGTCTTGAGAAGTGAACGGGTAGTTCACTAGTTGTTTTAAAGCAATTGTTTACTTATTTATTATTCTTTTCAATTATGTATTTAAATCTATTTATTGCATTTATTGTCAATGCTGCTTTTTGTAAAAGAACCATACAGCTAACCTTTTTCAAGCCTTGCATGAATACTATTTGCATATAATTCCCCACGGTTTGTTGAGTGTTTTATGTACTCACAGCTTTACGCCATTGTTGCTCAGTTAAAGAATATCAAGCTGCTCAAGAGTTCTTTGCCCAGGAGTACTATGAAGGTTTGGCGGATTAGGATGTGTTCTCCATTCGACTGCATGTGGGCATGTTGATTGGCCATTTCAAGAGTTTCATTCCGCTGCAAGAGTTTATTTGTTTCTTTAGCCCTGCGTGGCAAGTTAAGTAAACGTTGACCATAAGGTACAGTTATTATTATTATTTGTTACTTTGAGATCTTTTTAGTTAAATCAAATAAATGGATGGTATTTTATCAATGTTTCCTATGTGAGCTAGCTGTTGATCTGGGACTAGTTCAGAATACACAGAGGGTTTCTGAATCGTATTTTTGGGTCCTGACATTTTCCATGTGGCTTGTTGGGTATGTTGTGTACTCAAACTTGCCAAATGTTCATCAGAAGGTGTATCAGATGATTGAATAACACTTTGGAGATCGTGTTAGGGTTACGATCGCACTCAAGCTTTCCTATAGAGGCTATTTGGTTCTTTTGAATGTAAGTTAAAGCTTTGGGCTTGAAATGCCCATTTTGTTGCTATAAAATAGCTATTAGGCCATAATTTAATCCAATTAATGCTTTTTAAATATTCGTAAGCAGGTTTGGTGTCATTCCAGTCTGCAATCGAAATCTTAGGCGATTGTGCAAACCGGGTTTACCCTGTTTGAAAAATAGGGTCGTTTCAAAGCTATGCCGCAAAAGAGCTTACGTCGGGGTCAATGGGTGGTTTCAAAGCTTACGAGATGGCGGCGGCCGGATGTAGAGGATGCACTGAGGAGGTGGCGGCGGCCGCATCGGCAGCGGCAAAGGAGAGATGCGATGGTGTGTCCATGGCGGAGTTTGGTGATGGGAGTTGGCCAGCGGCCGGTACCGGCGACTGGCGGGAGCGCCACGACGCTCGGCATGCCACCGAGATAACTCGAATCTCGCTTCCTTTCACTTACCCTTCCTAGGCAAATAGTACGTAACACGATCTCGAAGGTGTATTGCAGTTTTACTTTGGTTGGCACCATGAATTACTGGCAGAACCAAAGCCCAATAGCCCATATATACACGTAGGCCAAGCCCATTAACCTATGGGCTCTGTCTATTTTCTTAACTAATAAAAGAAGGAGTTTACTCCCACTGCGCGGGAGGATCATCCCATCCCTACATACGTAAAAAAAGCAACGAAACCCCGTGCACATTGAGACCACCGTGTCAGCCACGACGCGTCCGTAACATGGCCGCTCCTCGCATCTGCACCACCGCTGCCCCCACTCTTCTTCCTTCGATTCCCCGCCTCGCCCCACCCCGCCTTGCACCCACATCGGTGCCAGTGCCCTTGATTTGCGTGCCTTCGACCTTGACCTCACCGTCGCCAGAACCACCCTCGCCATCGGCTGTCCAAATGCGTCCCCCGTCCCTCAGCGCTTGCAGAGCTCCACACGTTGCATTCCCCTTCTCCTTCCCGCTCTCGTCCTAGGCCCCATCGCTGTCGCTCCACCCACTCCCCTGTCCTCATCTCCTTCCTCACCCTCCTATCTCGTACAAAGTTTGTTTCCGTTGCAACGCACAAACACTCCGCTAGTTTTGATGAAATCATGTGGGCTTTCCTTAGGACGGATTACGATTGCTTTACCTAAGGGTGTGTTTGGTTGCTTGTATCAAGTAATACATGTATGAGTTGGTTCAAGAAAAAAAAAGCCATCTATGTGTTTGGTTACTCAAATGGAACAATCCCATCCTAGATGATGTGATACAAATTTGTGAAATATTCTCTTTAGATATTAAATCATCTCATTCACTCAAACACAATGGAACCACGTGGTACAATACCATCCCACTAACCAAACACACCCTAAGTGTCCGCAATTCCACCCGAAAACCGTCGGTCACTTCCGTTTCTTCCAATCTGAACAATGAACCAAGTTTGTCAATTTCATTCCAATACCGACCGAAATGGTCGGAACGTTGCATACTGGCAAGTAAACAGTATGCAAAATGCTTCATCCCGTACCTGTCAAAATTCCGGTCGTGTCGGCCATTCCGGTTCATATCGGCCGAAACACATGTTTCGCTCGTGCCAGTACCAGTCTGAGTCGTAGCAAAAGCACATTCATTGGCTCCTGTCAGGCCTCAGCGGTCAGGAGAGAAATGAAGTATGTCCAATCCTATGCTCCCTATGCACCTCTCCCTTCTTTATTCCAATGCACACCAATTAAGTACAAACAACGATAACCTATTGAACAGACACATGGACCATATTGTGGCGTGCCCCACATGTAAGTGAATGAAAATTTTAATTGCATATTTGTGGTGAAACAAGAGCCTATACAGTACCAGCTTTTGCGGTCTTTCTCCTGTATTTGACCTGTGCAATGCACCCTTTTAACTATTTTGTATATGTTTTTATATATAGGGTGCAATGCAATTCATCGGAGCGACGGACGTCCCATTTCAAAAACTTTTTTGGCGCATTTGGGCGCCGCAAAAAAGCAAGATCTTTGCATGGATTCTAGTTCAACATCGCCTTCCGATACGGTGATGTCTGGCATTTCGCCATATGCAAAATGACCATTGGTGTCCTCTATGCACAAACAATCCGGAGGCAATGATGCATCTTTTAAGTAGAATCTTGGTACACTAGACAAATCTGGACTCTTGTGGTCACTGGGTTGGACGGCAAAACCTTTCCCCAACACAGTGGACTACACGACTACGGATGGTGGATTGGTGGATTGACACCTTCCATTCGGGCATAGGTAGTTGCCGAAAAGGCCAAGCCTCCTTGATTCTTCTCACTCTGTGGCACATTTGGAAAGAAAGAAATAGACGAATCTTCGAGCAACACAGAGAGGAGCCAATCGGATTACTGGCCATCATTAAGGAGGAAGCCTGGGCATGGGTGGTTAGTGGGGCGACCAAGCTCCGAGACTATTTACCAAGGAACAATGTAACTGAGCTTTTAGTAGAAGAAGCTTAACGCCGGCTCTAGCCGTGAAGGAGCTTTCTTTTTGTTTTAGTTTTTTCGGGCCTTGTGTCCTTTTTTTTGTGTGTACTTTTGTTTTCTCCTCTTTTTAATGCATTAGCGGCAATCTGCCGTTATTCTTAAAAATATATATATATATATATATATATATATATATATATATATATATATATATATATATATATAGTGTGCAATGAACACAGAAACTGCAGGGCTTTATGACCGGTGGCGTTTTGATGCATGGAGGATTGGGATATCAGGGCTTTATGACCAAAGCGCAGCTAATCGGTGTTGGGATGGAGATTGCCGGTGCAGCGGGGATCAGTGTGTCGTCCCATACGGCAGCGGCTCCACCGGAACTTGCCGGAGGCGGCGGGGACGATCGGAGGTGAGGAAAGATTTACTTAGGGTGGGGTTACGTGACATTCCCATCTCTTGTAATGCTCGTTAGGTGCTACACACAAGATTTCAATCTGGATGATTCGCTGCTGTTTTTCTCCAGGTGGATTCGATGAAGATTTGGCAAATACTCTACGAAACATGACCGCTAGAAGCAAGTTTGCAGAACAACGTCCCGGACTCACATGGTTCAATGGTTTTTAGATGCATCAGGTTTCGTAATCGTCCCCACAGTTTTGCAGGTTCAGTTTCTACAACTGACTTTTCGGATCAGGTCATGCTGTATCAATGTGCTATGTGATAATTCTTGTTTTGTGCATTGCACTGGAAATCCTAATCGTTGTGCTTTTTTTTTAATATTGCCTGGTTCATTTGTAGCCACATTGCGTGTTGTATGCATCCCCAGTCCTAGCTATACTGTCTGCGTACTACTGTCTAGTGTCTACTATGACATGACCAATTCTCAGAAAAATCAACAAAGGCAGGTCTATATCTGAGTTCTGAAATCTGAAAACCATAATATCGACCTACAACACCCGGAAACTGCCAAAAGTAGCGCCATGTTGCCGTGTTCCTCCTTATAATTTTCTTGGCAAATCGCATCTTAATTTAAAGTTTTTTAAACGAATAATTTAAAGTTTCATTTGGTGCGCATAAATGAAATCTTGCGTATGCTTACAGGAGGCAACTCAGTGTAAACCTTCAGCATTTACAAATCTCGAGATGTTCAGTACATTAACTTGCTTCCAACTTTACCTGTCTGTAGCTTGGTCTCCGCAGTCTGCACTCTCGTATTTCTTGTACTGTTTCATCAAAACTGACAGGAGGCACAAAAGGCGTTGGTGGAGAGAGAGGCAACAGGACCTGCAGAACTAGATCTATGGTTCGTCCGTAGGATGTCTGTTCCTGAGTAGGAGGTGATACGTGTCGGGATTGCAAGAGCAGAGTACCACACCCTCTCTAGTCTCTCCGTTGGTTGGCTCCTTCCTCCGTATTCCTGCTTTCAGGTTTTTACAGCTTGCAATGCAAGTCCTTGTTCGTGTACTCGCGTTCCCGGGGTAAAAAGTTATTTGGATCCTCTCGAATTTTTTACCTGGGCAAGTATAATTCTGCTATTACATCAGCATCTTTTACTGCTAGTAGTATTCCAATACATGATCTTAACAATTACGTACGCTGCTGAGAGATTTGGGTACCACACCATCTCCTAGTCTCTCCATTGGATGGCTCCTTCCTCCTTCGTATTCCTGCTTTCAGGTTTTTACAGCTTGCAAGTCCTTCTTGGTCGTGTGCTCGCGTTCCCAGGGTAAAAAGTTATTTGGATCCTCCCGAATTTTTTACCTGGGCAAGTACAATTCTGCGTTTACATCAGCATCTTTTACTGCTAGTAGTACTCCAATACGAGATCCTAATAATTACGCTGCTGAGAAAATCTCTCACCATCTGCTGCTTGTCACCGCATGGTAGAAATTTGAAAATTTGCTAGTTTTTTCTGCCAAGAGTGTTTTTTCTACAAGCATATATAGCTACATGCACTATTCCAGCCGTTCCTAACCGTTGGTTTTGCTTCAAGATTTGTGCTCTCTCTCTCCTCTCTCTTTGCTCCGGCTCTCTCTTTCTCTTGGCCGCGCTGCGCCGCCTCCTCCGGTGATCCACGCTGCCGTCATCGGAAACACCGCCGTCGCCGGCCGCGAGCTACGCCGGAGCCGCTCTGCCTCTCTCTCTGCTTCACTCCATCGAGCCAGCCACGCCTCTCTTCCTTCACTCCACCTCACCACGAATCTTGGCGCATATTGAACGGCTGTGCGTTAGTAGAAAAACCCTAGAAGATACCACTATGTTTGGCCGTTTCCCATTAGATTTCAGGTACCGTAGGAATGGGATCAATGCCATTTCCATCAGACCTTAAACTCGTCTAACAGTGCAAATATAAAACACGGATGAATGATGACACTTTGGGAAGAATCTCGAGCATTTTATTTCACCGAAAATCAGGCTAGCACGGCGGGGCACGCGAGCCAGCACCGTAACCCGGCGGTTCACATGCGTGTACCTTAAAAGTGGCCTAGGCGTCGTAGGCGATGGTGCATCTCTCAGAGGAAACACAGTAAGTCTAGCCAAGGCTTCAGCATGTAGACCTGTCAGTGCTGCAGTGTCAAATCCATGCAGGTCAGGGGCAGTGTTAAACCTATGGTGTCAGTTGCACTAAAGTCTTTGTAATTTTTTGAACTTTCATTGTAAATTCATAAAGATTTTAGGCTTGTATGCTAAATACTATGGGGCCATACCTACATTACTGGCTGCACCGAACGAGAACGACGCTCTTATTAAAGGCACAACCCTTTTTTTCTCCGTCAGTCTCTTCCTGCTCGATCGTTTTAGAAAATCTTCAATAGTCAGAGATAATATTATTTTTAACATATACTGTATCATCTTTAGAGATAACATCTTCAATAGATAGTGTCTAGCACACTCTCTAATATTTATATTTTATTTTTTTCTTTAAAACGGATCTACATGTCAACTAGAGTAGATTAATATAACATATTTTGTTTCGCGTGCACGACAGTCTCTTCAGGAAGAGATAATCTGTGTTCTTTCTCCTCCCTCCCTCTCCCTCACGTGGGATTTTATTGACGTTGCATAACTAAAAAATGACAATAAATACTCTTACACTTCCTTATTTATACGCTCTCACCAGCTCAAGTAAATCACACACATCTTAATGTGCTTTCCTAACGGTATACAGATGTAGTGACTCCCGGCCTCCTCGTTCCATCGCAGACTAACACCGAAGAAGCCTCGCATTACCCACTGGGCCGAACTTCTCTTCCTCCTCGATCTCCCGTGTACTACAGCCGGATAGTTGATCGCCATTTCCTATGCACTGATGAAACCATCTGAGGTCTTGCATGTGGAGATGAGGTGTTCCTGTTTGTGTAGCCAAGAATGACTTGCCGGTCTGTGTCTCCAAGCTCATGGTAATACTTGCATCACTGCATGCGGTGGTGCAACCGTGATGTGTGGATCGATCGGCAAGTTTTCTTTGGCTACATGACGGCCTCGTTTTCTCATGCAAGACCTTAGATGGTGTAACATGGAGGACGCACGCACGTCATGCATGAGATGATCCAAAGTTCTTTGTTCTTGGCCAGGGTTACACAACCTAATCGAGGTATATACTTCTCACGTCTGAATCTCATAGCTCTTCTTTTTTTTCCTCAACGAAGCACGCGCGCGGTTCTGTTTTTCTATGGCTCATGAGACAGGTTGTATAAGCATTATTAAGTGTGGCATGCGTAGCTGTGGAGCAAACATGGTCGTGCAAGCTAGCTTCAGAATGCATGTGGTACCTCCATTCTCTGCAGGTTCGATCGCGGCGCAAAGTTACGCTCTTCTTCCTCGTTTTCTTGTGTTTCGCGTTGTGCTTGGCAACCGATCGAGCATTTAGCCGAATGAAGTTTCTCCTAAGTAGAAGCTGATCATTGATTAGGATCCCTGTATATGTGCTGCGATCTTGTATGATGTATCTACACTGCCACGCTGTTCATTTATCGACTTAAGAGATGTCCTTTTACCCTAGGAGGTTATATACTAGTTTTCTCGTTGCTATTTCGTTTTCACTAACTATCCGCAGTGCGTGTTCTACTATTAGTACACCCTTTGTTTCGCAATATTTGCCCATTTTGTTAAAAAGTGTCTTTTGACCGTGTTTGTTCATTGAAGGAAATCAGTGAGTAGTTATATTTACAATATATGTTCTTACTTTGATACAGTGAAAGAGGTTAACACTACTATAAAAAGACTAATACTGGACGCCTCATCACAGACGGTTGATCAAAACCGTCTGTATTAAATACAATCATAGATGGTTTTGGTTTAGCGACCGTCTGTGTTACTCACTACTACAGAAATGCTAATATTGGGCCGATCACGACGGTTCATCGAAACCGTCAGATAAACACAATCTCGAGCGGTTTTTGTTACCCACCGCGTGTTATTCTCGCGCTAAAAACCGCTCGTGAAGATGTCATATCACGAGCGGTTCATGTTTGAACCGTCTATAATACTTCACAGACGGTTCCAAATATGAACTGTCTGTGATATTACCCAATATCATAGACGGGTTTTTTTAGAACCGTCTGTGATACTTCACGACGGTTCCAAACATGAACCGCTCGTGATATTGCCCAATATCACGCGGGTTTTGTTAAAACCGTCCGTGATAATTAACTCATCACGAGCGTATATATATAGCTCCGCCTCCCCGCCAAAACAGATATAGTCTTCTTGATCTCCATATCTCTGGCGCTACGATAGGTCCATCGCCGCGTTCGTTCGGTTTGAGTACATCGCCTCACCTCCGAGCCGGCTGGTCCATTTCGGTTTGTATATTGTCGCCGAGGAGCTTGCCGCCGTCGCCTCTGTTCACCGATCGGCGACCAGTGCGCCTTGGACCTTCCCGACTTTCATTGACACCTTCCTCGTGATCGAGGTGAGATCTTGAAGTATAAGCATCCTTTAATTTGAGTAGTTTGACGCACGCCAAATCGCTAGTTTCAGCGCCCATGTAGGACATCACCGTCGGTTCGCCTCAAAGCGAGACCTTAGGGCCGAGAGCCACGACTATATAGCAATGCGATGTCACCCTAAGCCCGGTTTGAGCTTCAAATTAATCCTCTTGTTTTTAATCATTTAGTTAATAAACTAACGAGTCTATGACATGTGGGATCGCCATAGATTTTATAAATAAAATCATGAAATAAAAATGAGTCACTAACAAGTAGGGCCCACATGTAAGTTAATAAAATCCAAAAATGTAAAAATGAAAAATCGTAATTAAGCCTCGAAAATACGCTTTGGAAGTCATCCCTTTTATTTATTTTCAGGGTTTTCAATACGAACCGTGTGATGGACCGAAGTTGGATGTACACTTAGAACCGTGTGAGTGAAGAGTACATTAATGGCGTGTCTGCTTTTACAAGAGCTGCCGAGGAGGATATGTTGAATAAGGGGGCGGAATATATGTACTGTCCATGCATTGATTGCGAAAATCTGAAGATGTTTAACAACCGAGCGCAGATCGAAGCACACTTGATTCAAAGGGTTTCAAAAAGGGTTATACATGTTGGACGATCACGGTGAAGAGCATATTATACAGAAGTCAACGATATGCCGAATGATGTCGATTGTGGTTCCGATTCGGATAGGCCGCACGATGACAATCTAGATCGATGCTTAGCGATGCGAAGGAAGCTGTGATGAGAGGGAGTATGTTCAATTCGGGCGTGATGGAGGACTCAGAGAAACCTTTGTTCCCGGGCCGCAAGTCGGAATACACAAGGTTGTCATCCGTGCTTAAGCCGCTGAAATTGAAGGCAAGCAACGGTTGGTCCGACAAGAGTTTCACGGAGTCATTAGGTCTCTTAGCGGACATGCTTCCCGGAGGGAAATGAGTTGCCCAAAACCACCTACAAAGCCAAAAGGTTCTTTGTCCATTGGGAATGGAAGTAGAAAGAATACATGCATGTCCGAACGATCAGTATCCTCTACCGTAACGAGTATACAAACATGCATGTATGTCCGTGTGCAACGATCCCGATACAAGCGTAAACAATCGGATGACGACGAGGAATCGAGGTGAAGAAAGGACCTCTGCTAAGGTGGCGTGGTATCTTCTGTAATTCCCGTTTGAAGCGGTTTTTGCGAACCCAAATAATGCAAAAGCTGCAGATTGGCACTCGAGGAGCGTAAGAATGATGGAAAGTTAAGACACCTGCCGATTCCGCCCGGTGGAGAAACATCGATAGGAGGTTTGCGGACTTGGTGCGGAACCGAGGAATATAAGGTTTGGATTGAGTACAGATGGAATGAATCCTTTCGGTAACATGAGCGACCAACATAGCACTTGGCTGCGTGGCGCTCTGTATCTACAACCTTCCTCCTTGGTTGTGTATGAAGCGGAAGTATATTTTGTTGTCGATACTTATCCAAGGGCGAAGCAACACGGGAATGATATTGATGTGTACCTAGCACCATTGATGGAAGATCTAAAAATCTTGTGGATTGAAGAATGCATGTATGGGATGCGTACAAGCGAGAGAACTTCACTTTACGTTCATTGTTGTTACGCACCATAAATGATTATCCTGCCCTTGCTAATCTGTCGGGCCGAGTACAAAAGGGCCAAAGCACCCAGACTCTTTGCTTAGATGATACCGAGAGTGTGTGGTGAATCACTCGCGCAAAACCGTGTACATGCGTCATCGTAGGTTCCTTCGGAGGGCTCACCCATACCGCAGATGAAGAAACAATTCGACGGAGAGAAGGAGGACGATTCGGCTCCAAGGCATTTAAGCGGAAAAGAGGTCTATGATATGGTTAAGGATTTAGATGTTGTGCTTGGAAAGGGATGTAAATCGAGGACAAGTAAGAGAACATGTGGAAGAAGAGATCAATATTTTGGGACTTACCTTATTGGGAGCACCTAGAAGTTCGCCATTGCATCGGCGTCATGCATGTAGAGAAGAATGTATGTGATGACTTGATTGGTCTCTTCTTGAACATTCGTGACAAAACAAAGGATGGTGTCAGCGCACGGCTTGACTTGGTTGATATGGACATCGGACTGAGTTAGCACCAACAAGGACCGATAAAGGACGAACGTACATTCCCCGCTTGTTACACTCTGTCCAAGGCCGAGAGAACCGAAGCGTCTTGCGGCGCTTGCATGGCGTGAAAGTTCCGTCCGGTTACTCCGCCAACATGAAGAAACTTGTTTCGATAAAAGATTTGAAGTTAATTGGCATGAAGTCTCATGATTGTCATGTGTTGATGACACAAATGCTCCTGTTGCAATTAGAAGTATTTTGCCGATCAAGGTCAGAGACAATCATGAGGCTTTGTTATTTTTTAACACAATTGCTCGAAGGTCATCGATCTCGAAGGACTAGATGCTCTGCGGGGCGAGGTGGTAGCGACACTATGTGATCTTGAGATGTATTTCCCTCCGTCGTTTTTCGATATCATGGTCCATCTCATTGTTCATATTGTGAGGAGATAAAGATGTGCGGGCCGTGTTCCTCGTAGCATGTACCCGTTCGAGAGGTTCATGGGAATTCTCAAGTCATATGTACGGAATCGATCTCGGCCAGAGGCAAGATCGTCGAAGGTTATGCAACCGAAGAGGTCATTGAGTTACGCCTCGATTACATGGCTCGGTCGAACCGATGGGTGTGCCTCGATCTCGCCATGAGGGGAGGCTCGAGGGTATCGGGACCATCGGAAGGAAAGCAATCACTCCAAATATGGATCGTATGCTCAAGCCCATTTCACGGTCTTGCAACACATGGTGAAGTGTCCCGTATATCGACCAAAGACAAGGGCGTGCTTCGCAATGAGAATCCGCTGCGGCGGATGTTTGGATCACGAGACAACACAATGAGCGGTTCAACCAATGGTTGAAGGAGCGACTTGCTAGGTGCTCGTCAAGTGATATCTTGACATGGTTGGCAAAAGGGCCAACATTTACGCTTGTAACATGGCGAGGATCGACATAAATGGGTACACATTCTATCGCAGCTCGGGATATAAAAAGCACTAACGAGCAGCGGTGTCGTGATAGATGCATTCAAGACCGATGGGGTGAGGAGCTCCTACTATAGGCAAATAGAGGAGATATGGGAGCTCGACTACGTGCTTTTCAAGATCCCCTATTTGGTGCCGTTGGGTCCATCTCCCACGGTGAAAGTCGACAAATGCGGCGTCACTACCGTGGACCTCGAGCGTGTCGGATACAAAGGCGAACCATTCGTACTGGCTAACCAAGTTGTTCAAGTCTTCTATGTTACCGACCCGGCAAATAAGAAGCGCCACGTAGTTCTTCATGAAAAAAGGAGGATTGTCATAGTTGAGAATGTAGTGGACGAGGAAGAATACAATCAATTTGACGAGTTGCCTCCTTTCGAAAGCGGCATAAGGGTCGAGGAAGAAGAACATGACTGAAACTAGCTACATACTGCGTCGATCATCATGAAAGGCTAATTTTTAAAGATTAATTGAACAATGTGTGTATATGTATATACATTACGATGAATGGTTAATTTTAGTTCATTTGAGTTAATTAATTGATTTGTCTTGTGAAATGGATGTGATTATTTCTCAAATGAATGTGAATTAGATGTATATACATGTACTTGTTGTCTTTTCTCGCTTGTTTGAGAGGGCATGGCTAGCATTTCACGAGGCTAGCCAATAAGCAGATCGATCTAGATATTAACCAATACAAAATAATATCACGAGACGGTTTGAACTACGCATCGTCTCACATATATCACAGACGGTTGTTTATCAAAACCGTCATGCTTATATATATCACGAGCGGTTGTTTATTAACACCGCTCGTGATACATCATATATCATGAGCGGTTCTAAGTTAGAACCGCTCGTGATATCACATATCACGAGCGGTTGTTTATTAAAACCGTCGTGATTCATCACATATCACGAGCGGTTGTTTATTAAAACCGCTCGTGATACATCGCATATCACAGATGGTTCTAAGTTAGAACCGCTGCAGCGATAGTATATCCTGAGCGGTTCTAATTTAGAACCGTCTCGTGATGTCCATCCCTATTTACATTCGGACTCTAGCTAGGGTTTGCCGCTACCGCCACTCTCAAACGATTAAGTTTCTCAACTCCTCTCGCTCCCTCCTCCCCGAGCCCGTCGCCACCGTCCTCGACGCCTCCTCGAGCTTGGCCTTCTCCTCCCCGATCCGTCGCTGACGCCTCCTCCTCCCGGCCAGTAGCGCCTCCCCGAGCCCGCCGAGCCTCTTCCTCTGACCCGTGGCGCCTCCCCGAGCCCCCGCGCCTCCTGCCCGAGCCCGCCGCCTCCTCCTCCCGAGGCCGTGGCGCCTCCTCTTCGACGCCGCCCTGCTGCTCCGGTACTGCTCCCTGCTCGTCCGTCTCGTCGACGCCCAAAGGTAGCCAATGCCGAGTTACCGATCGACCCCCACGCCCCTTTCCCTAACTATTTCTATCAATAATCTGTTATGGTCCTTCATGATAATTGTACATGTTTTAGGAATTTGTATTTTTCTAGTCGATTATTCATATGGTATTTGTTTTGATATCGCTCTTTGGAATACATTGCAATGATAATTCTATTTCTTGTGAAGATGTCTTCCGCTCATTCGAGTCATCGCCGCCTCATGTGTCCGATGATGCACCATCCTCTCGAACAATATCCAACCGCGGTAGAAGAAGAGGAATATCGAAAAGGCCCACGGGCCGATTTACCATCACGAGGTCGATCGGTCTAGGACCCTATCAATCCTCGCCGAAAGCGGCGTCGCATTCCGGAGAATGGTCGGAATAGTTGCACGGAGCAGGTCAAGATCACCTATGATTCGTGGAAGGTGGTGCGGACCATCAAACTTTGTCTTTGGCGGAAATTCTCGCATCGTTCGAGATCCGGAAGAACTCCGGACTCCGGCGACGACACGCGTTACTGGCGTGCAAAGCGTGGAAGAACTTCAAGAGCACGCTTGTCAAGAACTACGTGGAGAAGGATCTGCCGCCCTTCCACAAGTATCTATTCTTGGAAGAATCTGGGCGATTTTGTGGCGAAGAAGACGCAGATGAATTTAAGAGTGAAAGTCTGGCGCACACGGCCCTCCAGCAAAAACAAGCACCCCCACGCACTTCGGCATCGGCTGGTATGCGGGTAAAGTCCCGATATGGAGGGATCAGAACAGCGAGCAAGCGGTTTGAATCTCTCCTGCTATTTCCCGAGATCACTAATGTGCGCTACCGCGGTGGTTATTTGCGAGGTTATGTATTCGCCTACGGGAAGTGTACTTTCCAAACCCCAAGACCGTGAAGTGTCCCAACGCTGGTAAGATATCGAACTACCTACTTTGTAATTACTCCATAACTTCATAGGAAGTGAAATGACATGTCGGGCTATATTGCGAGATAACGTTGAGTGCACAATCTTCCCAAGGCTCATTCCAGCAGATAGGGAGAAAGATATACTCTCTGCGGCCCTAGGAAGCGATGAGCATCCGGTCGCACGAGAGGCGCCGGTGTTTTGTTACATGGGAACAATGGTTCCAAGCGGACTCGGATCGCATCGAGTAGGAAGAGAGCCAAAGCCGAGCACGATGCAAAGCTACGAGAGGATCTTCGTGCATCCCTCAGAGATGAGCTCACTGAAAAATTCAATCAATCCTTTGAGGAAAGGATTCGTGCGTTCAAGCAAAAGCAGATAGAGACCTTTGAGGAAAGGATTAAGGGATTGCAAATGCCAAGTCAGTTGGAAGCCCCTACCCCTACTATACTGCTAGCCAGCCCCCCCAAACATCCGAGTAGCTGCGCGTCCAACCCTAACCCTACCACAATAGGTGATGACAGATTTTCCGTCGATGACATCCAGGTAATAATTATTATCTCTGGAATGCTCAATCCATTGATAGGCCTGTTGGAGTAGCTAATTTTGTATCGTTATGTACGTAGGTGGCTACGAAGTGCAAGCTCCAAGTGAGATATGTCTCTGTTGCCCTAGATGCTGCTTGGGGCCAGGTGTATCCATCCGGTGTCGGAGCTTTGGTGCACGGTGCAAATCTAGCGCTGGGTTTCGCAAAAGTGAATGTGGACGGTGTTTGTGCCAATTTCGAGGCCGTCCGTGAAAATTCCCCAAACGATGAGGTCATGACTCTAGGGTAAGCCGTTGGAACATTCATCCAAATGGCCCAAGGAGGACATCTGCTCGAGCTACCGCTCGGTGTCAACTTCACGGAATGTCTGCAGCGGCATTAAGTCCACGGACTGACCGCACCGGCTACTCTGACCGACATGGCAAGGGCCCATTGCATCACATGCATCTACACCTCGTGCTCATCGACTCTTGTGAAGTCGACCTATACAAAGCGAGGCAAGGGCAAGGGCAAATCGAAGACGATCGAGTCCTCTCCTAATATCCCTTCTTCTTTGTTGGCGGAAATACAAGCCAGCGAGCCGTTGCTCGAGAAGTTAGATGACCCTACCCTAGGATTTGGATTGCACGGAATTGCATGCATGGTACATGGAGCAGATCCAACAAGCGGTTGATCAACGATGCTCGGGTGTCACCGTCAAGTTCAAGGAGCATCATTTTAACCACGTGTATCAAGACGCCTGTCTTCACGGTGACCTTCGACGACTTGTTACGTCTCTTCAACCTCGGCGAGCTCGGCGTCTCAATCATACGATCTTTGGACATCGTAAGTGTGTACAATCACGGTCAATGTTCGTGTAATATCGATAAATGTTATATATAACTCCTAGCTTTTGTATAATAGATACATGATCCGTGAAGCGAAAGAAGGAAATCACCGGTAGGTTTCTCGACCCACATGTTGTCTCCGAGCAAAGCATCACGGCGAATGCAACATTCGCCGAGAATTACATTATAGATTTTTTCATGGCTCACCGCAACAAGGAATTCATACTTTTGCCCTACAACCGTAAGTAAGTAGTGTTGCACTCTGGCTATACTTGTTGATTTGTACTTTATAAGCAACACGAACTTAGGTTTAATGACCATCTTGACATACGTGTAGGTTCCATTGGATTCTAATTGTAATTATACCAAAACGAAATCGTAATATACCTAGATTCCCTACACAAGGCCACTCACAACTTCACGACTATCCAGGAGTTTAATCATCGTAAACACATTTCCTCCATAGAAACTCTATTGTAGTCTTTCCTTCCTTTGCAATGGCTAAGGCTAACTTCTTGGAGTCACGTAGGGTGTTCGACGTGTTACATGCTAAAGGATGGAATATCAAGGGAAGGACGCTGCAACATGATCAAACATTCCCGATACTTGCTAGCTAGTACACATTAATCCTATATAACACTTCGTAGCAATGCCGCTCGAACTAACCAATTCTATTTTTGCAGTGCCACCGGTACGGCATAGCGTCTGTGGATACTATGTTTGCCACAACATGCAACTACTCATCGGTTCGCGATCACCAATGATCCTCGGGTTTGTCAATCTTTCAACAATTATTTCATATATACTTACCAATTTATATAAGCCCGAATTTAACCTTCACATCGACAGGTTGCGAACATCGCTGAAAGCTGCGTTGGAGCAGAGCGAGCTCATAAAAATTCGATCACACCTTGCGTCATTCCGAGCAGACGGTCATAAATCCAAATGGGAGTTTCCACAGTGTAGCAGATTGAACTTGATTGAGATAGATTGAACATAATGGTACATGTGTGTAAATTAATGTACATTAATGGTTAAATTTAGTTAATTGATTTGTGAATTGGATGTGTGCTTGTTTCGAAATGAATGCAATTTTGATGTGCTACGAAATGAATGAGAATTGGATGTGCTTGTTTGAGAGGGCATGGCTAGCATTTCTGAGGCTAGCCAATAAGCGAAATAGGTTTAGCAATGCAAAGACTACCACAGACGTGCGTAGATGAAGCAAATCAGTGATAGTCCACTACCACGAGCGGTCTCATATTTACGTGGTAGTGGACTATCCGCGCACGGTTTCATATCTGATCGTCTGTGGTAGTCCATCATCCTGACGGTTTCATCTGGGCATCGTCGTGGTAGTCGACTATCACGCACGGTTTTATCTACGGACCGTGCGTGGTAGTCGAATATCACTGACGGTTTTATCTACGCATCGCGTAGTAGTCGACTATCACGAGCGGTTGCATCTCTGCACAAATGCTGTGATAGTATGTATTACGAGCGGTTGGCAAAACCGTCTGTGATGACCATTAGCATTCTCGACCCATAAACTCGGGCGGCTCACGGAACCGTCCGTGATGGCGTTTTGAACCGTCTGTAAAGGCCTTTTACGTAGTAGTCTTTGGTTGCGCTAAAAGCGCTCGTGAAGAAATAATAGCGCGAGCGGTTCGTGTTGAAAACCGTCGTGAAGTATCACGAGCGGTTACGCTCAACAAGAACCGTCTGTGATATTTAGTAGTATCACAAACGGTTCTTGTTCAGAACCGTCTGTGATACTTCACATACGGTTTTCAACGCGAGCCGTCCGTGACTTCCCATATATCACAGACGGTTCTTAATACGAACCGTGTGTGATAAGTATCTTATCACAGACGGTTCGTATTAAGAACCGTCTGTGATATGTCGTCATAGACAGTTTTTGTATGAAACTGTCTGTGATTCACAGTGTGGGAGTTTGAAAAATTTTGAACGCGCGCGCGGAAGGCAAATTGTTTTGGCGCTCTCCGTATATATTATAGCCACCCCAACCTTGTTTTCCATCAGTCTCTCCCTCTCTCCTCCCCACACCGAGCTCCAGTGACCACTCTCGATTCCCCGTCGCGGTTCAGCGAGGAGACACAGCCGACGACGACGATGAGGAGGGATGCAGAGGAGTTCCTTGTCTGCCGAAAGGTATGTGTACATCCCCATAACATACATAATTTGTTGGCTGTTTGTTGTAAAGAAAATTATCTTAATTTTGTGTTACCTAAGGTCGGAGCGTCGCTGGAGGTTTTCAGTCGTCTCTCCTTGCCGATGAGCTTGAGTCGAATTCGACGACATGTAAAAACATCTTGTGATATGCTGGTGAGGTATAGAGAGGAACTCATAAGACCAATCCAATAAGCCGATGAGTTCTTCAGGAGCTTGGAGGCATAGATGGTTTCTAACTAATTTAACTTTGTAACTTTATTCTTTTTTCACATTCGAAGGGGATATTGTGCAACCTTTTGGTTTCCCTTTTCTATAATGTGTTTGCCATCGGAATTTTAATTGGATTTTAGTTGTCTTGCTAGAGGTTGCATATGGAAACTACTGTCTAGCATTTGATTGGTTTGGCTTAAAATCCATTTTTTTTTCTTGCAAATGAAAAAACTATCACAGACGGTTCTGAACAAGAACCGTCTGTGATAATTAATTACTTATCACAGATGGTTCTTGTTCAGAATCGTCTGTGATAATCTATTTTTACAGACGGTTCTGAACAAAAACCGTCTGTGATAAGTAATTATCACGGATGGTTCTTGTTTAGAACCGTCTGTGATAGTTTTTTCACAGACGGTTCAAAAATCGTTTGTGATGACTCATGTCATCACTGATCCATAAACTCAAACGGCTCACAAAACTATCTGTGATGACGTTTTTAAATCGTCTGTGAAGACTTTTTCTGTAGTAGTGTAAGTAGTTGAAATATATATGTTATTTCACATAAGTATGTTTTTTTCGTAGATTTAGTGTGAGACGGAGAGAGTAGTAAATTAGATATGTTGGATATATGTACCGTAGTAAACTGATCACTTGATCGAGTTCAGAACAGAATATAAAGCTACTAATTGAGTGACCAAGTACCGGCTTGCATGGAGTTTACAACTACAACACTCGCACATCAGCTCAAGTTTCCATGCTACAGCTAGCCCTAGCAGACACACAATTCTCGGCATCAAAGGTTCATACTAACTTGTACAGTTGTACTCATCGGACGGAGACGCCACCGCTCTCTTCAGCGGTAAGGGCACGTACAACCCACAGACAGGGTGTTGTCTGTAAGTTTATAGAAACTCGCACATAGACAACTAAACAGACAGCTTGTACAGTGGGTCGTCTATTTGACTGTCTGTAAACTCTTTAATGCATGCATGTAACCATGATCAAGCATGAATAAGATCTTTATATACCATTTTGTTGCTTCTTGATACAAATGAGATCACACATGAATAAGACAAACGGAAATGCAATATTTCTTTTAAACCATCAACATAAACTTACGTTCAACAGAAGGTACATATTTGAATTTGATAATTGAATTTGTTGTGATACATAGTGAGAGGGCTGGACGTCATAACATAGAACAAACTGCAAGAAGTAGAATTTAGTGTTTAGCCTGAATCCTGTCTTAGTATGAACCTAACAATTGCAGTTTTCTCTACAAGTAACTAGTGATGGCAATAGAATATTTTCAGAGCGACATGTACTGATGGCATGAGGAACGCTAGTATTTGCCGCATCAAGTTTTTGTCTGATTCTGATTGCATCATCAGCATTGCATCTGAAAGGAGAAAAAGGAACAAGATAAAATGTCAGAGTGACGGTTATAGGAAACATAATTCCAGCAATTGCACCACTTTACCTTTTATCTTCGACTAACTGGTGACATCCGGTTCCTTATCTGAAGGGCAAGAGTGAACTGGTAGATTTTCAGACATTTCATGCTTCCGTTGCTTGCTGCCATCAGCTGCTGAGAACAGAATAAGAGTGTAAAAAGTTTCAGCATCCTAGCAAATGAAGTGATTTCTACTAGCTGCCAGAATATTCTAAAGAATATTTGCTCGGGAATCGTCTCAAGACACCTGTACACCAACATAATAGAATTTCACAAGCATGGTGCACAAAGTTTGTCAGAATTTTCCACATCTGAACAAAGTATTGTAGAATTTAACACTGGGAAAAATCACAGATTTCCAAAATACAGCTGTCTCAGTGACGTGATAGCTGTACTCACAGGTGAAGCCAGCAGCAATTGAAACTCGCCCACACCAGATTAGCTCATTTCCTTGATGAACTGGACTCAGACAATCCTTGCTTGACATTCCAAGATCCAAGTGCCGGTTCCGAGCCGGCGATGAGAAGACTCTGCCCCCATTGTGTATAATACGGTAGTTTGAAAACCAAAGTTACCGTATCTAGGGATTTCTTTCCAGACGCTGTCCCCAAATTCACCATGCCTTCCGAACAGAAAATGAACAGCAAAGTTAGGAAGCTGAATGCGTGAATGAAAAAAACAGATGTAAGATTTGCAAGCATAACTTGAATGAATCCCAAAGGTCCAACTCCTCACTACGACAAGCTCACACCATTTCTCCCTCAGATCCATAAAATGAGTGGCACCACGATGCGTGCCTATGATCCCACATACTCATTCTTCCTGTTTCCTCCCTCCTCCCTTCTCCATTTCTCAAATAATCTTAATAGGGTGCGCAAGAGATTCGAGAATCGATATATCTTTTCCATTTTGACACGAAATAAAGGTGGACCAGATTCGAAGAATCAAGAAACTCCCCACGTTCCCATGTCGCCCCATCCTACTACTGCCACGGCCAAGGTTACCAAGAACCAGCAGCCAGCAGCTCATTGTAACACAAGGCAACAAACCAAAACACATGGAGAAACACATCAAGAAGAACCGAGAGGGGAGCGGGAGTTACCTTCACTAGGCAAGAACGGCGGCAATGGCGACAAATGAGCAGGGAATCAGCAACGAGCGAAAGAAGAGGAGACAGAAGGCGCCAAAGATGTAGACGACGGCAAGGAGGCGAAGGTGACGTTTACGATGGAGAGTGAAGGGGGTGGCGAGCCTGGGAAAGCATCACCTGCAACTGCAGTGAGCCTGGGGGTGGCGAGCCTGGGAAAGCGTCCGCCGTCGCCGCCGGGGTCGACATCTTGGGAGGATTGGGGGCGGAGAAAAACACGGAGACGGAATATTGGGGGCATATACGGTGGCGGGGATGGAATTTTGGCGCCCAAAACCAAAATCACGCGTGCGCCGCAGTTGGATCCGCGCGATTCGCCTGGAGACGAAGCTTCCCGTACAACGCTGCTCCGGCCGGCGATTTGGCCTGGGAGCACGCGCCGGTCGTCGTCGCCTCGCGAGAGGACGACTTCGCTCTCTCCCTTCATTTACTGCTGTTCGCGAGGGGGTTTTTTGCAAAAAAAAACGCTATATAGACGAGGGTGAAACACGCGTTGTACGTGCCCTAATCAGTAGGGGTATGGGTCGCCGCTCGCCAGCGGTCAGCGAGTTTTTGGCAAGGTCACTATTTATGGTGTTAATAACAAATTTGATTTTTTTTCCTAAATGACAAAAACTGACATCCTTCACCGTGTTCCAGCAGAGGGACTCTCCACCATACGCTACGTGTAAAATTCAGACCACTAAGACACAGGCTAGGCTGAGTCCGATCCCCAGGGACACGGCAGAGGGCACTACCGTGCCCTGGAGCCATGGACAAGCGCAAGACCGTGCTTTCCTGGCATAGAGGTGGTGGGCGCCGCGAGAGGCGCAGAGAGTTAAAAAAACAGATTTAAAAATCATTTCTTACTATTTGAAACTTTTAGAGTATACTTTTTCTTTGGATTTTTTCTTTTTTTATTTCGCACTCGCAACTTCAAATGTATTATCATATATACCGAAAAAAATTCCACAATTATTTTCACATCGCACTCATGGCATCAAAAGTTCATACTAACCTGTACTTCATCGGACAGAGACGCCACCGCTCTCTTCAGCGGTAATCAGTAGCTAGGGTATAGGTCGCTGCTCGCCAGTGGTCAGCGAGTTTTTGGCCATTTGTCGCTATTTATCGTGCTAATAGCAAATTTGGTTTTTTTTCCGTAAATGACAAAAAATGACACCCTTCACCGTGCCCAAGGGGACGGACTCCCCGCCACGCGCTACGTGTGAAATCCAGGCCACTGAGACACAGGCTAGGCCGAGTCCGATCCCCAGAGGCACAACAGAGGGCACTGTCCTAGAGCCACGGACAAGTGCAAGACTGTGCCTTCCTGGCACAGAGGTGGTGGGCGCTGCGAGAGACGCAGAGATTTTAAAAAACATATTTTAAAATTATTTCTTACTATTTGAAACTTTTAAAATATATTTTTTCTTTGGATTTTTTCTTTTTTTAACCTCGCACTTACAGCTTCAAATGTATTATTACATGTACCAGAAAAAAATTCCACAAATTTTTTTACATGCAATCACGGCGCAGTACAACATACAAAGCTTCAAACATGGGTGTCAACCGTCGCCATCGCCATACTTTGCAGCCGTCGGTGGCTCGGTGAGTCAATGGACGGTGCATGCGAAATACTATTTGACAACACGGCGGCGGGCAGTAGTACACCGTCATCGGACGTGGCGGCGGGTAGTAGTACATCATGACCAGGTCAGCAATCGCCATCGCCGCGCGCGCGACCCTCGGTGGCTCGGTGAGTCAATAAACGGTGCATGTGAAACACTATTTGGCAACGACGACGGTGGGCGATAGTACCGCAAATCACCGGGCGATGGCGGCGATGGTACCGCGACGCCGCAACCGTCGCGGTACTACTCGCCGCCACCGCGTCGTGACGGTGTACTACTGCCCGTCGCCGCGTCGTCAAATAGTGTTTCACATGCATTGCCTATCGACTCGCCGAGTCACCGAGGCCTACGAAGGGTGGCGATGGCGACGATTGACACCCATGTTTGAAGCTGTGTATAATGTGTTGTGCCGTGATTTCATGTGAAAAATTTTGTGGAATTTTTTTTCTGGTACATGTGATAATACATTTGAAGCTGTAAGTGCGAGGTAGAAAAACACGAAATAAATTATTTTTTAAAGTTTTAAATAGTTTCATAAATGATTTTTAATACAGTCTTGCTATTTTTAAGTCGTCTAAAATTTTCTTAAGTTTTAGTCAATTGTTGTGACCATTAGATTTGTATAGAGATTAATATACCATATGACTGGATATTGATCTAACGGATAAAAAAACGTGACTTATACTTAAGAAAATTTCAATCACCTTATGAATAGATAATCCATTTTTAATATGTGTTTTTAACTCTCTATACGCCTCTTGCGACGCCTGCCACCTCCATGCCAGGGAGGCACGGTCTTACGCTTATCCGTGGCTCTACGGCATTGCAGAGGGCAGCAGTGCCCTCTGTCATGCTCCTGAGGACCAAACTCGGTCTAGTCCGTGCCTTTGGGATAGAATTTCACATATGACGTGCGTTCTCTCAGGCACATTGAATGATGTTATTTTTGTTATTTACGTAGAAAAAGTACTAAATTTACTATTAACACGATTAATAGTGTCATACGAGCCTTGCGGTCAGCCTCGCAGCTTTTGAGGCAGCAGGAGTACTTCGCTTCAATGTATAGGGGCGGACCATACATCTTTATTTTCAGTCTCGCCGCTGCAGCTGGCTAGCTAGGCGGGGCCTGCAGAGCTTAGACGGTGCATTCCATCGATGCACGCACAACAACAGCAGCCCGGATGGGAGACGTACGCGCCCATGCACGGCACCTATTGTAAAGGTCGTCTCTGAACTGTGTGTACATGTACCGAGTGGCTATCTAGCTGACACGTTGAGTGGCCATACTGTAGACTACAGGCAGTACTGATATGCTATTACTGTACTTGCAGAGTACTTTGGAACGAAGCCAAAAAAATTTTACCAAGTGGCTTTACGGTGATAACTAAATATTAAAAAATACTAAATAAAAATATTTTACTATTTTATAGAAAAAAATTTAAAACTATATAAATGGTTTCATCGGTACGCCCTCCGAGAACGCATTTGTATTCTCTCCAGCCTCCAGCTCGAGGACCTTTAGTTTGTACGTTTGCGTGCGGGAAAAAAAGCAATAAGTACATATGAATCGCTACGTACATAATATTGTGATGGTCAAGACTAACACTAATATTTCTGATCTGTCGAAAAGCTCTTCTTTACTGTTTTATTTCCTTACTAAACTTGGTGTACCAACACAGAGGCTCCCATAGTAGTATGTTGCACATTGATGCTAATCAAAATTTGTGATTTTGATTGCATGACGCATATAAACTATCTTGCAATTACACTGCACTGCGGCATGAACATCTGTTATGTGTAGTACACCGAGGAGTCCAAGTTTGCCCACAATTTTTCAGTGGAGGAAAGCAAGCTAATTAGTAACCCATCCATCCATCCATCCATCAATACTCTTGTCGATCACTTTGCGACTTGCTCCTGTGGTTCGAGCGCTGCTCCCATAGACGTCTTGCAGAGTAAAATGTTCTTCTTTAAAACAGTTTGGATGAAGAAAATCCCGGATCTCAAAAAAAAAAAACTTTGCGACTTCTCCTCCTTGCCTGCTTCCTCGAGTTCTCTCAGTCCTCCGACCCTCTGCTCAATCTCCTCAAGCAGCTCCTCCCTCAACAACTCCTCCGTGGCAGACGCCCCCAGGTCCTCTTGCTGCAAAATTAACATTGCACATAGATTTGCTTAGTTGTCCTAGTAGTAAGATTTCAGTTAAATCAACTATTCGAGCATCGTCAGAACTTCTTGAGTTGTCTGAAGATTCTTCCAGCTGATGAATGATGAAGGGAGAAGATGCTGCAATGCAATGATGCACGCATACCCGGTCGTAGTACCAGTGCACTGTGTCATCACCCCCTTCTCCCCCGTACGCCTCGCTGTCGTAGAAAGGATCCTGTTCGTTAGCACTAGGCCGTGTCACGAACGCGCAGGAGATGCTTAATTTCTACGATCCTAGTGATGACCAGTGGTACTAGCTACGTACTACTGCTAGTACTGCGTGCTTGCCTTCATGGACGCAAAGAAGCAGACGCCCCAGACCGTGAACATGGCGTAGAAGGTATCTACGAGAAGGAAAAAAGTTTCAGAAAAATCAAACTGAAGTGCAATCATGCTGTGGAAGGGAAGACTGTTGGAACACAACACCAGAATCCTACATACACATTTACTCATAGACACACACTACATAGGGGAGACGAGGAACACAGACACACGGAGAGAATTTTCCCGACATGAACTCGACTTGCGCCGGCTTTTCTCTTGTCTTTCTATTCCATCGCACTCAATTTACTTAACATGTTACATGGCTTAAATAGCCACACCCACACATGCACACAGCGCTGGGGTAACAACCCACTACTCACGCCACGTTCACACACCACGCACGCACTAACAATTAACCCTCCACTAACCACTAACTCCACGCACTAACAATTAACCCTCCACTAACCACTAACTCCATACAGCTATTCTCACGCCACTTCTCAATGTGGCTTTTACTAGCCCCCCTGCATGCAAGATGCAATAACAATCAAGATTAATATCCAACGTTCCCCCTAATCTTGATTGCTTATTCCTTTTGTCACAGGATGGACTGAACCATCTTATCTTGTCGATCTTCTCCTCAGCGAGACACAGAGATAGCCACCAATGCCATCTTGTCCCGTTGGTTGTTGATGGCACAACATCGCACCACCATCGCCTTGTTGCGGCCTCACGCGCCGCCGTTGTCATAGCGGCCTCGCACCGCCGGCCGTCGTTGTCGGCATCACACCGACGTTTTCTCGCAGCGACATCACACCGCCACCTCCATGAACACGGCCACTCACCATGGTTCATGGCCTTCACCGCGAGTGTGCCATCACAGCATCCTCTCGCTGCCACATCTTCGCCACCGGTGACGCAACTTGCCGGTGCCTCGCCGCTTCTCCTCCGCCCGTGACGTAGCTCAATGGTGACGGAGACTCGGGCCTCGACACACGAGGCATAAACTTGCGCATGGGTGAGCATGGGGTAATGCAGCCACACCACGGAACTCTCCTTCGCCGGTGCTCCTGACGCCGTCTCGTCGACGTTCACTTTGCTGCCTCCGCCACCCCGATGATCACGCATGCACCAAGCTCTGATACCAATTGTTGGAACACAACACCAGGATCCTACACACACATTTACCCATGGACACACACTACATGGAGGAGACGAGGAACACAGACACACGGAGAGAATTTTGCCAACACGAACTCGACTTGCGCCGGCTTTTCTCTTGTCTTTCTATTCCATCGCACTCAATTTACTTAACATGTTACATGGCTTAAATAGCCACACCCACACATGCACACAGCGCTGGGGTAACAGCCCACTACTCACACCACGTTCACACACCACGCACGCACTAACAATTAACCCTCCACTAACCACTAACTCCACGCATTAACAATTAACCCTCTACTAACCACTAACTCCATACAACTATTCTCACGCCACTTTTCAACATGGCTTTTACTAGCCCCCCTGCATGCAAGATACAATAACAATCAAGATTAATATCCAACAAAGACACCAGTGTCGAACTCACAGACGCTCTTGATGGCCGCGTCGCTGAGATGCCAGATGGACTTGTGCACGACGTAGTCCCTCTGCATGACTGCATGTCGACGTGCTCCACCATCGACACCATCAGCGGCACCACGTCGAACGGGAAGGCCTTCACCTTCAGCGAACCCCTTCCGGCTGACCTCTGCAACACAACATCGAGGTCCATTACTGAACCACACAAAAACTACTGTCTGTACTCGGTTTCGTCAGATTTCAGATGGCCGTGCACAGAAACACAGTTTGGTTCAATGTTTCACAATACTCATCAATTTTAAGCACGGCTTGAATCGGCTGAAATTTGCCTTACAATGATAGTTTTCACTTTGTTTACCTTAGAATGGCTGGAGCTGAACATGGCGTCTTGGGATCTGCCGAGCTGCATGCAGAGGAACAACACTGGTACACGTGAAAAATTGCAATAAACCCAAGGCGATCTGCTTAATTAGTACATGGACGTTGAGAGAGAATGGTACGTGTACAGCAGTGGCGGACCCACTGTACAGTTGCTTGCAGGGCAGCGGCCATGGAGGTCGGCTCTTCTAGCGGAGTGCATATCACAGAAGTCAGAGTGTGACTTGAGCAGCGGCAAAGCCATTGCTGTTGGGTTACTTCGACGGACAGCTTGGTAGTGAGTGACAGAGTGAGTGAGTCCTTGGGCGGGCATATGTTTGCCTTTTTTAGTGGGTAAGGTTAGTCTTTGGGTGGCCAACTATTTTTTGGATTTTTTAAAAATAAAACATTCTAAAAAAATTACATAAATAAATAGTCGATTTTTTTTTTACAAAATTAGACATCTATTGCCTATGGAATAGGGCCCTGTTGCTAATTGGCGAGAGGAACTAAATTCGTGAATTGTTCTTGTCTAGAAGGGACGTATACCATTGAAGAAGTATATGTCGCCAATTGAATAGACAGCCTGACGACACATAGGGGCAACAGGTACTGTCGCCAATTGAAACACGATAGCTTCTTATCGTCAATTGAATTGACAACATAGGTCTAGTTTTGTAATTTTCTTTTTCTATTTCTGTAATTCTTTTTTTAAATGTATTATTTAAAAAAAAACTCCATTTTTTTCGAGCATCTTCAATCTTGGTGAGAGACTTGAGCTGGGCCTGATTGAAGTTGTCTCGTGCATTGTTGGTTTGGCCCAGCCCACCCTGATGTTTAACGCCGAGCAGTGCCTAAGCATCCGCTGCGCCAGTTACGCCTCGGCCTAGTAAATGAAAGCAGCGCGTGATGGCTTATTACGGCCTTTTTCTAGCCTGTAGCAATGCAGCAAACATGTAGGCCCATTAGAACGTTTCAAATAACAAAAAAAATAAAATGAAATTCTAAGTTAGCTTAGACTGTGTTAGGCTGCATTTGGGGAATATTCTCCTCCTATTCAGGATAGGATGACACCAATTTGTTTGGCAGGACGAAGTGGGACGGATGCGTGCGAGGCGCTCACGTGACCGCACGTCACTTCCATTCGGTGGATTCGGTCACCACCCAGCTGCGACCGTGGACGACGCTGTGGACTGCGACGGCCGCGGTCGGTGGCTCGGAAGGCAAGGGCAACGGCAGGAACGGGTCTCTAGGATCAAGAGGAGGCGAGGGGTGGTCATGTCGCAGGCAGAAGCACTCGGTGGCGCGCCGGCATCGAGCGGCGGCTGGCAGAGGCGGAGACGACGATGTTCCGGTGAATACGGTGGGGTCTATGACGTCAGAGGCTCACCGGAGACGACGAATTTGGCGACGGTGGCGCTCGGACAGAGGTGATGGAGATGGGTTTGATTCTGGTGGGTGGCTGTGATAAAAAGAAATTAAATGAGGGGGATGATTGCTAGGAACACGGAACACGTCGTGACACGGCTAGTTTCGACGGAAACTCACCGGACATGGAGATTGGGGTGGCGTGGTGTCGGCGGCATCGATGGCGGACGGGAGGGCGCGATGGCTGGACGCGGACAGGAAGAGGCAGGACGCGGGCGGCTCCAGCGTCCATGGCGGGGCGGGAGGGCGCAGGGCATCCATGGATTTTTGGGCTTGGGCGCAGGCCGCAGGGTGTCCATGGCTTTGGGAGATAGTGAAGAAGATGATTGAGAACGGTTGGATCTTGATCCAAGGGTCCAAAAGTTGAGCACTCCTTATGGTATTCTCACCACCTTAGAGAGGAGGTTATTGCATCCCATCTTATTCCTGAGTCCTGACCATCTCATCCCTCCGACCAAACGATTTTGTATCATCCTATCCCCTCGAACAAACACCCAATCAGAATTATCTCATCTCAGGCCCCAAAAGTAAAAGTAGGACCTTCCATCGCATCTCTTGTATTTTTTCGGACTGGGGCACTGGGCTATGGCTTACGCGTGTTTCACCACTGCAGCAATGGATTGCCGGGAGTTATTGGCTAGCATTAGGACATCAACTTCGCGATCATGTTACGCCATCGATCAAGGCGCAACAAAAATACAGTGAATACACCAAAACCCGCGCGCCTTTAGAGCCGGGAAACGCCCGAGCCTTTTAAGTTTGGACAAGACAAGGAACGTGTAATTTGAAGCCTTATGTACGCGACTATGCGAGTAGGAGCACGCCAGCACGGGCATGAAGTACCTCACTCACACTGCAGTCGACTGATATAAAGCAGTTAAGATCTCACATCAACACTACAAATGCTAGCTGATGTTGTCAGTCTTGATGGAGCAAGTGAGAGTATGCGTCAACCAAACTGCATGCACAGGCGTGTACGCGTCATGTCACGGAGTTTTTTTTTTTGGCGCATTTGATACGTGTGTGAATCAGCAAAACTAGCATCCTTTCCGGTCCCCCTGAGGCTAGATTTGCCTCCAACGTGTCCGTTGGGTCGGATATACCTTTATCGTGTCCTAAGGCCATGGTCAAGGCAGTGTCGTGTCTAGATTAGCACCCGAATTGGTTGAAACACTAATTAAAACATTATTGTTGATACTATTTGATATTATTTAACACTAAAAAAAATCTGATGAGACTATTTTTTGCTTTCGGCTGATTTTTAAAAAAATTGCTAAATAATGTTGTACATAGTATTTTATGTAGTGTCAGCAATCATTTTTTAATCAGTTTTTCAACCAATTAGCCCGCTAATCCTATGACGTGCCCCAGGGGTCGTATTTCGCTATATTCGTGTCTCTGAGGCACGGTCGAGGCAAATCTAGCCCCTAGGGGCAGTGACAAGCCATATGTCGTGTCTCTGCTTGTCTATAGTGCTATTTTTACAATTTATTCGGAGAGGGACTACTTTTGCTAATTCACGTGCCAATAGTGCCAAATGCGCCAAAAAAATCTCATGTCATGTGCTCACATCAGAATTACCTAATCCGCATGTACTTCATCTAGCTCCACGCGCGCGCGGGGGGTACTCTCACTTTCAATATACCACTTAAACGGATATATTATACTTCTTTATCATTTTCAGTATACTTAAATACCAATTATAAGATACTCCAATGTGATTTGATTGAAAAATTTTCATTGGAGCTCTTTATTTTTGCTATATACCCTTTTTCATATATAAAAGAAGTATATGTTTGCCACCACGGAGAATTGTCGGGTCTCTGGCTAAAATGGTACTGTTTCGCGACAAAATAGAAAAAATAGCCCTCCTCCCACCGAACGAATGGGCAAACATGTTGTTGGACCGAAAAGGCGACTAGAGGGGGGGTGAATAGGAGCACCAAATCTTTTTCACTTTGAATGGATTCAACTCGCAAATCACAAATCACTCCAATAGCTATGAGAGCTATGAAGATGAATGCTTAAGCACAGTGGAAGACTTGTAATGAATCCACTCCTAAACCCCCAAAGGCACAGAAGCAAAATCCCTGAAGAAATTCTGAAAAATCAGGGAAATCGGAACAACCGCATGAGCAAGCGGCGGTTGTACCGATGTCTTGATATGACCGTAGGCAAACGAGCGGTCGTACCGATGTGCGATATGACCGTAGGCAAACGGGCGGTCATACCGATTGTCCTGGAACAGCCCGATGACGAAAACCAAAATTGGCACAACTTTTGATCCACTTGGCCAAACGCTACGAGATTTGAAACACACCTTCCCAAGGAGGTTAGGAACCTATTCCAAGCAAAGAACAACTAGATCCACGTCAAAGTTCCTACCTTTCTTGAATTGAACGAAGAAGGTTTCAAAACCGAGTTTCGAACCTAAACAAGATCTAAACCTTGCTCGTGGGTGATGGATGATCAAGATGATCTTAGATGCACTCCCACATGTCACAAAGAAGCTAGAACACGACAAGAAACCAAGCAAAAACTCGCGGATCAAAGAAACACCTCAAATCATCAAATAGAGAGAAAGAAAGCAAATAGACTCATCTTGGATAGAACTTTCTTTGGATTGATTTGATATGGTATTGGTTTCTGACCACTCCATCAATGGAGGACAAAGACTCAATACATGAGCACGAAATCAAATCCAACTCTCTAGAACCCTAACCTCCACTAATCCTCTCCCTAAGCAAACTAGGGTTTCAAACACAATGAAAGGATTGAGGGGGTGCAGCCACCTCCCTCCTCTATTTATAGTGGAGGCTTAGACCTTCTAGAAGAGTAACCCTAATGGGCTCCCGTTAAGGTCCAAAACAAACGGGTCACACACGCACGCATCTCAAAGCGCCGTCTTCACTTTTCTTGACCTAATCCACTTCTTGCCGCACCGCCTTGCACCATGAGTTGGCATTAGGTCACCAAGGCGTGTTGGTGAAATTACCAAAATACCCTTCTCGATCTTTTGCAAAGACCGAGTCCCATCTTCGTGAAGCACCTCCATGCTTCGCCACGTGTAGGTTGATCCGGTGGCTCTCTTCATGTCGGCAAGTCTCTCCCATCCGGCCCCACCGAAACCACCATGGCACTTGCACCGACCCCGCCGCTTGATCGAACCGTCAGACCGAATCGCCTGATTCGGTCACCTTTGTCCCTCTTGCGCCATGCTTGACTCCATTGACCTCACCCGGCATCCCGATCGTACGGACCTCGGCTCTCCAAGCTTAGTCCCGATCATCTCGCCGATTGACCGTCATTGACCTCCAAGCAACTCGCACATCAATAGACAAAGAAATCGAATCCGGAACAAGTTCTTCACAACTTGACCCACGTTAGTCAAAACATGCATCATGCAACACATATGCCATGAAACCCATGAACTTGACCTAACCCAAAAGCAATTCTCCAATAGAAATGACAATCAAGACAAAATCGGTATTACCGCCATGTTATGGCTTGGAGATTACCAAGATCATGTAGTACCACACCCATAACTGCGGTCGTACCGCTACCCAGAGAAACCAAAACTCAAATTACACTCGTTCTGGAAATATCAAACCGCCACCTAAAACACGAACGACCGGACTCGGTCATACCGCCAAGTATCTTCTTGGTGCGTGCAGTGATCTTGATGCGTCTGCAGCGTTGCTACACGCCCGGTATGACCGAAAATCCTGACACTTGCAGAAAACGCTGTTTCAACAAACCAAAAACGACATTGCCAATTGTAACATCATCCTAAGATCTCAGGCATATCCCCATGATATCCACAATCTCCCCCTTGATGAACACATTGGCAATTTCCCACAAATGCAAATTTTGAGGTTTGAAAAGTAAAAACTCGACGTTTTCGCTCAAATGCACAACTTGGTCCAAAAGCAAGAAAAAGCAAAGGAAAAGACCAAGTTGGCTCCAGAATAGTATCAGCAAGTGAGATACGGCAAAAGACAGTGAGAAAGCTTCATTTTCCAGAAACGGGTCAAAATCTCACTTAAGGTCCATATGAAAGAACAATTGTTCGATATGACCTTTGATCATTGTGAGGATCAAGAATTGCAATTCAAGTTCAGAAGTAGCAATAAAACCATAAAAATGCAAATAAGAAACTCCCCCTCACTATGATCCTCAGAATTTCAAATTTTCTCCAAGTAGCTCCCCTTTTTTCATAACTCCCCTTTTTCAAACATCTTCTCCCCTTTAACACAAAATTTTGAAATATCTTCTCCCCCTTTGACAATGGAGTCATCAAAGAATCACGCCTTCCTCTCGTCCAGAGATGACAAATGCAGAATGAGGAAAAAGCATAAGATGGAGCATGCATGAAATGCAATGGAGTGGCTTCAATTTTTTTGTATTTTTCAATTTTTGAATACAAGAAGCTTTGGAGATTACCCAAAAGAACAAGTTAGCATTTCTAAAGTTGTACAAACAACATATCAAGCCTAACAGTGCTAGCAAGATCATGATAAGACATATATAACAAAGCTAAGCAAGAAGGCTCAATATAAAGCAATGAATTTTAGCATTTTAAGCAAAGCTTCAAATCTAGCAAGTTCATCAACAGGGATCCTAAAATGATACTGGCCATGTCAAAATGTCAACGTAAGATCCAAAAGCTAACAATGACCACATTAAGAGACAAATAGGTCCTGAATTGAATCATTTTGCTCAAATTTTCTTAAAAGCCCATTTTTCAACTGTTTTTCATTTGCAATGAATATTGAAGTTGACTAATGGTCTAACTTAGTGACAAGATCCTGGACTAGGAGCCATCCACAAACTCATCCTAAGCTTCGACCAAAAGTTGATTAAAGGTATATCTTAGTGAAGAAGATCCTGGACTAGGAGCCATCCACAAACTCTTCCTAAGCATCTACCAGGGCGACAAATCTTGAGGTTCATGTCAGTTGTGACAAGCAGTCCCCATGAGATCGTCTTGATCATCAAACTATCTCCAAGTTCATGTCTTTGACATGCAGTCTCGTAAGAGTAGTTTGGCACAATTTAAGCATAAGACAATCTTGGAAGTTGATTTTTCATTTTCCACAAGAGCAGATTTAGATTCTCAAGAACACAAAAAGCTCAAGTAATGATCAAAGCTAGATTCAAGAGCTAACAAAGAAATTTTGACAGGGCCAATGTCATAAAAGGAGCACTAATTGCGCAACTGGCTAAACAATTCACAAATTGCTAGTTTCTTAGTTCAAGTTGTTTTTCAAGTTCTAGCTCATACAGCAAAGGCTTAGCTACACATGTGAAAGCATGATAATTCTAGCAAGTCAAAGAACTAGACATGGCATTGAGCAAGAATTGAAACACTAAAGCTCCAAAGGGTAATAAGCAAAGCTTCATCAATTTTAAAAGATAAGCAGAAAAGCTTATATTACAATGCATCTTTTTGGATTTTTCATATGAATGCAATATGATACAATGAGATGCAAGAAAAGCTCAAAAGACCTAAAAGATCAACAAGATCAACAAGTTCAAAAAAGAAAATCAAGAAAAGATCAAATGAACAAGGAAAGATCAGAAAAGATCCAACTCCCCCTCAAACCAACCCATAAGGATAAATTACCCCTAACTCACTCCTCAAGGTGGCAAACCTTGTTGGGTCTAAAGGCTTGGTGAGGATATCGGCTAGCTGAGCCTCGGACTCCACAAAATGCAGCACAATATCACCCTTCTCAACGTGGTCTCTAAGGAAGTGATAGCGAATGTCTATGTGTTTGGTCCTAGAATGTTGCACTGGGTTTTTAGCAATGTTAATAGCAGAAGTGTTGTCACAGAAGAGAGGAACACTAGCAAAAGTTAACCCAAAATCCTTAAGAGTGGAGACCATCCACAAAATCGACTCTGACAAAGAACTAGCAAAGACTACATATTCAAACTTCAAAGATGGATTGTGCAACAAGACCGCTTCCTAGAAGACCAAGAGACAAGAGAAGTGCCTAAGAAATGACATGTGCGGATGTGCTCTTCCTATCTAGCCTCTGACCCATAAAATCGAATCAAAACCCCGAATGGACAGCGAAGAAGAACAAGAATACCAAATGCCATACTGAAGGGTAGAGTGTAAATACCTGAAAATGCGCTTAACGGCTTGGCGATGTGAAGTCCTCGGTGACGCCTGAAACCTCGCGCAGAGCAGGCATCGCAAGTGGATGTCCGGTCTTGAGGCCGTCAGTCTGAAGGAGCCGATCATCTTTGCGGTACTCGCGTTGATCCACGGCTTCTCCTTCCTCATCTGGATCCAAATATCGATGTCGCCATGGGAGTGGCGATCGACTTGCAATCACCCATGTCAAAACGCTTGAGCAAATCCTTGGTGTACCGTTTGATGGATGAAGATCCTTCCTTGCATTGCTTGATTTGTAGCCCTAGAAAGTAATTGAGTTCTCCCATCATGCTCATCTCAAATTCCTGGACATGGTCTCGTAAAAAGCGGAAACAAGAGCATTAGAGGAACCACCAAAGATAATATCATCAACATAAATCTGAACAAGCAGAAGTCATTGCCATGCCTAAGAATGAAAAGAGTCTTATCAACTTTTCCCATTTCAAAATCATTCTTAAGCAAGAAGGTCTTAAGTCTATCATACCGGGCTCTAGGGGCTTGTTTAAGACCATACAAGGCTTTGGATAGCTTAAAGACACGATCAGGGTGCTTGGGATCCTCAAAGCCAGGGGGTTGCCTAACATACACTTCCTCCTCTATAAAACCATTTAGAAAGGCACTCTTAACATCCATTTGATGCAACCTAAAACCTTTAGATGCAGACAAATGCAAGCAAATCTTGAATGGCTTCTAATCTAGCAACAGAGCGAAGGTCTCATCAAAATCTAACCCCTCAACTGGCTAAAACCCCGAGCAACCAATCTAGCCTTGTTTCTAACCACGTAACCATCCTCATTTTGTTTATTTTTGAACACCCAACGGGTTCCTATAATATTATGACCACTAGGAGGTTCTACAAGATTCCAAACTTTATTTCTTTCAAAATTCTCTAACTCCTCATGCATGGCATTGTCCCAACTAGCATCGATAAAGCATGTGATATATCTTTGGGTTCAAAAGAAGCTACAAATGCAGAGTGAGAGAAAAGACTCGGATCATGATACAGAGCGAGTGACTCGCTCATGGAGATTACCAATCATCGATCCGGAGGTGTTGCTTTTAAATGTGCAAAGGAGGCGCTGGGGAGATAGCGTCTCCTCAACCTCCGTGAGGTACTGGCGACGATGAAGATCAAGTGAGAGCCTCAATTGGAGGTGAAGCGATCGTCATGAGTTCAGGAGCTTGGGCGGCTTGGATAGGAACATCGAACAGTGGAGAAGCGATATCAAGTTCATCCTCATCTTCTTCAACAAAAATGCTCTCTGTCACTGTAAGTCACCAAACATCGGATCTAGCTCGTGGCTAGTCTCATCAAAAGTAACATTGCATGTCTCTGGACAATGTTAGTTTCAACATTAAAAACCCGAAAACCCTCGAATGAGCGGGATAACCGAAATAAACCATCACAAGTTCTTGATTCAAATTTATCTAGGTTCCCTGTCTTGAGAATAAAACACTTCGATCCAAAGACTAGAAAGTGAGAAACAGAGGGTTTTCTACCAAAACGAAGCTCATATGAAGTCTGGCCCAAAGACGGTCTCAAAAAGACACGGTTTGAAATATGGCAAGCTGTAGCAATAGCTTCGGCCCAAAATCTCCTCGGTGTGCTATACTCATCTAGCATTGTCCTAGCCATCTCGACTAGAGTCCTGTTCTTCCTTTCCACAACGCCATTTTGTTGAGGGACGTGTGGAGAAGAGAACTGATGCTCAATACCGCGCTCAGCACAAAAAGAGGCAAAAGAAGCATTCTTGAACTCCGTGCCATTATCACTACGGATCGCTTTCAAGGCACCAAGAAGTTCAGAAGCCAAACGAAGAACAAGGTCATGAAAATGATCAAAAGCCTCATCCTTCGAAGCAAGAAAGAACACCCAAGAATATCTCGAAAAATCATCGACTATGATAAGAATGTACCAATTGCCACCGACTGACCGAACCCTAGCAGGACCAACAGTATCCATATGAAGCAACTGTCCCGGTCCGTCAGTCATAACCATAGTCAATGATGGGTGTGAGGGGGCAACTTGCTTGCCATGCCTCTGAGGCGACATACTGACATCCTTGATGACTTTGAGTTTAGGCAAACCTCTCATGAGATCAAGGCCGCTAACTCGTGTCAGATGATCAAAACCAATGTGCCCCAACCGTCGGTGCCAAAGCCAGATATCAGAAGAAGAAGCAATTAAGCACTTAAGGGATCCGGCAAGAGATTCCGAAAAATCAGCTCCAAAAATTCTACCAACTCTAGAAATCCCAAAAACGAGCTCACCAAAAGAACCAAGCACACGACAGGCATTCTTCTTAAAACGAGTCTCATAGCCATCATCGAGAAGCTGTGAAACAGAAAGGAGATTGTACCTTAGCTTAGACACAAGCGCGACGTCCTTGAGAATGAACTTGTTGTTCACCCTAATCATTCCAGTTCCTTCAATGCGCCCTTGTGTATCATCTCCAAAGGTGATGAAGTCATCACCGGTTGATCGCGTGAAGGAGGTGAACCATCTTGAGTCTCCGGTCATGTGGCGTGAACACCCGGAGTCGACGAACCATGTGTTCTTCCCCCTTCCGCGCCAATCCTGAAAATCAAGGAACAAAAGAGCGATGTGTCTCAATACTGGGGTTAGTTAAAAGCGACTTGGGAATCCAGTACTGAGACACTCGTCTGCGAGTAGTATGCAAAGCAGATGTGCTATCCTTGACATTATTCGCAGTTCTATTATGAGCAATGGTAACACGAACATGAGATGCATCTTGTCTAGGAACATGGTGATGAGCATGTGTAACAAATCCTAGACCGGAGTTCTTCTTTTGTACGTGACCATGTCTCATAAAAGCTCTAGGTTGATTAAATGACATTCTAGCAATATTTTTCTTAGCGTTCTTCAACCTCATGTGAGAACTCAACCAAATGTCCACTCTTCTTGCAATAGGTGCAATGGTATTTTGTACCACTGGGAGAAGCACCTTTTGCCTCAAAAGAAGGTTGGACAAACCCTGCAGATTTAAAGACAGTTTTTGCAGGTTGGGTTTTAAATTCAACTAAGCCATTTTCCAAGACCTGAATGACATTAGGCTTGGACATGTTCTGAGCAGAGTTGTATCCTAAACCTTGCTTCTTAAAAGGAGTTTTAGATTTATCTAGAATCATGTTTAACTGTTTTTCACCATTAGAGAATCTTTCTAAAGTATCCTTGAGATATGCATTCTCTTTTCCAATATTAGCACATGATTCACAAGTCTTGCCTTTAATGGCTCTAGCATGTTTCTCCTTAAGATGAGCAACTTCAAGCTTATAGGCGGCACAAGAGGCACAAGGTGTAGACTCAATTGTGTCCTTAAGCTTGGCATACTTAGCTCTAACTGCTTCTAGAATATCCTTAACTTCGTGTTCACGTTCTAAGCGAGTAAAGAGCAAAAGCTAGATTTCACATTGCCGAAGCATCCAACTTGCGGACTCTAAGCATTTTTCACATGGAGCAGATTTAACATCAATTAGCTCGGTTCTAGCATTTTCAAGTTGATGCAAAGCAATATCATGAGCAGATTGTAGTTTAGACAGTTCGGAGTGCAACGCATGGCAGGATGAACATTCATCAACATCTAGACTCTTAGCATTCACAAGCTCTAATGTCAAATTCTCGACTTGTGATTCTAGATCATTGTTCCTAGCCATGGTGAACTTTAAAGCTTTATCTTGACTAAGCAATTGCTCATACATGTTATCGCATCTAGCAGAAAGAACATCATAGGAGAGAGGTACCTCATCATCGTTATCGGCGTCGACAGAGTCGGCCATGAAGCACATGCCGGTGAAATCCTTGGCCTTCCCCTTCTTGTCTTGAGGAAACTCCTCCTCCTTGTCCTCCTCGCTCACGAGTCCACATCGCTCATGGATTGATCTCCAAAAGCGGCAAGAACTCGGTGGCGACCTTCATGAGCTTGGCGGCATCATACTTGGGCTTGCCCCTTGAGGCTTCTTCACCGCAACCTTCTCATGATTTCCCTTACCTTTCGGCTTAGGGGGTTGGCTCGGATGTGATATAGCTCTCCACACTCATAGCATGTCACAGGCCACCTCTCTTTCATTTCGACATTGTTATATGCCGTGTGACTTTCTTGGCTAAAAGAGCTAAATCGGCCTCGGGAAGACTCTCAAACTCTTCTTCTGAATAGCAGATAAACACGCAAGAGAAAAACCGAAGAAGACTCGGAAGAACCATCAGAGTCCTTTGAGAGGATCACCACCAAAGCCATGTTATCCTTCTTAGGATTACCGCCTCTCTTGATCTCATGAGTTTTTAGCTTGCTATAAAGCAGCTCCAAAGTGAGATTAGAGATCGACATTCTCCTCTATGGCGATTGCCTTCATCTCCCACTCCTTGGTGTTGATTGCACTCAAGAGGTGGGTGGCATTCTCGATTGAGAGTACTCAATGTCAACACTTTCATCGATTGATCACCTTGTTAAAGCGAGTAAAGACGTCATCGATGCTCTCACCGGGGCGCATCTCAAATTTGTTGTACTCTCGCTTGTAGACATTCTCGACGACTTGCTTGATCCGGGACGATCCTCATGGTAAGTTTCGAGGGTGTGCCAAATCTCATGTCTTGATCGCAAGATTGCAAATCCTATCATACTCTTGCCTACCAAGCCCAAAGCATATAGAAGGTTCTTTGCCTTGTTGTTGTTAGCCAAGAGAATTGCTTTGGCCAGTAGCAACCGAACAAAAGCAGCTGGGCTCGAACAACCTCCCATATAGCTTGTCCTTCGCTCTCTAGGAAGACTCGCATGCGATTCTTCCAATAGGCATAGTCGAGCCCATCGAAGACATGCGGCTTGGTCGAGTACTTATCCATCGCCAAGTTCAATTGACGGTTAAGATCAAGATTGAACTAACCGGGCTCTGATACCACTTGTTGGACCGAAAAGGCGAATAGAGGGGGGTGAATAGGAGCACCAAATCTTTTTCACTTTGAATGGATTCAACTCGCAAATCACAAATCACTCCAATAGCTATGAGAGCTATGAAGATGAATGCTTAAGCACAGTGGAAGACTTGTAATGAATCCACTCCTAAACCCCCAAAGGCACAGAAGCAAAATCCCTCAAGAAATTCGAAAAAACAGGAAATCGGAACAACCGCGAGCAAGCGGGCGGTCAGACCGATGTCTTGGTATGACCAGAGAAGCAAACGAGCGGTCGTATCGACAAAGCGATATGACCGTAGGCAAGCCAAGCGGTCGTCTCGATTGTCCCGAAACGGACCGACGCGAAAACCAAAATTGGCACAACTTTTGATCCACTTGGCCAAACGCTACGAGATTTGAAACACACCTTCCCAAGGAGGTTAGGAACCTATTCCAAGCAAAGAACGACTAGATCCACGTCAAAGTTCCTACCTTTCTTGAATTGAACGAAGAAGGTTTCAAAACCGAGTTTCGAACCTAAACAAGATCTAAACCTTGCTCGTGGGTGATGGATGATCAAGATGATCTTAGATGCACTCCCACATATCACAGCAAGCTAGAACACGGCAAGAAACCAAGCAAAAACTCGCGGATCAAAGAAACACCTCAAATCATCAAATAGAGAGAAAGAAAGCAAATAGACTCATCTTGGATAGAACTTTCTTTGGATTGATTTGATATGGTATTGGTTTACAGCCACTCCATCAATGAAGGACAAAGACTCAATACATGAGCACGAAATCAAATCCAACTCTCTAGAACCCTAACCTCCACTAATCCTCTCCCTAAGCAAACTAGGGTTTCAAACACAATGAAAGGATTGAGGGGGTGCAGCCACCTCCCTCCTCTATTTATAGTGGAGGCTTAGACCTTCTAGAAGAGTAACCCTAATGGGCTCCCGTTAAGGCCCAAAACAAACGGGTCACACACGCACGCATCTCAAAGCGCCGTCTTCACTTTTCTTGACCTAATCCACTTCTTGACGCACCGTCTTGCACCGCGGGTTGGCATTAGGTCACCAAGGCGGTATTTGGTGAAATTACCAAAATACCCCTTCTCGATCTTTTTGCAAAGACCGAGTCCCATCTTCGTGAAGCACCTCCATGCTTCGCCACGTAGGTTGATCCGGTGGCTCTCTTCATGTCGGCAAGTCTCTCCCATCCGGCCCCACCGAAACCACCATGGCACTTGCAGACCCCGCGCCGCTTGATCGAACTCCGTCGACCGAATCGCCTGATTCGGTCACCTTTGTCCTCTTGCGCCATGCTTGACTCCATTGACCTCTGGCATCCTCGATCGTTTCGGACCTCGGCTCTCCAAGCTTAGTCCCGATCATCCTCGCCGATTGACCGTCATTGACCTCCAAGCAACACGCACATCAATAGACAAAGAAATCGAATCCAGGAACAAGTTCTTCACAACTTGACCCACGTTAGTCAAAACATGCATCATGCAACACATATGCCATGAAACCCATGAACTTGACCTAACCCAAAAGCAATTCTCCAATAGAAATGACAATCAAGACAAAATCGGTATTACCGCCATGTTATGGCGGTACTACTGATTATCAAGATGAGTAGTAATCAAGACCCATAACTAATGGTCGCATCGCTACCGAGAGAAACCAAAACTCAAATTACACTCGTTCGAAATATCAAACCGCCACCTAAAACACGAACGACGGACTCGGTCATACCGCCAAGTATCTTGCGGTCAGCGTCAGTGATGCGATGCATGCTGCGCTACTACACGGTATGACCGAAAATCCTGATACTTGCAGAAAACGCTGTTTCAACAAACCAAAAACGACATTGCTAATTGTAACATCATCCTAAGATCTCAGGCATATCCCCATGATATCCACACAAAGAGCTCTCATTCGGTGTCAACCGGCCCGCCACGCCCCATGGAGAGGTAGGTGGCCTGTCCATGTCACCTATCGTAATATTTTTGCACGACAGAAATGCCATTTTTGCTATTTCGTTTTAAAGAGACTATTTTTACTATTTTAATTAAAAACGTACTAAATAAACCAAAAATTCATAATGTTACACTAGTGAGTATTATAGCTAGTCTTCGTGCCGTAGTAGAACACTATAGTCATTATTTGCACTGCAGCAATCAATCTAAACCTGTCAGTTTTGAACTTTTGATTGAGCAATTAAAACCGGTTTAGTTACCCGCCAAATTACACGGTTAGTTGAAATTTATTGCACCATAATAGCAAAGGATTTACTTCCAAAATACACCGCCCTAGCCATTTTTGGCACTGCCACATTCAATCTAAACCTTTCAGTTTTGAACTTTTGGTTCAGCAGTTGAAACTGGCTTAGGGCATCTTCAATATTGTATTTATTATCGTCTCTTAGCTATGCTACATCAATAAAATCCTACGTGAAGGAGAGAGGGGAGGAGAGAGAGCACAGATCGTCTCTTCCTGAAGAGACTGCTGTGCACGCGAAACAAGACATGCTACATTAATTTACTCTAGTTGACATACAGACCCGTTTCAAAAGAAAATTATAAAATATAAATGCTGAAGAATTTGCTAAAGACTATCTATTAAAGATATTGTCTTTAAAAATGATGTAGCATATATTAAAGACAATATTATCTCTAACTATTAGAGAAGTTCTTAGTTACCCGTCGAGTTACACCGCTAGTTGAAATTGATTGCACTGTAATGACAAAGGATTTACTTCCAAAATACACCGCCACGTGGGCCTAACGCCGCTCGACTAGCCGGCTCCCCATGTCACACTCTCACATCCCACAAAGATCCAGGATTCCACGCTGTACTAGAAGACTAGAAGTATAACCCCTCAAAAACCTCCTCCTGTATAAATCCGACGCAAAAGAAGATTTCATTCCTCCGAGTCTCCGACTCTCCAAAGCTTCGTCCCAAAAATCCTCCTGGGAATCTCGCGTACACAGCAACCGCTCGAAACCCTAGAAGCAACAGCAGCCAATGGCGGTCATCACCTATTCCCATGAGGACGAGGAGGTGGCGGCGGCGAAGGCCGTCGGTGGGAGCGACGAGGAGGTCCTCGCGCGCAAGGGTGGCCCGCTCCCGTTCCTCCAGGCGGCGATCGACGTCGCGCAGAAGCGCTCCGACCTGTTCCATTACCCCTCCGCGCTGAGGAAGGTGGCGGCGGCTGCCCGGGCCCAGGTGGAGGTGGAGGTGGAGGTGGAGGAGAGGCGCCGGAAGATAAAGGAGGAGGCGAGGAAGGCGGCGGAGGAGAGGCGAAGGAAAGAGGAGGCGAGGAGCGCGGCGGCGGAGACGAAGGCGAAGCTGGAGAAGAAAGCAGAGAACACGGAGAAGGCTAAGGTTAAGGTGGAAGAAGAGGTTAAGGAGGAGGAGGGGAAGCGCGTAAGAGGTGAGTAATCTCGTACCGTGAACTTTTAGTGGTTAATTGTTGTGGTTCGAATGCGAAATGTTGTATGCCTTGGTGATTGTTATGCTATAATTGTTGGCCAATT
Source organism: Phyllostachys edulis (assembly GCA_036346405.1). Lineage (NCBI taxonomy): Eukaryota > Viridiplantae > Streptophyta > Magnoliopsida > Poales > Poaceae > Phyllostachys > Phyllostachys edulis. The sequence goes on along the minus strand of CM070562.1, from coordinate 101,686,262 downwards.
ATAGATGTCACTTGTTGATTTCTAGTACCTTTTCGTGGAATCAGGAGGCATGTGTTTTGTACACAGATTTGTGGTTTTCTGTGGAGTTATGATCCTCAGGTATTGATGTTACAGGCTTCCAGACAAGAGGGGAATATGATGGAATTTTAGATCATTCTGTTGTTGTTTTTTCAAGTTCGATCTCATTCATGTTGCGCAATCGGTGACTGGAGGGAGTAGAAGTTGTTAAGTTGTTTCTGATTAGTCTGGAGTCTGGACAAATCTTAATGTTGAAAGAAGTGATATATTTTTTAGTAAATATCACTAAACCACAGGTTTTGGGGCAGTTGTATCTCAAAACCCCAGGTTTTGTAAATTGTATCGATTAACCCTGTGTTTTGTAGATTTAGATCGGACTTAGGATTGTAATTGTAGTTACAATGCATCTACTACGGGTTATGGTTTAACACTTGTCGTAGATAATCTCTAATCCTCGATATTGCCGCTTGTGATTCCTAAGCTCGATCTAAATCTACAAAACACAGGGTTTGTTATGAATAGCGCTTGTATTCAATATGAGGCCAATGGGCAAGATATATACACAAATACTGGTGGTGAATATGCACAAAACCCTCATAACAATGGGGAATAACATACTTAGACATATATCTCTAACACCCCTCAAACTCATGGTGGATCAACAACATTGAGTTTGGAGAACCATCTTGTGCTCGAGTCCGGGCTTCGTGAAGAAATCGCTATCAAGCTCTAAGGCACATCTTGAAGAGCAATCACCGATCATGCACACAAGACCGCATGAAGGAAGCATCAACACCAATATGCTTGGTGAGCTCATGCTTCACAGATCACGAACATCTTGATAGCACTCAGATTGTCGGACAAGAGAGGAGTTGGTGTAGTGACAGAAACACCAAAATCCTCAAGTAACCACCGTAGCCAAGTAATCTCTGTCATCAAGAGAGCCATAGCTCGCAACTCGGCCAGACTCGAGCAGGACACCGATCTGTTTCTTTTGTCTTCCGTGCAATGAGAGAACCACCAAGAAAAACACGAGAGCAGAGATGGACCGGCGATCGAGGATCGCCGCCCAAGAAGGCCCGAATAAACTGAAGTCAGTAATGAGCCGGAGCGTGGAAAGAAGAGACGGCGAGAGATAGTCCCACGAAGGTATCGCAGAACTTCGAAGAAGGTGGTCAGAGTGGACTGAGTGGGAGCGTAAACGAATCGACTCGAGAATGTGAAGCGGATAAGTGATATCCGGACGAGTAACAAAGAAGGTAGACAAGACTCCCAACAAGATGACGATAGCGAGTCGGATCGTAAAGAGGCTCGCCATCGAGGGTTTGAGGTGAACATTGAGCTCCATGGGAGTCTCAACAGTAGGTATGTACGCTGATCAGTGAGAGAGGCGCGATCAAGAAGATCCTGAATATACTTCTCTTGGGACATAAAGAAACCATCGGAAGTGGAAGTAACTTCAATCCCAAGGAAGTAACGAAGAGGACCAAGATCGGACATAAGGAACTGCTCACTAAGACGAGCCTTAACAAAGGCAATGTACTCAGAATCATCTCCGGTGATGATCATATCATCAACATACAGAAGAAGAAGAGTCCGACCACGAGATGAAGTGTGGACAAAGAGCGCAGGATCATGATCACTTGCCAAAAAACCAGCAGCAGTGACCACAGAGGAGAAGCGCCAAACCAAGCACGAGGGCTTGCTTAAGGCCATAGAGAGAGCGGCGGCGGACTGGACCATGCCCTCAGAATGAATACCCGGTGGCGGATGCATGTAGACCTCCTCACGCAACTCACCATTAAGAAAGGCATTCTTGACATCAAGCTGAGAAACAGACCAGTGGCGAACAGACGTCACCGAAAGAAGAGTGCGGACAGTGGTCATGTGAGCCACAGGAGCAAAAGTCTCGTCGTAGTCACGACCATGCTCCTGCTGGAAGCCACGAGCAACAAGACGCGCCTTATAGCGTCCAAGAGAGCCATCAGAGCGAGTCTTAATCTTATAGACCCACTTACACGTGATAGGACGAGAGTGAGATGGAAAAGGAACAAGATCCCAAGTACCAGTACGCTCGAGGGCAGCAATCTCCTCGGCCATGGCATGCTGCCACTCAGGATGAGCAACAAGATCCCAGAGGAGACAAAGCTCACACGTAGTCTGCGCCAAAGAAAGGCAAACGGCAGAGGCCGAATCGATCGTGGCGATCGCGAAGAGCGAAGCGAGGAGAAGATGACCCATCGAGGAAGATGGAGCATCGAAGAAGATGGAACATCGAAGAAGATGGCTCATCTGGAAGATCCTCAATATGAGGACGACGAGTGTAGACGAGTGTAGTGGGGGAGCTCGAGGAGCCGCAGGAGCAAGCGGCGGCATAACTTGGCGGAGAGGCTACTGGGGAATATGTGGAGACTCGATGGGACGGGTGGACGAGGGCAAAACAGATATAGGTGTATCTCGAAAGGTCAAAAGGACAGAGACTCCACAGAGGAAGCCAAGGAGAGACGGGGCGTGGGTAGAAAGGACGAGACTCGTCGAAAGTCACATCCCGAGAAATCGTGATCCGTCGACCAACAGATCCCAAAGACTGATAGCCCTTGTGCTCGCAGATCAGATCCCGTAAAAACACACTCAACGGTCGAAGCGGTCAATTTGGTACGTTCTCGAGGGCGAGAAGAACGAGCAAACGCAGCCAAAAGACGAAGCGCGAGTAGTCGGGAAGGAGACCCAGAGACGCTCAAAAGGGATTGCATACGAAGAGCGCGAAGAATTTGGATGTTGACGAGATAGGTTGCAGTGGAAACAGCCTCGGCCCAAAAGTGAGGTGGAATAGAGGCGGCAATCATCAGAGCACGAGCCGACTCAAGGAGGTGACGATGCTTACGCCAAGAACACCATTACGAGCATGAGCACCGTGACAAGAGAATCGAAGCGAGAGTGCCTCGCCAAAGAAGGAAAAGCAAGCAGTGACGAGAGAGGTACTCGCCGGCAGAGTCAGCACGAAAGACACGAATAGGAGTGGAGAACTGTGTGCGAACCATAGTAGCAAATTGTTTATAGATAGACAATGCCTCACTATGAGAAGACATGAAATATATCCAAGTGTGGCGAGAGAAATCATCTATAAATATGATATAATATCGATGACCCCCTTTCGAAACGAAGGGAGCCGGACCCCAAACATCTGAATGAACAAGATCAAAAGGACGCTGAGATACTGACTCACTATGAGGATAAGGAAGCTGAAGTTGTTTGCCTAACTTACAGCCCTGACAATCTAAAGACACGTCTCCTGAGACAGACCCCAGAAGACCACGACGAACTAAAGACGATAGACGAGATCCACACAGATGGCCAAGACGGTGATGCCTTCTTTGGAAAGAGCCAGAGACGGAGTGGCGTAAGCGGAGAGACCTGGCGGCGACGGTGGCGGCGGAAGGAAGGTGAAGCGATCAAGCTCCCAGAGGCGCCAGGAGTCAAGGCGCCGAGGGCCGAACCAACCGAGCTCCCATGTGGCGGTCCTGAACACAACAAGAGTCAGAGTCAAGAATGACCCGACAACCAAGATCAGTAATCTGTCCAGCAGAAAGAAGTTGCATGGTAAGGCGAGGAACATGAGCAACTGAAGGAACATGAAAAGATGAGTTGCTAAGAGATCCTCGACCAGAGACGGAAAGAGAGGTACCATCAGCAGTGAGAACACTAACAGGAGAATCAAGAGGTGTAATGAAGGATGAGTGGAAGCATCGAAGTCATGTGAAAAGATGCTCCAGAATCAAGAATCCACGGGGAGGTACCTGACTGTGTAGAGGGTGGTTTCTCGGTGCTCAAGAGTCGAGAGTGAGCCTGCAGAACTGCCGAGGAGAACTCGGCGGCAGCAAAGCGCCAAGTCCGCTATCTCGCCTCGCGAGAGAAAGCGCTAAAGTAGTCGATGCAGACGTCGTTGTAGAAGCACCAGTGTCAGTGCTAGTAGAAGAACGACGTGAAAGATGCCGCTTCTTCTTATAGCTGGGACTCAATGTGGCCGACCTTGTCGCAGAGGGAGCGATGAGGACGGCCACCTCGGATGAAGGGATGCCACCACCGCTGTGGCGGCCACGGAGGAGGCGGTGTCAGTCAAGCGTGAAGCGAGCGGTGTAGCAGTGGACGAAAGCAAAAGCACGAGGGGAGTGGCGAGCAGATCAAAGACCACTCAAAGTAGTCTCCTCCGCGCAGATCTCTCGGAAGAGCCTCCAGAGAGTGACACGAGGGTGGCGTGCAAGGAGCCGGGCACGCCGCTACTCGAACTCGGGGATTTAAGGCGAGTAAGGAACTCAGAGACCCGCTGAAACCCAAGTCAAGACGCATCTAGGCAAAGACGGACACGAAGCGACAACCACAACCGGTGGGCGAAGTTCAACGACGCCCGACACAGAGCTCGGGCGTAAAAGGCGCCAACAAAGAGCATCACCTGCTGAAGAGAGTGCTCTGGCGGACCACGGACAGTACAAGGCATCACCAGAGGGCTCAGAAGGCCGACGAAGGTGAGTCCACATCCGAAAGCCGAGTAGAGGCCCACAACCTCGAAGAGAACCGAGGCCGACACCGGCAATGAGGACAAGAAGCAGCCCGAAAGGCCGTCGTCGCATTCATCGAGTGTAGGCGGTCGGTCGATCTTTGTAGGAATCGAGCCTCTTGGTAGACAGAGGCGCCTCATCATTAGCAAGGTGGCGGCCTCAATAAAGCTGACTTTGTTTCATTTGTCGGGCGGCATGACAGCGAGGTTCCGTCGGAGGAGTAGGGCAAGGCGCGATGACATCGCCAGAGAGGATGCCCCAGAGACGAAGACCACGATATGGATGCGCATGTGAGACACGAAGTCGGTGTAATTAACACCATCGAAAATCACCGGCAACGAGAGAGAAAGCAAGACCCATTGGTAGGCGGTCTTTGGGCAAGACGGCGATTAAGGAACGAAGTCTAACAGCGGCGCCGGGCGCTTGGCGGTTAGAGCGACGTTGTTTTTTTTTTTTTTTTTTTTTGGGCCGACTTAGCTTCTAATGGGCCCCTAACCCAACAGCCCGTGCGGGATTAGGGTTCCCCACGGGGAGAGCAAATGCGACGGCGGGCTTGGAGCAGTGGCGGCAGACTCCAAGCGGCAAAACGGCGGCGGCCTCCGGGCGACACGCGGGAGAGCGACGGCGGCGGCGGCGACCGGGCGACGCGCAGAGAGCGCGGAGAGCGGACGGCGGCGGCGACCTCGATGGCGGTTCGCGGTGGCGGTTCCGCTGGCGGAGAGCGGACCGTGGCGGCGCTATCATCGATGACGGTCCGCGGAAGGAGCGCTTGCTGAGGAGTCTCCGGTGGCGACCGCACTGAGTTCCATGGCGGAGGAGGAGCGGGCGGCGGCGTCCATGGAAGGAGGCGTCTTGGATGGCGGTCCGTCGGAAGGAGCCTTGTGGAGGGTCTCATGGTGACGACCCGCACGGCGGAGGGATCCGGTGCGAGGAGGCCGTCGTGCGGCGCAGGAGAGGAGACCGGCGTCGGGACGACAAGCGAAGCGACGGAAAACCCAAAACCCTAGGTAGGCTCTGATACCATGTTATGAATAGCGCTTGTATTCAATATGAGGCCAATGGGCCAGTATATATACACAAATACAGGTGGTGAATATGCACAAAACCCCTCATAACAATGGGGAATAACATACTTAGACATATATCTCTAACAGGGTTAACTGATACAATTTACAAAACCTGGGGTTTTGAGATACAACTGCCCCAAAACCTGTGGTTTAGTGATATTTACTCTATATTTTTAGGCAAGATTCTCATCTTTCTGTCACGTCAGATACAGAGTTTTCCTTGCTTGTATACTACTCGGTGCTCATGTTATGAAGCCTTCCGGTTTTCAAGTAGTTCAGTTCAGTTTTGAGCTGTGCAAGCTCTCCATGTCTCCACGATATATTTGACTCCACTTATCACAACTGCTTTCGAATTTGTCCTGCTAGAACAGCAATTCTGCTGTACTCAATGTGTTTAAGCAAGAAGATATAAGTTTACGTAGGTTAGGTGCGAGTAGGCAGTTTACAGTGCGATCTTATTTTTGTTGAAAGCTCTCTCCTAGTTAGGATATTGTTGCATTAGGCCAGTAAGTTTTTTGTTTACATTCTCCTCATTGGCCAGCTAATAAATTAAAATTTCCATCATAGCCCATCATATTTACAAGGTTTCCTCATTGTTATTTTACATCTAGTTTTCGAGGTGAATGGGACATCCACCTGTTGCCAGCGGCGGAGGAAAGCCCGGGCAACCTCTCATAGCCGACAACATCTCCTACCTGTGCAGAGCCCATACATACACACCTCATCAAGGAGTGGTGGGCATACTTAGGGAAAAATCAGTTAGTAGCATGGCATGAGCAGCACAAGGTCAGAAGCATGGGCATACTTCTTAGGGAAAAATCACGAATCAGGCCCATGCCAATCTGCCGTTCTCCTTATATAAGACCACCAGTTCGTACATGCAATATTTGTGCATACATAGAGATTTATACACAGCAAAGCTCGCTAGCTGGGTGACCTTGCACACGTTAATTAACTAGCCAGCACAAGTAAGAGAGGCGAGCAAAGTAAGCTAGGATGGTGAACTTGGTGGAGGCACAGAAGCCGCTGCTGCACTACGTGATCAGGAGGGCTGGGCTCCGGCAGCATACCGTCGACGTCGACGGCGCCGGCACGGTGATCAGCTTCTGGCTGCCGAAGAATAAGGTCCCCAAGGACAAGGCCACCGTGCGGGAGATCACGCCTGAGGCTGCAGGGACCAACAAGCAGGCAGCCAAGAAGCAGCACAAGATCACCAAAGCCACTATGGACGGACGCATCGGCGGAGCCAAAGCCCGGGCAAGTGCCCGGCCTGGAGGGCCCTTGGCTCCGCCGCTGCCTGTTGCTACAGCTCAGTCTAGTTTCCATCTTCTGGGATATCATTTACCAACAACTGGTTGTACTAGTACATGTTCTTCTTATGAAATTATTTGTACTTCCATGCTCATCTAGTGAAATTATTTGCAACATGTACTATATTTGTTTTAATTTTTAAAAAAGAACTGCTATTACTTCATTGAAAAAACTAAAGTGAATTGCTGTTACCTCAATTTTGCTTTGATTTGGACGTGGAGAAACTAAAGAGACGTCTTCCTTTTGTATTGTATATTAGAACCAAATGCTGAAAATGGTCTGGACTTGGAGAAATATTCTTGGACTCAGCAGTTGCCAGACGTTAGTGTAATTGTTCCTGTCCCCCAAGGGACAAAATCAAAGTTTGTCATCTGTGAGATTAAGAAGAACCATCTGAAGGTTGGACTGAAGGGCCAGTCTCCTACAATCGATGTAAGTGGCAATAATGGAATGGTTTACTTTATCCTTGCATTCTGCTGATATAAATTACATAGGTTGAATACATGATGAGAATCTCCTTCATGGGGAATAAAACTTCTGATATGATGTTCTAATTGTGTTTCCTTCCAGGGGGAACTTTATCAGCCAGTTAAAGTTGTTGAATGCTTTTGGAGCATTGGTACATACAATAGTTTGATCCTTGTTACAGTTCTCACTTATAGCCATTCCTATGTGAAGTCTGTTACTGACTAGTATGTCATTCGTTATTTTGTGATAATTCCTTCAGACGATGGGGAGTCACTGTCTATACTACTGACAAAGCAAAATCAGATGGTATGGTGGAAATCTGTGATAAAAGGTGATCCTGAGATGGACATCCGCAAGGTGAAACCAATTACCAAACTCTCTGATTTGGATCCTGAGACCAGAGAAACTATTAAGAAGGCAATAGTAAGTCATGGAATGCTGAATGCAATGAATTTCCCCCCTTCATGAAAAGTTGATTCAATGATCAAGTGAACTAATTTGTTTCACATTTCAGATCGATCATCGTCGGAAGGAGCTGGGTCTCCCAACAAGTGATGAAATCCAAAAGCAGGAACTTCTCAAGAACTTGATGACTCAGGTGAGTTCCTTACCTGTCTTCTGTCTTGAACTCTAGTTTCATTTGCCTGCATTGGTTAGTTGACAGTTCAATATATCTGATGCAATTATTCTTTGCCACATCCGCAGATGGATTTCTCAAGGGAAAATATGGCTTGAGGATGTTGAATCGAAGTAAACATTTCTTTTTTGACAGAAATAGAAGTACACACACTGAATCAAAGTTCACACCATCTTTTTTTGGGGGCAGAAATAGAAGTTCAAATACCACAGATATTTTCTTTTGCTATGATTTACTCTCTAGTCTACAGTCTGGTAGTTACATAGTATCAAGCTTGAAACATGCCTTGCAATGCATCTGAAATCTTTGCTCAAACTGTGTATTCTGTTGCATTACTCAGTAGAACAAGAGCTGAAATGTGGGCCTTTTGGTGATTGTGCACATGGATATCGGCAAATGGCTACGTAGTTGCCTTGCAATGCATCTGAAATCTTGCTCAAACTGTGTATTCTGTTGCATTACTCAGTAGAACAAGAGCTGAAATGTGGGCCTTTTGGTGATTGTGCATATGGATATCGGCAAATGGCTACGTAGTTCCTCTTCTAGTGTTTTGGCTTTCTTACACTGGTTTGTGATTTACGTCCTGCTGTGCTAGTAGTAAAACCGTGTTCAGCAACTTCTGGATCTGGTGTCTGGTGCGCTGCTTTTGAGCTCTAAGCTCGCTTTTGTTGCTACTTTTTGTACAGATGATCTGCGGAAATGTGTACTTGGTAGTTGAACATTAGGCAGACTCTTGCCTACAGACGAGCGTTTCCAGGGCGCAGTTTGCCCTGGAAAACATGGAGAGGAGAGGCAGCTCCGGCCCGAGTCCTGACGACGGGCGCCGAGTCCTCAATTCCTCACGGCCCTGGTAGCCTTTCTGTTACACGCCCAAAAGTGAAAGCCTTTGAGTAGCGGAGTACTTGTATTAGGCATTAGCACGCGCACTTACCCGCGGGCTGCTGCGGTGGCTAGGCCGGTGCCTGGTGGTGGTGGACTACGAGTAAAGACGGCAAGGGACAAGGGAACGGCATATGTGTCAGGCGCGTGCGGATCTGGCGGTTGGTGACTTGTGGAGTCGAGGCCGAGGCGAATGTGCCGGGACCGAGAGCCGGAGAGCAGTTCGCACGCCCGCACCGCGTGGCCACGGTTGATATGATAGGCGGGAGTCGCTGGCTGGGGTGGCGGCACGACGGGTTGGGGCGTGCCCACGTGGGCCATGAGGCAGAACGGCGCGAGAGGGGACGCCGAGCTGGGAAGCGCGTCCGCCGATTGGGAGCTTTCTGCTTAGTCGTGACTCGTGAGCCGCTGCGGGGCAGCAGAGATTTTAGGCTGCCGCATGGGCGGCGCGGTGGACTGACCAAAACCAACGGCGAAAGATTGCCGGCACGCCGTGGTCATGGGCTCATGGCCGTGTGCCCAACACAACAGGGCCCGGGCGCGGGGCTGCAAAACGGTGGGCTGATACGGATACCACATGTAACTGAGATTCCAAGATTTCGAGCCACGAATAAGCCCCAGCAGCAGAGCCGAGCAACTGCTCCGCCACAGAGGAGTGAATGATGATGTTGTACTACAACGCTGCTCCACAGGACCATCACAGATCTTGCAACAGCAATCCAGCAATCTTCTCAGTTCACACAAGCCTCGCCCTTTCACAGGTAAAAAAAAAGGAGTAAAACAGACACGCACTATAAATAGAGATGTACTATGATGCTGGAAACATTATCACCGGGGCAGTAACCAGTAGCATTACCATACCAGTCAGGCAAATGGTTCAGTACATGGCCACAGACTGAAGCATTGTCTGATACCGACACAGTATCTATAACAATGGGCACAGAAAGGATATCGCCGACACGACTGCACCTGTCTAGGCTTGGAATCATCATTGCAACAAATATGCGATTCTGTAGGGCGGCCCATATGGTTTAAAACTCTTCAATAATGATGAACATGATCAAAAATCATTTCATTTGCGTATAATGAACGCAACAGTGAAGCATCCATCAACATAACCACGTTCTGGAAAGCTCCTAAGTGCTTTCGCAGCAGAGCAATCTTATTCCATTTTACATTTTGACAATGTCAGATCGTCAGATGTACAGAGCCGTTTTTTTAGCAATTGTACAGAGCCGTTTTTTTTTGAGCAATTGTACAGAGCCGTTTTTACTGGTAATAAAACAGGCAGATTCTAATTTACAACGCTGTATATATACTCTCTCTATGTAGTATAAGAGCAGACATTTTACACAACTAGCTCCTTCTAAGACAGCGAACTCGCAAAACACAAGGAGGTTTACCTATCTTACACATGTTGCCTACATACAGGGCATGAGCCGTGGCCAACGAGCCATTTGTCCACGCAAGGCTGGTGAAAAGTGTGGGAGCAATTCGGCAACCTCCTTGCCATTTCACCGGTCATAATATCCTACAAGAAGTACACCGTTAGGACGTTGAAAATAAAGAACAAAGTCACAGAGCAAATACCAACCACATTGCATTTAGTAGCAGACGAAATTTGGTATGCAAATTGCTAATTGAAATTGACTCTAAAGAAAACTTAAACATGGAGGTTGAGGTTGTTGCACCTCTCTGTGTTTCTCATCACAACAATCATATCTCATGCATTCATTATCCAACCATAGTGCCATGTACTTTCATGTCTCATTTAACAGTTCCAAAACGAGCCGATTTTGCAGGTTGAACAACAGTGTTCGCTGGCTGGTTGTCATTTGTAACCAGATTTTACAGATAGGACAGGCATTTGGGTAAACCAGTTGGTTTCCCTAGTCCTAGACTGCATTCAATAATAATTTCATAATGGATGAGTTCACCGCCGCTCATTCATGTAAACACATAAATTTCACAGTATTCTTTGAACAGAATGAGGGCAAAATCAGGACAAACAAACTATACCAGAAATCAAACGAAATATATTTGTTTCTGATTGGCTCCCAGCTGAGATTTAGTATAGCATGTTCCATGAACCTTAGTCCTTAGCACAATATTTCATCCAGATCTAGTACCAGATCAATCATTACTAATAAGTAATAACCAGCTGGAAAACGGTAGCAACCACCTAGTGGTAAGTGCTCCAGTATAAATTTTCAAAACATTGATGAGCACAATAGACAGCCTTGTTTTTTATAACAAGCTTCATAAAGTAGCTAACTCATACTCCATATTAGTTAAACATTGACTCCATTGTATGCCATTATGGAACTAACAGAATTTAAATATAGGTTATTCTACTCTTATTATTGCTGTTGAACCAAGACCAAGCGGGCAAGCGCAAATTGTGCAAGAGCGATTTTCTGACAATATAAAGTCTGTTTTGATACTTGTACCTGTAGACAAATAGTGCAAGATAGGTCTTCACCAAATGAGGCCCGAGTCTGATCAGTGACCACATAGTGTGGTAATTTCTTCAGCGACTCTCGTGAAAGCCCTTTGGATGAAATGTCTCCAAAGATGTCATATAGATCATCATGACCAAAATCTGATATGCTGACCTGTTGATGAAGAATATCTAAAATTCAGTAAACATGCATCAGCAACAAATGACGGGACCCCCATTAACTGTGAATCAAACATTTCTATCTGCAGTACTGGCCATTCAATTTCTTTAATTCCGTCACCAAATGGAATAGTTCAGAAGTAAAGTAACATTCATACACATCACCATTAGAATTGTATCATCTCTCCATTTTGTACCAAACATGATGATGAGCCAATGATCGTCATTATGTAGTTTTCTTCATGGGAAAAAAATCACCACTACATAACATTCAACTGACCTGCCAACGATACGCTGTATATGCTGAAGATCCAAACTGCTGTTGCACAAACCGGGCATGAAGGAGCTGCTCTATGAAATCTGCCTGAATAACGAATCATGATTTTTTTAGAGGCACGTCTAGCAAATACCAATAGTTAGCATTGTAAAATCATAATTAGGGTCCAAGCAATAGACAATGGTGGAAGTGATATCAATCTGACAAGCTGATGAACATACGGGATGAAATCATTTTTTAGAGAGATTGTATCATCAAATGGCATCTCTTGGACTCAAAACCCACGCATCACAAGCTACCATCTTGGCCAAGCATTATGCAAGTGGAAGAAGCTTACTGACCATGGAGGATGTGCCCTGGGAGCCCAGCCGGTCCGAGCACCAATACGCGCGAGAAGCCTCAAGAACCTCAATGGAGAGGACGGCTCCGGCGAACGCCCCCAATCCAGCTCCCCGGAGAACACCGCTATCGGAAGCTCTGCCCGCCAACGCGCCGGTGACTGCTCCGGTCAAGGCTCCAGCTTCACACACCATAAAGCCACATAAACTCAGAACAGACCAAGAAGCTCGTACCCCAGAAAGAACGTACGACGAGCGCGTACGTGCCCCAGAAAGAACAACTGGATCGAAGCGCAGGATTAAAGAACTAACGGCGCAAGAAACTAACGAGGCACGCGCGCGCGAGGGAAAAAGTTGCCAGTACCGAGAGCGAAGAGGCCGGTGAGCGCGCCGGAGATGACGCCGGCGAGCAGCCTCGGGAGGTAGAGCGCCACACCGTGCTCTTCCAGCACCTCCTCCGCTAGGGCTGGCGATGCGGCCGCCTCTGCCACCGCCGAAACCTCCATCACGACGAGGCCTCCACAAGGATCGGAGGAGATGACTACTAGCTCTCTCCACGTAGCAGCGCACGTCGCGTTTATTTTTGGCGCGTCGTTGGAGTGGAGTGGCGGGGAAGGAGGGGGAGCCGAAGGCGAGAGGCTCGCCGGGAGAGGAGGGCGAAGGCTAAAGATCGACTGGAAAAAGGCTTCAGCTTTAGGAGATTTTTACTGTTTTGACCCTATAGCAAATTTTTTTTTCAAAAGTAGCCTCCGTTCGCCATCATTTACAAGTTTGGCCTCAAAACAGTGCACGTACCGCGTCCACCGGGGGCGGCAGGGGACCTGCCCGCCCGGCGCGCAGTCACTGCCTGGCATGGGCGCAGTGCCTCCCGCGTCGCGATTTTCCCTCCTCGCTTCATGCGCGCGCGTCTTAATTTTAAATTTGTCCTCGGTCGTAGCGCCATTCCTTTGCATCGAAAGAATTTTTGACGATATCGTTTTTCCTATTTGCTTTTCTTTACATCGCGTCGCGTCTTTCATTATCTTCACAACCAACCCTATATAAACGCTACGGCCGATCGAGCTCGAAACGCAGCCGCGTTTTGATTAGTGAGGTAAGTTCGTGTTTAATTTTTTGCTTATCGCATTTTGTACCGTTAAGCACGTGCTTAGATTTTGCTAATCGTTAGTTTTTGTCTATTTGCAAAGAATGGCACGTACTACACGCACTATACCACCCCTACTTGAAGCGGCATGGGATGGCAAGCATCGCCGCCACGCTTGGATCGATTGCGATGGGCCGCCAAGTCTCGGTGACACGGGGACCGAGGAGACTGGCATTGGATGAGCGGTATGTTCCGAGACTTCAATCAACGCGGCCGATTATGTTCGCCGCATCTTGAACTCTGAGGCAAAACTTCTTAATTGATGCTCTCTTCTTTCCGCCTTGGTTGATCGTTTATACGGAGACCCACACGTTCCACTTAGGTGGGGAGATGACGGTGACACCGCAAGATGTCGGCTTTATTACCGCCTTCCGCTTCGAGGCCGCAGCTTGTTCCTCCGAGGTCGCCGGACCGAAGGCGCGTCTCCATCATCGTTTGACCACCTATCCCCGAGAGGTCAAAGGGCATTCCACGGTTGGGCTGCGACAATTCATGCATTGCCCAATTGACGAACGGAGGAGGTGGTTCGATGCCACCTTATTGCATATTTGTTGTTTATATTGGGTGGATCATGTTCCCTAGCACGCAGGGACATGGTGTACCCGAAGTTATATTCACCTGCGGAGTCTATCGTGGACGCCGACGATGAGGACGCGTGCCGCAAGATCTGATTGGGGTTCAATTTGTCTTGGCGCGACGCATCTGCATGGCGACGTCTGACGCAGCTGCGGCACGGAACGCGAGCCCGTGCTCTCGGGTTGCCACACGTTATTCTGGTTGTGGTCGTGGGAGCACTTCGCGGTCGGACGGCCGTTATTCTGCGCCTGGCCCACCCTTACCCGCACACACAACATTTCTATGGTGAGGCGGGCGGACGAGGAGGATCCCGTGGAAGGCCCGACCATGGGATCCCGGCGGATCGTGGCATTGGGGTGGTCTAGGGAGAGTGCTTCAGTATATACCCCGAGTTCCACAATGAATTCGAGACCGCACCTAACGCGACATAGTATGGGCTCCTTGGACGGATCAAGACGCACGAGGCACGGCGCCCGACAACTGAGCTTGATATGCCACCATGATGCGGCGTCTTGGAGGACAACTTGTCATCCGGTGTTCGCCCACATGGTTGAGCCGCATAACCCCAACGGGTGATGAGGCGATCGAGCCGCACCAGAGATCCCCGCTCTAGGGCGACCGCTTGCAAAGGCGTAGTCATTTGTAAGTACATTGCATTACTTAATAATGTTGTAGATCCTTTAGACATACGTTATGCTTGGGTACCATAAGTTATTTATTTTGTTCCACCCGCAGTGCACGAAGAAGGGTCGCAAGAGTGATGATCGGCCAGACGCAGCGATCGTGGGTAGATGCATGGCGACGCCACCGATTCCATTTTGCAGAGGCACAACCTTACGAGGCGAGGACTTACGACACGTGCTTGGAGTGGTACGCGTCTGGAACACGCGACGAGATTGACAGCGCCCGCCCGACATGCGAGATCCTAGCCACGCCAACGCTTGGACTTAGGGATGGACCCGTCTGCGCAAAGACGCCGGGGCGATTGATGCGTTGAGCATGTAGTAGATTAACCACCCTCCGAAATAGGGTTAACTAACAAAATTTTGTGTGTTACGTAACCATGCAGTGGACCGTTTGAATATCGTTATCGGCGCGCCACGAACTCGAAGCGGTACGAAAACACAGTGGAGCGCCTTTTTACGGCCTTGAAGACGGTTATTGATGATGTCAAGCAGGTCGTTCGTAACATGAGCTGCGGAAGGCCCAGCGATGTCGACTCGAGGCATCGGACGGAGCGTCGTCGCGTACCCTCGCCTCCATCTTCCCATCCGAAGCGAAGTCGACCAATGGCGCGAAGAAGATGGGCGGCGGATCGTCATGCTAGATTGCCACGCGAGGACTCTCTACGCCGCTGCCGTCGTCATCTCGGAGGGACCCTACGCCGATGCCGTCCTCGTCTCGGAGGGATCAGACGCGCGTGCCGCCGTCATCACAGAGGCACGAAGAGGACATTCCGGAGAGCACGGACGTGCAACCCGAACCGCGGCGGATGTTATCCTGATTCTCCTTGCGAGCCCACACTGTTGGACAATTTCCAATGGGCGATACGGCACCATGGTATGAGTCCGGGTACACAATGTACCCTGCGGCGTTCACCCCGCAAGGCGAACCGTACCACGAGCAATTCACCCAGTCCATCCCGCACCACGAGCAATTCACCCAGTCCATCCCGCAACCTGAGCCGAGTTGGTGCCCCTCCACGGATCCTACTACGGATCCTAATGCTTGGGTCACAGACTTGTTCTCAACGCCCGATTCTCTGTGTCTTCAGATATCGCCGACCGGCGGTTGAGGAACCTCGGTATGACTGCTGGCAGAACCCACGGTCACCGATAGGTTGACGCTTCCACAGACATTAATTCGAGAGACATGGGAGGAACACTGCTGAAGGCCAAGTCAGGTACTATGCCCGACAGCAGTGAGGAGCAGCGTGAGCAGTAGTAGCATTAGTAGTCTATTGTATGTTGTAAGTTGTGCTTCATTAAGTGATTTGTAATCCAAGCTGAGTGTGCTAATTGGAATGTAATTGGACTCTTGTACTTCGTTATCTATGCCAGTAGAACAATTTTATTCTCATTCATCAAGGACTGCGATGCATAGATAACGAGTGAACATTACAATCTCATTACACACCGACGTTCTACTTGGCAAGAACAAGATACAAAAGAAGAAAGACCGCAAAAGTAACTAACTTAAGTAACTTGTGAAGCAGCTTCTCAACTCTTTCCATCTGTCATGTAGTGTTTGAAGCTTTTCTCTTCACTTTGCATGGGTTGATCGAACGCCGAGGCATTGCACTAATTGCGATAACACCATGGGAGTCTTGCATTGGTTCATCGGACGCCGAGGCCATTTAATTGCAAAGCAACACCACGGAGTCTTCTTGCAAGGCGACAATTTGCATTGCAATATCTTGGAGCACTTGAGGCGGCGCCTTTCGACCCATTGCCAAAATCGACATGTTGTGTTCTACAAAAGAATTGAAGTTTCAAATGAAAGTAAGAAAACCCGATATGTACAACACAATTCATTCGTGCTGAGTTTGCAGAGGTTACCGAAAGATTTGAACACTTCATGAAAACTCGGGACGGATTCGTTAGCGTATGAGAGGTAAAC
This sequence comes from Phyllostachys edulis, assembly GCA_036346405.1. Lineage (NCBI taxonomy): Eukaryota > Viridiplantae > Streptophyta > Magnoliopsida > Poales > Poaceae > Phyllostachys > Phyllostachys edulis. Next base: position 101,669,752 of record CM070562.1, on the reverse strand, counting down.
ACATTAATCGGATCCCTGCAACGAGGGCAAAGCAACTGCTCTCGTAGTGATTGTAATTCTCTGCTCACTCGAATGTTCGATGAGGCCGAAGACATCTTGTTTTACAGTGCAGGAAAGGAGAAGAGGAAGAGAAGAGTGAGGTCAATGGCAGCCAAAGCATCCATATATAGCGTTGGGAGCACGAACGGGCCACTCTGCGGAAAGGAGGACGTGACCGCGCAGTGTGGAAAGCAGGAAGTGAGCACTATCTGGAAAGTGGATGTGACCACTCGAAAGCGTGAAGTGACAACTCTCTGGAAAGCAGGACGCGACTACTTTCTGCAAAGCACGACGTAACCCAAACGAAGCGGTAATAATAACTCGAAGCGGTACAGGTTGCAACGCAAATCATTACAACACTCACATCACTACAACACTGACATGACTCAAATACACCGGATAGCTTACAGATACTAAGTGGCGCCGGAGGAAGAAGGTCTACTCGGCGGTTCTGAATGAGTGCCCACGAAGTCTTACATAGCCTACACCTTATTGGTGTTGGCGATCTCCACGCTGGCTCGCATCCATGTCGTTATGGATGCGCCTTGATCGATGCCTCCCACGGCACGGATGCCATGATGCTTCATTCGGTGACCACTTCATCGCTTCCCGCCATAGGTCCTCAGAGTGGCTTTCCACCGTGAGGAGTTGAACTCCTCGCTCCAAGTATCATCTGGTGTCGTATGTCGTAGTACTCCGACATGTACATACTAGAAGATTGGTGAAATACAAAGACATGCAAAGATATACGTGGGAGCAAGGCTTTGTCGGTAGATTGAGGCTTGTTGCGGTGCAAACCGCCACATCGCCTATGGTACAAACATGCTTCCGGTCACCTCTCATGTGGCATGAACGCATTTGTCTCCATAAGCGGATCTCGAACTTCCTTCTCACGCCATCCATTGTGATAGCTACATGGGATCGACCCGTAATTTTCTTCTCCATGTAGGCAAGGGTAACCTCCGAGTATCGCTTCCTTCGTCCAAATGTCGCTTGGCCATCATTGCCCGATTCTTAAGTAACCGATCGCACGGTTCCATGTCTCGCTACAACAGCGGTGATGGGAGGGCATGACCCTTTCAACACACCGTTGTAGACCTCGGACATGTTGGTTGTCATGATGCCGCATCGAGCACCATAGGTATCGTGAAGAAGGACCATTTCTCATAGTCGGGGCATGCTCGCTCATCCACTCGGCGAACTCACTTTGCGGTGCGCTGGGCCGTAACCTCCACTTGCACGCTGGTTTCGACCTCAAGTTCCCGCCACACAAGCATCGAACTTGCGCTCGGTTTCAGAGGCGAGCTTCTTGAACTTCTTCATGAGGTCTTTGCTCGGAAGCGTGTGTGGAAATTGGCGACTAGATGCCGCATGCACCAACGCAGCGCATGTCGCTCCATTGAACGGTGCCCTAGTACCGATCGCATGGTGCGCAACGCGACAACAACCCGCATGATGATCGGTTATGACACACACATTCGGCCGATCCTTACAACATGTTGCTTTATGTTGGCTAGAAACCATAGCCAATCGGCGGTGTTCTCATTCTCCACAATTGCAAAGGCAATCGGGAGCAATTGGTCGCTGCCATCACGCAATAGCGGTGAGAATGGTGCCCTTGTATTTCAAGAAGGAAAGTACCGCCCATACTCGGGGCGGACGACATGGTGGAAGCCTCGGCTGCCGCCGCCAAAAGCCCGTAAGACTCGATCAAGGATTAGGGAATTTGGGTTGTTGGACTGTCTGGCCTATCGTCCCTATTGACGATGTCCCGGATTAGCATCCGCAATTTGCTTCAAAGATTCGGGGACTAGGTCGACGCCTCCTTGTAGGTACCGTACAACCCTTCAAGGACCTTTTCGCCGCTCGCCAGACCTTCATCAGTAGCTAACGACATACCCTATTGTATTAGCTACGTTAGCTATGAGAACCTTTGGCGAAATGGTCAAATCGGCGATAACCGCATGGCTTACAATGCTCGCGATGTAGGCCGAGGTTACATTCTTATGCGCTTGCAATGGCTCTGAAGCTCACATGTGTGATCCGTCACGATTGTGATACGGAAGGCCGCTCTCGCCCCAGGAATCTCTCAAGACGGACTTTGCGGGGCAAGAGGTAAGAACGACTTAACTATGTAAGTGTCGAGGATTAGACCCGCACATACAGCATTTACATATATTAGTTAGTACAACGCATCTTGTAGATGGTTGAAGATACATCAAACAAAGTTCAAACTCACTGTACACTCGGTAAGTCCGACCGGTCTTCACCGCGAAACTCACGATAGCTTGCTGGCGGCGACTTTGTGTGGGAAATGTTGCCCCTGGCGTGGTGTCCGCATCGAAGGCCCACGACGACTCGTGCTCTGGGCCGTAACAAAGGAAGAGGCCGCAGCAATCCAACCGACTTGGAACATAGTCCGTGTCGGTCGAAACAATGCCACCGACGATCCCGCCTCATCATCGGCCGTCCTCATTTGGATTGCGAGTCAAAGTCGCCTCATCTTCGGTGGCGGTGCCCTCGACATGCCATCGATAATCTCGTAACAATCAACACGAGCATCCCGCCATCTATCCACACCTTCATTTGGTTGGAAAGTACCGAATCTCCATCAACCGGAGCATCTCGCGAACGACGTCGGGCGCTCTCGAGACCTCTCCCATCGTCATTAAACCAAAGAGGGGACAAGAGCGTCGTTGGCTCCTTGAACGGCGCCCCGGAGGATTGAGCAGATAAACAAAATTGACGTACACCATGGGTCGCCCATAGATCGGAGCGTGAGGATTGCTAACGATCTCCATGTACTCTGCCCACATGCCATCGCTGGTCACCTTCACGGTGCCCCACAACATCTGCCGTGTTGTGGGACCATGGTGGCGATGACCGCCTATTACTATCTTGTTCTTAGCGACGTGGCTATCAAACAAGCGCCAATGCACCGTCGTAGCTCCAAAGAAATCGACGCGTGCGGGTTGGGAACGTTTACCAAAGGCGCCTTGGCGGTGGACAAATCAACTCCGTCTCGACCAAGACGACGTTACCATGGAACACGTCACGGTGTTCCATTTCGACATAAAATAAGACAATATTTCAACCAACACACAACATAAGAACCATACGTGCGTTCTTTGAATGAACTTACCGTTACGACGTTACCAACTCTTGAACCTCAGACACGGAAGACTGCAAATTCAAACATGCATCGCATTAGTAACGACTAACGAATTCAGACAAAGGACATAGAAAAATGTTAGGTACGGGAGAGGGAGGCACCTCACAAAGAGGGAGAGATTCCTGAGAGGAACGATCGAGCGAGTGTGTGGCCGCGCGTTTAAATAGCCGAGCACTGGAGACGCAACGTGGCGTGAGGGGCAGTCCTACCGCTGGTGGCGGAGGAGGGTGCATCTGCGCTGGCGGAGGGACAAGACCACACGGGCAGCCTTTCCACAAAGTGACAAGACCACACAGGCGGCTTTGCCGGTGATTAGACCAAAGGGACACTTTTTGCAGATGATAAGGACGTCTGGGGGAGGTCCTGACGGAGGTCCTCGAGGAGGTCCTCGAGGACGTCTGGAGGTGGTCCTGGAAGAGGTCGTGAGGGAGGTCCTGGAGGAGGTCCTGAGGGAGGTCCTAAGGGAGGTCCTCGAGGAGGTCCTCGAGGACGTCTGGAGGTGGTCCTGGAAGAGGTCGTGAGGGAGGTCCTGGAGGAGGTCCTGAGGGAGGTCCTTGGGGAGGTCCTAGAGGAGGTCCTGACGGAGGTCCTTGAAGAGGTCCTTGGGGAGGTCCTGAGGGAGGTCCTTGGGGAGGTCCTGAGGGAGGTCCTAAGGAGGTCCTAGGGGAGGTCCTGAGGGAGGTCCTCGAGGACGTCTGGAGGTGGTCCTGGAAGAGGTCGTGAGGGAGGTCCTGGAGGAGGTCCTGAGGGAGGTCCTAGAGGGAGGTCATCGAGGAGGTCCTCGAGGACGTCTGGAGGTGGTCCTGGAAGAGGTCGTGAGGGAGGTCCTAGAGGAGGTCCTGAGGGAGGTCCTAGAAGGAGGTCCTGAGGGAGGTCCTAGAAGGAGGTCCTCGAGGACGTCTGGAGGTGGTCCTGGAAGAGGTCGTGAGGGAGGTCCTGGAGGAGGTCCTGAGGGAGGTCCTTGGGGAGGTCCTAGAGGAGGTCCTGACGGAGGTCCTTGAAGAGGTCCTTGGGGAGGTCCTGAGGGAGGTCCTTGGGGAGGTCCTGAGGGAGGTCCTAAGGAGGTCCTAGGGGAGGTCCTGAGGGAGGTCCTCGAGGACGTCTGGAGGTGGTCCTGGAAGAGGTCGTGAGGGAGGTCTGGAGGAGGTCCTGAGGGAGGTCCTAGAGGGAGGTCATCGAGGAGGTCCTCGAGGACGTCTGGAGGTGGTCTGGAAGAGGTCGTGAGGGAGGTCTGGAGGAGGTCTGAGGAGGTCCTAGAGGAGGTCCTAGAGGAGGTCCTGACGGAGGTCCTGAGGGAGGTCCTAGAGGGAGGTCCTAGAGGAGGTCCTGAGGGAGGTCCTTGGGGAGGTCCTGAGGGAGGTCCTTGGGGAGGTCCTAGAGGAGGTCCTGAGGGAGATCCTTGGGGAGGTCCTGAGGGAGGTCCTAAGGAGGTCCTAGGGGAGGTCCTAAGGAGGTCCTGGAGGAGGTCCTGAGGGGGGTCCTAAGGGGGGTCCTGGAGGAGGTCCTGAGGGAGGTCCTGAGGGAGGTCGTGGAAGAGGTCCAGAGGTCCTAGAGGAGGTGCTGAGGAGGTCGTGGAGGAGGTCTTAAGGGAGGTCGTGAGGAGGTCCTAAGGTCCCGGAGGAGGTCTTGGAGGAGGTTCTGGAGGTCTTGGAAGAGGTTGTAAGGAGGTCCCTGAGGGAGGTCTGGAGGAGGTCCTCAAGAGGTCCTAGGGAGGTCCTAGATGTGGTCCTGAGGAGGTTCGGAGGTCTTGGAAGAGGTCGTAAGGAGGTCCCCAGACGAGGTCTCGAGGGAGGTCCTACACGGGCAGCTTTGCCCAAATGATAAGACCAAAAGGAGACGACTTTCCGCATGATGATAAGACCAAAGGAGACTTTTGCAAATGACAACACCCACACGGGTAGCTTTTGTGATGATAAGACCAAAAACGACTTTCTTGCGAGGACAAGACCACACAGGGGTAGCTTTGTGCATGATAAGACCAAAAGGAGACAGCTTTGCGCTAAAGGACAAGACCACACGGGCAAGCTTTGCGCGATGATAAGACCAAAAGGAGACGACTTTCCGCAAATGATAAGACCAAAGGAGACTGCTTTTTGCGAAAGGACAAGACCACACAGGCGGCTTTGCCCGGTGATAAGACCAAAGGCATAAAGAAGACATCTTTGCGCAGGTGAAGAGACCACACGGGCCGGCTTTGCCCGATGATAAGACCAAAGGCACAAAGTAGACGACTTTGCTAAAGGACAAGACCACACAGGCGGCTTTGCCTAGTGATTAGACCAAAGGCATAAAGGAGACTGACTTTGCGCAAAGATGACAAGAAATTAACCACACCATGCCAACCATAGGGCTTATAAAAGGGGTTAAACCAAACCTAACACTACACAACACTACACAATAGATACCCGACTATGGACTCTTGAAAAACTTCTCGCGAGGTTGTTGAAGAAGCAAAATTGGCTTAAGCAGAAGAGGAAACTACAATACCCAGATAAATCAATGAAAGATGCTCCAAGACCACCACGTTTCCGATCCGCAATGTGTGTGTGGCGAACCAAACAGAGATCATTCATCCACACCCACCACCGCGGCAGGGCGTACTACGTCGCGGGCACCACCTCGTAAGCATTTCTTTTCGCGATTGATTTTCGCCAACGCGTTGACTTAGTAAAGTTTTAACTTCATCCCCATGAAATGGCAGCGAGATCGTTGCCACTTCTTCCAATGGATCGACGGCGGAGATGTACGACAGGCATTCATCCAGCAGTATATATGCCGAACTACTCGGTGCGGGCGAGAACTTCGCGGTGGAAACCTTACGCATCGGACCTGTTGAGGACGCACCAAGGAGCCCGAGAGTTGCCGGCGTAATCCATGTATACGACGTGAGTTATGAAGAATTTACATCCTTTTACGTTTTCACTTACATCATACAATCACGGGACATGGACGACTTGACATACCGCCCCACGTGACGAGCCCCGCGACAAGGGCAAGGGAAAGGCTCATCGGCCGAGCCCGGCCGCCACAGCGTTCCGATCGCCGGGCGACTCAGATTCACGACGTGAGTTACTGAAGAATTTACATCATTCTTACGATTTTCACTATAGGGCGACTAATATCATGGAATCGCAGGACATGGACGACTTCGACATACGAGCCCGACGTGGGGGCCCCGCCGACAAGGGCAAGGGAAAGGCTCATCTTGGTGAGCCCTACGCAAGATGTATCCGGTCGTCCGGCGAATCCAGTCGACGACGTGAGTTATGAAGAATTTACATCATTCTTCCGATTTCCACTATACGATGAACTTACATCGTGAAATCGCAGACATGGACGACTTCGACATACCACCGACGTGGACACTCCCGCGACAAGGGAAGGGAAGGGAAGGCGGCGAGGAGTTCAATGCCGAGCTAGCAAGGAAGGGAAAATGGCCCGGTCCACGCAGAGAGGTCGATCATTACGTAGTAGTCTCTCGTCCTACCCCATGTATTTTACTATCCCTAAAGGCATGTGTACTTATATGGTGGGATGCTTGTGTCGCAGATGTATCGTAGTAGTAGCGAGGATGACTAAAGCAATTAGCGGGACCATCATGCCATGTCACTACGTGAAACGATGCTTCATTCAAGATACTCTAATGTAGTTCTTGTTCCGTGTCTCCGCTAAGCATATATTGCAAGTATGTCTTCATCGAGGAGACACTCCGTTTTCGGACATCTTCATCATCACAACGACCGCTCCCAACCCTCCAATCACATTCTCAGATAAGCTTCATAAAGTACCTCATCGATCGTCTGTCTATATACATGTATACGCCAGACGATTTCATCGTGGAGACACTCCAATAGTCCCGATACCTTTTTATATATATGCGCCAAACTATGACGAAACCACGATTTGGATAAAAAAACCCTACTCCTTGCCTTTATTTCTTAATGAAATTTTTTATAAATCTCAAAGGTCGATATTCATTTTCAATCAAATATAATGGAATTTCGGTTTTTACAAAATATAATGAAATAATATTTTAACGGACGACGAAAAAAATGAAGAAATGCGTGGGCACTCGCCGCCTTGCCATCGGGGCAGTGACTGCCGCCGGGCTCGGCAGTCCTACCGCCCCTTGGACGCAGACGCAGATGCTGCTTTGGGGCCAAACTTGTAAATTATGGCGAACGGAGGCTACTTTTGAAAATTTTTTTTGTTATAGGGCCAAAACAGTAAAAATTTGCAGCTTTAGTAGCTTTAGCGAGGGATTTCTTGTGAAATAATATTTGTTTGGTCGTGTGCATGGTTTCTCTGCTTTTTTTGGTTTCCTTCTCCCGTGCCTCAAGGTTGGTGAGGAATTTTTTTTAAAATAAACTATTTTTTATCTGGAATTACAGAATAATACCAGTTAATTTTTTTTATAGAAATAATCTATAGTCGCAGCACGGTTTGGCGACTCGGGCTAGTCGCCCAACCGCCGCGCGACAAATCTCCAAGTCGTTCAATAGAACGGCAATTTACTGGTTCGAGGCGTAGTCGCTTGATGGCATGATGATTTAATGGTTCGAGGCAGAGTCGCCATATGGTCGAGCGAATAGGTCAAAATTGGACCCAAGTCGCCCAACTGTATGGCGACTTAGGGTGCCTATAAAGCACGCAGCCAAACAGTTGCCATTCCAGCGAGCGAACCGAGCCGAGAAGAGAAGAAAGAAAAGAAAGAGAGGAGAAGGGGAGGGAAAAAGAGGAGAGGAAGAAGAAGAGGAGGAGAAAAAAGAGATTCTTCGATTCGCATCGACGACTAGGACGGTGAGTTTGTAGTATTATTTTGTACAAGTGTAGTGACATATTGTTAGCAAATATTTAGAGATAGCATGATTAATTAGTAACCATGGTAGGTTAGCGAGCAACATCGTGTGTAGTGACATGTTGTTAACAAATGTTTAGAGATAGCATGATTAATACAATTAGTTTAGAAGTTCGTATGAAGGAAAAATGAGTCGTTGAAAATAAATTTAGTTGTACTATTCCACGTGCTACACTAATTGCGTACAGGCTAGATGAATGATAACATATTACTTTTCTATTATATAAACATATCGATAACTCGTGAATTTGCAAATGCTAGTTTATAGAATATTAAATATATGTATTTATTTGCACAATAAAGAATTGATAACATTTACTTTATAGTTTTGGTTGGATTAAGGAATCATAGATACATGGTTCCAAACACGTAGGATTCTTAAACATGTGAAATTTTATTTTATTTTTCTAAAAGCTTCACCCATTATAAATATGCATAGTAACGATGATGTTTTAAATATTTCGCAATCCATAGCAGTCGGTATAGGTGTTAACGTAATATAGCATTTTGTAGGGAAAATTATGTGTTTACCACGTGGGTTTGATGAAATTGTATATGTATTACCACTGTGTTCGAGCAAAGTGTTTAGGTGCCACTAAGAACATATCAAATGTGATTTATTTGCCATTGGAATATAATTTAAATGCTTAATTAATATGAATGCTTTTAATTTCTTGATTTGCAGGTATGGCTCACGACCCTGGTGGTTCGGACTGGCATTTCGGTCTGCTGGACCAGTTAGTCGACGCACAACACCGTGTGAGCCATCGTGTGCCGCATCCGGTTCGCGGGGATGACGTGGCTGACTTGGGGGTGGTTCGTACGTAGACACCCTAACAGGCTTGGAGACTGGACCCACGCTGGGTAGAGAGGTTTGTCCGCAAGCTGTGCCACTTTTTTTGTATCATATGTCCACTATGTACTTACTTTTTCATGCTTTGTAGGCTAAGCTGTGCCGGCCTTCTACCTCTCGTGCGGATGGTGGAGGCCACTGAAGAGGATGGCGGTCTGGTCGACGACGACGGTGAGGTCCAGGCCGGTCCGGAGTGGTCACAACGGTTTCCGTTCGATCGGTCGCTCCTGACTGCCCTGGTGGACCGGTGGTGGCCCGAGACGCACACCTTCTACCTCCCTTTCGGGGAGATGACCCCTACTCTACAGGATGTCGCGATGCTGCTCGGCCTGTCTATCGTGGGAGCCCCTGCATTCCCACCGGACGCGGTTGTCGACTGGCGCGACGCCCTGTTGGGTAGGTTTCAGGGGGTTCTTGCGGCGGATGCCGCGCCTCCGTACTTCGACTTCTCAGAGCGACAGTGCCATAGCCCACCCCTGCGGTGGCTTTCGCAGTTCCGGGTACATATACTACCTATTTTTCATGTTTAGCGATGCATTGAGACCTAGCCATATGACGGGCTTACTAATTATTCATTTCTGCATAGGTCGAGCGGATGGTCCCACAACCCACCGTCGACTAGGTGTCGCGGCACCTCGAGACGTACCTACTATGGCTCTTCGGCTGGGTAGTTTTTACCAGTAGCCACGGTGACTCCGTCGATGCTCGCCTCGTGGGGTACACGAGGGCCATCGCCGACGGCGAGGATCTAGAGATCAGTTGGGGATCAGCCGTACTTGCCGTGATGTACCGCGGCATGTGTGATGCGTGCTGTAGGATGAAGCCCGCATCTATCCTCACAGGCTGCCCCTTCCTGCTGCAGATGTGGTCATTCGAGCGCTTCTCTATCGGACGGCCCATGCTGGTAGACTCCAGTCCGTACGGCGCGAACATGTACCATGGGGACGCGGTGAACCGGCCGACCATAGGGTCCCTTTGGTGTCGTAGACGGGTACGTACTTTCCTATATCTTTACTTCAGTTGTATTACAGGTAATCCTTTGTAACCACTGTTCTGGCTCGCAGGCACAGTATGCACACGTGCAGGTCACATGTGTGTACAAGCACTTTGTGGAGCAGCTGGACCGTATCACCGCTGACGACGTGCGCTGGGAGCCGTACTCCGATCAGGAGACGGAGGCCCGTGGTCCCGCGGGGCTATCTTCATTGTGCTGGCGCGACCGGGCGTACTGGCGGACGCAGAAGAAACTCGTCTTCGACGTGTTCGTCGAGGACTACGCGGTGCATAGGGTGATGCGCTAGTTCGGCCTCTGCCAGGTTGTTCCAGTTCCCGTCGGGACGAGGGTGCCTGACTCGACCCACGCGTGAGTTACATACAACACATGTTCACATATGTTTTTGATAGTTCTGTTAAGGTGGCTTCTAATTGCAGTGGTACGCTTTGTAGGCATAGTAGGAGGGGTGGCACCAGGACGCAGTGGCCGGCCAAGATGGAGCTGTGGGTGGCGTAGTGGGCGAACGCCCACGAGGACTGCGTGCCAGAGGACGGCCCATATGACCCCAGCGCGTACGACGAGTACCTTCGCCGATACACCCCGTAGACACACACCAGGCTGGTGCATGTCATCGACCCTCCCCCCGCTCGCGTGCCAGCACCGACCGACTCGTACCCTCTACACTTTCGCTGAACGCACCACCGCGACACGTGAAAATCGTGTTTTAAAATGTCTAAGTACGGTTACTCAATTATAGGTTTGATATTTTGACATACTCCTTGCGCATGCACATCAACGCGGGGTTGCTGTGGCCAGACAATCGATCTCGACAGATCGGCATTGGTCTTGTGTGTTGGAAATATGCCCTAGAGGCAATCATAGAGATGATTATATTTCATTATGTTCATAATATTGATAATATGTTATCTTGTTCCTAGAATAATATTGTTAATATTGATTATCAAGTATGTGACTTGATTGTGAAACTCTATATTTCTGCGATAATTATTCTTATACGATCCCTGGTCGGAAACATGTGAGGACACATATGAATAGACAAGCATATGTATTGGTTGATGACTATGTTTCACGGGTTATGGATATGGAGATATCAAACCAATAATATGGACACATGTTAAAGAACATGATGTTGGATAAGACCCCACCTTGAGACACTATTGAGATTGTTATGATTCTATGTGTCGTTAGTTGGTCTCAAGCAATGATGATGTATAATCCTTAGACCTGAGATCAGCATGGTTTCCTACATATGTAATAGCACTCTTAGGGGTTGCCAAACGCTGCTCGTAACTGGGTAGTTATAAAAGTAGTTTTTGGATATGCTATAAAACATGTAGAGGAATGTGACTGGTCGGATATGAGATTTGCCCCTCCTAGCATAACAGGAGAGATGTCTCTGGACCCCTCGTTGTGATCAAATAAAGAAAGTGAATGGCCATGCCACTAGTAGTCGAAGTGTTCGACCACGTAAAGTAATCCGACACTCGATTGAGAAAGTATTGAACAGTCCATGGATGACACAACATCTCACCTGGAGTTCAACCAAACATCGTGAGGCAAAAGGAGTATACACGAGTAGGCCTCTTAGTTCGAACAGTTACAGACTGGTCGTATGTAGATACAAGCTGGTCATAGATCGGTCAACGTAGTCACAGAGTGGTCGAATCGTCGTAAGGAGTTACGAATCGGTCGTGACTAAATATGAACCGGTCAGATAGAGATAGGACTCGTCGTAAGTGATGAGAACTCTGGTCGAGATCATATTGTATTAAGGTTCGTCCGATATAATTTGTGTGTATTCGAATCGCTATGTTCTCGCTAGGAGCCGCATGCGACTGTGATCGAAAGGGTTTCCGAGTCACAACCGACACGCATGAACCTACAGGGTCACACACTTAACGGGTTGGAACAAACCAGTACGGATACGATTCGTCAAACGTGTTCGGATAAGATCCGTCAAGAGCACTATATAAGGAGATGCATGAGGCTGTTGGAAAAAGTGAACAGAGGAGTTGACGTGAGTTGCTCTACCGAAACCCTAGCAGTCATCTTCCTGAGAGCTCCATCGTGCGACTTGGTGCTAGTACACCGCGCATTTTGTTGTTCCTTCCCGGACGGTGGATACCGAGAGGCGCTTACTACGATCAAGGCGCTTAAGGACGATCCGCGATCTTCACAAGGAACTGCAGAGGTTGCTGGAGGAGACGATCGACTCGCGAGGATGTTGGACGATCGACTATGACCACTGCATCGACGTGCTCGACGCTGGACGATCAACTACGACCACTACATCGACGCGCTTCACGCTGGACCGTTACCCAACCCTTCTTCCGCCGCTTCACGCGCCTAGTGGTAACGACCGTGATCATCTACTTACTTGGCTTCCTGGGTTTGCGTGGTAGAAATTTTTGTTTGTAGCTATCGTAGCCTACCCGCATTCCCCAACACGGAGGTCACGTAGACGAGCTAGTGCGCTTTGTTCGCCGTCCCGCAGCGGCGGCGAGGCGACGCGTGACTCGACGCCATGCAGGCGGTCCAGAGGTGGCCTCGCGGCCAAGATACGCTGAGGCCTCCACGCCCTACAACCCGGCCATGGGCTCGGGAGGGCACTTCCACGCGTGCCCGCCTATGCTCTAGCGCTGGGCCTTTGCAGGCTGGAGGGTCTGGGTGGGCACGTGGGTACGCACCGCCACAGCCACTGCCACCATCGTCGTTCCAAGACACCTATCAGAGAGCGCCAGGGCAATATCTTTTCTTCCCCGACCCATCTGGATAGTACGGTGGGTTTGACCCTTTCTCGCGCATGGCCCCCGATGAAGGTACGTTTCCTCTCTTCATGTTTGTGATCGTCGATATATTGTAGAGATTAACATTATTTGTCGTGCAGGTATGATGGTCCACCCGGCACCTTGGTTCTCACCGCACGAGGCGTGGATCAAGATTGCAGAAGCACCGGGAGGTCCAGGAGCGGTGAGCTCGCACCGCCGAGGTTCTTTTCTGGTCGCAGCTTAGCGGGGCCCTAGTGATCACACGGCAACAGGTGGAGTCGACCCCCTTGGGAGCATGGATCAATAGGGCTCTCAGCGCTTTCCTCGTTCGCCCTCGACTCGTGCACCCCGCTGCCGGAAGCCAAGCGGGGGCATATTGGTGGGCGCGGATCAGGTGTGGGACGTGGCGATGACGAAGGAGGTGCTGCGAGTGGCCTAGCGGGTGGCCAGAAGGGGGTTTACGTATTCTGTGTTTACGATTGTATTTCGTAGGTACTATGACATGGTTGTCTATGCATTCCCTCTACCATTGTTCTATAACTTGTATTATGTGTTGACGTATTCTCCTTCGTAATTATTATGACATGGTTGTCGGATTTTTTATTAGTTTCGAATTGTTCGTGACCTAGTCGCTGAAGCGTTCGACGACGTGGCAAGAAATAGTGGCCCATCGCTACCCAAGTCGCAGCAACAGCTTGAGCGACTAGTCCACGGTCGCTCAACCGTTGGGCCTATAAGTCGCCCAACGCTTGGACGACTAGTCCACGGTCGCTCAACCATTGGGCCAAGATTTGCCGCCAAGTCGCCCAACGCTTCGCTGATCTCAAGGACGGACGCTTTAACCGGGAAATACAAGGGCATGATCTCGACAAGAATTGGCGTTGATGGCAACAATCGATTCTCCCTTAGCCATCGCCACAAAAGTGAGAATTTCGATACCGGGTTGTGGTTCCTTCGACATCTTCGATGGGAGAGAAGTAAGGTGTCTTGATATCTATATAATCCATGATCGCCACCCAGATGATGAAGGCCATCCGACAACTTCAAAGAAGACCGATGAGCCGCTCCTCGCCTGATTCGAGGAACAGATGGTGCATTCGCCATCGGGGACCAACTTCTTCAAACAGCCAGACGAAGAATAGCTGATGAAGCTGCTCAAGAGGCTTGCTATGAAGAACCAAAGAACAGAATTTGATGCGCTAGGCGATGTTGGACGAGCACACCAGAAGCATGTCATCGAGAGGAACAAGTGTCCCTCATTCTCGGGCGGCAAACCGAGCGCCCACACCATCAAGGAGCTCGACCCTCCCCATTTGACGCGAGGACCTCGAGGGACATCGGTGTTTCTCTCATTGGATTGAGGCCGAGCCATTGGAGAAGTGGTCCATCAGACGACACGGACGGTGCAAGGTATGGCATAATGACCACTAACCTTGCAGAGGTGTACAACTGGGTTATTAGGGGCCTCTATTCTCAACCTCTTGTCGCCATCGTCGAAGGCGTTCTGCATGGTACAATCAGATATTTTAGGGAAAGGCATGCAAATGTGGCACTTCATGCAGCCAACCCATAGACACCGTGACGTCAAGATTACAAAGATACATGCAAAGCCAAGACCGAGAAGGCTCCACACACGGTCTTCAGAATGGATTCGGGCGGCTCGGCCTCTTGTTACCCATGAGGTATGCCTTGGAGACCATGTGAATGAACCTAGTCAAGACATGCAATAAGCTAAAGCTCCTTTACAAGCCATGCTCTCATGTCCTCGCCGCATGTGGGACCATCTGCATGGACCCATCGAACTTCATATCGGAGTACTTCATGAAGGAGAGGGTGCAGCAGGAGTGGTGCGGCGAGCTAAGAGGCTTCAGGGTTGTGGGTAACTTTGCCACGTTGGATACTGCAAATAGGACTTGGATTCCTGATCTAGATCGGTTGAAAGAGGGGAAGGGCCGTTAGCAGAGTCGTCGTATTAGGAACGATATGGATGAAGGGGAAGCTAGAGTGGCGGGTAGACGTTGCAGCCGCTGCCGCCAGGAAGGCCACACTGTGAGAACTTACAAGGCGCCTGCCGACACGTAGGAACTTGTATTAGAACTGCTAGTATGTTGTAACTTGTACTTCAGTCAGTACTTTGGTTCTTGTAAGCACTGTTTAACTAATTGTATCGTAATTGCAAATTTTAACTTTATTTGAAGTGCCAATATCTCGTCTTAATTCTAGTGGATAATGTCTAGTATGGAATAGCTCGATTTTCAGTACTCGTTCATACAATGCATGTTTGTTCAATGCATATCAACGCCCATAGCTTAATGCACGCGACACATCGATGCAACAGTCAACTCGATAAAAGGCAACTGCAATGACGCGTCCACCATTTAGTTACATGCATTACGAGATTGAACATAATTGCGTACAGAATGGGAGACGAGGTCTCACCATCTGCTAGGTGCTCCAGAAGGTTAAGAAAGTAAACCAACGGTAGGAAAGAGTCAAAAGACCAAGGGGAAATAGAGCAGACAACACCCAACAAAGAACCAATTAAAAGCTTGCTCAAAAGAGCTCAACAATTATCAACGCCTAACGACGCAGACACTTAAACTAGCAAAGAGGCACAACATACCAAGGGGTCTAATGTACCAAGGCTATGGGGTTATCGATTTAAATGATCTTCGATCCTCGGTCTTTAATAAGCTTTACGGTGTTGTCCTTGAAGAGCAGAGACAACGGCTTCACTTCTTTCATCTAGCTTCTCTTCAGAGCTACTTGTTTTAATTATGTGTTGGATGCTAGCTAGAGCTAAGGACCAACTTTCCATCCAAGCAAAATCCACATTTTAGTATTATTAAGATCCACCAATCCACATATCTTGGAATCTCCCAATTAAAAGAATTCAATCGTTTAATCGGGATCACAATTAGCTGAAAAGGGCACAAAACCCACAAACCTTCATAACGAGGTCTCCCCAACAGGTTTTCTTAGCATTCTACCAGTTCACATACTCTAAAGTTACCCAATTAGAATTTCACCATCGAATCAATCCCCAAGGTAGTGGTAAAACAACATAATTTACAATTTCTTTGGGCAAAAGCTTAGATAATTCAACAAGTCCATCACTTTGATTGGCCTACTTTTTTTCACAAGAAAATCCAGGAGGTTCTCTTTCAATACAAAAGTCACCACTTTTAATACAATAACCCCAAGATCACCATATCCAGATTTTGGAACAAGGGTTCTGGCAAAAGACTTCTGTCGGGACCCAAAATGCACTCGACCCTCCGTATATCGTGACTAGTCTAGGATCACGCTTAGTGTATACAAAGGGCAACATCGGTGAAATATCATTTCCATATACAAAGTTGACTAGTAAATAGGCAAATAACAATAAATATCAGAGTAAAGACCTTAAGGTCAAAGCTTACAATTAACGCCTCAGAAGGCAAAACTCAATGAAGCTGCAGCAGAACGAAATAACTTCAGTGAAGCCCATCCATATGCCCACAAGCAATCGACTGGGGTGCGCGACCTAGTTCTCCATGATCCTTGAAATAGACCTCGTTGACTGACGACTCCTTCACTTCTGCTTGATTTATTAAAGCAAGCATGAGTACACAACCGTACTCGCAAGTCATACCACAGAAATGCAATTATACATGATGGCTTATTCCAAAAGAATGGCATTCTGCGGTTCTTTTGCAGAAATGCAACATTTGTAATTGAATACAAATAATAGATTGAAAGCATAAGTAAAACAAATAAACAATAATAGGTTTTATCATTTGTTTTCACAAAGACACACAGCCTAATCAAGTTATTCATATAGCCATATGATTTAGATCACACAGCTCCCTTCCCAATTGTTTTTACGAAAATCTACCCATCGTGTGAAATCCCCAAGCATATCCATGACCGCGGACGCGGCTATTCGAATAGATTGATTTAACACTCTGCAGAGTTTGTACACTTTACCCACAAGATGCAATCAACCGGATCAGAGCTGATCACAACAAAACCTTTCAAAAACTTCATCTCAAGCATCGACACTCCCAGTGTGCTTACGAACCGCCATACCAAGCCTTACACAGCGATTGGACGACACACACCGTTGGACAAGGAAGCGGCGAACCGTCTCGCGATGCGACTACTTGGTAGCACACACCTTCACCCATCACTGAGCCTAACCTACTGCCTGAGCAATCAATGTCAAGAATTCATAACTTACTAAGTTAGGCCCGTCCCATAACAGGCATGTGGTTGTATGAGAGGCCCAGTTCAATAGCGCACAAAGTTCAGTCCTTAATTGACCAAGGCAAGGCTTCCAATTTCTAACTAAGCCACATAGATTAATATTCCCAAATGCATAGCCACCATGTCAAACAGTATCCACCACTTGCCTTAGTCTAAACCTTTTACCACCCAGTTGGTTAAGTGCAACACATGCTATAATAGCACACAGTACACACAGTTTTATCACATAGTTCCATAATCACTTAGTTAAGTTTATATTTGCAACTCACATGAGATGATGACTCGTGGCATGGCTACAATCTACTCAGATCTAACCAACCCACGCTTGGTGCTACGATATTACCAACTAAATAAATAACCAAGCTTAGGGTGACAAAAGATTATGACATATCAATTTAGACAAGGTGGGTATAACAAATTGGATTATTAACTAAACCCAAAAGCATTTAAATAAATACTTAAAGTAAATGCAATAATTTAATTCAAAGTAGTTTTAGAAAACTGGGATTCAACATGGTCAAAGGTATGACTTGCCTCGCTATATCAATGACGATCTTATGTAATCTTTAATCTTCTACTGTCTTGATCTTCAGCTCCTTCTTGATCAGTACCTCTTGAAGTATCAACATCTACTCGCAAACAAGCAAATAAATCAAATAAATAAATAACAGAGAGCACACAAACTCCAAAAATTAAATAATAATCTCAGATAAATAGATATTGAATTGAGATGAATTTAGGAATTCAATGAACTCAATCGAGTTCGATTTAAAAGATGTGAGCTTTGAAAGATCACATGGAATGATGAAATCGAGAGAGAAAAGAATATTCTTTCGGATTAAAATAAATAAATGTAATTGGAGACTTACAAGTGGGGTCCACAGGTAAGTGAGAGAGATCAACGGAGTGAATGACATGTGGGACCAATTGGATTTCGTAAATCGACACTTCCTAAAAGGAACAAAGGATGACTCGGGTGGGACCCATCGGATAAAAGGGTTGTCCGTAATTAAATTAATTCCGTAAAAGATCGGTGAATGGCAGTGGGCCATTGGTCCATAGACCAAGTCCACGATCTAGGTTTAAGGTGCATGGTGCAATCGAGTTCACATAATAGGGTCTCGACGTATGGGGACTATGAGTAAATGACTTCGGCCATAGTGAGTCAAGTCTACCCGGGTATGGCTTAGGGTTAGGTTTAAATCTAGGGTTTTTAAGTGGGAGGATGACGTGTGGGGTCTACATGTAAGTAATAGACTTGTTTTCCTTACATGACATATGGGGCCCATTTTCATAGATAGAAAGAGAGACAAAGAGTTAACAATGGTTCTGGATAAGGAACAGAGAAGAATTAACGTAGCATAACATAGATGGAAAGCTACAGAGGACAGAGGCCTCGGCTGATTCGGTGCAAGGGATTAGCGCTAATCTACTACCGAACCAACAGACAAAAAGAACAAAGCAATGAATAGGACAGCAAAGGTTTCACGGTTCTTGCACATGGAGGTGGCGGCTAGGTGAATTAGATGTGCAGCTCGCATGGCACATAGCAAGTGGGACTAATCACTAAGGAGACAACAGCATGAAGCACTAGTATGATCATGCGCATGGAATTGGCATGGGAAGAATTTAGTACCAAGATGACAAGGCAATGAATAACTGATATGACAAGAATTAGAGCAATAGAGAGGATTAAGGTGTGACTAGAATCACAGAGAGATACGCAGGATTGAGTACATGAATGATAACAATGTCCAGCAAGAAATAACACAGAGCTACAGAGAAGAAGAGAGAGAGAGGTGTAGGGCCCACATGGAAGGCGCACAGAGGGGCGCACGGCTGCCATGGCTTCGTCGGGTGGATCCAGTCGGCGGCGAACGGTGGCGCTAGGCACGGCGGCTCCGACGGGGTTGGGCGAGATCAAGCACGGCTCGGGAGCGCGTGAAAACGGCGGATCAAACCGGCGTGGCGGCGCCTCGGTTGGAAGGCGAGGACGACGGCACGGCTCCGAAGGGTCCAAGGCGATAAGAGCCGGCGGGGTAGGAGGAGGAGAAGGAAGGGAATAGAGGGGGTCTCACCGGTGAACGAGGAGAAGCTCGGAGCGGCTTCAATGGCGCGCGCGGTGGTTCGGGTCACAAGCGGAACGGCGCCCCGGTGGCGTAACGATGACGGGGAGGGCTGATCCAAGACGAGGGTGACGCGGGGATCTCGCGGGCCGCGCTGGTGAAGACGGAGGGCACCGGACGGTGGGGAACGGTGATGGAGAGTGCGGCGTCGGAGCTCGGGGAAGAAGGTCGCGGCGACGACATGGCGGCGCTTGGCGGCGACGGGACGAGGGCGTGGCGGACCGAGGGCGGCTCGACGAGGCGGACAAGGCACCGGATTCGACGGCGACGAGGAGCTTCGGGGCGGCGGCATCACTAGGGGCGTGGCACCGGTGGTTTTTATAGCGCCGGGAGGCGCGGCGGCGGGCTCCCTGGCGGCGGCGGGCTGAAGCCTGGCGCGCGGCGCTAATGGCGGCGGCGGTTGCACGCCGGCACGCAGTAGGGGCATGGACGCCAGAGCAGCGACGGGCTGAAGTCTGTTACAAGACGATATGCGCGGGCAAGACTGAGGCGGCCAAGCACTGGGCAAAGTGTCCGGCGAGAGTTAGGATTAGGCGGCGGCTGGGCCAAACGAGCGAGCGAGCCGGAAACTAGATGGGCCGAACGGGGGAGCTGGTGGGCTGGAGGAAAGAGAGGTGAAGTGGGCCGAAGCCAATTCGGCCCACACGAACAAACTGAGATTTAAATAGTTTTTTCTTTTTAGAAAATAGCCGAAAATCCAAAAGGCAAAAAGAAAATAGCAAATGCACTCGGAAAAATTCTAGAAAAATCTAGAAAATATATCCAAGCACAAAGAATCCAAATAAAATAGTTTTGATCATAGTTGATGTTGAGATTAATCATATTAAATTATTTTTTATTTATGAAAGTCCCAATTAAGCTTTATTAATTCGAATAAAATTGGTGAAATTTTTCAGGGATCTAAACTACTCAAAAGATTTTTGAAAAGGCAAATTTTGGGATGTTACAACTTCTCTGAAATCTCAAGTTCAATTTGATCCACCAAGTTATTTATCACCAGCTACCTAGCAACTATATCGATTATTATCAATCTCCGAAAGGTACACCTTAATCATACATTCCAATATTCAACCACCCCACCATTCCAAATTCTGGTTACAACATACCCCAATAATCAGGCCAAGGCTATTCCAAATTCGAATCCCCTACTCCAATTGCATCTGCTAAATTCGTCACAGTCCACATGGTCTGATGTAAGCTTCCAGCTAACAACTCAATCCACTCCAAATTTATGGGCAACTTAATTCATTCTAATAACTGTATTAGTGCTTCACAATCCCATATCCTAGATCACGTAATCCATGATCTGATCAAGACATTTACCAAAACCTGACCAAGATTTCCTTCAAGCCCAAATTTTCTATTTAATCAAGCTCAACCAATTCAAATTTTGATCCACATATTCATTGAAAGTTTCGATCAATCACACCTTCACCCTGCATCTAAGGGGAATCCAATATCCCACGATATTTGAATCCTCACTTCTTACTCCTATATACCTTTATACCCATCAAAACTTTCTTCCATGGTCATCTTCTATTAGCATCATTTATACAATCCACCAACTTGCTCTTCTATAATCCATTTGCAAACTAGGCATATCCTCCGACAATCCCCATAATCCAATAAATCTCCTTATGATCAAATTCTAAAATCTTTGATTCACAAAAGCAAATTCACCCAGGCTTCTCTAAAGCTACCTAGCTATGCCTCCAAATGCACTAGTAATGTAAACAAATATAGCTCCTAAGAGTCCGGCATGTTGGGGTCTTGAATCATCTACACCAGTCCTCCTGGGGCTTCCACGGCTTGAACGCGAAGGCTTGGTCCTATAGAACTTTTCCAAAGGAAAGAGGATTCACTTAACTTTTATGAAACGTTGAGGCAAGCAAAAGACAAGGGGGAAATAAGGTAAGGAAAGATATAGAGAAGGGGATAAGAATAGAAAGATGACCCAGATGAGAAAAGAACAACTTATTTTTCTTGTTGTAAAATAAGTTTTGAAATCTCTCGCTAACTAATTATGCTACTAGGTTACGACTGCAATGAGAAGCTCAGAACATCCCAACCCGAGGGACACCCAAGAGGTTCTCCAAGACCTCCTGGGAAGTCCCTCCAAGACCTCCCAGGACATCCCGCAGAGCCTATCGGTAGGACCGCCAAGACCACCCAGGAGGTCCGGTAGGACCGCTTGGGGTCCGGGGCCCTTAGGTGAGCCGGTACTACCGTATGGAGGTCCGGTAGTACCGTTTGGTGTGTCCCAAGAGATGGTCCACCAGGACCTCCCAGGAGAATCTCAAAGACCTCCTGGAGGTCTAGCCTCTGTGCACTGAGCTAGTCCCAAGGATCAATAGCTAGCTCTTCACAACATACAACAGTGGTAACATACACTTCAACGAGAGCTTTATTAATATCAACAGAGTTGTTTACAAAAGGGGAGGCATACAAGCCAACAAACCAGAACACACCGGAAGATAAACAATAGGCCACCCGATACACCACAGGCAATCGGCTAGAGGGCGCATCCTAGTCGTCCAGGACCTCTAGATCCACAGCAAGATCACCTCAAGGCTTTCTTTCCTTGCTCAAAACAGTTATCAAGCAAAAGTGAGCACAACAACCGTGCTCACAAGTTACACCCGTCAAATAACAGAATGACATGCATAATGGATATCAAAGAGAGAGCTTATATGGTTGATTTGCGTAAAGCCAAGTTTATTTCCAATTACAAGTAGTAAGTTTCAAAGCAGATAATAATAATTAAAATTCATTTGCAAAGATCAATTTTACAGTTGGATAACATTCATCACAAAGTGTGAAGGATACCCTCCTGTCACAAGGCTTCCCTCCCATGAACCATTTGGATAGAAATCCAAAACCATTTCACAAATCATTTTGAATCCCAAAACTGAAATCTAACTTTGAGTGGCTTTGCTAGCATGTCCATGACCGTGGACACTGATATTCGAATAGTTCTACACTCTGCAGAGATTGTACACTTTACCCACATGACACGACTTCTCTAGTTTATTTGGCAACCGTCGATGCCACCTCACACTTCCTTTGGTGAGAGGTCTAGAGCACGTGACAAAGCCTTTACAATGCATCGCTCTACCGCAGTCCACCCTCGCTAAGGTTTCACCCCCTTTGGACTACCCATCCACAGGGTTCAGGCCCCCTCTTGCGCCAGGTGGGACTACGAAGGTCGTAACATGACTACCCACACACCAACAGGATCAACCACGATGGAGCTTTGCAAATTAATTGGCCAGATCCTACTCCACATTCTGAGGACATGTGGTTGTACGGTGAGGCATAGTCCATTATAGGCATAGCAAGATGCGGCTCGCAGACCGGTCCTTATCTGGCTTGGGCGACCACCACATACCCCTGGACCTCATCCCTACCCAGGATTGAGTCCGTGCATAAACATTGCACCAGCCAAGCCAACCAATTCGCCCAAGACCAAATCTACTTTCCATTTCTGTTTTTTCTTTTTTCAAAACCATTTGCCAAAACCTCCATGACAACCCAATGTCATGGCTTTAAAACATAGGATTCTTTGGTCTTTTGGTAGAAAC
Organism: Phyllostachys edulis; assembly: GCA_036346405.1. Classification (NCBI taxonomy): domain Eukaryota; kingdom Viridiplantae; phylum Streptophyta; class Magnoliopsida; order Poales; family Poaceae; genus Phyllostachys; species Phyllostachys edulis. The sequence continues at coordinate 101,647,092 of CM070562.1, read as the reverse complement.
ACTTCCCAAATCAAGATTTTGATCTAGCAAGACTAAGCATACATTTTTCAAATGCCTCTGGTTCTCACTATTGCAAAACCCAGATTTTCATCTAGGGTGACAATGGATTGGGTTCAATGTCGACAGTGGCCATAAAATGGAAATTAGGCATAGCTACAATCTTAAAACAGGTATTGAAATAACTTAGTAAAGTAAGCATGCATAAACCTTTGAAATAGAACATAGTAATTTGAAGTAGTGGGTGTAACATGGTCAAGGGTGTAACTTGCCTAGCTGAAAGCTTTACAGGTCTTCTCCCACACAAAGCTCGGGCTCACCACCGTCGTCGAGGTCTACACGTTAAAACAGCGCAAATCAAACCAAAGCCAAGTACAAACCAAAAAGAACTCCAAAGAAGTATAAAACTTAAGCCAACAAAGAGGTTTGAAGGTCTGGAGGAGGTCTGGAGCTTTAGGAGGAGGTCCAGAGAGCTTTGGAAGGAGGTCTAAGAGCTGGCCAAGGGAGGCTCAACGGTTGGAGGGAGGTCCAGAGAGCAAACTGGGTGAACCAGAGAGCTGAAATGAGGAAAAGGCAAAGGAAGAGAGCTTGCCCAAGCTTATAAGGCTAGAGTTGCTGGGAGGTCTAAGGCACACATGGTCAAGAGCAGGTGAGGAAAAAGATGGGAGCTAGTACAAGAAGTGACAAAAAGATAGCACGGTGTCAGTAAAGGATGGTAGCATTTAATGCGACACAACAGGCATTAAATGCGGGAGGACTTCCACGTGCTAAGGACAAGGTCAAAGGATAAGAAAAGTGGGCGTGACTGATGAATGGGGCCAGTCAAGGCCCGAAGGGGAGGTCCTGCGGAGACCTGAGGAGGTCCCGCAGAGGTCAAGGGAGGTCCTCACCCACGGGGGAGGTCCTAACGGTCAGATCCACAAAGGGGAGGTCTTGACAGTCAGATCAACAAAGGGGAGGTCCTGATGGCTAGGATCTCCAAAGGGAGGTCCTAACGGTCAAGATTAACAACAAGGAGAGGTCCTAACGGTCAGACCTAACAAGGGGAGGTCCTGACGGCTAAGCTCTCCAAAGAGGAGGTCTTAACGGTCAAGATCTAAACAAGGGGGAGGTCTGGACGGTTAAGATCTCCAAAGGGGAGGTCCTAACGGTCAGGCCTAACAAGGGGGAGATCTGGATGGTTAGGATCTCCAAAGGGAAGGTCCTAACGATCAGATCTAACAAGGGGGAGGTTTGGACGGTTAGGATCTCCAAAGGAGAGGTTCTAACGGTCAGATCTAACAATGGGGATGAGCGATAGCGAGATAAGGAGCGGGAGAAGCGGGAGTCATTGGATTTCAATCGAACGGACCAAAGTGATTGGGCCGTTCGGACCATCCAGAGTTAACGCTAGATCTCAGCCATTGAACTGGATCGGGCGGTCTAAAATGGTTGAGACGCTCGATCGCCGAACGCCTCGCAGACGGACCGCCCAAAGAAAGATCCGAGGGTTCAGAGAGGGTGGGACGCTCGCACCATCCGAACGTCTCACTGAAGATCAAACCGCCCAATGTAAATCGAACGGTACACACGCGATAGAGGTCTGGATCAAGCGGAAAGCTCGAACAGACGCGAGGGAGGTCCAACCACGGGTTTTGAGAGGTCCCGTGAAGCGATAATATGACATCTTGGGGAGCGGTACTACCGCGATCCGGTAGCACCGATTGCAACAGGACGGTATGGAATTTCCAGAACGCATGCATTGAGAGCTTGACTTTCTCATGGAGCGATACGACCGTGAGTTGAAGGGCGGTAGTACCGCATGGCGGTAATACCAAATTGGTGCGGTATGAATTTTCCAGAGAGAAATCATTGCAAGGATCAAAACCAAGAGGAAATCCAAATGGACATATAGAGGTTTCAACAGAAAAGAGTGAGTTCAAATGAACATGGGGGAGGTTTAGACCTGGGGAGGTCTAAGCCAGACAATCATGACAAAGGGAGATCTGGGCCAAAGGAGGTCCAGACGCTTGGAATGTCTAGACCTAAGGAGGTCTGGACCCTTAGATAAGATCAAAGGAGGTCCAATCGAACACACAAGGGAAGTTCAATTGAGTACAGAGGAGGTACGAACGATCCTTAGGAGGTGCCAAAGAATACAAGGGAATCCAGATGAACCCGAGGGGGTTCAAAATGGATAGAAGAAATTCAGATGAACCTAAGGAGGTTCAATTGTACAGAGCAACTTTGAAAGGAACCCAAAGAGGTTCAAATGAACAGAAAGGGAAAGAGGGTTTGAACAAGAGGAAGATCCAGAAGGGGGGATTTAACCCAAGATTGGATCTCAGATATCATGGATACTTGAAACGCAAACCCGAACTTGAATACCTTAAGATGGTTGTGACCCAAAGGAAAGGTCAACACCTCGAAGGGTCTCGTCCAAGGAGGAGGTTTAACCCAAAGAGAAACCAGAAGAGGCTCTGCACTCTAAGGAGGTCTGAGCAAAAGAGAACTAGAGAGGTAGTCCAAGAGATTCAAGTCAACAAAGAAGTGGTCTGAACCACGAGGAAGTTCAAACCAGCAAAATGGGTAGTCTAGACACAAAAGAGGTCCACCCTCACAAAAGAGTTCCAGGCATAAGGAGATCTGGCATCAAGGAGATGGCCAGACAATAGGGTGGCTTGGGCATGAGAGCATGCCCGAGCATAGGGATAGTCTAGGATCAAAAGAGGTCTAGACACCAAGGGGATCCAAACAAGGAGGGGTTCTAACCAGAGAGGTCAAACCATAGGAAGGTCTGGACATAAGAGCATGCCCCAACAGGATTGAGGAAGAGAGATCTGGACACAAGAGCTGGGTAAGGGAAGAGTAGATCCTACAAAGAAAAGGAGAGATAGCTCCAAAGACCTTGAGTAACACCAAAAGAACCAAACTTTGGATTAGTTGAAGTTTAGTTTAGTCAGTGTAAACACTTCAAATTCTGAAAATCTTAGGTTAAGCTTTGGAATTTCAACAAAACTGAATTGTTCTTTTTATTTTGAAAATTTTCAAAAAGGCTCAGAAAAACCAGGGTGTTACAGTTTTCAGTACTCATTCGTACTATGCATGTTTGTTCAATGCATATCGATGCCCATAGCTTAATGCATGCGACACATCGATGCAACAGTCAACTCGATAAAAGGCAACCGCAATGACGTGACCACCATTTAGTTACATGCATTACGAGATTGAACATAATTGCGTACAGAATGGGAGACCACCGAGGTACAAGCTTCTCCGCCCATGCCTAATTGTAGAAGGTGCCTCGCTCAACCCACATAGAGTGTTGTACAGGGGCGCGCCTCGGACGTGGTTGACCGTCGTTGTAGTGGCACGCACATATGTAGCTAGGGTTCGCGCAGCAGCATGTGGGATCATAGGAACTTCCTATGTTCACGACCTCCTCGCTGTTCTCTCCTCTCGCTACAGATCTCATATGAGGTCATCATTGTGCTCGTTGAGATTGTCAATCCGCGCCTCCAACTCAAAGATTCGGTCCCACAATCTATCCACGTACATCACAACATGTCATTCATGGGGAGGATCGATCCAGCGGACAAAGACGCATTTCGCCATCTACTGCAAGGGACGGTTGGCATGAAGGCTATATTAGCAGTAACATGAAGCAAACTATTTGCTAATTGTACCCCAGAGTGTGGGCATCGGAAGAAACATCGTCCACCATCGAAAGGGCCGTCCATGACCTGCACGGCAGCGTCCTCCCTGTGTCTGCATTTCGTCCATACCGGTTGAGCACGCTTGTTCGGTATCAACCGGTAGTTAGGCCCGAAGTCCTCCCTCCTTTCTAGGGGAAGGTCTTGCTTCGGTGACCCCGGTTCGACTGGTCCCTCCGTGTCTGCCATGGTATGTTATTGTAGGATGGAGAAGGTTCTTTTTCCTACGGTTTGAAGGGTCGAGTGGTCCTACTTTCGGAGCGTGGGCCGTGCATTTTATAGCCCACGGGAGGAGACTAACAAATCGGTTAGTGTGTTAGCTTGAAGATGACAAGACCAGACGGGGCTAGCTGCTTTGCGCAGAGACAAGACCAAACGGGGCAGCTTTGCGCAGTGACAAGACCAAAGGAGATAGCTTTGTGTAGTGACAAGACCACACGGGGCAACTTTGCACAGTAACAAGACCAAAGGAGATAGCTTTTGCAAAGGATAAGACCAAACGGGTCACTTTATGCAAAGGACAAGACCACACGGGCAGCCTTTATGCAAAGGACAAGACCAAAAGAGATGTACTTTTATGCAAAGGACAAGACCACACGGGCAGCCTTGCACAAAGGACAAGACCAGATGAGCCAGCCTTATGAGTGACAAGACCAGACGGGCAATTTTGTGCAAAGGACAAGACTACACAGGCAACTTTATAAAGAATAAGACCAAATGATATCACTCCATGCCAACCATATGGCCTAAAAAAGGGGGTGGAAGAGATCTGGGAGAGAACACTACACAACCAAACCCAACACTAAAACACCAGAGCTTCCTCTCCACGCCTCACAGGCTACTGCACCAGAGCTTCCTTCACCACGCCGGGATGGATGACAGGTAGAGGCAATGGGACTGGATCCACGAACTAGCAAGGGCTGCTGGGGAGCGGGACGAGCGAGCAAAGGCTGCTGCGGCCCGGGTCGAACAAGAGACACGTGCCTATCTGGCATCTCTTCGTAATGAAGCCTCCCATAGCAGAAACCCCATCCCGAACGTTCCAACCGAGCGTTCGCAGCAACACCTGCCAGGGGGGAGACGCCGCCCCTCTGTTGGTGCATGCATTACTGGGGTTGCGCAAACTACTCCAGTGACTATCCCGACCGACGTCGGGACACGAGCAGCTATCGGCAGCTGGTAAGGTCCAGTTACAGTGTGTTCCCCTACTATTTCTCTTTCAAAGTACGCACTAACAACCTCTCCTGTATACCTATAGTCCCCGGATCCGCTATGTGGCTACCACAAGTGGATCGATCACGAGATCCACCCACATGACCAGTGGTCTCTCAACTTCGACGAGTGGCTTGACCAAAAAGACCGCGATATGCGGGAGGAGCGACGCCGCAATGACGAGCAAAACAAGTGTATACGTCAGGAGACGCAAGCTCGTCTCGATTCGTGCAGCGCAGGGAGCGCGAGGCTCGTGAGAGGGAGTGCAACAGAAAGAGGGAAATTGCGGCCAAGGCCAAAGAGACCGACGAGGAGTTCAACGCCGACCTAGCAAGGAAGGGAAAATGGCTCCGGTCTACACAGTAGGTCAGACCATTCTGTACTAGTCTCCCGTCGAAGGTCGAATCTATTTCCATTCCAAAAAGACGCATATGTATCATAGGAGTACTTTGGTTTGTTGCATCATGTATGATGTTGTTTGTTATGCACGTAACCAGACCCTATGCGCCATGTTATTCCCAGCTTCGTTATAAAGTCTAATTTAATTTGCAACATCAAATCTCCTCGTCTTTTCGCATTTGATTCTTCCATGTTATTCCCAGCATCATTATAAAGACATCCAACAACATGTATCACTTCTGGGCAAGGTCTAAAAATATTGTTTGTGAAGGATATATACGCTGAACTGTCAAAGGTTATCAATCCACAAAACAATGGGGCCTCCAGCCACATGTCGCCCCGTGTTATTCCCTGGCGTATCGTAATATTACTTACCTTTCTACTTACAACTCATTACTATCTCAATCGTCCTCACAAAATTCTACAGAAATTTAGCACACTACAACAATATACGACGATCACAAAATGTTATTCCAAGTCTAATAAATTTCGTACCCTTGATATTCTACAAAAATAACAAATAGACCAACCAACGTTGTCACCACGCTTTTATCTTTTTAAAAAATAACATCATACAATACGATTTGCTAAATGTCATACCTACAAAATGTAATATCTATTTTAACACAATTGTTCCTATTGGATTTGCAGGTTAGGAGGTTTATTAGCTAAAATCTCCCAGTGGTTGGGCGACTTGACCTAAGTCACCCAAGCACTACGCGACTTAGTCAACTCGCTCTACAAATGCGCGATTCCAACATATGTCGCACCCCAGTTTGGTGACTAGGTCCAGTCACGCTGTAGTCGCCCTTCCATTGAGCGACTTGGAGATGTGTCGCGCGGCGGTTGAGTGACTAGCCCGAGTCGCCAAACCGTACGGCGACTAGAGATTATTTCTGTAAAAAAAATTAACCGGTATTATTTCTGTAATTCCGAATAAAAATATATTATTTTTTAAAAAAATCGGTTGGTGAGGAGTTCTTTTCAGGGCATAATTTAAGTGCAATGCAACCAAGAGATAACACATTATTTAGATCTTGTGTCGCTTCCTTTTCTACCTCGTTAATGAGTTTTTTAATAACCTCGTGTAATGATTGGGGCGGGCGGAAGCTTGTGCAATTTTTTTGTTTGAAAGACTAAGCATTGCTTTTATGTTTCTCGTCCAAATATGCACGGTTTGATTTGTTTTAAAGTTTGTACTATCAAATGATATATTTTATATACTTGAGAATATATTTACATATTTTGTAGCATATTTAGATTTTAAAGGCATTATAAACATTGAAAATGACAATAGAAGCTCGAAGGAAAATACAACTTGACGATCGTAATCGAAGTATGAGCTTTGATGGAAGAAAAATCATTGAGCATGATAGTTTCTTGAGTTCTTATAAACATAACCACTCTTCGTTATTCATGGATCATATAATTGTTGGTGATAAGCCCTAGAGGCAATCATAGAGATGATTGTATCACGTCTGTAACACCCCAGCCCATCCTCTAGGCCCAGAATGGTACTACTACACATTATTCATTACAAATTTTGCGCGGCTAAGTTAACAACTAGACATACTATAGCAAAAGTGGAATATCTAGTAAGGATGGTCTGCATTAGTAACCACTTGTGACGTGGATGTACTATTCTCCCTTCCCGAAGCATGTCAACTTCGTCGTTCACCTAAACACCAAAATAAACAAGGGTGAGTCCGAAGACTCAACAAGCACATAATAGAACGATAAACACTGCCACACAAACATTACCTAACCATATCACAATTTCCATCATTAACTTTCCATTATTGCAATGCATCATTATTCTACATGCTCATTTGCTCATTGCATTGCCCATATATGTGAATACACCATCATGCTCGTGCTCATATGCATCTCATCAGTTGATACCGGTATCGCGGAGTGTTCACCCGTCGATGATACACTCTTCCCCCCATCTTCGTTAGGATATGGTCCTTACATTGTAAAATTTTATCTAGTCCCTACAGATGTAAAACTTCATTTAAAGCACTCTGGATTAGTCATGTATCTTTCTCACCAACCTCACTGGAATAGTTATATGACTTTCTCACTGACCTGGCTCATGCATTCTTTCCATGATGCAAATGCACATGTCCATTGTCATTAACATGATTCATCATTAACAAGGTAGCCTCATTGCTCACCTCGTTCCATCATTATGGTCATCATCGTATAAACATCATCATATCACGCAAACATCACAAATTTTATAGCATTACAGGCTATCGCTTTACCATGCACTTGCCTGTTAACCAAGCGGAGCGGGGTAACGTGCGGAAGGCGCCGTTCCAGAACCTCCACCTGAACAGGCATTCAACCAGACTCAATACATTATAGCAATTCATGCACATAATTGGACGACATTGTTCTTACACGCAATCCGACATGAACAAACCCCTCTCACCGGATACTAATCTGCCGGCCCGGTGCCCAAAATATTAATACGTTAGGGTTCGCGTCGTTTAATCTTACATATAAAACTTATTTGCTCACCCCTAATTTCTTTCTCCTCTATTTCCCCCTTTTCTCTTCTTTCTTTTTCCTATCTCTTGGCCGAAGCCACCCCTTCGGCCGCCTTATCTCCTTACCCCCATCTCTCTCTCTCTTGCTCCAGAGGTCCTCCAACCGGCTCCTCTACTCCCCCTCTGGTCGAACCGCCTCCCGCCGGCCCCTCTCCTCTTAGTCACGGATCATGGCCTAACGCCACCTCTGCTTCGCCACCCCGCCGGGCTCAGATCCCAGCGCCGCCTCCACCAAGACCTCTTCCTCGGCTTGCCTCTGGCTCCCCTACCCTACCGAAGCCACTGGCCCCACGTCAGCCGTGCCCCCGGCTCCTTTCCCACACCCGCGCCTCTCCTGCTCGACCATGGCTGCGCCCAGCTTGGCCTCCGGTCGCCGTGTGCCTCCCCTCGGTGTCGCTGCCTCCTACGAGCTCTACCAGGGAAGATCTACTCTCACCCCCTCCCCTTCCTTGTACTTTACGCACTAGAGTTATGCCCTACTTGTTCAATTGGGATGGATAAACTAGAGGGATGGAGTAGCCTAACTGGCTCGCCGGTTTTGCTCAGGTGGGGTTGTGGCTTGCTTGCTTGCTAGCTGGTTAGCAGTGGGGGAGAAGGGCTTGTGTTGTGGGAGCTTCGGCTGGCTATGAAGGCTCGGTCTTATCCCCTCCCTTCGCTTTCTCTCTCCCTCCTGTTGGGTTTTTCTACTGTGGGAAGGTAAATTGGTAAAATTTATTCTCAATTTTTACTTTTACTCACTCTTCATTTCTACTGGCATTACATTCCACCCCCTTAGTAGAATTCAACCCCGAATTCTAGTGTTCAACAATCCACACAAAAGAACAAAATAAAACAATTGTACATAAAATAACTCTAACTTGTACCCATAGTGAACAACTCCGGGCACTTCTCGTGCATACGAGACTCCAATTCCCAAGTCACTTCTCGCTCAGACTGATGCGACCAAAGTACCTTAACATACTTTATCGTTCTATGCCTCAACACCTTCTCCGATTCCTCCAGAATCCGAACTAGATGGGACTCGAAGGTGAGGTCTTGCTTAAGGGGCAACGGTTCTAGCACAATCTCATGCTCCAGATCCCTTAACTACATTCTCAACATAGAAACATGAAACACATTGTGCACTCCTCGCATGGACTCTAGAAGGTCCAAGCGATATGCCAACTTTCCAATTCGTGCCAGAATCGGAAATGGCCCAATGTACTGCGGGCTAAGCTTCCCTTTGGTACCAAATCGCACAACTCTTTTAGTGGAAGACACTCTCAAGAACACCTGATCCCCCACTTCGAACTCTAAGTCGCACCTCCTCACATCCGCATAGCTTTTCTGCCTACTCTGGGCAGCTAGCAAATTCTGTCTAATCTCCGCCACTCGTACCACTGTTTGTTGGACCCAATGCGGACCCAGAACAGCCTTCTCACCTAGGGCATCCCAACAAAGCGACGATCTACACTTCTGCCCATACAGAACCTCGAATGGCACTGTCCGAACACTGCAGTGGTAGCTGTTGTTGTAGGCAAACTCCACGAGTGCCAAATGATTCTCCCAGCTACCTTTCCAGATGTAACACGTGACCTCAAAGATGTCCTCTAGTGTTTGAATGGTGCGCTCGATCGCCCATCCGTCTGCGGGTGGAAAGCGGCATCGAATCAAGCTTGTGCTCAGAGCGCTCGCAAACTCTTCCAAAACATGGAGACAAACTTGGCATCTCTCGCTAAACTATCGCCTTGGGCACACCATGCAACCTCACTATCTCACACACATAGATGGGTGCCAAATCACTTGTCAATTCGTCTGCATTTAATAGGGATGAAGTGCGCAGATTTACTAAATCGATCCACCACTACCCAATTATGCCCTTACTCGCCGGGTACGAGGTAAGTCGACTACTTAAATCCATAGTAATATCATCCCATGGCCACTAAGGAACATCCAAAGGCTGCAATAGCCCAGCAGGACGTTTATGCTCAGCCTTCATCTGCTGGCAAACCCCGCAAGACGCCATATAATGAGCGACATCCACCTTCATTCTCTTCCACCAGAAACTCTTTTTCAAATCCCGATACATCTTGGTCTCGCTAGAATGTACCGTGTACGGGGTACGATGAGTCTCTCTCAATATATCATCTTTGACTTGAGCCTTTTGTGAAACGCAAAGGCGGCCCTTAAACCGCAATGCACCCGACTCATCAAGGCTAAAATCCCCTTTTTTTCCCCTTCATCAAGGCGCTTCCTCACTTGTTGAAGCAATCGATCATGTTGTTGCGCTTCTCTCACTCGCTCCAGAATCGCCAATTCCAAAGCAACAGCAGCGTCTCAGACGGTGTTGTACCAGATAACAATAAGAAATTCCCATTTGATTGAAGTCAGCAATAAGACAACCTAGAGTGGAGGGTGTCGCCTTGCGACTAAGGGCATCAGTAACCATATTCGCCTTACCCGGATGGTACTGGATAGTGAGATCATAGTCCTCGATCAGTTTCAGCCACCTTCTTTGCCTCAAATTCAACTCCTTTTGAGTAAAAATATACTTGAGAATCTTGTGATCAGTAAAAATATCACAAGACTCTCCATAAAAATAGTGCCTCCAAATCTTCAGAGCAAAAAACCATTGCGGCTAGCTCTGAATCATGAGTAGGGTAATTTTGCTCATCTTTCTTCAACTGTCGTGACGTATACGCAATCACTTTGTTGTCTTGCATGAGCACGCAACCCAGACCCACTTGTGAAGCGTCCGAGTTGACTGTGAAGTGCTTCCCTGGCTCAGAGAGGATGAGAACAGGGACAGTAACTAACTTTTCTTTCAAAGTACAGAAACTGCGCTCACATTCATCAGTCCACTGGAATCTCGCGCCCTTTTGCGTGAGCTGAGACATTGGCTTAGCAATAATTGAGAAGTCCTTTACGAAGAGCCGGTAGCAACCAGCTAAGCCCAGAAAACTTCTCACTTCTTTGACATTAGTTGGCCTCTTCCAGTTCAGTACAGTCGAAATCTTGGATGGATCTACTGAAATACCTTCCTGGTTGATCACATGACCCAGGAAGCCCACTTCAGAAATCCAGAACTCGTACTTTCTTAATTTGGCAAAGAACTAATTATCCCCCAGAGTCTCAAGCATAAGCCTCAAATGCCGCTCATGCTCTCCCTCTGTCTTAGAATAAATCAGGATATCGTTGATGAACACAACCACAAAGTTATCAAGATACTTATGCAGCATACCGTTCATCGTCTCCATAAAGACAGTAGGGGCATTCGTTAGTCCAAAGGACATAACTTTATACTCATAGTGACCATACCTTGTGGAGAAAGCGGTCTTTTCTATATCTTGTTCCCGCACTCGAATCTGATTATACCCAGATTGCATATCAATCTTGGAGAACACCTTGGCTCCCTTCAATTTATCAAACAAGTCCTCGATACGAGGCAAAGGGTATTTATTCTTGATGGTCACCTGATTAAGAGCACGATAGTCTATGCACATGCGCCAACTCCCGTCCTTCTTCTCAGTGAATAAGACAAGGGCTACCCAAGGTGATACACTACGACGAATCAACCCTTTGGACAACAAATAATCCAATTGCTTCTTCAATTCTTCCTGGAAAGGTCGTGCCAAACGCTACGGGGATAAAGAAATAGGTCGTGTGCTAGGAACAAAGTCAATCCTAAACTCCACATCCCTTTTCGGTGGCATACCCTGAAGCTCTTCGGGGAAAACATCGAGGTGCTCACATACCACTGGAATATCCCCAATGCTCAAAGATGCGCTCGGCTTCTCCGCATGTGCTAGAAGCGAACTAGACTTCACCGTTCGTCGACCAGGGAACAGGCTGGCCAATACAAAAAAGAGAACACGGAGGTGCATTCCCCTAAAAGGTTATCTCCTGCCTAGAAGGAGCTTGCAAAGTGATTGTCCTCTAGAAGCAGGAAATCACGGCCCGGTAGCAATGTAACCAGTCTGTGCCAAGAATGACATCAAAGGTTCTATCTGAATAACCATTAGGTTGGCAACAAAATCCTCACCATCTAATGAGACCACACATCCAGGACATACCATGGAGCTAGCAATGATACCTCTTGGAGAACTAACTATAACAGACTGCGACATCTGTTGCATACTCATCTTTGCTTTTCTAGCGAAGTCGCGGGACACAAAGGAATAAGTAGCACTGAAGTCAAAAAGAACAAGGGCGCCTGATTTAATCTACTAACAGGTACTGTCATCACGTCCCCGTCGTCCCACTGACTCAAGCCAGTAATGCATAGACTCTGTGTGTGACGAGGATATAATAATCCTCATTTTACCTTTTATCTATAATTTTTATTATAGGTAAATATGGCGCCATGTGAACCCCGAGTGTACCCTTAATGTTATGAAGGAAGAACCAAATGGATGGTCGTAAGTTCTTCTACGACCACCCCCATAGTCGTAAGTTATGCTACGACTATCCCATAGTCGTAAGTCTTGCTACGACTACTTCATAGTCGAGATCCATCTACGACTAGGTCACCACGACCACCTTATAATCAAATGAACCCGCAGACAAGTGGGTCTTATTGATTAAGGAATTCAAACAAATATCATATGCCGTTATTCTACGTAATAATGGCACGTAATACCCCATTATCTCTCGGTATATAGTCATGTTGAGCGACGTGGAGGAATTAATACACCGGTAATTACTACCAACATGCGCCCGTTACAGGAGGTGATGAGGCGCCGCTTTACCTGGAGTAACTGCCGCTCCTTCACGTACTATAAAAGGCGGCAACTAGAGAAAAGGAGGGGAGGAGAGGAGCCATCAGGAATACAAGCACTATCTGTAATAGTCTTAGTTTTTCCCCTGATTGTTCAGTATACACTCAATACCATACACACACAGGAGTAGGGTTGTTATTCTCTCCGGAGAAGGCCCGAACCTGTATAAAAATTCCCGTGTCGATCTCTCTGCATGATTCTATTCTAGGAGACCCCCCGAATCAAACAATCTTTACGTAAGTTCGGTTCTAAAACACCGGCTGGCGCCGAACCGTGGGGATCTTCCGTAATTTCTTGTCAACATTTTCTCTGTTTTCCAAATCTCATGCACTCATGGCGGAGAATGGAACGAGGAGAACTGGTTCGACTTGGCAGACACGCAGACGTCGACATGGATGCCGGATTCGTCTGAACCAAGTGATGACTCATCCTATGGCATTGCCGCCTCCGGGATCTTCCCACGCATCCAGAGACAATGTCGCCGGTGGAGTTGAGGAGGATCCTTATCCCCACAACAAGACGCCCAAGAGAGGAATCTACCCTCTCAAGAGACAAGGGTCAATCGACCAGACCACACCAGTGGACTCACGACACGACGAGAGTTTTTCCTCGGCGTCCAAGTTCCCTAAGGCGGTCCGACTTGGTGAGGCAAGCTCTAGAAGCCACAATTGGGACTTCACCCAAGATTTCAGGATTCTCTCTCTCGATAACGCCAGAGAGAGCGGATCAAGCATGCTTTTCCCGCAAATTCGACCATCTCTCCGCAGTCACACCGCCGACGGAGACTAAGATAACCTGACTTCCCTACTTGGAGGATTACTCCAAGTCGCCAGATGGTGTCTCTCGACGACTCCTCAAGCGGAGGCCTCGAGCGCAAGTGAGAATCATCAACGGAGGTCTTCGCCCTTCCTCGATCAAGATCACTCTTCTAGAGACCGAGATGGAGACCCTTCCGAAGGTCACACATCGCGCCTCGTGGCAATGGCCAGACACCACCATCAAGGACACGACCAACGCCTTCATGAACGCTTAGAGAAATCCTCGACATTCTCTCAAGACTTCATTGAGGCAATCTCAAGAGTCTAACATGGAAAATCTTGAGGCAATTCAAGGAAGAAGATTGAAGCTCGTAAGAATTTGCTCGGGCGATTCAATATCAATCGAAGAAGCTCGAGAGCTCCAAAGACATCAATGATTTGCTCGAGAATCCAACTCAAGAGCTAGCCCGAACGCCAGTTACGACTTCTTCAACAAGAGATCGCACAAAGGCTTTGAGTACAATGAAAAAGCCGAAGCTCCTCGTCGACATCATTCAAGTAGTCGCACTCCATATGACTTCTTCTGCTACTAATCAATCCAACATATCACCGCCAGAGAAATCGGCGCAACAAAGAAGTCGTGTCGATCTCCTACTCAAGAAATGTCTTCCAAATGACCGATGATCAAAAGCTCCTCGAAAGGTGATCGCTCACCACTCCGACATGGAAATCTGCAAGAAGCAGATAAACTACGAGGAGTATTCCTCAGAGGACCGAGACTTATTACGTGTCGGGTCAACTCACATCGGGTATCGCCGAGTACGACCACCGATGATATCAACCCTTCTTTTCTCGCAAAGGAGGCGCCAAGAAGTCATTCGGATGTCCGCATTCTCGCCGATCTCCGAGCCGCTCACCGCCACCTCGCTCGACCAAAGGAACATGGAGAAGTTTGATGGTTCCCAAAATCCCATCGAATTCCTTCAAATTTACACAACAATTGCTCGAAAGCAAAGCAGGAGGAGGAGAGCATGTGATGGCAAATTACCTTCCAACTGTGCTCGAAGGATTCGCCGATCGTGGTTACTAAACCAACCACTCAAGTCGATCTATTCTTGGCAACATCTCTCGCGATCTTTCATCGCAAATTTCAAGGCACATACAATCGCCTACGAAAGGAGGACGACTTGCACCGGATGAGACAGAGCGACAACGAGACATTGCGCCAGTTCATCAAGCGCCTACCAGTTCAGAACTCAATTAGGAAGTTTCGATTCATCTGCCATCGTGGCTTTTGCCAGGAGTCCGTAGTAGAAGGATAACAGAGGATATTGCTTTAAATCCTCCTACTGTCGCGAACTCTTCAAATGGCCGATCGATATGCTATCGCCTCCGAGGCGGTCGAGTGGAACAACACAATCGATCGTGAAGACAATCCATCTCGAGAGCCAAAGCGGTTGGTAAGAAGAAGGATAAGAAAGCAAAAAGTCCAAGAATAAGATGAAGGGTCAAAACCCAACGGTTCCAAGGAGGTATTGGTCAGGAATGATAAAGAGCCACGCACATCCAGCCACACTCCGGCAGAGGCAAAGGTAAGCTACCGATCGGAAAAATGATAAGCCTAGGTGGTGTCCATTCCATAAAAAGGAAGGGCATGACCTTCAAGAATCGGGTCTTCCAACTAAAGCTTGAAGACTACTACACCAAGAAGGACCACTTCCCACCCTCGAGCAGGTAGGTCAAACCAGTGGTCATAAATCTTCAGATGACGAAGAGGAGATGCCGTTCCAGGATCCGCAACACACCGTTGAACACATCTACGGGGATCATCGGATATGAATCAAAGCGACTCAAAGGTCACGAACGCGAGGTAAACTCCATAGATCCTCCTCTCGTCAATAAATTATCAAGTGGCGGAAGTCACCATTTCTTTCGAGAAGAGTGATCGCCGATCCCTTCGACAATTCGTGTCGATACTAATCGTGGTCGAACCCACCATCAACAATTGTCGGGTCAATCGAAGTTTTGATTGATGGTGGAAGCTCGTTAAATATTTTATTTACGAGTGCCCCTGGATGACATGCAAGTACCCAGACCAAAGTGAGACCGAGACGATACTCTTTCCATGGATTGTACCGATCTTCGCCAAACCAATTGGTCAAGTTTTCTTCCTTTAACATTTGGTTCACCAAGTAATTTCGTGACGAGAAAATCTCCTTTGATGTGGTCGATTTCGACATTTCAAGATATAACGCCATACTCGGACGACCAACTTTGGCAAAATTCCTAATGGCTACTCATTATGGATATCAATGTATTAAGATGCCAGTCCCAAAGGAGTAATTACAAACCATTGTGACAAGAAGATGGCGATACCGCGATCGCCGATCCCTTGAGATGGTAGGACAAATACCAACTCGAGAAGAAAGTCACTTCGACTAGCAAGTCGGCTTCAAAGCTGCACCAAAGCCGAACGACAAAGTCAAAGAGGTTCCTCACGACGCAGGGAGCCTCAAGATCGCTCAGATCGGGATACTTCCGACCCCAAATAGGAAGACGCCTCATCACCTTCCTCCGAGCTAACGCAGATGTATTCGCGTGGCAAGCATCCGACATGCCCGAGTCCCGGTGGAGGTGATCGAAAGCATGTGCTAGCCTTACGGCCGACAAAGTACCCGTAAAATAAAAATTGCGGAGATTTGCCCCGATCGACGGATGCTATTAAATCGAATTGATAAGCTACTTAAAGCGTGCTTTATAAGAGAGGTCAACCATCCGTAATGGTTGGCTAACCTCCGTAATGGTTAGAAAGTCAAACGGCAAATGGCGATAAAGCGAGACTTTATCGATCTTAATAAAGCTTGTCCAAAAGACGATTTTCCTTTACCTCGTGACGATCGCTTGGTTGACTCTACTGCAGGTTGTGAAATGTTAAGTTTTTTAGATGCATATTCTGGATATCACCAGATTAATATGTGTCTAGACGATGAAGAAAAGACCGCATTTATTACACCATTTGGTATATTTTGCTATGTCAAAATGCCATTTGGTCTAAAAATGCCGCTTTTTTTCAACGCTTGATGCAGTAACTTTTTCATCTCAATTAGGCCGAAATCTAGAAGCCTATGTTGATGACTTAGTTGTCAAAAGCATCAAGAAACTTAATCATATTACCGACCTACAAGAAACATTCGACAATCTCAGAAAACATCGCTTAAAACTTAATCCTGAGAAGTGTGTGTTTGGAATCTCTTCAGGGAAATTGCTTGGATTCCTAGTATCTATACGAGGAATTGAAGCGAATCCCGAAAAGATAAAAGCCATTTTACAAATGCGCCCTCCAACTACACGGAAAGAAGTCCAGAAACTCACTGGGTGCATGGCGGCTCTAAGTCGTTTCATCGCACGACTGGGAGAAAAGGGACTACCTTTCTTTAAACTTCTAAGGAGACA
Source organism: Phyllostachys edulis (assembly GCA_036346405.1). Taxonomy (NCBI): domain Eukaryota; kingdom Viridiplantae; phylum Streptophyta; class Magnoliopsida; order Poales; family Poaceae; genus Phyllostachys; species Phyllostachys edulis. The sequence goes on along the minus strand of CM070562.1, from coordinate 101,630,269 downwards.
CGAAAGTTTTGAGTGGTCGAAAGAGGCAAACGCTGCCTTTGAGGATGTCAAGAGGTACCTTACGAGTGCTCCTATTCGGTTTCTCCGAGGCCGTAAGAAACGCTCTTGGTTTACCTAGCCGCCATGCCACAGCGGCAACAAGAAGATCTTGGTTGTAGAACGTGAAAATGTACAACGACCAGTTTACTACGTAAGTGAAGTTTTACACGGACCTAAGGAGCGTTACCCTCAGGTCCAAAAGCTTCTGTATGCCCTCCTCATGTCTTCGAGGAAACTGCGGCATTATTTTCAGCGACAAACTAGTTGTGCCGCCTCGAGTTTCCTTTGGGAGCGATCCTCCGTATTAGGGAAACAATGGGACGATGGCAAAATGGTCACGAACTTGGGGAGTTCGACATCCATTTCGTGTCCCGAACGGCCGTTAAATCCCAAATCTTGGCAGACTTTGTCGCCGAATGGACAAATCCTCGAACTGCTCAGATCCCCAAGACGATTCCCACGCACCAAAGGGATCTATGTACTTTGACGGTCGCCACTTTAAGTGGCTCGGGTCGGGTGGTCTGGTATCTCCTAACCGGAGAGACCTTAAAGTATGCCATACAATTAAACTTTCGTGCCACTAATAATGTGGCGAGTATCTGAAGGTTTGCTAGTCGGTATCTGAAGCAAGTGAAAGCACTCTCGATTCGCCGACTACTCGTGAGAGGAGACTCTCAACTAGTCGTGAATCAAGTCAAAGAGTACCAAAGGTTTCTAACCCGACAATGTCTCGGTACTTATCGGAAGCACGTAAGCTAGAAAAGCATTTTTAGGTTTCGAGGCACAATTCATCCTCGAAGGATAATTTCTCGCATGAGACCTTGCTCAATAGCTTCTTCCAGATCTGAAGTACCAAAAGGAGTCTTCTTGGAACAACTCCAAAAGCCTTCTCTCGTTGAAGAGCCAGAGACACCTCCTATTGAGATGCCTCTCTAGAATACGAGGATACATGGATGGCGCCCATCTATGATTATCTTCGAAGGGTTTCAGACCAAGACGATCTCGAGGCGTATCGCTTATCCCGAAAAGCCAAAATGTATACTTTGGTCGAAGGAGTTCTCTATAAACGAGGTACTCAAGGGGTGCTCATGCGATGTATTCGCAGAGCTTAAGGATTAACACTCCTTCACGACATACATGGTGGCATTTGTGGAAATCATGCTTCCTACGTAACGCTATTCGGCAAGGCTTTTCGACAAGGTTTTCTTGACCAACAAATTTCTATACGATGCTAAAGAGTTGGTTAAAAGTGTGTCCAAAGGCCGGTTTCATAGCGAGCAAATACACCAACCGAAGGGCCACGGGTAGGCTACACTAGCTAAATTAATAAAAATTCTACCCGTGAAACCAAGATCATCAGAGTTATAGATCACGGTCTTACCACTAGACGCCAAGAAAAGCGGAATTGATGCAAAGACGCGTCAAGCAGAGTAGTCGCACTAAGTTGATGCAAAGACGTCGGGTAGAGTAGTCGTACTACTTCCTCGCCCTCGTCGCGGCGCCCCACGTGACTCCTCTCTTGCGGTTCGTCCAAACGCTACAGATGCAAAGCGCCTCCAAAGGTATCCACACGACGGAGGAAGCGCCGCGACGGACTACTAGATCTCACATGAAGCGATTAGGGCGTGGGAGGGTGGCGCCAGGTTTGATGGTGTCACGAAAAACTCATCATCCAACCTCAGGCGCCTTTGCCCTCCTTTTTATAGACGCCCTACAATGGGCTTCTACTAATAGAGGCCCATTAGGACTCAATGCTCCGGCCTAATTCGGATCCAATCCGAATTAGGCTTCAAACCTTAAGTGTGTGACCCTATAGGTTCACGATGTTTAGACATGACGCAAGTATACATACTTGGTCAATAGTTGGTAGCGGTCTCTAGCAAGACGTGCCAACTCCTAAACGCATACACAAAGATCATATCGATTTAACCATCACAACGCTATGTACATGCCAATCCCTTTGCCTCACGATATTCGGGTCGAGCTCCAAGTGACCACTCTTTCTCGATCGTGATTCGAATCCCTTACTAGGTTAACTCTTAACCTTAAGTAGCATGGCCATGCATTTCGATCCGATCACCGAGGGGCCCGAGATATCTCTCTCGTAGAGAGGCAAATCCCATCTCGACCGACCATGCCTCGCAAAGATGCTTCATGACAAACCCAAAGCTACCTTTATAACTACCCTCATACATGAGTAGCTTGATAGCCCCTAAGTAGGTCGATTCACATCTCAAGTACATGCACAATCTCGTGTCTAAGGACAAGGCGCACACATTGTGAAGAGAGAACCATAAGTATAATTGTTATGTCTCATGTTGGGTCGGTCCAACCCCATGTTCTAAACATGTGTCCACATTATTGGTTTGACATCTCCATGTCTATGACTGTGAAACATGGTCATCAACCGATACATGTGCTAATCCATCATTCACATGTGTCCTCACATGAACTCTGACTAGGGACAATCTTTAGAATAACCATACAAGTGAAGAGTTTCACAAACAAGTCACATACTTGTTAATCAACACAAAGGCAATATTCAAGGAACATTTATTAAATCATGGATACAACGAAATATCATCATCTCTATGATTGCCTCTAGGGCATATTTCCAACACCAACCAGCTCAGGCATTACAAACAATACCTCTATCTTGGCCTTTTGCAACCTGGGGTCTTGATATCCTGGGACCGTTTCCTAAAGCTCCAGGAGGTTTCGAGTTCCTTTTTGTGGTTATTGATACGCTCACAAAATGGATTGAAGCTGAACTCGGATCGATAACCACTAAGCAAAGAAAACGGTTTATATGAGATGCGTAATTACTCGATTTGGAGTACCAAGTCGAATAATTACAGATAATGGTAAGCAATTTCGAGCATAAAATTTCGTGAATTTTATGACGAGTTGGGTACCAAGTTATGTTATGCTTCGTGGCCCATCCCCGAGTAATGGGGCAAATAACGCAAACGGCCAAATAATGAGAGGAATTAAAACTCGAGTCTTCGACCGGCTCATCAAACGCCGGGGCTTGGGTACAAGAATTACCCTCAGATATGGGCGATTCAGATAACTACCATCAGACACAGGAGAAACACCTTTCTTTTTAGTCCTTGGTCAAGCTATGCTTCCTCCGTAACTAAAGATACGGTCAACACGAGTCTAAACATTCACGGACTCCAACCAGAACAAATTCGAGCAGATGATATTAATCTACTTGAAGAAAGGAGAAACCAGCCCTAATTCGCTCGGCAATCTACCAACAAGCCCTGCGAAGATACTACGATCGAAGTTCAACCTCGCAGACCTTTGTCAGAGGTGACTTGGTATTGAGGCTTTGCCAATCCAAGTCTAATCGAACAAACTTTCTCCCAAGTGGGAAGGTCCTTACACAAGTGGTCGGGTTACTCGTCCTGTGGTCGATGACGATTGGCAATGGAAGACGGCCAGGTTCTCTCGAATTCTTGGAACATCGACCAGTTACACAAGTTCTATGTGTAACCAGCTATTCGGACAATAAAGAATCAGGTTTTTTCTATCTCTATTGTCTTACTTTTGAGTAGTGCTTTCATTATTTTTCGACTATGTTTTAAACACCCGCTTTTCTTTTACACCGGTCAAGGCGATAACATCACCTAGTCGAAGCCTCTCCTCTCGCATGTGGTCCCCGCCCACTAGAAGGAGTTTCCTAGTGTCGACTCGTTACTTGCTTTTATGGCCAACACAAAGAACTCGGGTTTTATTTAGTCGAAATATTTTTGAAGGCCAACTCTTTTCACCTTAGTTTATTTCTTCGATTAATTTGAAAATACTCTAAGAAGAGCGCACTTTCTCGATTTGCTTAACCGTCTTGGGTGTACTCGTTTCATCTTAACGGTCGGAGGAAGAGACACATCTAGTCGAAGCCTCTCTCTCTCTGAGACGTGGTCCCGCCCCACTAGAAGGAGCTTCCTAGCTTTGTTCGCTTCCTACTCTTGCTACCAGATGACTTATCGAGTCCACCAAGAAGGACGAGTAAATATTTTAAAGTCCTCTAGACGCTTGCTTAACTCAAGTTGCCGTTCTCGATTTGATTAAACTAGTCGGAGATGTTAACATTACCTAGTCGAAGCCTCTCCTCTCTCAAGACGTGGTCCCGCCCACTAGAAGGAACTTCCTAGTGTCAACTCGTTACCACCCTTTCGACCAAAGGCATGACAATTGAGACCAAAAACTACAAGTTAAACAAACCTCTCGCTTTTTATAAACCTTTTACAGACTATTTACTTAGTTTGTCTAAACAAACTCAAAGAAATAGTCGAGGGCTAGGATAATTTCATTTCAATTCTTAGTCTTTATTTCGTTAATTATCTTTTGAGTTACTAATTACTCGACAAGATGATTTGTAGAGACAAAACTATTTACTTAGTTTTCATAAACTAAGCAAATAGTCGGGGCTAGGATAAAGTCATTACATTTGACTTCATTTCTTAGTCTTTAAATTCGTTAATTATCTTTTGAGTTACTAACTACTCGACAAGATGATTTGCAGGAACAAGATGGATTACATCAACAAAAGACTGTTTTTCACAAGTTCATTACAGACTACTCAAGAAGAGGAGAGCCCAACTGCATCTCCTCTCAAACTTTCCTACTAACCGATTGCATCTCCTCCATCGACGCCTTCCTTCGCTTCAGAGCGGCTTGAAGTCGGCTTCGAGTGGTTGCACATTAAGGTTGGGGTCATGAGCTTTAAGTTTTGCTAATGCATAACTTATCGCAGATTTCGACCGCCTCCTTTATCGATTCAAATTTTGGTTGGCCTTCAGAGTGGTCACCAGATCTTGCAAAATCCCGACTTGATCCCCAATGGTACTTGTGTGAGCAGCTATTGTATCATCTTGAGGAGTCTTTCCTCACTATGTAGCTCACCAAGCACATTGTTCAGAGCGTGATGTTTCCTTGAAGTTTAATCTTCATTGCTTCCATCTCTGCTTGGTACAAGTCGAAGCTCATGAGCTTTTTGTTTTCACCACTTGCTCAAGAAATAAGATTGGTCAAACAAAAATAAACTCCTAGAGGAAAAAGAAAACAAAGATAACCACGGGTAAAAGAACTTCTTACCCACTAGTTGAGAATCCAACTTCTTGACCTCTTCATTATGGGAAGCAACGGTCTCAAAGATACTTTTTCTCCCATGATACAATATCCTCCACATTCTTCTTTGCAATAAGGACGGTTCGATTATAAATCACGGCTTTATCCGCGATTTCATCCCAAGTTCTCTCAATTTAACGCCCATTGCTAGAAAGGAAATGGAAGTGAGAAAAGGGAAATAACTCAGAAGGATTGCAGTAAAGAATTACTTACTTGATATTCGAAGTTCTCGCCGCCTCAAGGTTTTGATCTTTATTTTTGGACATACGAGTAAGCTCGTGAATAACTCAAGTTTTCTCTAACTTCATTCTCGAGCTTTTTCGCCTCGCCTTCTTTTTCTCAAAAGAAGCAAGAGTTAGGTAAAGATCAAAGATATAAGCGATCTTAAGTTCAAGACTTATCGCTTAATTTTTCCCGCGACTTCATGGTTGCGTAATTAGCTTTTTAAGCTTTTTCCGGAGGTCTAATACCTCTTCCTAAACATTTTCGACTCCTCTTTTTCATAATCGAGCGAGTCGGCTAAGGTCTTAGCGCCACCGCTTAACCCGCAAAGGATAACAAAGGGACATGAGCATGAGTCAATCGATTGTAAGTTCTTCTACAACCATTGACCTAGTCGAAGTTCTTCTACGACAAAGCCATCGTCATAAGTCTTTTACGACCATTACCTAGTCATGAGTTTTTCCATGACAAATCCCGTAAGCACTATATAAGTAGTCAAATCCAAGGTGACTATGAATAGTAGTGACTTACCACCTCTCGCCTATTTGCAGAGTTCTCTTTTTCCTCGTCATAGACTCTAGAAGTTGTCGATGATATTCACCGACAACAAAGAATTTGCTCTATGGCTTTCTCGCAAGATGAAAAGACAAAGGAGAAACAAGAGAAGATTATACAGATATATATAAGTACGATTAAGTACTTACATTCATGGTTGATCGAGCAAACATCGAGTAAGTTACTCCGGATCTTCAAATTTGTCTACCTCGTGACTTGGTCCCACCAAACCTTCTCAAGACGCTCATTATCAAAGGTATCCCTCTATTGGAAATATCGTTGGGATGGGGGACTCGGTCGCGAGATCCGAAAGCGTAAGACCCCACGATGGAAGCAGCCCAAAGAAGTCGCAAGAAGTTGAAATACTCTTCTTCTTTCGATTCTCAGAATTTCTCTTTGGGTACCGGAGGAACATCTCGCAACGATCTCCTTTCCAAGACGGTGGGACGTAACCGCCACCATCTTGACCAGAGGCTTCGCACTGCCTCTGTTTCTACCCACGACCATCTCGGTGGTGGTAGCGACCGCCAAGAGTCGCATTGCTGGCTGGAGTCTCCACGACCATCTCTCGTGGTCACCTTTGCTATTTCAGAGGTTGTAGCCGCTACCATCGGGTACAACAGTACCTCATTGGTTGTTGTAACCACTTCAGCGCCACGACTTCCTCTACCACTGGCCGAGGATGATCCTCGACCACTTCCTTGTTGTCTCTCCAGCTTGGAGAGGTAGCAATAGGCTTCTCAACGAAGCATTCTCTGGGTCAAGGAGTCGGGCTAAAAACAAAGAAAAGGAAAGCAATTCAGGTTGTGAAAAGGAAAAAGGTCAATTTCGTTTTACACTATAGTATATTTCACATACTCGCACCTTGGACCTAAACAGAATTTAGGAGTCACTTTCCCAACGGAAGATTTCTTCTTCTCACGACCACTTCGGGTGAAGTTCGAGTTGAAGAATGGGCTTGGCCACCACCACGCCCGGTCGTGGATTTTGAACAGGACCATCTCTCGGTCTCTTGACTTTCTCGATGGCCGAGATCGGCCTCGACCACTCCAAGAGCAAAGATTGCCATCACCATAGGCTCTCATCGAGCGGTATTATCCTTCACAAAAGACATAAAATCCTTCCAGCCTCCTTTTCCAAGTGCTTAACAAAACCAGAGTGGCGTAAATCGCGAAAGATTTTTTGTCATAATAGAAGGGTACCTTGGCCTTGCGAGCTTTGCGCTTTAGAGGTTCAACTACTTGACCTCCTCCACTTCAACTATTTTAGCCTCGGCTTCGATTATGCTATGTTCCGCCACAAGTTTTGCAGAGGATCCGTCAAGGACTAGAACTCGAGCTCGTCCCTACTTTGTCGCCACTCCTTAAAAGTCGACGCCTCTTGGACGAAGGAGCCGAGCCTTTGTCCTTTGTCAACCCCGCACCGATGGTTATCAAGATGCCTTCTTCATCATTCCGACGATTTTCCATGCCTACTTTCTCAGTAAAGCAAAACAAAGAGAAGAATTACTAACTCGGTCGAAGATTTTCTACGACCAAAGATCAAGTCGTAAGTTTTTCACGACCTTTCCTACCAGAAGATTTCTACTACCACGACTAAGTTGTAAGTTTTTCTACAACATTTCTCTAGTCGTAAGTTCTTTCTACTACTATAAAGTCTTAAAGACAAAATCAACTATCGACACCTTTAGGCTAACCATCCTTTCCTCTGCGGATACGACCGCAAGGATTTTAGGAACCGCCACATTAAGTGGCGGAGACTTTCACAAACGAAGTTTGACTCTAACGCCAATCTCCATTTGGTGAAATATCTGCTCAAACAGATAAAGGCATCTTTTAAACAACTTTGCAGAAAGACCAAACCGAGAGCTAAGTCGAAAATTCACTTACCCTCGTTGTAGTCCCCGGTTGTCTCATAGCCCCAGTATCTCCACATAGGGATGCTCGCTTCTTCAAAGGACTAATTCGGGCGTGTGATGAAATCTTTCACCACATGCCATCCGGTCCACCCTTCCTTCTTCAAGTCCTTGATAGCTTGAACATAAGGGCAATCCTACCGATATCTTCAGAGTCGAATCCCATGAAGATTGCTTTTCAAACAGACCTTTCTCACTTAAAGAGAGGTCGTCTTCGAGGTGACTTTCCAAGAAACCACCTCTTTCTCCATCCCGCCACGAAGACCGGAGAAACTCGAACATACCCTCGACTTCCCGTCAGGAGTTTTAGACCACAACTTCCAAAGAATCCCGCTTGCCGAGACATTCCATAGAAATATTGGAAAAGCTCAAGGTCCGCCGGAATTCCCAGGTACGCCTCGCACAAATATACGAAAACGCTCACCATGGTGATCGAGTTAGGACCAAGGTTCACTAACTCCACCCCAAAATGCTCGAGCACAACGGTGAGAAAGGGTGAGCAGCAAATGAAGGCCATACTCACAATAAGCTCGAAGACGGAATTTGCCCATTCTCCTCGACGCTAATGTCGCCCAAATGCGGAAGCCATTTCACGAGAGTCTTCTCGAATCTTCCTACGACAACTAGGGCTTGAATCTTCGTCGATCCATCTCCGACTCTTCCCACTCGTAAACTTTCCTAGCCATTTCTCTGAAATGTAAAATTTTGGGTCGAAAAAGAGGGCACAATTGGAGTGGCAATGAGAAGGCAAGAACGACTTACAAGTGAGAAGGCAAGAGGTTGAAAGAACAAGAGGAGCAATTTGGGGAAAAGTAAGATCTTAGGTTTTACCTCCGGTGAGTATATATAATCACGCACCTTGAGTCTGAGGCGTGATATTCCAAGGGTCGCCACTGCCTCGAACCGCTTCAACAGCACAAAGCTAACAAGCGCCGCTTGAGATTCCCAAAGGTGTCCGTAGAGAAATTCAGGTTTATGCTACATCTCAAGCGTAAATTACTTCCTTGGTTAGATCTTTTCAACCAAAGGAAATGATAATCGGAAAGTTCCTTCTTCCGGTCACTATACTACGACGACCTTGTGATCGAGAAATGCTTTTACGACCACTTGATAGTCGAAGCAATTTTCTTGACCAAGCACATTTCGGTCAAAGTAGTATACAATCGAAGAGTTTTTCCTTCGATTATTTTCACGATCCTCTCATGATCGTAAGACCATCTAGAACCCTTTACCAAGTAAGTTGCTTTCACTTGAAGCTGGGGGGCTAGATGACGAGGATATAATAATCCTCATTTTACCTTTTATCTATAATTTTTATTATAGGTAAATATGGCGTCATGTGAACCCTGAGTGTACCCCTTAATGTTATGAAGGAAGAACCAAATAGATGGTCGTAAGTTCTTCTACGACCACCCCCATAGTCGTAAGTTATGCTACGACTATCCCATAGTCGTAAGTCTTGCTACGACTACCTCATAGTCGTAGATTCATCTACGACTAGGTCAGCCACGACCACCTTATAATCAAATGAACCTGCAGACAAGTGGGTCTTATTGATTAAGGAATTCAAATAGTCATCATACGCTGTTATTCTACAGAATAATGACACGTAATACCCCATTATCTCTGGTATATAGCTGTTGAGCGACGTGGAGGAATTAATACACCGTAATTACTACCAACATGCGCTCACATAGAGGTGATGAGGCGCCGCTTACTCGAGTAACCGCCGCTCCTTCACGCACTATAAAAGGCGGCAACTAGAGAAAAGGGAGGAGGAGAGAGCCATCAGAATACAAGCACTATCTGTAATAGTCTTAGTTTTTCCCCGATTGTTCAAGATACACTCAATACCATACACACACAGGAGTAGGGTTGTTATTCTCTCCTGAGAAGGTCCAACTCTGTATAAAAATTCCCGTGTCGATCTCTCTGCATGATTCTATTCTAGGAGACCCCCCGAATCAAACAATCTTTACGTAAGTTCGGTTCTAAAACACCGACAAGGTGGTGCCGGGGCGACGAGAGCCTCGACACTCTGCTGAGACGGCAACGTAAATGGAGGTGGTACAACATGCTAAACTGGAGCAACCGGTGCAGGGTGCCAGTAATACCCGAGATTGTGGCGCAGGGGCAGCCACCAACATCTGGACAGACCCCCGAGGCATAGCATTTGTTGATGATGTAGGTGCCGGCTCCCACTTGATAATACTAGAGGGGTTTTGGCAACAAACCCGCTCCATGTGGCCCGACTGACCACATTGCCGACACTCTCCTGTCCAAGAACATTCAGTAGCACGGTACCCACCACCGCACTTGAAACACGTCATGCCCTGCCCTGGGATAGGACGATAGGCTGGGGTCGCTGACGAAGTACGAGGCGCGGAAGAAGACGGCCTCGAAGATTTGGACTTGGACGACTGCGGGGAACGCTGGCCCCACTTGGAATTCTTGGGAGTAGGTCGCTGAGATGAGCCACCCTCCTCGTTAAAACTCCTCTTCTGGTCACTACTAGAAGTGCTTGGACCACCAGAGGGCTGCATTCCTTTAGTGAGTTGCATTTCCATCTCCATCCCTCTGGCTTGTTCTACCACTGACCTAAAGTCACGCGGGCGCGATGGGTTCCACAACATGCCGAAACTCGAGTTGAGCCCTCACAAACCTTTTGTCCTTCTCCAGATCATTGCTCGCAACCGATGGTACGAAACGGATCAGATCGTTGAACCCTGCTTCGTACTCAGCTACGGTCATCTTCCCCTACACGAAGGTCGACAAGGTGACCTCCATACTCTCCACAAAAGATTCTGGGTAATACTTTGCCTTGAACTACTCGATGGAGACTTCCCAGGTAGCGGGACCCTAAGCAAGGGTCCTAGCTGAAAGGACTCCCTCCCACCAGATGTCTGCCTAACCCTTTAACTGAATGCCACATAGCGAGCTCTCAGCTGTGAGCTCATCTCTAAGGCTTCAAATTGCCTTCCCATGTAGCACAACCAATCTGCAGCTTGGACTAGTGTACCCACCCCATCGAACGTGTCTAGACGTAAAGCCAACCACTCACGAAGGCCCATCCTTGCCTCTGGCATGGTTGGAACAACAGTAGGTACCGCATCGGGTACAGCCGCAGCAGCGGCTACCAACGCTTGTTGGCGAAGCGCACGGACCTCTTCCATAAACTCGCAAAGAAAGCCAAGACCTTGCCTCGATCCTGACTCAGATCGCTTCAAAGAAAAACAACCTCCGCATTAGGTGCTTCTTGCTGAACCTCAAGCGGTGGCTCCGCTTGAGCACGGCCACGGCCACAGCCACGACCGCGACCTCTACCTCTACCCCTCGGCATCTCTGTTCACGTCAAACAAGCATTCACACAATCAATTCACAAACAGTTACCTCGTAACATTGCACGCGAACAACATGACTAGCTAAAACATATATGCAACGCTTGACCCAAAACCCATCCTACTATGCACCAGAGTGTGTCAAGTTTAGTTTAATTATTTGGCCTAGGTCAAGTTTTAGTAATTAATCAACCTAGGTCTAAATTTTTTTCACCACGGACCTAACGCCCGCTCTGATACCAACTGAGCATGAGCACGACGGTGCATTCGCATATATGGGCAATGCAATGAGCAAATGAGCATGTAGAATAATGATGCATTGCAATAATGTAAAGTTAATGATGTAAATTGTGATATGGTTAGTTAATGTTTGTGTGGCAGTGTTTATCGTTTTATTATGTGCTTGCTGAGTCTTCAGACTCACCCTTGTTTTTTTTGTGTTTAGGTGAACGACGAAGTTGACATGCTTCGAGAAGGGAGAATAGTACATCCACGTCACAAGTGGTTACTAATGCAGACCATCCTTACTAGATATTCCACTTTTGTTGTAATGTGTCTAGTTGTTAAATTAGCTACGCAAAGTTTGTAATGAATAATGTGTAGTGGTAGCATTCTTGGCCCAGGTGGCGGGTCGGGGTGTTACAACGTCTATATTTATGAGTTATAGAATAATTATTATTATTTTTCTTGGATGAATTATCATTTATAAAGATTAACATGTGACTTGTTGGCAAAGCTCATTAACTTATATGATGTCATTCTAAATGTATCTTTGGTCGAATGTCACTGGTCAGAACACTAGTGACTTATCGACCAACACATATATTGACTGATGATCATGTTTTACCGGTCATGGATATGAGGATATCGAATAAATAATATGAACACATGTTAGAGAACATGGTGTTGGATTGACCCACCTTGAGACACTATTGAGATTGTTATAATTTTATGTGTCATCAGTTGGTCTCAAGCAATGATAATGTATGATCCTTAGACCTAAGATCATCATGGTTTCCTACATGTGTAATAGTACACTTAGGGGTTGCCAAACACCACTCTGTAACTACGTAGTTATCAAGGTAGCTTTTCGGGTATGCTATGAAACATGCGGATGGATGTGACTAGCCGGATATGGGATTTATCCCTCCTAACATAACAGAAGAGATATCTCTGGGCCCCTCGATGTGATCGGATAAAGAAAGTGCATGTCGTGCCACTAGTGGTCGAAGAGTCGACCACATGAAGTTATTTGTCACTTGATCGAGAAAGTATCGAACAGTCCATGGATGATAAAATATCTCACCTGGAGTTCAACCAGATATCGTGAGGCAAAGGGAGAATACGCAAGCAAATCGTTCAGTCCGACCAGATACAAACTTGTCGTATGGAGATACGGACTGGTAGTAAACTAGTCGGACATGATCTTTAATTGGTCGTAAGGAGTTACGAACTGGTCGTAACTAAATATAAACTGGTCATATGAATATATGAGCTGGTCATAAGTGATAAGGACCTGGTCACAGATCATATTGCATAAGGTTCATTTGATATAATATTTATGTGTATTCGGGGATCGTTATGTCCTGCTAGGAACTGCTAACGACTCGTGGTCGGAAAGGAGTTTCTGAGTCACAACCGATTACACATAAACTTATAGGGTCACACACTTAACGGGTTAGAACAAACAAGTTCGGATAGGATCTGTTATGGGCTCTTTATAAGGGGATGCATGGGGCTGTTGGGACGTACGTGAGTTCTACACCAAAACCCTAGTCGCCATATTCTCGAAGGTCCTACCATGCACGTTGGTATTAGCACATCGGCGTACGGTGGATACCGTAGAGGTGATGTTGCACTAATCGAGGACGATCCACGACCTACGCAAGGAACACCATAGGTTGCCAGAGGAGATGATCGGTGCCAAGGACGTTGGACGATCGACTATGACCACTTCATCGATGCGCTCGATGTTGGATCATGCTGCTCCAACTCTTCTTCCACTGCACTGCGCGTCTAGTGGTAACGATCTATGATCTCTTGCTTGCATGGCTTCCTGATTTACGTGGTAAAAATTTTGAATTTCAGCTAGTGTAGCCTACCCGTATCACTTCAGTGGTATCTGGATGGAGCGGTTTAGGCACTGGTTGATAAGATCAATCAGTTTTCGGCGATAGTAGATGGGTTTACGGGAGGTATGAGTTGATAGCACCAGATGATTAACTGCGTTTTTTCACGGTTGCATTGCATGATACTTCTACTGGTCGGAATTTAGCCATCAGGGTATGCCGCGATGTGTAGTCGTATGGAGGTGGTGATCATATTGGTTTGGAATAGGGTTAATATGATTAATCCGATGAATTTCTAAGGTTCGATTATGTGTTAGGTAATCGTTGTCGTGTTATATGGTATAATGTGTTCATGTCACCTGATAGAATTGGATTCTATGCATAACACCTTTTGCATGGATTGATGTGAATAGTATGACCCATTGTGTATGTGATGCATGTATGGATTTTTTTTCTTAGCCTACGTGTCATGCTTTGTTACAGCCATCGAGCTACATATTATTGTATAACAGTCTGCGTGCTGACATGTGATGCTTGATATTATCATATGTAATTCATTACTAGCTTTTAGGAGTAATTGCTTAGTAGATGAATATGGTGATTTCAATCATGAAGGCTCGGTGGACAAGAAGCGTGGTGATAGATATTGCCATGTTAAGGGCCATACTATTTCACGGTTTAATATGGTTATCCGTGAATGTTTATTTTGTTCCTATTATGATATTAATCATGTTTTAACATGATAGAGCAGTATATCTCAAGAAAAATTAAGTAAATTTTATGCATTTCCAATTGCTGCGCCTATCACGATTTTGATCGTTAATTGGTAGGTCTACCAAAGTAGGGTGCTACTAACTATATTAATAAGATGGGGCGGGTGTTGAACACCCACATGCATAGTATTGGTTTAACTTAGCAAGGCTATCAAAATAATTTTGGGTCTTGGGGTATAGTGATGCCACCCAACAAACAAGAGTCATATGAGATATGATTGGCAAGGGGTTGCTTACCTAAATCACTAAGTTTCTAGCAGTGATGCTAAAACTCACTAGGACTTAATGATATATAGATCTTGAACCCACTATATGAAGTTAGAGGGAAACTTGGTTTAGAACATATAGTGGGGGCATCTTTTGTTAAAGTGTTGAATTTTTGCATATACATATTTTTTTTTTGTTGTAGATAATGGCACCTAGTACTTCCTCTACACCTACCTTTAACTTGTAATCTATTCTTGAGAAATAAAAACTGAATGAAACAAACTTCATTGACTGGTTTCGTAATCTAAGAATTGTTCTCAAACAAGAAAAGAAGGAATATGTTCTAGAGGGTCCATATCCCGAGGAACCAAATGCAGATACTATTCGTGCTGAAAATAGTGCTTATGAGAAGCATTACAATGATGCAGTCGATGTACACTACCTCTTGTTTTCCACCATGAACTCTGAGCTTCATAAGCAATATGAGACCACGGATGCTTACAATATGATTGTGGGTCTGAAAGGCGTGTTTCAGGACCAAGCAAGGGCAGAGAGGTACAATACCTTCAAGGCATTGTTTTCTTGTAGGCTATCAGGAGGTAACCTAGTCAGTCCTCATGTGATCGAAATGATTGGTCACATTGAGATCTTGTAAAAGATTGGTTTTTCCCTTAGCCAAGAGTTGACTACTGATGTGATTCTTCAATCGCTCCCTGCAATCTTTAAGCCTGTCATATTGAATTTTCATATGAATGATGCCGATGAGGATGTTCGAGTCTACCCATCGTGCTTCAAAGCCTTCGTGCGATCTCTTCGGCGAAGAGGTCGTAGCTGGGCGTTCGAGCGAGTTCTCGAGTTGGGTTCTTGAGTAGATCATTGATGTATTGGAGTTCCTGAGCTTCCTCCGACTGATACTGAACGCGCCCAGGCATATTTCTCTGAGCCGTAATTCTTCTCCGTCGGGTTGTCTTAGGATCGTCCATATCCGATCCTTGAGTTTGCCTCAATGGAGTGATATCATTTTGAGGATTTCCCCCACGCTCATCAGAGTGTTGACTCCGTTCATCACCGGAGGTGTCCTCGCCATTGCCACGAGGGGTCGTAGAGTGTGATCGGCGGAGAGCATCCTTAGTCCTATCTCTAGGAGAGTGATCATTATCTGAGGAAAGAACGAAGACCTCCCGTTTATGATCTCCACACACGCTTGAGGCCTCCTTACTTGAGGAGTAGTCAAAAGACACCGTCTGACGACTTAGAGCAAGCCCCTCCAGAAAGGGGAATTTTGGGTTATAACCATCTCCGTCCGCAGGTGAGCCCTGCGAGGGTATGGTTGAACTCGCGGCAAAAGCATGCTCGACCCCATCCTATGTGGGGCTAACCAGAGATAAATGACCACCAGATGCTGATGAAGCTCCGGAATGATGGCTTCCAGAACTTGCCTCGCCAGGTCGGACTACCTCAGGCAGATTCGAACATTTGGAGGGAGAGCCCTCGTCAAGTTGTGAGCCTGCCTTAGTGCAGTCTTGATCGTGGTTGGATAGACCATTACCCTCTGAGAAAACTGGTCCCTCAGTTGGACGTACTGTTGTGGGGGGTAAGGATCTCTCCTCAACTCCATCGGTGGTATGGTCTCCTGGATCTAGCGAATGATCTCTGAAGACAACATTACCATCGGATAAAGTGGTACTCGACTCGTAGTCGAAGCCGGCATCCATGTCGATATCTGCGTAATCGGTCAAGTCGAATCAATTCTCCTCGTTCCACTCTCCTGCCATGGAAGCATTAGAGTTGAGAAAAATGAAGAAAACATGTTGACCAGAAATCATTGGACGAGAAGATCCCCACGGACGGCGCCAACTGTCGGTGTTTTAGAACCGATCTTACGTATGATTGTTTGATTCGGGGGGTCTCCAACATTGATCACGCAGAGAGAACGACACAGGGATTTTATACAGGTTCAGGCCTTCTCCGGAGAGAATAACAACCCTACTCCCATGTGGCTATATTGAGTACGCTGGTTACAAATTAAGAGCAAGACTAAAGTCTAATGTCATGT
The DNA here is from genome assembly GCA_036346405.1 of Phyllostachys edulis. Lineage (NCBI taxonomy): Eukaryota > Viridiplantae > Streptophyta > Magnoliopsida > Poales > Poaceae > Phyllostachys > Phyllostachys edulis. The sequence continues at coordinate 101,613,959 of CM070562.1, read as the reverse complement.
GTTCTTGATCCCCTCTCCCTGTCTCTGTCTATCTATAGCCTTTATATAGTGTGCGAAGAGGTGGCCGTTTCTCCAGGCTAAGAGGCGCCTCATCATTTCATATAATGGGCATGTTGATGGTAGTTATTACTGGAGTAGTAACCCCTCCACATCATCTGGCAGTTATTGTCAAAGACAGAGGCATATTGCGTGTAGTTATTCTAGAGAATAACAGCATACATTAACTGCTTAGAGTCCCTAATCGATTGGGCCTACTTGTCTACAAGGTCTGTCGATTATAGGATGGTCGTAACTGACTTGGTCGTAGAAGAAGTTACGACCATATGGTAGTCGTAGAAAAGCTTGCGACTATATGGTGGTCGTAGAAAAGCTTACGACCATGATGTGGTCATAGAAGAACTTATTACTATATGGTGGTCATAGAAAAGCTCACGACCATGAGGTGGTCGTAGAAGAACTTACGACTACATGGTGGTCGTAGAAAGGCTTACGACCATGAGGTAATCATAGAAGGACTTACAACTATGAGGGTGGTCGCAGAAGGACTTACGACCTCTTGGCTAGCTTCTTCCTTATAAACATTAAGGAGTATACCCAAGAACCATACGATGGAATTATTATCCATAATAAGAATTACAGATAAATAATTAAATGAGGATTATCAGATCCTCATCATCTAGCCCCCCCCAACTTCAAGTGAAAGTAACTTACTTGAAAAATGAGCCGTAGATAATCTTACGACCAGAAGGTGGTCATAGAACGATGGTTGAGGGAAAGGCTTTTCGACCGGTATTTCATTTGACCAGAAATAGACTTGGTCAAGAAGGTAATTTCGCTTGAGGTGTAAAGATAGACTCGGTTTTCTCGAACAGACAAATTAAAGAATCTCAATCGACTCTCATAGACCTGTCTGTTGGAGCGGTTCCCAAAGAGGTGGTAACTGTTGGGTTGCCATGTCTTTAACTCAAGTGTACGGTTATAAAAACTTACCGTGGATGTGATTATAGGGTTCTTACTTTTTCCCCAATCACTCCAACTGTTCATCGAGCTCTTGTATTCTCCGTCGCCAACCAAATCGTACGCCCTCCAGAGACCTTTCCAAATCCAAATCTCCCTCTCTTGAGGAAGATAGTCGGAACTGCTTCCCAGTGGGCTGAATTGGATATGGATGCGGCCAAGATGAAGGCTTTGGTCGCCGCCGAGAAGATCCTGAAGAAAGAGTTTGTGAACTGGTTTGAAGCTTTGGGACAACATTGGCTATCAGGGGAGATTGGCCAAATTCCCGTCTTCCAGGCGTACTATGAGTGTGACCTTCGAATGCCTGCTCACCCTTTTCTCACACTAGTACTCGAGCACTTTGGGGTGGAATAATGAACCTTGTTCCCAATTCCATCATGATGTTGAGTGTGTTCGTATACTTGTGTGAGGCCTACTTGGGAATTCTGGTCGACTTGGAGCTACTTTAATATTTCTACGGGATGACCAGAATGGCGGGAGTCACCGGTAGTTGTGGTTTGAAGCTCCACGACGGAAAGTCGAAATAGTATATTCAGATGTTCACCTGGTCGTCATGGCCGGGGTGGAAGAAGAAGTGGTTCTATTGGGAGGCGACCAGTGAAGATAGCCTTTCTTTCGTTGGGAACGCTGCCGAGAAGATTTCTTCTTGGGATTCGACACCCAAGGATCTTGGCCGGATCGCCCCCTATATTCAAGCCATCAAAGACTTGAAGGAAGAGGAGCTCACCGGATGGCACGTGGTGAAGGACTTCATCACACGCCGCATTAGCCCTCTGAAGAAACGAGCATATCCCATGTGGAGGTACTCGGGGCCAAAAGATTCGACCAGAGATTACGAGAGGGGAAGTAAATTTTTCAACTTAGCTCCTTTTTGGTTAATCTCAAGCCTATCAACTGAGTGTCTTATTTTCTTGCGTAGATCTCTTACAAACGGAGATTGACATTAGAGTCAAGCTTATTTGTGAGAAAGCTATGCCACCCAGTGAGGTGGTTCCTCAAATCCTGGCGGTCTTGTCCGCGGAAGATAAGATGGAACGCCTAAAGGTAATCAAAGACTGATTTCATCTCTAGGATCTCATAGTCGTAGAAATACTTACAACCAGGGGATTGTCGTAGAAATACTTACGACTAGGTACTGGTTGTAGAAGGACTTACGACCAGGGAATTGTCGTAGAAAAACTTACGACTAGGTACTGGTCATTGAAGGACTTACAACCAGAGGATTGTCGTAGAAAAACTTACAACTACGTACTGGTCATAGAAGGACTTACGACAAGGGCATTGTCGTAGAAAAACTCACGACAAGGTACTGGTCGTCGAAGGACAAACTCACGACTAGGTACTTGTCGTAGAAGGACTTACGTCCAGGGGATGGTCGCAGTAAACGACCACCTAGTAATATTTCTTTTTCTGATTCCTGCAGAAAGTAGGCATGGAAGATCGTCGGGACGACCAAGAGGTTGGATTGATGGTCATTGGCACAAAGGTAGAGCAAACCAAAGGTCCTTCAGCTAAAAAGCGTCGACTTGTGAGGGTCGCCGATAAGGGAGGCCTGAGCTCAAGCTCATTGCCGACTGTGCCTTTTGAGAAATTTGTCATGATATGGCTGCCGCAGAGAAAGCCAAGGCAATGGGTTAATCAAGCACTCAAATACAAGGCTCCCAAAACCAAGGTACCCTTCTACTACGACAACAAGACTTTCGCAGCTTCTGCCTCTCGTGGCTTTGTCAAGCAACTAGAAAAGGAGAACTAGAAGAGTTTTATGTCTTTTGTGAAGGAAACAGCTGCGCCAGTAGGACCCATGGTCGAGGGAAGTGCTACTCTTGGGGTGGTTGAGACAAGTCTTGGCCATCCGGAGAGTCAGGAGGCTCAAGGAGCGGCAGTTCTCGCTCAAGACCCACGACCAGACATGGTCATAGTTGACCCTATTTCTCAACTCGAATTTCGACCAGACGTGGCCGAAGAGAAGAAGTCGAAGAAATCTTCTTTGGTGAAGGTTTTTTCTGGATTCAAGATCAAGTCCAAGAAACGAAGGTATGTAAAAAGACAAAAGTATAAGAACATCATTTACCTTTTGCTTTCTACAATTTGACGTGTTTTCCTTTTTGTAATCTTAGCCCAACTTCTCCAACCCCAAAGGGTGTTCTTGTCGAGAAGCCCATTGCTATTTCTCTAGCAGTCGGAGAGATAGCAGTGGAGGTGGTCGAAGGGTCGTCCACCGTCCATGTGGTGGAAGAGGCTGTTATTGCTGAAGCGGCTACGGCCACTGAGGTGGTCGTAGAGCCAAAAGCAAAGATGGCGGAGGTAGCAACGGAAACATCCGTCCATGGTGGTGAAGCCTTCGATCACCACGTCGGGAAGGAAGTCATTGTAGATGTTCTCTCCGGCCCCCAAGGTCAAGCTGCTGATGCTGCCATCACCGAAGAAGAAGAAGGGTTTGATTTCTTCGACCGTTCCTTCGGGTTTTTCGGCCCCACATCTGTTGTGGGATCTCGGGCATTCAGATCTCGTGATCGGGTTCCTCGCTCTAAGGTCAATCCTAATAGGGGGAATGTTTTCGACGACGAGCGTCTCGAAAAGGTGGGGTGGAACTGAGTTCAGGAGATCGATGAGCTGAAGGATTCCACGAGAGTATTCTCCACCTTTGCTCGAACGGGCATTAATGTAAGCATTTGATGTCATTCACATTTGTGGTTTTTTCTCGCTTCTCAATATCTTTCTTTTTATAGAAAGCTTTGAAAGAAATTGTCACTATTGGTGAATACCACCGACAACTCGAGCTGCTACGGCAGCAGAAAGCGGAATTCTATGAGCAGAAGCAATTATCGTGTCTTCACAAGGAGTGACCTCCTCAGCACGCATCCCACTAAGTACATTGTTCAAGAGGGAAATGTTGTCCTGAAAGTTAATCTTCATCGACTTCATCTCCTCCTGGTTACGAGCCGAAGCCTCACAGAGTTGTTTTATTTTGATTGCTTGCTCTAGAGTAAGACTAGTCAGACAAAATAACCCTTAAAGAACTGGAAAACTAGTCGCGGGTAAAGAGTTGCTTACTTGTTAGTCGAGAGTCTAACTTATTGACCTCATCGCCATAGGAAGTAGTGCTCTTTACATATCGCTCTTCCCACGACTTTATCTCCTGATCTTTTTCTTTGGCGATACAGAAAATCTCGTGAACAATCAAGATCTTTTCTTTGTACTTGATTTCGAGCTTATCCATTTTGACCTCTTTTCTGAAAAAAAATAAAAGTTAGAAAAATAAAAAGAAGATCATCATCGTAAACGATCTTAAATTTAGAACTTATCATCTATTCGCTCATGCAACTTTTAATTTGTAGAGTTTACCTAGAGAACGGCGGCGACCAGGTTCCCGCTCCTCTTCCACTTCTCCTAGCACCTCGATTCTTCCCCCTCGTCACCGCCTACCCGACGCTCCGCTGTGCTTCCCCCTCCGCTTCTCCTGCTCCTGCCCTCGCTCGTCGGCGCAGCGACGCCATCCTTGGCCGTGCTCACCTCACCGCCACGGTCCGTTACCGCCTCTGCGTCGGCTCTACTGCCCACCGGCCATCCCCGCTTCGTCTCCTCTCCCACCTCCACCGCTGTGGCCGCCCGCTACCTCCACCGTCCACCCTCTCTCTCCTAACATATACTAATCAACTCCTACCCCTGCTGCAGTGGTCCTCCTCTCCGTAATTGCCTGCGCCCAACCTCCCCTCCCACTGTTCTTCCCGATTTCTCTTCCTTCCCAATCTTCTTCTCATTTCGATCTGACTTCCATAGGGTTTGGTGGAGAAGGGAAAATTGGTGGTCGCTGAGCGATGTCCAGGCTACTCCGCGGCAGAAGCCCACTAGTTTGCTACTCGCAGCCTCCTTCTGTAAGCTCCTGATTCTTGTTCCTGGTTCCAGTAAATTAATCTGTTATGCCAAATGAGTTGCTCAAATATGTTAACTATTACAAGATTATGAGCCATTTTCTCGGTTAATTGTGATGCCGGTTTTGGTTGTCTCGCTGAATTTGGTGTCTGAAGTGACTGCTTAGAGTTGTCGTGATCAATTTGGTGAGCTCATCTCCTGAAAAATGATAATTTTGGGTTAGAAAGAATGGTTAACTTCCTGAGATGATATGACATGGATATTGTTCTCCATGGAAGGTGTAATGGATGCAGTTGATGGCAGAGTTGGGTTTATGCTTCACCTCAATAATTCCCATAATGATATCTAGAAAGTGATATTTAAGTTCCATTCCACAGAAAGAACAAGCGCTGCAAGTAGCTAAAAATCATAGGAAAAGATAAATGCCATACACAATGTTTCCTAGTACTAGTGCTACTGACAACAATAGTTCTTTTGCCTATGTAAGCTCAAGGATGGAGTTAGTGTTCATTCTCAACTATCCTCTAGCTATACACAATGTTACTGTTGTCTATAGTGATTGTTTTTCTCCTCTATGCAGGCCAATGAAATTTTGTGAGTTGAACAACACCATGTTACTGTTTATAGGATGAGCTTACTTGCCAAATGGAGTTTTCATCTGTTAGGAACCCGCAAGACTTTCTGTGAAGGTGGAGTTGTGATCATGTAGAAACGTGTGTTAGAAACATTGATGGTGCTACCATCTTACCTTTTGATTGAGATATATAAACATACATTTCAAATAAAGTTTTGCATTGCTTTACAGACACAAAACATTGAAATTTAATCACTTGTGTAAAAGTTCTAACTAGTGTAAGGATGTTTGTAGTATTGTATTTCTCTTCAAAATTATCATGAACCAAACATAAATGCTGATAAACGAGTAAACAGACCAGAACATGTCTTTACATTGCTATTTATTAAACTGTTATAAGTTAAGCAATAAAAAAGGTTAAAGTCACAAAACAAGGGTAGTGCAGTCTTTTTACAATGATCATTCTCATTTCTGGAGCCGGAGCCAATTTTCTAACCAAACACCAACTTAGACTGCTCCAACTTCTCAGAGGAGTGGATCTAAGAGTGAAGCTAGAATTAGAGCTGCAAAAACTTAGAACAGAGTCATACCAAACAAACCCTAAAAAGGACTAAGGATGCATTCCTTGTTTATGGCGGTGAGGGAAAGCTGGTCGTAAACGGTTACACCGATGCTGGCTTCCAAACCGACAATGAGGATTTCATATCGCAGTTTGAGTTTGTGTTTTGTTTTAATGGAGGAGCAGTGAGCTGAAAAAGTTCCAAGCAAAGAACAATTGCTGATTCTACAATTGAGGCTGAGTACATTGCGGCTTTCGAAGCTGCATTAGAAGCTGTATGGATTAGGAAGTTCGTTAATGAACTGGGTGTGGTTTCTGGTTCTTCCAGTCGAATGGATTTGTATTGTCATAATAGTGGATCCATTGCACAAGCTAAGGATCCTAGATCGCATCAAAAATACAAACACATACTTTAACGATATCACATTATTCGTGAGATTGTTGAAAGATGTTATGTGAAGATATGCAAAGTGCACACGGATTTGACTATTTCTGATCTGTTGACAAAGCCTCTCCTACAACCTAAGCATGAGGTGCACAAAAGAGTTATGGGTATTAGATACTTGTATGATTGACTCTCGTGCAAGTGGGAGACTGTTGGTGATATGCCCTAGAGGCAATCATAGAGATGATTGTATCACGTGTATATTTATGAGTTATAGAATAAATGTTATTATGTTCCTTGTATGAATTATCATTTATAAATATTAACAAGTATGTGACTTGTTAGCGAAGCTCTTTAACTTATATGATGTCATTCTAAATGTATCCCTGGTCGGATGTCACAGGTCAGAACACTAGTGACTTATCAACCAACATATGTATTGATTGATGACCATGTTTTACCGGTTATGGATGTGAGGATATCGAATAAATAATGTGAACACACGTTAGAGAACATGGTGTCGGATTGACCCACCTTGAGACACTATTGAGATTTATGATTTATGTGTCATCAATTGATCTCAAGCAATGATGATGTATGATCCTTAGACCTGAGATCAGCATGGTTTTCTACATGTGATAGTAAACTTAGGGGTTGTCAAACGCTATTTCGTCACTGTGTAGTTATAAAGGTAGCTTTCAGGTATGCTATGAAACATGCGAAGGGATGTGAATGGTCGGATATGGGATTTGCCCCTCCTAACATAATAGGAGAGATATCTCTGGGCCCTTCGATGTGGTCGGATAAAGAAAGTGCATGGCCATGCTACTAGTGGTCGAAGAGTCGACCACATAAAGTTATCTGTCACTTGATCGAGAAAGTATTGAACAGTCCATAGATGACAAAATATGTCACCTTGATTTCAACTATATATCATGAGGCAAATGGAGAATATGCAAGTAGGTCGTTTAGTCCAACTAGATACAAACCGGTCGTATGCAGATACGGACTGGTCGAACATGATCACTAACTGGTCGTAACTAAATATGAAATGGTCATATGAAGATACGAGCTGGTCATAAGTGATAAAGACTTGGTCGCAAATCATATTGCATAAGGTTCATCCGATACAATATTTATGTGTATTCGGGAATCGTTGTGTCCTGTTAGGAACCGCTAACGACTCGTGGTTGGAAACAAGTTTCCGAGTCACAACCGATTACGTATGAACTGACAGGGTCACACACTTAACGGGTTGGAACAAACGAATTCAGATAGGATCTATCATGGGCTCTTTATAAGGGGATGCATGGTGCTGTTGGGACGTACGTGAGTTGCTCCACCAAAACTTTAGTCACCATCTTCTCGAAGGACTTACCGTGCGCGTTGGTGCTAGCACACTGGCGTACGATGTTCCACCCCTGGACATGTGGATACCGTAGAGACGCTGCTGTGCTAATCGAGGATGATCCACGACCTACGCAAGGAACGTCATAGGTTGCTAGAGGAGACGATCGACTACGACCACTTCATCGACGCGCTCGACGTTGGATCAGGCTGCTCCAACTCTTCTTCCGCAGCACTGCGCGTCTAGTGGTAACGATTTATGATCTCTTTCTTGCATGGCTTCCTAGTTTACGTGGTAGAATTTTTTAATTGTCAGCTAGTGTAGCTTACCCGTATCTCTTCAATAGTTGCATGCTCATATTCTTCCTCCATTAGTTACACTTTTCCAAAATATATACATGCACATGTATCTATATTTAATCTAAGCAATACATTGATTATGTGTGCGGTAAATTATCTTATTAGTTTACATGGTATTAGAGTACATTGCTCATGCATACACCGATGCACCATGCCTCTAACATCAATTCCAATTCTTGAACTATCTCTCTCTCTCTCTCTCTCTCTCTCTCTCTCTCTCTCTCTCACTCACTCTCTCTCTCTCAACTGCTACCCCTTCCAATGCAATACTCTACCGCATGCTTATCTTCTACTTCACTCCAATTATTGCTTAATGCTAATTGTTGCGACATAAAACACGCATACACGTGCAACTGTCACCGATCCCTACTGGGGACACACGTCATGCTCTCTTTGGTGGCCCCGAGCCTATTCACTACAGTTGTGCCATCTCTATTACGAGTTCTTTACTCCTTTGCTTATGTACATTTGTGTTTCTATTAGTACAGATGTATGTATATACGCATGCATAATGTTATACATGCTCGATGTCCTATTCTCATACGTTGGTTGCTCTTCTTCTTTGATGTTGGCCAACTCAACGTTGTGGCTCCCTCCCTAACCACGACGACCTCCCATCTTCACTGATGTCGACATGTCTATTTTAGTCGTTGTCTAACAAAATGGAGAATTTTCTCTTCATCGCTATCGCCGGTGACGCTATGCCCTTCACCAGCGATGTCACGCTCCTAACTACCCGATAACCCCATATCATCCATAGCTCGTCTTCAATGCAAAACTTTGTCTCCTCTCTATCAAGGTTTCGCCATGATCGAGCTTCTTTGACCGCTGACTTCTTCAACAACACCGATGTTAACCACTCGTCGTCACAGCCCTTGGCTCTTTAGACTCTAGCATTTCTCTTCAATGGCTCTAGTGGGTAGCACGCCAACGCCTCAGCTCTTAGATTCCCTATGGGTCAGTGTCTTCTTGCAAGACATATTCATGACATTGCACTCTTTTGAGGTTTCCTTTGACACCATTTGTGCTATCATCGTTATACCTTTTATTTTATTAAAAATTTCATATATTTTTTATTGGAGTTAAGATACAAATCAAATTGATAATTTTAGTTAATTTATTTTTCATTTTAGTTATTTAGAAATTTACTTTGCAATTCATATATAAATCCAATTTATAATTTTTCTTATTGTGTTAAGGATTTAATTTGAAAATCGTGAACGAAATCAAATTGCTATTTTTTATTCTGAATTTTTGTTATTTTTTGTTGGAATTAGTACGAAATCTAATTGCTAATTTTTATTCATTTTTATTCGAATTATATTTATTTAGGATTTTACTTAGAAATTTGTATGAAATAACATTGCTAATTCTATTTCCTTTTTATTTTGAATTTTAGTTGTTTTTTATTGGAGTTCGCATACAAATAAAATTGATAATTTAATTTAATTTGTTTGAGAGTACAATTAATCAAGGATTTTACTTTGGAATTCATATCGAAATCAAAATGCGGTTTCATTTTATTTTATATTCCAAATTCTGGTTATTTTTTGTTGGAATTCGTATACAAATCCAATTGCTAATATTTGTGAATTTTTTATTTTGAATTATATTTATTTAGAGATTTTACTTAGGAATTTATATGAAAATCAAATTGCTAATTTTATTTTACTTATTATTCCAAATTTTAGATATTTTTGTATTGTACTTGACAAGTTCTACCATCTCAAAGTTCTATTACCAAAATAAATATTAATAAATTTATTATTTTATTGGATTTTAATTCGTCACAAAGATTTTTTTCTTGATTTTTCGTAATTTATTAAAGAGTTTTCTTTGTTAAAAATTCAATTATTTAATTTATTGGCTTTTAAAATCAAAAAAAATTATTGAGCTTTTTGGGATTTTATTGGATTTAAAGTGAAAAATAATAATTAATTAATTAATGGAATTTTCGGTATTTAAAAAGGCTTTTCCTATTTTGAAATTAAAAATAAATTATGTGCAAAACTAAAAGCCAAATTTGAGTTGGAAATATTTTATTTAAGTTCAAAATAATTCTAGGAATTTCTATGAATTTTTCTAGAATTTTTGGACTCTTTTTGCTATTTTCTAAAAAGCCTATTTGAATTATTGTATTTTCTGAAATTCAAAAATCAATTTAAATCTTTTTCTTTGCTCTCAGGTCGAAACTCAATTCCCGGCCCAAATCCTTTCTTTTCCCGCAGCCCACTCGCGCTCAGGCCATCTTTTCTCGGCCCACCCCGCCAGCCTACTCTCTTCTCCATTTCTCTCACTTCCAAGTGGGGCCCGCATGACCTTCTTCCTCCAGCACCGCACGCGGCCACCATTTTTGCCCGTCACAAAGCTCATCAAAACTTGTGGATTTCACCCCGAATCTTTGCATAATCAAGGGAATTAAAAAACCCCGGTCATTACCTCCCCCATTAACGGTCGTTTCCTCCTTTCATGTGCGCAACTTTGCCGGGAATGCACCAAAGCCGCCGCGGTCATATCGCCGCGCGATCTCCTCCCTCCGGCTTCCTCCGGCCCAATAAATAGGAGCACGGGGTGCCCCTCCTTTCACTCACCCCCTCCCCAGAATCTCCCACCCTCTCTCCCTTTCCTCTCGCCAGAAAACGAATTTTCCCGTAGCCGGCCGCAATCTCCTCATCCGCCATTTCCGCCGCCGACAAAGCCCCTCCGCCACCATCTTCTACACCGACGGGATCGCCGTGCGACATTCTACCCCTTGCACAATCTTTCATCATTGGAAACTCGCTAAATCGCCGCGCCGTCTCCGACTCAATCCTCGTCGCCGCCTTCATCCCCGTTGCCGGCCACCACTCAGCGCCCGACCGCCGCCAGGGTAAGCGCCATGATCCCCGCGTTCCCATCTTTCCAATGGTACCATCACCGGTCGTCGGAGCACCGCTAATCTCCGACGATCCATGGGCCGAGAACGGTGCTGACATGGCGTGCCTGCATGGTGCCATGTCAGTGCCATGTCAACACTTTTGCCGACGTGGTTGCCACATCATTGTCCACATGGCATTCCCTCTTTTCCCTTAAGAAAATAATTCGGTTGGAAAACCGAAAATCAGCCGCTGATGTCAGCATGACGCAATAATTTGATTTCCTTTATAAAAATAATTCCAAAATTCTGAAAAATCCTATTTTCATCATTTCATGTGTTTTAAATCTTCCGAGAACCTGTTCCCCTTCATACAAGCTCCGATTTTGACGATTCAAATTTCTAAACTCATGTAAATTCAAGATCTAGCTAACTAAACCAAAATTTCTTAATTTGGAGTTCATTTGAATTTTGTTTGAATTTTGTTTGAATTTGGCTTATTTTAGCGTATAGATTTCGACGACTTCGGAGAGTCAGATTTCGACGTTGTTTGAGGACAACAAATAATCAAGCAATGCAAGTTACATCTTTGATCATATTTGATCCCGTTATTTAAAATTATTTTAATTTTGTTTTAAATTATTGCATGCTTATTTATACTCAAGTTAATTTAAATTCCTGTTTTAAATTTATAGTTATTCCTAATTCCTTTGTACATCCAAATTTTGACATTGAACAGACATACCTTGACACCTTAGATGAAAATCTAGTTTATGCGATAGTATGAACTAGAACATTTTGAGAAAAATTATGCTTAGCGATGCTTAGACCCAGAATTATTCAATTTAGGAACTTTCAGCCAAAAACCAAATGTTGTTTAAATTGTATCCATTGCATTGGTGCGCCATGGTGTTTAAAAAGGATTTGAAAAGCAAAATAAAATTGGTTTGGACTTGGGCAAAATGGATGGTTGGTGGGTGCAGGTTTATGCATGGGCCCAATCCGAGTAGGATTGAGACCCAGGGTTTTTATTGGAAGTCACACAAGTCAGTTAAGGACCGATCTTCGAGTCGCATCTTGCTAAGCCACATCGTACTACCACATGTCCTGTGTGGGCAGGACCTGGCTAAGTTATTTACAACGTTTCACCGTGGCTGTGCTATCCGGTTGCGTGGGTGTCTTTTATGACCTACTTTTATGTATTTCCACCTGGCGCAAGAGGGGGCCTGAACCCGACGAGTTTCTATCCAAAGGGGGTGAAACCTTAGAGAGGCGGGACTACAGTGGGATGACGCATTGTAAAGGCCTTAACACGTGCTCTAGACTGCTTACCTAAGGTAGTGAGATGTGGTATCGACGGATGCCAAATATACTAGAGAAGTCGTGTCATATGGGTAAAGCTGTATAATCTCTGTAAAGTGTTAAGAACTATTCGAATAGCTGTGTCCACGGTCATGGACATGCTGAGCAAAGTCACTCAAAGTTAGACTTTGATTTTGTTTTCAAAAGACTTTATCAAATGGTTTATCCAAATGGGAAATTGGGCAGGAAGCCATGTGATAGGAGGGTATCCTTCACCACTCTTGTGTGAATGTTATCTGACTATAAAACTTGAGAATTAATAAAATGAATTTTAGTTATAGAATAACCGCTTTGAAACTTAGTACAAATATTTAAAGAAAACATTGCTTTATGCAAACTCAACAAATAAGCTTTCCTTTGATATATCCTTGCATGCATTATAATCCGTTACTGGGTGTAACTTGCGAGCACGGAAGTTGTGCTCATCCTTGCTTAATGCAAATAAATTTCAGAGGAGAAGGACTTCGCTATCAGGTGTTGATTTCGACGACTAGGCCGCTACCCTAGTCGATTGCCTATGGCAGATCAGCTGGACTCTACCACGTCTTCTTCGTCTTCCGCTGTGTTTGTTTATTATTGGCTTGTAAGTCTTTCTTGTAATAAACTCTGTTGATTATTAATAAAGTTGTGCGATTTATGGATGTTACCATATCGGTTTACTGTGTGAACTAGATACTGATCATGGGACTAGTTCAGAAATACACAGAGGATTTGGGGTGTTACTCCCGGGTCCGACACATGTGTTCTTTCTTTTAATCTGGACCGTTATAATCTGGACCCGCCAGAATCGACGGTGTAGATCTTTTCTCTTTTTCCATCGATTAATGTGTGAATTTCTAGGCTTTGAGAGTAAACGTGGTGGCTTCTTTTTCTATTGCTTTAATAAGATAATAATAGATGCAAAACATAAATTCTAAAGAGGATTTGGAGACTCTCTTGTACTATTCGAATCTAGGGGCGCTATGTTATTGTGATGTGTGGCTTGGACTTTCCTTATTTTGGAAGCTATTTTGGTCTCAACTCAACTTGACAACCCAAGTTGCTAGATAAAGGCCCATTTGTGCGGTCATGCTATTTTGGTATACTCGTGATGTGAATTGGTAGTGCCAGAATTTGAAGAGTTTTTTTCTCCATTTGAGTTATCCTTTTTTCAGCTTGACAGTTAGTGTCATGTAGAGTTTGAGAGGAGTGTTTCCTAGCATACCTCTATATTTGGATTGATTTAGGTTGTGGTTTGTGCGGAGATTTGGAGCCTTTCCTCTACTTGTTAGCTCCTACCTTGTATCACTTAACCATATATAGTAGATTCATCGTGACGTCTCCTGTAGCTTTATCACAAAGGGTTTTCCACATAAATCATGATGTCAACCTATCTATCATATTATCATGCTATTAATTTTCTCACCTTGCTCGCTACTTGTGCTATATGTTGACGTCCTGTTGATGCGCACGCTTAGTGCTCCCTGATATGTTTGTAATATTAAGGTAATTATGTTGTTAAGAAATCTTTGCTTGGTAGTGTATGGAAAACAAAAGAATAGGCAAGTAAATGCCTATCTTTCATTCAAAATAATAATAATAGGGACCTGAACCTATGATCTCAACCACTACAACCATGTGCCCTCATTGGTCACATGGTTGTCCTCATAAAAAAATAGAATAGGTAGGAGAGACTATATCCTTGATTTAGAGGAGAGTATGACTTAATCCATGACCTCACCACAACCGTGTGCTTACCACTAAACCACATGGATGTCTCCAAAAAATGAGAATAACTAGGAGGTACTAGATGTCATATTGGTTAAGAAAACAAATAGGCATCCTGCTGAAGAGGACTTGGACTCTTTTTTTATGTTTATGTCATTTTAAGTGGTACGGTAAATCTTTACGTTTATGCTACCATTGTTTTTTTTTGGGTGTGTGTGTTGGGGTAGGGGGTGTTGTTAACTATAAGGCTTGTGAAATTTTGAATTTCGATTGGACACATAGAAAAAGGAGAACAATATTGAATTGTGCTTCTTTGTCCATGGATGATATGGGATTTTTTTTTTCTCCACTTCTTTGAGGGGGAAGGAGCTAAGGTCAATATCACAGATTATTAAAGTATGATAAAAATTTGTCATCGTGTAGGCACACACGCCAACTGGCGCCATACGTGGTGTCGAGTGGTGCAACCGACTCTGACTCAGTTTTCTTCTTTGTTAGGGACTCTTATGCCCTAGTCTATATATGTACATCTCTAATCGCACGGTTGACATGCATCAAAGTTCTCCGTGCTTGTCAATTCTTCCGAAATAGTGACTTCCTCCTTCATGCGTCCATGGTTTTTCTCGAAAGGATTTTCCACGTAAAATTTGTGCTTCCCGTTCTCTTGATCTTCTACTGTCTGTCGTGCATTCTATAACAAGTGGTTTCAGAACATAGGAGAGCGATGAAAAAAAACATTGGCTCGAATCTATTCGCGTCTTGCGAGTTGCGATCCATCGAGTTGGCCTTCCCGACGAATTGTTTCTCGGAGTTCTTGGCGATTTCTTCCTCGACTCATATCGGTGTGTCTACATGGCTTGTCAAAATCGAGTCAAAGGCGTATGGGAATCCTAACCGAAGTCAAAAGTGGTCGGCAATCAAATCGCATCCATGACAGAAGAAGGCCGCACATAGATCAAGACACAGGAGCCGCAAGTAGCGTCGGGAGGAGGCAATTGTCTAGGCGCAAGGCGTCAAATCAGAGGAGCAGGACCTGAGTCGATTAGAGAAACACAATTGTGTTCTTGTTTTTTTCTTTTCAGCGAATTTTGCTTAGTGTACACAAAAGTGTACTAGGGATTCTCACAAGCACTGCTACGTCCACACAAGGAAGGCTACCAGGAGTTCATACTATCTTGCTAGGTACACACAAATTCATACCAACAAATTCAGGATTTATTCTGCAAGGGGGCAATGAAGTATGATCTTCTGCTGCTGGATCGAGACACAGTATTTTCTCTTTGGCAACATTAATTATCAAGATTTTGATGACACCCTGATGGTAGCTAGCATGATACTCTCTCGAGTTTTGTTGTTTGAAAGTGAATGTTTTGCTCCAATTTCAGTTCGAGATGAAGGATTTAAGTGCAAGAAGGAGTTTGTTTTTGCGTGGATAATACAACGTTTGTCCACTTGTCATAGCTCGATACAAGGGGTCTAATGCAGTTTCTACTCCTTTGATGGAACAAAAGTTCCTTTCATCTGGACAGTTTTACAGGAGTATTTTTTACCATATTATGGATTTTAGTTTTCTTTGAAGTTGGCAGTTTGATGCATGTGATGGTCACGTGTGCAAGTTGTTCTTTCAGCGAGCATTGCTTGTCGATTTTTATGTTCTAGCTGTAGCATGTCAAATATCCATGAAATGAGTCTTCGCTATCTATCCAATGCCACATGTGATGTTTTGGCTTATGTCATTTGATGATTGAGCATTTGTTTCAGGAGGTCAGTTGCACAGACTCAGACTTTGCTAGGATTATGAATTATTGAAGACCCAAATTTGCTCGTCTATTTGGTGATAGCTGTGTGCTTGGACCTACTGGTGGTTTGCTCAATTTGGCTTCATGAGAAGCATTTGGATAAGGCTGATCTAGTTTTACTCGTTGAGATTAGTCATGTGGACTCTCGAAGCACAAGGTCTATTGATGAAGACTTATTTGGAGGAGATTTGATATTTTGGCTACAGGATCAAATTCATCTCAAGGTGAAGATTGTTAAAGTATGATACGGATTCGTCATCATATATGTGTCGGACACAGCACATGCGCTGACTGGCGCCAAACATGGCGTCGAGTGGCGCAACCGACTCTGACTTAGTTTCCTTCTTCGTTAGGGACTCTTATTCTCTAGCCTATATATGTACCCCTGTAGTCGCACGGTTGAGATACGACGAAGTTCCCTATGCTTGTAATTTCCCCTTTATATAGTGAATTTCACCTCCTTGTGTACGTGGTTTTCCCGCGGGGGTTTTCCACGCAAAATTTGTTTTTCCCTATTTCTAATATTTGTCTTGTGTTTTGAAACACAGAGTTATTTGATCAAGATTCATTTTCCAAATGTCAATTCCTATCATACTATGCACTTTGATAGAAAACATAGAGATCGGGTGTAATGCAACATAATATTTCCCAGTTATACGTCCATTAAATATTGATAACATAGAAATTACAATTGCACTATCGAAAAGGCAAAATGTAGACGAATATGACATAGAGAAACTAACATTTTTCACTTTAGTGGTACTCGGCATGACTTCATTGCATATAAATCATATATAATTGTATATGTTATCAATCCTAATGCAAACTCCTTCTCAATGTAAGTTATTAAGCAATCTCTTAGAAATCCATCTTCCATTTTATTTCGAAGCCTTGTTTTGACAAGTTTCATTGCATAAAATGCATGTTCTGTCGTTGCAGTTGAAATCGGTAGTGTAAGAAAAACTCGAATCAACCTGCCAAGGGAAAAATTGATTAATGATTGCTATATATATGTTTAGTGATCAAAGAAACTAAGCAAAGAGTTGAAATGGTATATAGCATGTCAATCAAATAATAATCATATTTCGTAAAAAAAAATCATATGATTTGCTAGTTTCTGCAGGTTGATGACAAAGATCAACTACAGTTGACAAATTCTGAAACTTCGGATTTGTGGGTACATCAAGCTCATAATGTTGTAACTGATATATCAAGTTAATTCTTTCTTGTTCTAAAAAATCAGCAGGATAGAATTTTGAAGCTCGGGAATGCACATCACCAATTTTGAATGAACTGAAGAATCATCCGCCTTTCTTTGCTATTCCGTGATATGTAACTATTGGATCAAACATCGGATGGTTAGGATTGAACCGGCAAGGTTATTTTAATTTATCGCGAGAAGCTCTAAAGCCCAACGCATGAAAAAGAAAAGGAGGCAACCAATTTCTAACGATCAACCCGGATGATCAACTGAATGCATTCAGTTGAATTCATGAACAGATAATCTCAAAAAATAAAAAACAGAATGCAACAGATGAATTCATGAACAATGCCTCCCATGTGTGCCGCTTTAATCGTGATGGAGCGTGATCCATGTAACATCCCAAATTTAGGGTTTGTATTTCAAATGTATAAAAATGTGGTATTTTTAAAACTTTTGTTGCATCTCTTGGTATTTCATTTTATTTGTATTTCAAATTTGGGTTTTGTTGATTGTAAAACCTAAAAATATTATTTTATGAAAATACAAGTAAAAAGAAACTTCAAAGAATTTTAAAGAAAAATATATTACTTTAAAAACCCTAGAAAAATTATACAAGGTTCTACATTATGACCTAGGCCTCCCCAAAAAAATTTAGAATTTTTGGAGTTGCTTTACTAGGTCAAATAAATCCTTGAAGCTCTCAGCCTTCACAAAAGCAGAAAAACCCAAAAAATCTTCCCTCCCCTCACCGACGGGTGAACCCCACCCTTCATGGCCCACTGTTCCTCTGGCCTAGTCTTGCACACCCGGTTGCACTAGACTATCTCGGACCAACACTGGCTCGACGCTGTATTTCTTCTTCCCCCATGCGCACCCGAGCGACAGCTCTCTCTCAGCGTCAACGCCCGCAGAAGCTCCTCGCCACGTCGCTGCTTGCCCATACAGTTGCTCTGACGAACGTGCGTACCTCCTGCCCTGGCGCGTTGCTACTGTGTCGCCGCGCTGCATTGTACATGCCGCCCATCCCTTCGCACCGAGGGCATCGACGACTCGACTACAAAAGGCCGCCCCGAGCAACCTCTTGCCCCTCTCTGCCTTCTCATTCGTCCAAACCTTCTCCACCGAGCGAGATAGTGCGGTAGACACACTCTACATTCTCGAGCGCGCTCTCCATTCTCGGCTGGCTATGCCACCACCGCACCGCCGCCGACCTGAAGGGTTTCCCTCATCGCCGATCGTGTCATTTTGTGTATCGGAAACTCAAGACCATTTCCCCTCATATAATTTTTTTTTTCTCAGGAGCTCGCTAAGATCTCTTCTTCCATGGCTCCGGCCAAATCGATCAACCCATCGCTGCAGCCTCTCCGGCGAGACTTGATCCAATCCCCAGCGTCAGAAGCATCGCACGGAGATCCTCGAGCGTCGCCGGGGCCTATCCTCCCCTCCAACGAGTTGTCCCCGTGAAGGTCACCCTCACCGCCATAGGCTCACGCCGCTAGCTCCACTCCGGTCGTCTCTGGCTCTCCTCTTCATCTCGGTAGGATCCTAGTGCCCTAGGGCTGCTAATGCGCTCGCTATTTTTTGGTTAAGCACCATCGGGTTTCGAGATGACATGTTTGTCCGAATGGCGCCGCTGCAAACTATCGTCGCGCCACCGCTATGGATCGCCAGAGACTTTGTCGCCAGTGACAGTAGGTTCACTAGGCTAGTGGAGCTCCATTTTGGGCATTAGCCGGTGCCGCCACAGGCTAAACCGCTGACTTTGAGCCACAGAGCGAATCAAGCTCTGGGATGCTCTGTGTGTCCAAACAGGGACAAGAACTGTAGCTAAGAACTTAAATGCCAAATTAGTGTTTTAATACAGATTACTATGTGGATCCAGTTAATAATTAGCGCTGGGTTTCACTTCCGTGTGGGGTCCCTAACGGAAACCCAAGGTCTTAAGTGCACTGAGTACCACGTCGGATCACTGACTCATGGGCCTGTTGCCTATTAGTGCACAGTAAAACACCTCGTGGACCGATGGACTGTGCCTTGTTTTCCGGTTCACATGCACTATATGGTGAACCATGTCAATGACGCGTGGGTCGCGGTTGTAAGAATTGAATTCCCTTTAGAGTTTTAAATGAAAAATGAAATTAAAAACCCGAGGGCCCACCTGTCATACCCTATTGCTTTTCGGCTGGGAAAGAAACTAAAAAGGAAAATAACATGGGGGGCTGGCCCCACCTGTCACTGAGAGTCTCACTCTCTCCCTTTTCTTTTTCCAGGGATTTTCAATCCCTTTCAACTTCAAACCCTTATAACTTTTGATAGGAAACTCCAAATGAGTTGATTCTTGTCTCTAAATTTGTATAAAATCGTAATCTACCTGAATATTAAAAAAATATTTGAATTTGGTTACTGTTTAGTTGATTTGCATTATTTAATTGATTTCCGGCTCTTTTTGCAATAGACGTTGATTGCGCGAACGAAATCTTCGACGACCAACCAACTTTATATCCTGAACAACCTGAGCAAGAAAAGCACCCCCTTTGATCATATTGATCTCAGTATTTTACTTATTGTACTTTGTTTTACAAATTCTATTATTGCATGCGCGTATGTTCAATATGAAACTGCTATGTTTGGGATGTTGGTAGCGGTAAATCCTATTTGTTGCATGAATTCTTTTGACATGTTGATATCCCTACTTTGTTAACATTAGGATATGGGTTAGACAATACATAATGTCATTTGAGAATTTTGAGTGCGAGCTATCGCACAAATGCTTACTACAACAATAGTTTTTCCGGAAAGAGTTGTAAAAGGACAATATGATAAATGTGAATTTTGGGAGATTTGTGAAAATGCCCAGAGGGGTATGCCTCTGTTATTTTGAATAAAAACAAAATGCAAAACATAGTTTTGGACGCGGGCGAGTTATATTATATTCTGAAAAAGTGGGAAATGAGTCTCACTAGTAGATAGGGGGAGATTCTCGCATGGGTCAATTAAGGACCGAACATCGGTATTTACGACCTAAGCGTAAGCGTACAACCATAGTGCTAGTATGGTGATGGCCTTAGCTAATTAAGTTGTCCAGATCTAGCGTTGCATGAGAGGTAGGCAGGAGACATGCGAGCATCGAGTTATGATTGTCGACATAACGGCGAATGCCTCACTGAGGCAGGTGTACCGAGAAGGGCTCCCATCAATCGAGAAGGGTACACTCGACGAAGTGAGGAACAACATCCGATGCCTCACTGAGACGAATGTATCGAGAAGGGTTCCCCACATGCCGATAAGGGTACATTCGGATTCAGTGAGGAACAACATCCGATGCCACACTGAGATAGATGTATCAAGAAGGGTTCCCCACATACCGAGAAGGGTACATTCGGATACAGTGGCAACATTCGACGGGCTAAGTGCAAGGTTAGGCCTAGATAATTTAAAGGTTTCGACACGTGCTCTAGACTGCTTATCTAAGGTAGTGAGCAGTCGTATCACCAGGTGCCAAACAAACTAGAGAAGTCGTGTACTATGGATAAAGTTGTACCCCTCTGCATAGTGTAAATATATTATAATAGCCGTGCTCGCGGTGATGAGCTTGCTAAATGTAGTATTGCCGGGTATAGTCTTGGATTTTCACAAAAACTGTCTTATCCGGAAAACATGGGAAATAGTTTGTGTTTTAACTGCCGAGTTATGGCTGAACATGAAATGTTGCTCGTGGCCAAGGAGGGTTGCGTGTTGTAGTTATTATTATTGGTGATTCATTCAATTACTTACTTACTATCCTGTTATTTATTTAAATGCTCTTTCAAAATTCCGTTGAAAAATTATTACTTATGAATATTACAAATAAAATCTGCTTAATGAAAAATAACTTGTAGCATAGAGCCTTCTCTTTGATAGTCTTGCATCTAATATAACTTTTGTGATACACTACAAGTCTTGTTGAGTATACAAGTACTCAATCTTGCTATTGTTGTTGGTTTAGAGTTTGCAGATGAGCCGACGCCTGACGACGCGTTCTTTGCTTCCAGCATCGAGGGGTTCGGTGACGGGACTATCTAGGACCTTGTACCTTGTCGGGTTGCCTAAGGGTTGGATGGGCAAACCGCTGGGATTTTGCTGCTTTTGTCTTTACTTCCGCTGCTACTCTACTCTGTTTAATACTTGTTTATATTTGATCGGTCGGCCTTTGTGATGTAATAACTGTTCAACTTAAGTTAAGTATAGCCAGAGGTGACCGGTCTGACCGCCTACATCCTGACAAAATCTGAAATTTGCTGAAAACAAATGTTTTGACAAAAACCCTTATCACCATAGCCAATTGTATCATCGTCTTAAGATCATAAGCATATCTCCGTGATATCTACAAAAACAGTAAGAAAGAAGCATATGAATAGTAGTATCAGACTATCAGAGAAAGAACCATCAAGGCATCAACACGACACAGGACTACACATGAGTTCATACATGGCATCTACTCGATCTAGTACTGGGAAGAGGGCACGATCATCAAATTGGAGCTCACGCTTTCCAGCTCGAAAATCGAGCGAGGGCTTGAATTGTTTGTACCATTGTGTACTCACGAGCAGAGCTGCCAATACGCCGGTCACACTCTCAAAAAAAACGCCGGTCACCACAGGAAAACAGTAGCCTCAGCTGCCTCCCTTGAGGAATGGGAGATGCAGATTAGAGAGCATTTCAATTGTTTGCATTCAGACACGATGCTAATAGCATCATTATTCCAAAAGAATCATAAACGTACAACTGGATGCGTAATGACCAGGGAACAGCAAAAAAAATCTGGAAAAAAGGGATGCAATGGTAATTCATCAAAGTAAGCCGCCGCAACTTTGCTTATTCAGTGTGACCAGCAGAAGGCGTGGCGTGGCCGCACTAACGCATGGCTTTAATCAATCGTCGTAATCGTGGCGGCGACGGTTGTTCTTCCCGTAGCGCTGCTTCTTCTCGTCGTCGGAGTCGTCAGAGTCGTCGTGCTTTTTGTAACGCGGCTTCCTTTCGTCATCAGAGTCATCGTCGTCCTGCAAAAAAGAATAGCAAGAGATAATTTGCACGGGAACAAAGTTAAGGGCGATTTGGGCCCAATTTCACATTAGGCCATTTGGCCGAATACATTCGAAGCATAAACACACGGGCAGGCCTTGGAGTCTCACGTGCTTCTTGCGGGCGTAGCTGGGCCGCTCGTCGTCGCCGCCGCCCTGGTACTTGGGCCGCTCGTCCCCGTACGACGGCTTCGGCTTCCGGTACCCACCCGCGGCAGAACCACCGTACGCTTCCGCCCCCTCGTCGTCGTCGTCGTGCGCCTTCTTCTCGTACCCATACCCAGCGGAAGAGCCGTGGCTCTCCTCCTGAGTATGAGGCCTCCTCCCGTACCCACCACCACCACCGTGCCCTGCGGAGCCGTGGCCTTCCTCGGCCTGCGGCCTCCTGCGGTGCTGCTCAGCCGCGCCGTAGCTCTCATTGGCTTCGGGCCTCCGGCCGTACTGCGGGCGGGCGGAGGAGGAGGTGGAGATGGGGTAGCAGGTTTCGTCGGAGGGCGGGAGGGCGCGGCCGAAGGTGAGGGCGAGGTCGTAGCCGCCGCCGTAGGGGGTGGGGTCGTACTCGTCGAAGTCGGCCACCTCGTCCGCCCTGCCGCCTCCCCAGAAGACGCTCGCCATCCCGCGCGAGGCTGCACGGTGCGTGCGTGTGTGTACGTACGTTGGCGTCGGTGTTCGGGTGATCTCAACGTGGGCTTAAGAGATATGGAATGGGCTCAGCGCGGGAAAGGCAAGCGTAGCACGGGCCGGGAAGAGATAGCCGTGCATGGCCGCGACGTACGGGGAGTTTCCGTGGCTGGGAAGCGGTCAAATGGAAATGGGGGCGGAAGCAGCGCGCGTCCTGCCGTCCCAGGCGAGGAGAGCTGGATGAACGGACTTCACGGGTTTTTCTCACTGCATTTGCCGGTAATAGGAAATTACGTGACGAGCACCGGGATGGGAGAGCTAATTGCACTTCTTGCGAGTACCAACAGGCGAGCGAGCATTCGGTGAAACACCATTTTTTTTTACCGGTTTAAACGAAGAGCCCAACAAGCAACTTGACAAGACGGCCATAAAGGTGTGTACACCCATTGAACAAGCTTTTCTTTTTTCCTTTTCCCCCCTTGACTGACAGTGCATTACATTTGTTGGCATATTACACATATAAATAGCCACCTTTTGGTGGACAACACAAGAAGAAAGGAAGGACAGATGGTATGAACAAAGGTCCCTGATCCGCCCGCAAGTCAGATCATGATTCGAGCGTTCCATTGTGCCAGACATTATTGCCCTTTGCGTCTGCACAGTTTCTTGGTTTGTTCCTTTTCCTTCGTCTCCATGGACGGGTCCGTCAGCGCTTGCCTTCACAGATGATCATCAATGACAAGCGGGCTTAATGGCACATGCCACTGTAAAAACTTACATCTATACTCGGAAAGCAAACAGACCAAAATCACGCCTTTTCATTTGAACACACATTTGGTGTTACTGTACAAAAACAACCCTATAGTTATGGACGTTGGGCAGCTGCTAATCTCCTTTTTTCCTCATCTGTTTGTTGTACTCTCTGCCTTGGTGCTTGATTGGTGGGCAAGTTCTTCAGTAATGGTTTTAATGTAGCCATGATCTCTGCAAATGATGGTCGCAACTTTGGGTCCCTGCAGCAAATACAGGAAGCAACAGCGCTGAGATAATTAGTGGGAGTGTGCATTTAGCAAACAACAATGCAGATATTGATTACGAAGGTACAATGTGTCTAGAAGAATGGTACTGTATATTTTGAAATTGCAACCGAGCAAGTTAGGCATACTAACGTCTGCCAGCATTTCGTTATGATATCTGCTATGGCGGGATCCACGTTATCTGGAATATTAAGGCGACGATGCTGAAACCCAACTGCTCCAACAACTTGCATGGCGTTCATACCTTCCCAAGGCTGTAGTAATGTACAAAGTTCCCACAGTATGACCCCATAACTAAAAACATCGCATCTGCCAACATGCACAACCATTTCAGCAAGCACAAAATTATTTGAGATAAGAATACATCTGAACTAAGTGTTAAACCAGTAGACTAACTTCTCATCTGATGGTTCATTACGAAGTACTTCAGGTGCCATCCACTCAGCCTGCACATCAACATAAACGTTCAGTAGCAACTATGGTAGCACTTGAACCAGCTAGATACAAATAAATGATACCCACACATAACATAAATCAACTTCTGTTTTCGATAGTGTACAAGAAATATCCTGATACGAGAGCAACAAAGTTCTAACACACTTAAGCCCGTTCGCCAGCTTAAGCTCATCAGCAAACTACACTGTACTAAACAGCTAGCTACGTTTGGACTTCAAACTGAAATATCATATGGCAGAGAGAAGCTGAAGGCCGTGGAGGTTAAGATATTGCAGGGACGTGTAAGTCCAAGATATACTTTTGAACCTCCGCCATTCATCCAAACCCTGTAACTATCATCAATTCATCACCAATCTTCCTTCCATACTATGATAGTTAAAGCTATACCTTCAAATATTTTAACCCTTTTCCATATGCAAGGAGCACGATGGAGTAAGTTTATTAACACCTGATGCAATTGATATTAATATTAATTGTATATTAGAATAGTGTATTTGTTATGATCCTTAGATCATAGGGGTAAACATCACCAGGAGGATAGCCGGGTGGCATCAACTGCTAGGAGAGAGAGAAGACTATAGATTGGGGAGACGAAGGGGATTGAGACTTAGACTATTGTATTCTCATTGCTTAATCCAACGATCACAATAAGCCTCCTTATATAAAGAGTTCTTCTAACAATTATGGATAAAATCAATCTAAATGATGACCTTCCTAACTAATAGATAACATTTTCGATTAACTAATCCATATACAAGGAAACTAATCAACAATCTAGGGAAATATATATCCTTATTGGGGAAGGTAATCATTTCCTAATCTTGGTGCTACAGTACCTGTGGTACGGGCGCTGCACATGCGCTTGCACCTAGCCCCTTGCTATAGTATCGTGCACATAACAACTTCACCACCCTTTTCAAGACAGCTCGTCCTCGAGCTGTTAGGTGGCGGCCATAGACGAAGTCCACCATGATCCCACGTCGATGACAAGCTGCATCGTCGATGCTGCGTCGGGCATAGGATCAACGGCTTTAGCAGGGAGGTTGTGATGCTAGCCGATGTTGAGGAAGATGCCAGTGCCATGGGAAACCGATGAGGGGCAGCACTGTCGCCGTTCCCATCACGGAACACAACTGTGGCGGTTGAAACACGACAACGTCGCTGTCCCCTACCCGACAGTCGTCGTGCTCCACCGCACCATTGGCACGGCTTTGGCCAACGATGGAACAGATGTCGTGATGGCACCGACAGCGTGACAGAAGGTTGTTGCAGCGTCGTGGCCACCTTTAGATGCTATGGCGGGAGGGGCGACGGCAAGATCAACAGTGGTGCTGGTTTCGGAGCCAGAGGTGATTATGCTGGTGGTGATGCCGACATCGATGGTAGCGCTGGTGACACCGCCTTGATGCTAGTTGTTGTCATACAAACAACCTCCACTCTGGTTGGCTCACTGAACATCACATTCTCCAAGTGTGCAAGCAGCACATCATGGTTGTCAAGGCAGTTGTTCATGGCGACCAACTGTGCCAGGATGTAATCCAACTTGGTATTGATCGTCATGGAATCAAAACCCCCGCTGCTAGTCATAGATGACGGAGCAGCAGTTGGCTTTGATACCAAATTGTTACGATCCTTAGATCATAGAGGTGAACATCACCGAGAGGATAGCCGGGTGGCGTCAGCTGCTAGGGGAGAGGGGAAACTATAGATTGAGGAGACGAAGGGGATTGGGACTTAGACTATTGTATTTTTATTGCTTAATCCAACGATTACAATAAGCCTCCTTATATAGAGAGCTCTTCTAACAATTATAGATAAAATCAATCTAAATGGTGACCTTCCTAACTAATAGATAACGTTTCCAATTAACTAATCCCTATACAAGGAAACTAATCAACTACCTAGGGAAATAGATATTCTTATTGAGGAAGGTAATCCTTTCCTAATCCCGTGCTACAGTACATATGGTGTTGTTCACACACGCGAACAGTAGCCCCTTGCTGCAGTATCGTGCACATAACAGTATTGACTGGCACGTAAACTCTAAATATATAAGAGCTGAGCCAACAGACAAACCAGAGACTCTTGCCGCTTGAGGTTTCCAAAGATAGATGCACACATATGCGAATTACAAAGTTTATTGATTTTTTAACAAATGGAGAAGATAATTTACAGAACTGGAGAACTCAGTACACTACAAACAAATTTAACCATAGAGAAGGAAGTACTTATATACTCTCCCAGATAGAAAATTGCACAAGTTTAAAACATTTAGTGACAACTGGCAGACTAATTTACACCTTGTATGAACTGCGAATGCTTTAGGATTTATCCAATTTTCTTTTCAGAAGAGTACAGAAGCACTGCTCACATAAAAGTTATACTAAAATTGTGGAAATCATGCAAGCTTACTGTTCCAGCTGTTGATCTTGATGACAGGAAGGTATTGTTCTTCTTTCTTGATAAACCAAAATCGCAAACCTAATTGCAAAAAGTTATGTAGCTTGCCATGAAAACAATACACGGAATTTCATTGCTATAATGGAACTTGTGTGTTACCTTCACAACCCAATTCTTATCAACCAGTAGGTTTGGGGATTTCAGATCTCGATGGACTATAACTGGTGTGCAATTATGCAGATAATTCATACCACGAGCCTAGGGACCATTGGAAGCAAGTTTAGTAAAAAATATTTTAGCTGTACTTCTCCAGATTTATCAGCAACAACAGCAAACGGATACATTAAGTTTATGCATTAGTCATACCACATCAAGTGCCATTCTTAAGCGCTTCCTTTCATCGAACTGGTTGTTGGGTCGATGAATCAACCGGAACAAACTACCTCTACAATACCAATAGTACAAGTAACAATTAGTAAATAATGTAGACTTTTCAAAAGGAAGTATTAGAACTACGGCCATAGTTTATACATGAAAGAGAAAAAAGAGCTATTATGAGTGGGTGCATGTCAGAGCCTAAAGATCGCAAGGCGTATTGATGGCCCGTTGCCGGACGAGACTTGCCCCGTCGACGACCCAGCGTCTCCGGAACCAAAGAGATCACGCATAGGGGAGTAGATGAGAAGCGAGATCACGTAATGTGAGAGTGGAAGGAACTAGAACACATTTATTATACTTCTGTCTAAACCCGATTGCATCGTCCTTTAAATAGAGAGTAGACTAACGACTTATACTAGGAAACCGAATCAAACTCTAAAGCTATTACATGAATTCGAAACAAACTCACTGGCTGGAAAGGAAACTTAATAGCAAAAGGAAATTATTCTACTTCCGACAACTCGCTCGACGGGTGAAGTACTTGGTTACTGCGTTGATAGACTATGACATCTCTCCTCCTCATGAAGCGGCTTCGTCCATGCTGAAATTCGGTATTGCTCTCGAAACTTGCTAATTGAATCCAGAAGCATCGGTGACGAAGTTCATCCTTGGACAAGCACATGCGATGTGCCTGCCGAACTTGTGATTTCAAAATGCGTAATGGTTGTATGAGCACCCGACCTGGCCAGTAGTGGAGGTAAAGGGGCGAGAACTAATGGAGGATCTCCCTGGAACTTCTTTAACAACCCAACATGAAATACATCATGGACTTTAGCTCCTGGCGGCAATTCCAGCTTATAAGCAACGGAACCAATGCGTTCTCTGATTTTATACGGTCCATAAAATTTTGGCGCCAACTTCCCAGCATAGCGAACACCCAGAGTGGCCGCTGATCGATGAAGTAACCTCACCCATACTAAATCTCCCACAATGAAAAGAAATGTCACGATGATTTTTATCATAATACTTTTTGGCATAATCACAGAGGAGTTGATCCCGAGCTAACAAAGATATCTCCACGGCTTGAAGCAGTAGCGGTTCCCTTTTCATAAAATGCATAATGAAGGAGGATCTCTCCATAGACTACCTTGAAAGGCGTCTCAAGAGCCGAGTGATAGGAAGTGTTATAGGAATACTCGCCTACGGTAACCACTCCAACCATTGGCGAGGCGATCACCGGTTAAACAACGTAAATACATTGCAATCACCTTATTGTGACCTCGGTTTGACCATCAGATTGTGGATGATAAGCAAAACTGAGATATGTGTGAATCCCAGCCAACCGAAACAAATCTTGCCAAAAATTGCTTGTGAACACTGGATCCCGGTCACTGACAATTGACGTAGGGATCCCATGAAGACGCACTATCTCATGAAAGAAAACTCGGGCCACGGTGGTAGCAGAGTAGGGATGAGCTAGTGGAATAAAATGAGCGTATTTAGAAAAACGGTCAATGACGGATAAAATGACTGATTTTCCATGAACACGGGGAAGGCCCTCTATAAAATCCATGGCGATATCAGACCATGGTTGGGAAGGAACGTCCAGGGGTTGAAGTAGTCCTGCGGGTTGTATGTGTTCGATTTTGTTATACCGACAAACAAGGCAAGCCTTCACAAAATCTTGAACAATTTGTTTTGCACTGAAGATGAAATCCCGACATAAGCGACACAACGTTTTTCGAGGCGCCTCACGAATTTTGCATGAGCCGAAAGTGAGTATCATGGGTAAGGAAGGAGAGGGCGGTGGAAGATAGACCTTGCCTTTGTAAGTTATCATACCATCTTGAAGGGACCATGGTGCTCCCAGCTGCCCCGAACTCAGCTTGGCGCGGAGTTGCTGCATCTCAGAATTTGATGCGAATTCGTTTCTCAATTCCGTAAAAGTAGACATGGCAGGAGATGAGATGGCCATTAAAGCGGTGGGAGGACAATCACGACGTGATAAAGCATCGGCTACTGTATTGAGACGGCCTGGCCGAAACTCCACTGTAAAATCATACCCAAAGAGTTTACTCACCCAATGATGCTGGGGAATTGTTGAAACACGCTGATCCAGCAGAAATTTTAAACTATAATGGTCCGTGCGGATTAGAAAAATTTCGCCCACAAATATGGCCGCCAATGACGAACCGCTGAACGAGGCCAATTAATTCGCTCATAAGTTGGTAATTTAGAATGACGTAGCACCACAGGTCTACTAAAAATGCAATTGGTCCGAGGCTCGGTGAAGAATGACCCCAATCTTGGGACCACGAGGCATCACACTCAACGATAAACCGTTGTGTGAAATCGGCATATGAAGAACCGGTCAAGAGAGCCGTTTTAAGAAACGCAAAAGCGTGTTGTGCTTCTAGAGACCAACCAAAAGCATCTTTCTTCAACAAATTGGTGAGAGGTCTTTGCGATTTTCCGAAATCACGAATAAATTTGCGATAATAGCTCGCCATCCTAAAATCCCGTAAGGCCTTGATTGTCTTTGGTTGAGGCCAATCTGAAGTCACCTGTACTTTAGATGGATCCATGGCAACTCCACCTTCAGAAATGATGTGTCCCAGATAGGAAACAAAAGCTAACCCAAAGGAACACTTTGATCTCTTGAGAAACAAAACGTGCTGACGGATAAGCATAAAAACCATGCGAATGTGTTGTAAATGCTCTACCAAGAGGACTATAAATCAAGATATCATCGAAAAATACGGGACAAAATGTCGCAAATACGGACGAAGAATGTCATGCATTAAAGCTTGAAAGGTGGCCGACGCATTAGATAACCCGAAAGGCATGACCAAGAACTCGAAAAGGCCTTCATGTGTTCTAAATGCCGTTTTGAAGATATCATCAGGGTGCATGCGCGACTTGGTGGTACCGACCAGGAGATCGAGCTTGGTGAAAAGCGGGCACCTGTAGTTCATCCAATAATTCATCCACCACGGAATTGGGAATTTATCCTTGATTGTCAGCGATTGGCGACGATAATCGACATACGTAAACGCCAAGTATGATCTTGTTTCTTAACCAATAAAGCAGAGATGAAAAGCAGGATGTCTTGCGGCGGATGATACCTCGGCGAGCATGTCTTTACATTGATGCTCCAGTTCGTCCTTCTAACGGTGGGGATAACGGTAAGGCGGACGGATCTGAGTGCGCTACGTCGCAGATGGATCCGATGGTCTCTTGGCGACTTGGAGGAAGCTTGGATGGGTCCGCTGAAGAGATCGACAAACTCATCGAGTAAGGGTTGCGGCAGATTCGACGAGTGCACATGAGCTGCATGGGCGGATCCGTCGACGATCCGCGCATCGAATCGTTGCCCGCTTGACCGAGTCATTGTCAAGTCATCGAAATCGAGAGAATAGGTCCGGCGTTTTGAGCCATTGGGCGCCTGAGCGACATCAAAACCGGCAAGGGTATTGCATAAGTTGTAATTTCAAAGCGGTTGTGGTTGATCCGTAGAGGTAGCGCCGCGGCATACTCGTCTGGTGACACATTCGCCATTAGCGATCTTAACGCCGAGGCCTTGCTTGAGAAGCGATCCACCGCTATTTCTTGAATTACGGCGCTTAAGAAATTGTGTGGGCCGAGTCCACCAAGGCGATGAGGTTAGTGTTGCCGATGGTCACCGAGTACATTGTGCCGCTCGTAGATGTACCGTGACCGCATGCGAGATATTTACGGGCGGTGTCCCCACTTCCATGGCATGCAACCCCATGTCGTCATCTCCTTCCGCCACTTTGCTCGTGTCAATATATGTGAGAAAGTGGCTGCGCTTGTGTGTCCGGAGGAATTTGTCATCGCAATTATAGCGAGACCTTTAGAACGACGTTCGCCAATTCCGTCGGTGTAAGTCGTCGAAAAGGTTTATTAGGCGAGGACTGGCGCGACGGGGTTGTAGCCTTGTGTCCGGGAGCGTTGTGAAATTTGAAGCGTGGGCGGACCTGCGGTGGCCGCCAGGGCGTGGGCGTGGGGTTGAAGCGATTCGCGGAAGCTTGTGCACGCCGTTCATAAGCACGAGCTAAACTCATCGCGATTTGGTTGTTGGAGTTCGACATCGGTCAGAAGAGGTTCGGTGAGGCTTCTTTGTGAAGATTTGGACTTTTGCCAGGGAGTGTCGGTCGGTATGACGAGTAATGAGAGGAACTTGTCACGACACTTACTAAGCGATCGATCTGCTGCAGCGTGTTAATTCACCAGGGGTTGCTCGTATAGGCGGTCCAAACCTCATGTGGCAAAATTCTTTGAATTGGTCCCAAGTGGGTTGTCCTTCATCCCGTTCGAGCTGAAAGTACCACTGCTGTGCAATATTGGTGAGATGATACGATGCCAACCGGACTTTGTCGCTCTCTTCCGATTCGTTGCCCTTAAAAAACTCGTTCGCGATCGATTGATCCAAGACAAAGGATCTTGATGCATCGTCGAGCGTTGGAAACTTCGAGCTTGTGGTATCTTGGTGCACTTGAATGGGAAGGAGTATACCCAGTGGTCATGTGGTCTTTGAGTGGGAAGCGAAAATTGATGTGGCACGGATGGTGGTGGAAAGCGAGTAATGTGGCGCCGTCGGTTGATATGGTCGTGGGCATGAAAAATTGGGTGCCGGGTGATGGTGGGGTGTAAAGTTATTCACGCCAAAGCCTCGAATACGTTGGTCGAAATTAGCGGTGGTGTGTAAGCTGCGAGAGAGGCATCAACTTTGTGGAGGCGCGGTGGCGAAGTTGCTAACAAACTGTTGTGGGGTTTGCGAGATGATGGTATGGGCGATAATCCGGCCGAGAAGGAAGGCTCACGACTCCAAGGTTGCGATTTTTGCATTGGTAGCGATACTCGGCGAGTTAAATCGCAATCTTGATTTCATGTTCGCATTACGTTGGGCGATCGACCATCGATCTTGAATCGCTTTGAACATGGCGCTCACGGAGTTGGCCTCTTCCCCGGAATCGGAACTCGGCATATCTGATACCAAGTTGTCGAGCCTAAAGATCGCAAGGCGTATTGATGGCCGTTCTTCGGATGAGACTTGCCGTCGATGACCAGCGTCTCGGAACCGGCGAGATCACGCATAGCAGGAGTAGATGAGAAGCGAGATCACGAAGAGAGTGGAAGGAACTAGAACACATTTATTATACTTCTGTCTAAACCCAAGTGCATCTCTCCTTTAAATAGAGAGTAGACTAACGACTTATACTAGGAAACCGAATCAAACTCTAAAGCTATTACATGAATTCGAAACAAACTCAAACTGGAAAGGAAACTTAATAGCAAAAGGAAATTATTCTACTTCCGACAACTCTGCCTGACGGGCTGAAGTACTTGGTTGCCTACGTTGATAGACTATGACAGTGCATGTGTGTATTAAGCTTAGAACAATATGTATGCAGCTATATACATGTCATGCGCGTGTTGAAAGCCAGTATTTATATCAGTCTCCAAATCTTATTTTTCGTATTGTTTCCGCACATTCTGCTCCACAACACTATCCTCAATAGAATAATTTGTCAGCAACCTATTGCACAGTTCTTAAGGGGGGTCGCCGGCGAGCATTCCAGAATTGTCACTTAGGATCAGATTAAAAAATCAAGTCCTTATAAATTGCTAGAACATTTTCCATTTGAAGATAAAACAGTGGGGAAGGCCCCTACTGTATATATAGAAAATTGATACAGCATTCGTGAGCAATGAGTCCATGGGGCATTATTTATTACATAAACTAGTGCAAAATGAAAGGTATCAGAAAAAAGCCTGTCGTGCTAACACATCAAATTCTGAATCAAATGGTAAACTGGAATGGTGATCCAATTTGCTATGTAAAGTAAACACAAATGCAAAGTACATAATTAAATCAAGAAAGACTACCTTGGAAGAAATTCGGTGACAATGGAAAGATTAGGCACACGAGTGATAGCGCCCATGAAGAGAACAACATTTGGATGACGCAGCCTCTTCATTATTCGCACCTAGACATGAAGCAATTATCAGGTGGTGTGAAAACTGTGTAAAAGGAAATTTAAATCGACCATTAATCAATATAAAGGAAATCAAAGTTCTTAAATGATAGTCAGGGCTGCTGACTTCATTTACAAACTCTTCAGCGATAGACTGCTTGAATTTGCATTCTAATTAGTAAGAATCAACCATTAAAAGAAATCATCTGGAAAATACTGTGTAAACTCAAAGCAGTATATCTACAAATTGTGTGTTGTTAGATATTTATATAGCCTAGGGTGTTCTTTGCATTTTGGCAATTCTGTACATATTATATATTGGTCCTTTGCTCATTGGAATAGATAACAAACTTCATTCTAACATGGTATCAAAGCAAGGTTAGGGTTAGGTTTAGGGTTTGCCAGCCGCCATCGCCACCCTCCCCTTCTTCTTCCTCTGTTTTCCTCTGCTCCGAATCCTCTGCTTGTAGAAGCCTCCATGGGATTCCTCTCAAGGCAAAGCCTCTGCCAGATCCCGCCACCACTTCCTTCCGTCACGGATCTGGGCTCCCCACCGCCAGATCCGGCCCACGCTTCTCCTTCTCCGCGCGGAGCTCGGCCTCTCTGAAGCCGACGCCCAAGTGCATCAACCGACCCGACTCCGCCTCGGCCTCGCCATGCATGCCTGCTGCCTAACGCCGACTGTGAGCCGCCGAAAGCGAGCAAGGGCTCTGTTTTTTTTCTTAGAGCCACTAGCTTCAGCTTCTCACTGGCTCCATCGATCCACGTGGAGCCGGCGGCTTCACCCTCACTCCAGCTCCCTGATCTGCGTGGAGCCGGCAAATTCGACTTCTCTCCGGCCCCCGATTGTTGGGGGGGGGGATCAGGGGCTCCAGCTGGCTCTCCTGAGCACATCGACTTCCAACTCCGGATCCGGTCCAGTCATCACTGATGGCTTCTACTGGAGGCTCCTTCGTCATCCCGCTCCCCCTAATTCGGTTCAACGGGACAAACTTCCGAGAATGGGCCGTTCACATGAGGATTCACCTCAACAGCCAGCGTCTCTGGGGTCATCTCACCGGCGAGCACCTATGCGCTTTCGCCTATACCGCTTGATTCGCCGGCTCTTCCTGGCGATGCGGATCAAAGGCTCAGAAGCCACCAATGTCTTTGACCTGGAGGAGGCCACGAGCTCTACTAATCTGAGCTGCGCCTCTGGCGATGGTCGGATCTCGAGACTTGTGCTACCGCCATCCTAGTGGGTAGCATGCCCATGGCTATCTCCATGCATGTGGCAGAGCTTCCAACG
Organism: Phyllostachys edulis; assembly: GCA_036346405.1. NCBI lineage: Eukaryota > Viridiplantae > Streptophyta > Magnoliopsida > Poales > Poaceae > Phyllostachys > Phyllostachys edulis. The sequence continues at coordinate 101,579,679 of CM070562.1, read as the reverse complement.
ACACAGCTTATGTGGGAGCACCTCCGAGCTCACTACCAGCCAGCGAGTGATGTTATGTACCTCTCAGTTGTGCACCAGGCGCATTCTCTTCAGTAGCTCGATGCCACCGTGGATGACTTCTACCAGCAGATGTCTGAGGTGTGGCGTCAGCTTGACTCTCTGGGGCCAGATGACTGCCGAGCCTGTCCCTATTGTGTGCGGCTCCACGCTCACCAAGAGACCCACCGTCTCTACGACTTCCTGACGCGTCTCCGACCTGAGTTCGAGACTGTGCATGCTCAACTCGACTTCGCCACCCCGCCGAAGCTTAGTGGAGGCTCTCCAAGTGGCGTCTTTGAGGAGACCCGTCACCGTGGCGTGGCTCAGATGCAGTTGTCTTGTCTGCTTCAAAGACTGCTTCCTCGCTGTTTCTTCAAAGACTCGATCGCGATGCCTCCTCCGCCTCCCCAAAGACACCGATGGTTCTTTGCCTCTCATGAGGTCTCCACTGCACCTACTACCAAAGTGACAGTCACAGGTATCAGGACTGCTACAAGTGGAGGAGGGACCAGGGTCGTCAGGGTGGACGTCCCCCAAAGGGCTCTGGAGGTTCCTCCCACTCAGGAGCCGGCGCCTCTCGCCAGGGCTCCTTCGGTGACTCCACTCGGCAGCTCCTCTCACTACTCCAGCGCCTCGATGTCGGCTCGTCCTCAGACTCCTCGGGTTCTGCTCGTCTGGCTCTTGCTTCTCAGCAGTCTTCCTCGCCTCCGCCTCCTCCCTCGTCAAGTATCCTGTCTCCAAGGATCTTGGACTCTAGTGCTTCTTTTCACATGACACCAGATTCTACCCACCTCACTTCCGTTCGTTCCACAGTTTTTCCTTCCACTGTTCAGACTGCAGATGATAACTCTCTTCTTGTTACAGGCCGAGGAACCCTTTCCACTTCTTTTCATGTCACTTCTTTTCATGTTTCTACAGTCTCTCATGTACCTCAGCTTACTATGCAGCTTATGTCGGTTGGTCAGATCACTGATCACGACTGTCGTGTTGTTCTTGAGTCTGATCTTGTTGTGTTCAGAATCGCCGCACAGGGACTCTGCTTGGTACTAGCTCTCGGCGCCGTGATTCACAGCGTCTCTGAGAGCTTGACTGGCTTCATCTTCCTTCCGCTGTCTCCACCAGCCAGTCAGCCACTACCACTACCTCTGGTCTTATCGCGTCCTCCACTGCCTCCTTCGCTCAGTGGCACCATCATCTCGATCATCTCTGTGGATCGCGTCTATCGACACTAGTAGGTCGTGGTGTTCTTGGGTCTGTTTCTAGTGACACCTCTATAATTGCAAGCTTACAAGCAGCTGCAGCTCCCCTATCCCTCTAGTGATTCTATTTCTACTCGTCCTTTTGATCTTGTTCACTCTGATGTTTGGGGTCCGGCTCCCTTCGTTTCGAAAGGAGGTCATCGATACCATGTGATCTTTATTGATGATTATTCTTGTCATACTTGGATCTACTTCATGTCCTCTCGCAGTCAGGTTCTCTCTATTTACCAGATGATCACCACCATAGTTCGCACTCAGTTTGATTCAGCCATTCGTGTGTTTCGTGCCAACTCTACTGGTGAGTACCTATCTGCTGTTTTGCATCGCTTTCTCGCTGAGCGGGGTACTCTTCACCAGTACTCATGTCCTGGTGCTCACGCTCAGAACGGTGTCTCTGAGCGTAAGCATCGTCACTTGCTTGAGATCGCTCGCGCTCATGCTTGCTTCTTCTGTTCCCCCTCACTTCTAGGCCGAGGTTGTTTCCACTGCTGCTTTTCTCATCAACATGCAGCCTTCCACTGCTCTTCAGGGTTCTACTCTTATCGAGCACCTCTATAGTCGAGCCCCAGAGTACAGTCACCTTCGCAGTTTCGGCTGTCTATTTCGTCCTTCTTCCACCTCGTGAGCGCACCAAGCTAACTGCTCAGTCAGTTGAGTGCGTTTTCCTTGGCTACAGTCTTGAGCATAAGGGTTATAGTTGCTACGACCCTGTTGCTCGCCGGATGAGGATCTCTCGAGATGTCACTTTCGACGAGTCCCGACCTTACTACCCTCGTTCCCCCACAGTCAGGTCAGATTCTCTGGTTGAGTCGATCTCCTTTCTGACTTTTCCTGACTCTTCGCCTTCCACTACTGTTTCGCTTCCTCCTCCACCTTCTTCACCTCCCTCTCCTTCGGCTGCACATGTTCCACCTCCGCCGGAGTTTCCTTCCCACTCTTTTGTTGAGATTCCACCTTTTCCTCTGCACTACTCTCGTCGTCCTCGTCCTACTCCTCCAGTTGAGCCTCCGTCTTTGCTGGGTCATGTTCCCAGCTCTTCTCCATTCTTGTTGGGTCCTGCTCCGTCTTCTCCCCCCAGATACGATCTTTGTGATCGTCACACTTATCAGCCGCCTGGCCTTCTGATTTTTGCCTTTGCTCTTTCGAGCCTCTGACCTCTGGAGGTCTTTGCTTTGCCACCCCGAGTGGCGACTCACGATGTCTGAGGAGATTGCTGTTTTGGAGCATACTGGCACTTGGGATCTTTGCCCCTACCTGTGTGTGTCACTCCCATCACGTGCAAGTGGTTGTACAAGATCAAGACCCGCTCGGATGGTTCCCTTGAGCACTACAAGGCTCGTCTTGTAGCGCGTGCTTTTCAGCAAGAGTATGGTCGTGACTACGATGAGACCTTCGCTCATATTGCTCACACGACCACTGTTTGCACTCTCCTTGCTGTGGCATCTGTTCGACAGTGGTCCATCTCTCAGTTGGACGTTAAGAATGCCTTTCTCAATGGCGAGCTGCGTGAGGAGGCCTACATGTAGACACCCCCTGGTTATTCTGTCCCTGATGGTATGATTTGACACCTTCGTTGCTCTCTCTATGGGCTCAAACAAGCTCCTCGTGCTTGGTTTGACCGCTTTTCCTCTGTTGTCACTGCTGCCGGCTTCTCCGCCAGTGATCACAACCCTGCCCTCTTTGTATACACCTCTCCTCGGGGTCAGACACTCCTCCTTCTCTATGTGGATGGTATGATCATCACTGGAGATGACTCTCAATGCATTGCCTTTGTGAAGGAGCTTCTCAGTGAGCAATTCTTGATGTCTGATTTGGGTCCTCTTCGTTACTTCCTTGAAATTGAGATCACATCTACGCCCGAGGGCTACTATCTCTCCTAGGATTAGTACATTCAGGATATCCTTACTCGCGCTTGTCTCACTGATTAGCGTGTGGTGGATACTCCGATGGAGCTTAGTGTTCACCTTCGGCCTACTGATGGTGAGCCTCTTGAGGATCCCACTCGCCACCGCCATCTTGTCGGGAGCCTTATCTAACTTGGGATCACTCGCCCTGACATCTCTCACCGATTCACATCACAGGTCGGTTGTCTCTCTTCCCGCTCGGCTCCACTCTGATCACCTTCATGTTCTGCGATATCTTCGCGGGACCATCACTAGTCGTCTTTTCTTTCCTTGCTCCAGTTCTTTGCAGCTTCAGGAGTACTCTGATGCGACCTAGGCTAGCGATCTCTGATCGCTGGTCTCTCTGTCTATTGTGTTTTCCTTGGTTCCTCCTTGATTGCCTGAAAAACCAAGAAGCAGACTGTCGTTTCCCGTTCGAGCACTGAGGCTGAGTTGAGAGCCCTGGTGTCGTTGACAGCTGAGATCACTTGGCTTCGGTGGCTACTTGAGGATTTCGGTGTTTCCATTTCTGCACCGACTCCTCTCTTATCAGATAGTACTGGTGTGATCAGCATTGCTCGAGATCCCGTGAAGCATGAGCTCACCAAGCACATTGGAGTGGATGCTTCGTATATGCGATCGCAGATGCAAGCCAAGTTACTAATCTTCAATATGTGCCTTCGGAGCTTCAGTTAGCAGATTTCTTCACCAAGGCAGACTAGAGTTCAGCATCGTTTCTACCTCTCCAGACTCAGTGTTGTTGATCGACCATGAGTTTGAGAGGTGTTAGATATGTATATAGTCTAGGGTGTTCTTTGCATTTTGGCAACTCTGTACACGTTATATGTTAGTCCTTTGGCCTATTGGAATAGATAACAAGCCTCATTCCAACATATGCTACATACTCTTTTTAATACAATGCACCACAATACAAGTATGAAAGAAAAATATGATTATTTCAAGGAAACCTGAATGGTATGGTTTACAAAACGCACACAGAGTGCACATGAGTGCAGCGTGCATACGCATGAGTACAGACATGAGTGTACTCACAAACATATAAATAAACACAAACAACAAAGCCAACAGTCTTGTACTTCAATCTATTTATGTCGTTTGAGTTACAGAAAGCAGTATACCTCAGTTCTAAATTCTTCCAGAGCATCACTTGAAATATCTTGTTGCAAAAACTTCTTGACTGCAACTTCCTATAAACAAAGCATTTTGTTATCCTGTAAAAATTGGCATTGAAGGAAAAGGAAAGCCAAAAGACATTGCCAGAAGATTCACAGAAGATAGAGTACAACAGAGGATGAATCTTTGAACTAACCGAAACAACTAAAGCTAGGAATGTTCTTCAAGCTTGGGCTAAATCTGTCACTAAAGAAGTCACATTTCACTTCAAGTTCCAGGTGAAAACAGGAAACTGACTGCAAAAGTCTACAAATAAAACTTTCTTTTTTGGTAAAGACCTAACCGTTTCAAAATATGAATGGAGGAGAAAATCAACCAAATGGCTATGACTGTTCCTCATAGCTTGTTTTAACCAATGTTCTAAAAGATGGCCGCCTAGCCCGCCTATGCGGCGCCTAGGCGCTAGGCGACACCCTTCCGCCCAGCCCGCCTAGCCGATTTATCCCACCTAGGCCATCAGCGATTAGGCACTAGGCGCTGATTTGCCGCCCGACTAGCACCTAGCGCCTTAGTGAACATTGGTTTTAACTGACTTTTCTCGATGCTAGATGTGAACAAGGTTGAAAAGTAGAAACCTAAACGGTTATGATGTATGCTATATGTTAACATTTCTTCACATCATCAGTTCCCAATAGACCAAAAGAGGTCGAATTTGCTTCCACATATTTCTACTGCTCACTTAGCAGTTGCCAATCCAGATGACAAACATGGAACTTGTTAATACATTTAACAACATATAAGAGCACATTTATACTTACTGTTCCATGCCATTCTCCTCTATAAACTTCTCCAAACGATCCTGGAACAGAAAAGGTTGGATGGAATTTATATTTTTTAAAACGTGTAACATTATTTTAGAAACTGTACTAGGATAATTCCAGAGAATCATTTGTGATACAGTCACTGAAATAGTAGCATAACTAAGAAAACTATCATCTGCGTAAATAAAGAGAAGTGTACCAAGGCCGATCCGTTCACCAATTGTAATTTCTTCCCATTGGATTTCAAACTCTGCAACATCATCCAGAACAATATCAGATTTTGCACTCTCCGTCCCGCTTGATTTGTCTGAGGTTCTTTCAGCTTCCTGAGGAACTTCAACTGAATCCTTTTCTTGATCCAGAGTGTTATCTTGGCCATGATCAATTTCAAGGTGCTGTTTATCCCAAAATTTGTCTCCACATTTCTCAATTGATTCATTTCCTTCAGAGGGGCTTGGCAAACTAAGCAACTGATTACCAGGTTCCAAGTGTTCATATTGCTTGCTAACAGCAGCAGTTGTGGCAACAACTGCAGCTGCAGTGACGGTGGCTGCAGCTGCAACCGGCACGTCAAAGTTCATATCACCGTTAGATTTAGCGGCAGCGACAACCATCGAAGATGCAACAACCGCAGCAGTTGCAACAGCAGCAGCCGTAACAGGCAATTGCTTTGAGAGCTGTAATGCAGCTTCCTGGGGAGGTGCAGAAGGTTCATACTGAGAAAAATAGGGAGATGCGTCATCTCGAATATCCGGGGGATGATAAATGCCCAAACCCTCAATAGGCTTAAGTGAGCCCAGAGGTGCCCGGCGAGGAACAGCTTTCGATTGGAGTTCATGTCCAGGATGATGAGGCAATAATGGACCATGACCACGATCAGCATATTCCCTTGACCCAAGCTCATTCATCCTCCTTTTCATTTCATCCTTGCTTTCAAACAGGGTGGTGTCACACACGATGAGGTCCTTTGGCTCTTCCATTGAATCTTCTGAAAACAAGTCAGGTGGTGCGACAACTCCATTTTCAAGTAAAACCTCATGGATCTTCTGAGCTAATTGTGGGTTTTCTTTGGCAGCATTAATCATGTACTCTGAAATATCCTTCACTTTCATCCTCCGGACACCTGGAGCACTGCCCATTTCTGAGGAAGAAGGTGAAGTTGATGAAGAATTATTTGCTGTGATTGATTTTTCTTTGTTCTTTGCAGCCACAATGTCGTCGGTATTTCTAGATTCATTAATAATAGGCCTATTATCACTAGTGCATGTGCTAACCGATAATTTCTCGAATGAACTTAATAGTGCATTTTGTTGATCGCTTGTCTGACTAATTGTAGCTCCATCGGTATCATAAGGACCAATGTTGCTTGATGTTGATCTTCTGTCAATTAACTCATACTCAAATGAACCACATGCAGAATTTGACACTTCGCTAGGAGAAGATCCCAATTGATTGGAAATATCATCTTTGTTAAAATGATGATTATCTGAGAATGAACTTTCTTCGAATTCTGTAGACAAAACAGCACCATCTGAAGGAATAAGTGTGCCAGGATCCGCCACAAGATCAACAATGAACTCCCTGCAAAATGCGACATGGTATAGATGGTTATAAAGTGAGATGCATATCTACTACGACTTTCATTACCCGGTGCCAGCACTTGGGTGAAGCAAGATGTCTCATATCTACACGCAACACAGTTGTGCTATCTCATGCTTATCCGTCCTACAAAATCCCATTTATGCTGACTATGTAAAGGGTGTAATACCTTCCATCATCAAATTTGACAATGTTCAAAGCTCCATCATCTGATCCAGTGTACTGCCTTCCTTTCAGGAGTCGACAAGGGACATCAAGGCTATCAGCCAAAACCTACATGCAAGTATGAAGAGAGTAGTTGTTAACGTAATAATGGATCATCTATTGAACAAATGTTTCGCACAGTGGTTTGCCATGTCAGAGAAGTAACTGTTAGCATAACAGATCATCTATTGAACAAATGTTTCACACAGTGATTTGCCACGTCATGTGTTCACAGTATATAACAGCAAGAAAATGGAGTCATAAATTCTGATATTGGAACAATAAGAACAACAATGTTGATATAGAGTTATGAATTGAATTTCAAATTGAGAAAAATTATAGAAAACATTATAGCAGATGGTCTTCAATGTTCATGTTTAGAAAATTGTGTTTGTAAATAAAGTTTAGAATTGGAGCAAGAAAGACAGGTCAAAGATTGGCCACGCCATCTTAAATACTTAAATATCTTTCATTAAGTTAACTAACCTTAAATAGCAGCGCACGATGGCGAGCTAGACCAATTTTTAATTGGCCAAGAGGCAAAACTACACTTCCAATACTAGTTCTCAGGGATCTGATCATACTCTGGTATTTCACCGACATGCTCTCAGGATAAAAAACTAGTCCGCCCATGTGGCTAGCAACAAGGCTAGCAAGTTTCCGAACCAGATCATTGCCAACAAATTCTGAAGTTCTCGGTCGAAGTTCAAAAGCCTTCTGCTCAAGTTTCATAAGCTCGGGATCTTCACCTCTGTGGACTAATACAGCTTCCCAGTTGACACTATGTGAAAGTGGCTGCGCTCGCAGATCAGTAAGAGAGGGAATGTTAACCGATGCAGGCCCGTCCCCAATGACATAGAGATCATAAAATCCATCCGATATTTTGTCATCATACCCAAGGGCGTTGAAATTCTGTTAAGCATGAACAAATCTATCACATGAGATTATGAGGCATGTCAGAAAATGGTGAAAGTAAAAAATAAGTAGGGAACATTTTAGCTTATAGAAACACCAGGGATACCTAGTCTATATAAAACACCATCAAAGATGCAATTCAATGTCAATGTATAGTCCCCTTTAAAAAAAGTTAACACAATATTCGTGCATTTGAACAACAAATAACAATGAACTGAAAGCATGCACTTAGTCTTAGAAGAACGATTTTGCTCAGAAAACAGAGCTCCTGCTGTTACCAATCTAATAAAGGATATACCAGCATCACACTCTACAACCCACACATGCAATGAAAATTAGTCATAAGGTGAAAATGTTTAGCTTATCAGACGGACACTAGTTTTCAGTGATTATGCAGTCAGACTGAACATCATGATATGTAATCATATTCATGCCACAGAAATTTCACCTAAGCCTGTGTTACCAACGCAAAGCTACCATCGCAAACACATCCAATACACACAATCACACTAACTATGTGCTAGAGCACGGTAGCGCTGCCCAGCCAGCATTACACCTGAGTGACCTGAGCAATTGCAATCGTCAAAAATGTAATGTCAAGCAGCTGCACACCATACAATCTACTCGGCGATCACAAATTCACAATTGCAGTATGAAAACATCTGACGAACGATGAAATGGAACTAGACAGGGTTGAATGGGCTAACTGACCCAGTATCGGACCGCGAGAACATCTGCGGGGGGGCTCTGAGGCGGGCAGAAGCCCAGGCTGATCTGCTTGGCGACCTCAATTTCCATCACCTCTGGATTGTCCCGCGCGCTCATCTCCAGCACGAGCTGCAGCTGGAACTCCTCCAGCTCGTCCTCCTCCTTCTCCCTCTCCCGCTTCCTCTCCTCCGCCTCCGACGACTCCCTTATCACCCTCTTATCCACCTCGTCCTCCTCCTTCGACCGCCTCCTCTCCCTCTCTCTCTCCCTCTCCTCCTGCGATCGCCTCCTCTCCCCCGCCCCGGATTGCATCCTCTCCCCCGCCCCCACCCCTACCGACGACGAGGCGGACGTCGACCCCTCCGCCTCCACGGGTGTTGGGGGCGTAGTGGGCTGAGACCGGCTGGGTACGGAGTCCAGCCAGCTCGACATCGCCGAGGGCTGCCTCTGCTCGGCGTGGGGGTGATGAACCGCGCCTCCGGTGCCGCTGCCCTTGCGGGACGGCGGAGGGGGCGGCGAGGAGGCGCCGTCGCCGGACCCCTCGCCGATGTGGAGCTTCCTGAAGAAGTTCTTCATGCTGCCGCCGCCGAAGCCGAGGTCGCCGTCGCAGCAGCGGCAGCAGCAGCGGCTATTGCCTACTGGTGTTGGCGGTGGGTGGGTGGATCCGACATGGCCACTAGGCGGAGGGGTGACTTCAGGCAGGTATTGACTCGCCTCTGAGTGGGCAAAAAGGCATTAGATTAAGCGAGCTGTTATCGCCACCAGACCTGGTCACTGTGCCGTACCATGTGCCAAAACCGTGCCGTGCCGGTCCAGCACGGTTGGCACGGCCTGACTCACCTCTGACAAGCCCAAGCACAGTTCAGTGGCATATCGTATCGTTGTCGCGCCATATCAGCTTAGGTCTGGTCTCATTGCACTATAGAGATAGAGTGAGGGAGGGTGGGCCAGAGTGGTCACTTGGGTTGCTGTTGCCGTGGAGGACCGCAGAGGTAGCCATGGCCAACCGCCATCGTCGCCGAGGACCTCGCCGCGGCCACCGCTGTCGCCAAGGACTATGGTCGTCGCAACCCAGCGTTGTGAGCCCGTGACCCCCTCTAGATCCACGTGGTCATTGTCGTCGCCGAAACGAGAGGCTGCATTTACGCAGAGGGCGATCGCGGAGAGGGGCGCTACGAGAGAAAGTGGGCGCAGAGAGAGAGCGAAGTCGATGTGGGAGGTGGGTGCGGCGGTGGAGTGGCGCACGGCTACGCGGTACGCCCGTCGCCCGGTGCCCCGTCCTTTCTGGACTCAAAGGGATAAAGGGGGGAAATAAGAGGGGAAAAGAAAAAAAAATAAGAGGGGTAAGGGGGAAAAGGAAAAGGCATTGGGAAAATGAAAAAGGAGGAGGGGAGGGGAAAGAAGAGGAAAAGGGGAAAGGAAGAGGGGAGGAGGGGGAAATGTGAGAGAATTGGAAAAATTATGAGGGAGAATGAAAATGAGTGGATGAAATGGGAAAGAATATGAGGGAAAGGAAAAGATGGTATATAAAATAAAATTAATTGTGTATAATTGAAATGGATATTAGACACGAATATTCAGGGGGAAAACTAAATTTTATTCAGTGTTCAGTGTAGATACAAAGTTACTGTCTCGTTAAAAACCTTACACCCTAGTGTGAGATACCCCTGGTGAGGAAATAAGTACAGCAACTATATGCACATACATAGACTAGTTGATGTCGAGATTCTCAAGATTGACTATCGTCTCCACAATCTCTGGATCCTCGAGCTGATGTTGCGTCCATTAACATATGTTCTCCTAGTCTTTGAGACATGTGAGTGCCTCAACCATCTCAAGTGTGAGAGATGACCTTCTTGACTCAACTATCCCCTCCATCGTATTGAAAGTAGCTTCCGATGAGACATTCGATACCGGAATCACAAGTACATCTTTGCTGGTGATATGTCCTAGAGGCAATCATAGAGATGATTATATCACGTTTATATTTATGAGTTATAGAATAAATGTTATTATATTCCTTACATGAATTATCATTTATAAAGATTAACAAGTATGTAACTTGTTGGTGAAGATCTTTAACTTATATGATGTCATTCTAAATGTACCCTTGGTCGGATGTCACTGGTCGAAACACTAGTGACTTATCGATCAGCACATGTATTCATTGATGACCATGTTTTGCTGGTCATGGATGTGGGGATATCAAATCAATAATGTGAACACATGTTAAAGAACATGGTATTGGATTGACCCACCTTTAGACACTACTGAGATCGTTATGATTTTACGTGTTATCAATTGGTCTCAACCAATGATTATGTATAATCCTTAGACTTGAGATCAGCATGGTTTCCTACATATGTAATAGAAAACTTTTCATAATACAAATCGAAAACTCGAAAAAGCTTGTCATGAATGTGAGTGTAAGCATCAGAAAAATTAAGATCAAATGCTTCCCCAGTTCCCTCATAAGCCCCCTTTAGATTTGTTAATTTTCTCCTAGGATCCAAAATAGTACCAAAACACAAGAGATGTGAGATAGCTTGAAAATATTTTAAAAATTTACGCTCTATTGTTTCAATAAAAGGTTTCAAAAGGGTATTATTTCTGTTTTTCATGAAAGCATTAGTAATAGTCCAAAGCCACTCGATGACTAAACAAGATGTAAGATAGTAAACACTGGATAAAATTGGGATTGCATTGTAAAAAACTTTCAAAATAATCACGAAAATGACCAGCAACTATCCAATCCCCTTTAGAAACCAACTGCTTACCAGAATTAGTATTAACGAAGAGAGTGGTGATGTACTCATACTTCTAGCACCATTCCAACATAGTATACATGGAGCTCCTCCTCACCTTCATGTCCAGGTTGAATATTTTTGGCCTCTTATTATTGGCCCTACAGTACTCCGCAAGCTGGGTGCATCTTAGGTCCGAAGCTGTAATGAATTGGATAGCATCACGTATGTTATCTAAACTAGATTTTATTACCTACAAGCCTGCTTGCACGATGAGATTAAGGATGTGGCACATGCATATCTGGTGGAGGACGAAACCACCAGTGTATGACTCCATAGCCGTCGAGTTAGTTGAGGCATTGTCAAGAGTGATGGCAATAATTTTGTTCTGTATTTTAAAATCATGAATGACCTCTAATATGTTTTGTGTGATGGACTCTCCGGTATGTACCTCATCGATTGGCCTGAACCCTACGACTCGCTTGTTCAAATTGTAATCGCCGTCTAAGTAATGTGCAACAACACTAAAATAGCATGCCCTTTGGTGGGATGAAGTCCATATATTTGATATTAAAGCAAAAGAAATGGTAACTTTCAAGAAGTTCTCCTTTTAACTTGATAATTTACGTTGGTAGAGTACTACTATGTCACACGCAGTTGTTTTCCTATTGATGTGTTGGTATTTGTGGGCAAAAACTGCATTGGATCATTCTTTCGAAACTCGAGCTTTTGCCCATCCTAATCGGAAGATCCTTAGTAACTATATATATCTAGCAATTTCGTCTCTAGTTACCTGAGGGTTGTACATCGATGTACTCACCGAACCATCGACTCCAAAGTTAAGCTGGGTCTGGACATTCCCCCCTTGCATCCGCCCAGCCGCTATCTTCTTCAAACATGCCTCTGTGTGCCTCTTTAGATGACATGTTCCTCCACCTAAGCGTGCAAATAAGTTAGCATGACACAATTTACAAGTGGCATATGGTACCTGACGCTCATCCTCCATTTCTATGTTGTATTCCATATGCTGCCAACACCATGTACGTCAGTCGCTGAAGTCTCCACCCGCTGCTTGCACCGATGAACCGAGCCTGGCGTTCGGGGTGGACAAGCGAGCAGCCTCCGAGGTGGAGAAGTGGGCATCCTTGAAGCGCCCCCCGGTTCCGTCCATATGATGGCCATCCCTGCCATAGTCTCCCATGCCCAAGGAGAGTTGGCGAGGATAGATCCCTAGCTCTTGCACTTCCTCTTGGGGAGGAGGACTAGGAATGCGAGGGTGTCCTCTCCTACTCATCGTCTTGACTTCTTCTTGCCAAACATATTGTTGTGCGGTGAGAAAAGAGTGGTATCAGACTATCAGTACAAAGCTAGAATTTAGAGAGCAACGAGAGAAGAGAGCATGGAGAAAAGAATTGATGGTATGCGGTGAAGAAATGAGGAGGGGGAGGGGAAATTTATAGGCTGAGGAGAGGCGAACATTAGCATTTTGTTGTTGCCTCTCTACCTCACCTATGCAACCACGCTCCCCGTCTTGTCACTACAAAAGGCACTGGCACTGGCAATGGCACTGCCCATTGCCCACTACTGCACTCCATCTCCCCAATGTCTCTGACCCCCCTCTCCCCAACGACACTGCACCCACGGCTGAAAGCATACAGGGCCCTAAAAATGATTTTAGTAATTAATGACAAGAATGTGTATAAGGGACTAGCATGTGTGCTAAGACGTTTTAAAGGTTTAGTCCCGAATTTTGGATGATAACATGGACATGGCATGCAAAGACGACAAAAGATCGACATGGTTCAAGACAAATGTATTATGTAGCATAATGACCCTTTTATAGTTTTTACCGATCTCGGTGATTGGTGGAAAGACCGGATTTATAGGCTAGATGTCATACTATAAAGAGGGGTCATAGCTAGTAGCTCGAGGACTTATTTTGTGCCATCTTGATCAACTAAGACATGCATGCATCTTGAACTGCATCTGAAAAATAGTTGTCAGTAAAACCGGTATGACCGCAAGTATAACTGCGGTATTAACACCTAGCGGTATAACCGCACATGAAGTACGGTACTACCGAAGTGTGGTAGGTCTGATTTCTAGTTGGCGGTACGTTACTTTCAGAGAGCATGTTTTTTTATAGTTTTTTCTCCTCTGGAAATTAGTAGTACCGGTTGAGCCGAGCCATACAAACATCTAGCGGTAGTACCGGACCATGTGAGTGTGGTAGTACTGCACCAAACCGTAACGGCTAGTTCAAAAGCATTTAATGAACCCCATATGACCATTGAACAGTACGTGTGGTAGTTGTAAGATCGAGGAGGCCGACTAGAGGGGGTAAATAGGCGGCTTAAAAATCTTTTGGCTAAAATCGAGTTTTATGCGGAATTGTAAATCAATTCAGTTTTGCACAATTAAAGCCTAAATCAACCAGTCTTTACTAAGTGCACCAACAACAATAAACTATTGATAATGATAGCAATCACACAAAGACATGTAAGCAATTTAGTTCTAGGAATGTAAATTGCACAAAGTAAAAACACAAGAGGAACAAAACATAAGGACACAATGATGTTTTACCATGGTGTTCGGAGACTTGCCAGTCTCCCCTAATCCATGTTGAGGTAAGCCCAAACTAATTGGACCGGCTCCACGAATTAAGCCAAACACTTCCGAGGTAAGTCCAACCACTTGGACCGGTTCCAACACGAACCAACACCTCGATCCACTCGGGGTTGCTATTCCTCCGCTCTGGAGATGGGAGCACTAAGCTACTCACAAATGCCGGACCTTCTCACAAGCTTCTTGAGAAAATCACCGGACCACGACGCCTCCACGTCGTCTAGGTGTTGGCAAACACCAAGAAAAACAAGTCGAAGACTTTCACTTGAACAAATCAAGTGTTTAAGTTCAATGGATACACAATCCACTACTTAATGCAACACATGCACTTAGAGTTTGCTCTCTAAGCTCACTAAGTGCAACACATGCACAAAATAGATGAGAGGGCTTGCTCTTTGCTCAAAGGAATGTATATGGCACCAGCAACCACACTCACAACCGGCCAAGGTGGGTATATATAGCCCACACACAAAAACTAGCCGTTGAAAAAAAGATGCTGAAAAAACCAGCACGAGCGGTAGTACCACCGTTCAACGACTGATACTACCGCACCTCCACTGACACACAGTAATGGCTATAACAAAGCCTCTGAAATAGCCGTTGGAAATGCGGTGCGGTACTACCGCCAAGTAATACGCGGTAGTTCTGCTCTTCGGTCATTTCGATCCACAAGGGTGATACGACCGCTTCCACTTGAGGTCCAAAAGGGCACTCACTGGAAATAACGCACCACTCACTAAATCGGTTACACCGAGTTGTGGTAATTCCACCAAGGAAATACGGTACTACAGCGACGCGGTAGTTCTGCCACAAAACACCGGTACTACCGCACCTCAAGGGAGCAACACATTCTCAAAAGGTGTCTTACTGGAAAACATGTACAGCCAACTAATCTTCGGTACAACCAGGTTGCGGTAGTACCGCACCAACTTTCCCGGTCATACCACAGTGCGGTAGTACCACCAACAACATGTCGGTACTATCGCCTTTCCTAAGAAAAGCACAGATGGCATTCGCTTCAAATCAATTTGCAAAACACATTTGCCAAATTGATGTGTGATGCAAACAAAGGTTAAAGGCAAGATTCTCAACAAGTTGCAAAATACATTTGTCAACTTTTAGAATCAATACCATAAGAAATAAGGTACATAGACTTAAACCATTTGCAAACTAAAGTCGCATGCTACAAAGATTATGCATGAGCCTCGACTATTTACAAAACACATTCACAAATATTGGCAACATACTAACGAGAGCTAAAGCAAGCACAATGGGCTATCAACACAGGACTAACTCAAGCTGCTAGCCAAGACCCCTCTTAATAGTACGGTAAACCTACTCTAGCAATCCGATCTTCCAACCAAACACCAAGACCAGTAAAAGATTATGAACACATCCTTAGCCTTAGCCAGTCATACCTTTGCTTTGAGCATCCTCTTGAAGCTTAATGACACACATCTTCACTTCAAGACCAGGTCATTGACTTGATAATCATTAACACATGACAATATCCATTACTTCAAGTTCATGACTTGAATATGCATCAACCCATGATGCACTCTTTCACTTAACCTCCATCAACACATGATGGGTCTTCTTTTGACTTGATGATTAACTCATGATCATCTTCTCTTCTTGAACATCATCATCACATGATGATTTCCTTTTTTTCGAAATCTTGATACGCATCAACACATGATGCATCATTTACTCTAAGTTCTTGACTTGATGACGATCAACTCACGATGTCATCCAAAGTCTTCATCATTATGGAACATAACCTATTCATCTAACTCTTGAAAAATGTTAGTTCCACAATGTGATTGTCATTAATTACCACAACATACTATTAACTCATAATGGTGGGGGGCAAGATACCTCAATCTTTCCCTCTTTGATAATTGATGACAACCATCACAATTGTAATTAATTAAATGTAAAGTTATATGAGTATATATAAACTATACAAGTTTTGTGTACTCATATGATATGTTTCAAAGTAAAGATCCTTAATATATGTGGATAAAGGAATATGGATCAATACTATTGAAACCAAAAAACATAGAGTGACTCCCCCTAAATGTGTGCATACTCGAATGTGTAATAAAGACATATGCACATATTTAAGTTAGACTTTTTAGTGGAGTTCAACCTATATTTTGGATTAGAGGAATGCAACAATATATAAGAATACGATGTCGAATGCATACTTTCACGATTTCACCTTTTTATTCAAATGAGACTAAACAAAATCATACTAAACAAGAAAGTTAGTCTCACATATAGATTTGTCATTAATCACTAAAATACTCTATTAACTCATAATGGCGGGTCTAGATTCTTCAGTAGCACCGGCCGATCAATGGCGGTAGTACCACACTTGCTGAATTGTTTAGGGAATTTCTTCAAACAGTCATTTTTATGGTTGGGAGCTATAAATACATCCTCACCAGCACCAAGCTTAGTACTCTTGACCTCATTGAATACATTAGAGCCATTGGTGCACTCTTTACTACTAATTTTTCTCATATTTCATATTTTGAGGTAGTTAAGAGTATTGAAGTGCATTTGTATCATTTGTTGATCTCTTTGGCACTTGATAACTTTCAAGCAAGAGCTGTGGTTTATTACTCTTGGTGTTTGTCGGCATCTAGATGGCTTGGAAGAAGATTGTGTGGTGATCTCTTCAAGAAGGTTGTGAAGAGGCCTGGCACCATTTTTGAGTGGTTCGGTGCTCGCCATCTCTGGATATAAACAAAACATTGACCAATGACCACCGTGTGCTCCAACCGATTTTTTGCTAAACCAGTTGCATATGGTTTTTTTTTATAAAAAGAGCTGGTTTTAGGCCCAAAACAACCCCCCAATACATATTAGATGCGGAATACCAGTATAGATAGATATGTTTGGCATCAAATCTACAAAACAGAAATTTTCAAAAAAAAAAAGCACCCCCAACCATGAATACTTGAAACCCCTGTGCAATACCAATTTGGCCAAATAGCATCGGTTGTTACTTTTACGTGAAGGAGGACTACACGGGGGGACGGACGATGGGGATGATCGCACGGGGGAGGACTACCGGCGGATGGTGGATGGCCAGCGGGAGGAGGACGACCGGCGGTGGGAGGACGGAGGAGCTTGGGTTGGGAATGGGAGGAGAGAGGACGCACAGGAGTAAGATGGGGGGATGAAGAACTGGCTGGGCCGAGAGACCTAAGTCACAACTGTCACGTCACGTGTGTTGGTGTGACAAGCTAACTTGTCACGACATGAGATCTGGTGTGACAACTACCACGCCAGCCCTCCACGCTGGCACGACGTGCCCACGAGGGCTTACGTGGCAGGTTTGACTGCGTCGATAATGGTGGCGTGACAGCACTGTTTGGCCACGCCATGAGTCATGGCGTGACTAAATGGGTTAGAATTGAAAATAAAGTTAACGAGGGGTTAACTTTAAAATATTATTAAAAAAGGTTTAGATAATAAAAAAAATCCATCGTGAATGAACCGGGAATTTAGGCTTACCAAACAAGCTCTAATGGTGTCTTATTATAGTGTTGTAATTAATACAAAAAAAGGGAGTATGTGCTTGTCTCCTAGACCACGGGATAGGCGAGGAGGTTTCGGTTGCTCGCGGTAGGGCTGTTCATTTGTTTTTTTTTGGGGTAAATACGGTGTATAAGATAAATAAGGCAATGTTAATTCGGTAAATACGACATTATTTAAAATGCATTTCAGTATCGATAAATACACTCTATTTCGTTTCGGTATAGGTAAATACTATATTTGCCAAAGTTGACGCAAATTACAAACGGTACCGCTAGTTCACAACTTGCGGTCATTAAGTATTTACGGCATACACCGCAGAACGATCGACCTTTTGAATTAATGTACTTGATAACTATGTGCCTTTAGCCCTTTACTCATTAGTCATTAAGCAACTTCTTTTCTACTTAGCTTAATGAAACATGCACATGCACTGCATAGCGTCAGAGCCACAGACCTTTGTGATTTTGTCACACAGCCACAGACGGTGAGCTTCGTCTCTTTGCCAATCAGCCCATCACCCAAGTAGGTCTGCAGCTCTCGATGTGAACAACCCATGCGACAGCACCCACCATCACAGATTCCACAAAGACGGACTACCAAGACACGAGCACAACAGGGAACATCTGTTTCCCCCCGAGAAAACCGAACCTCGAAAAAACCATAAATTTCAAAAACCGAATCGAATATCGATCAAACCGAGTTGATCGATACAGTTCAGCTTTTTTGGTTCGTGGATACATAGGCGTACAAGTCTGTTTCAATGACATATTGGGACACATGATCTACTCGCCCGCATGTCATCGAGATCAGTTTGCATCTAAACTGTAATGCGGGCCACTTTTGCTCGGCCGAACAAAAAGTGATTAACCGAGGGGGAAAAGCATGTTTATAAGCAGAAACAACCAAAGGATAACCTGGACAGCACCACCTGGCTTGCGTGGACGCGGCTCACGGTGACCACCACCTCACCGCCAAGCGGGGCGCCCGTAAACCTGACCCGCTGACATGCGGGCCCGTGCCACTCGCCAAGTGGTGGAGGCGGCCTTCGTTCGTAGGAGCACGTTGGACGAGCACCATTCCATGGGCCCCGCCCACCATTGAAACTTGCACACTATCGCGTGGGGCCCCGACCCGCAACTTTATCTTGCTCCCACTGACACGCTGATCTGGCAGATTTGCCGGCCCACTTGCCATGTACTCGTACTACTCCAGTAGTAATAGACTAGTAGTGGACAGCGTGCATTTATCATCACAGCACAATGGCCTGCTTGGTTGGAGCACTTCCATACAAGCCACGTCCAACGCAACGTGCAACGGCTGCCAAGTGGGGCCTCTGGTTTTGCCACGCTTTGGGGGACCCATGTGCCATGTGAGGAGTATTCCCTGGGATATGCTTCGCGCTGCGTGCGAGTGGGGCGAGAGATAACTCTTGTTGGTGGGGCCCACGCGGTGGCCACTCAACTTGCGGGGCTGGGCAATCGCATGATGATCCCCGTCTCTTCTGTGGGCTTTTGAACGAAGAGGCAGAGCACTGCATTTGCATTGATAAAAATAGAAAAAAATAGGTAAAATAAAAAGTTATAGTCTGGTAGGAAAGAAATCCTAGTGGGAGGGAAGTCACAACAGAGTCACGTCTTGTGAC
Organism: Phyllostachys edulis; assembly: GCA_036346405.1. Lineage (NCBI taxonomy): Eukaryota > Viridiplantae > Streptophyta > Magnoliopsida > Poales > Poaceae > Phyllostachys > Phyllostachys edulis. The sequence continues at coordinate 101,560,554 of CM070562.1, read as the reverse complement.
AACAACACCAGAGCTATAGACACCAACTAGCCAACTCTTAACACACCCTAACCAGCTAAGGGAAAGACAACGCCTCCCAAACCAACCCACAAGAGCTTCAAACTGGTAGAACCGGACAGTGTAGAAGATCACCCTAGCACCGATTTGAGAGAGAAGAAGAAGCAGCTACAAGTTTATCCACATGCTAACAGGGCCACCAGAGAAGAGCTTCGCATGAATTGGGTGAGGATGCAGTTCTTTCTCTCGGCGATAACAGTGGATGACGTAGAAATGAAGGACGACAACTCCGCCTCCTCCCCCCTCCGCCCACACGGCTCAATCAAGGTGAACTGGACCAGCTGCTACGAAACAAGACCTTCGGGACAATCGTCTTGCGCCTCTTGTGTCTCGAGACGACCCTTCAACGACAACAACCCTTTACTCGGGCTCTTCCATTGGCAACAACCCCCTACCCGGGCTCTAACGATGGCTGGCCTGCAACTTCTCAGGACAACGACCTACACACGGGGTGCCCCCGACATAGCAGCATAGAAAACCGACATTCTCCTCTCAGTCTCGCGCGGACCGGCGAGCGCACAACGAGGGGTGGGGGGTTTCTAGGGGCGGGGTGATGAGACTTCTCTGACTTTCTTTGGCTATGGCTATATGGAGCTCTGGATGAACTCGCCGACGGTGGTGAGCATAGAACGTAACGCAGACCGTCGCGATCGCCACTGCGGTCACGCCGCTCGTCTCGGGCCCACGGTTGCTGTGGCCACGCCGACCGACTGAAGACATCATCGGCAGCGGGTGAACCTCCCCGGTGTGGAGCACCGAGGTCCACCCGGCGCGTGCGAAGATGATGACGACCCTAGGGATGAGGCGGCAGCTCCCTTGAGCAACGGAACTCCTCCCGGCGTGAGTGAAGACGACGACTCCCTGTACGGCGGACTCCTCGATGTCGGCACCCCCACAGGCGCAGTCGGACGCTGCATCGGCAGGTGGTGGTCGCCCCTGGGCGGGTTAGTGTCGCGTCAACCGACGATCGGGGGTGCTGGTGGCCCAATAGCTCCGGCGATTAGGGAGGGGCAGATAGATCTCGATCTAGATCATCATCCAGGACGCTGGCGACCGTGGCCTCGGCCGGGGCAAGACTGTGTCTCTGGGGCTCCACCGGGGCTCGCCGCGACCTCAGCGAACGGATGGGACGTCGCCAGCGCACTCCCTCAGTGAGAACAGGAAGAGGGGAGGGGGGAGGGGAGGCTCGGGAGGGTGGAAGGGGGGTCGCTGCCGGTGGAGGGGCTGGAAGCAGGGGCTCTTGGGGTTCTCAGCATCGGAGCGACACGGGAGTCACGGGCCTCTCTGTTGTCTTCTGTGGGCTTTGATCTTGGGCTTGGTTGTTTGCTTTCCGTAGACTGGTGGGTTTACTGGCTCTTGATGATTTGTTTGAGCTTTACGATTAGTGCCCCGTACGTGGCAGTTCACAAAAGGTTAATGGCCCGAGGGCTGGCTGACCACTGCGATTGCTGAAACGTCCCAAGCATGGGCTACTCAAATCGAAGCCTACTGTAGCTTCCCAAACTTGCTTGCAGGTGGCAGCAAGAAAATGTGAAATGGCACAAATTCATGTTTGCAGAAGAAAAATATGTTTGACGCTGTCTGTTGGCACGGCCACAGGCGGCGATGAAGCACGAAAGTAGTAGATAAGGCGCTAGTCAGTGCGTTAATGAGCTTATCGCGGTGGGCCGATTAACGATGACAGATAAGACTTGACTACGGAGAGCCAAGTCGTAACCTTTGTATGCGTCTGACTAGTAGTGAGTAGTGTGCTTTTGAATCTTATTGATGCTGCTTTGTCTTGGTTGATTGACTTGATTATTCCTATAACCCGAGTCCTGCTGGTGGTAATTTGCTTTGATCTTTGATCCTCTAAGATTTTGCTCAAGCTCCGTCACTGGCAGACACATACATACGGGCCATTTACACCTATCGTCGTCGTTGGACACTTCAACACACGATGTAGTTCTGCTTTTAGCTGTTTTTTAGTTCTGCATTTTTGTTTCGGTTGTTGAAGTCAACTAGCGACTAGTGGCGGATCCACCATAGGGGCACGAGGGGGCTGGAGCACCGACTCTGCTTGCGCACCCTTTGTACCCTCTCAATACCCTTGATATTATTTGCATCACAGATTTTGTTAATTTTGTTCTTAAGATTGTTGCTTGTGCATATTTTTGGTCTTTCAAAGCACACTATCAATTATTAAGATATCATATTTAGTGTATTTTCTATTTTAACTTTGTTCCTCATAATTTATGTATTAATTTGGATTGCACATAACATTTAAATATGTATTTACTAGCTCATCTTATAATAATTTTATCCTATTAGCACTTCCTCTATTTTTGTCCTCCGTACTGGACACATATTTGGGGTAAGATATTCCCTCCGAAACCACCGCTTCTACAATCTATAGTACTAGTCCCCCCGGCATGTGTTTCCAAAACATACTAAGCATAGCACCACCAATCGTATCCCCCAAGCAGTGAGTAATATACTAGAGACCTATGCTGCGTTGGTATGCGTGTAAGAAGCGTGATAGTTACATCGATAAGTATTGTAGATTTACACTCATATTGTTAATTATTGTAGACCTATAAGCTACGATCGGGTTACACTTAGTTAATCTTAGGACAGAAGTCGTGAAAGAGACGATTGGTATGCAGTGCGTGAATAGATGGGATTGCTTGTCGGTCACACACATATAGTACAAGATATGCTAGGTGGAGTAAACAAAGAGAGGACTAAACCGCTTTCATATGATCATATTAAGGCAAGTTTATATTCAACAATAAACTAAGAGAATATCTGGGCAATCTCTACTCACTTTATTGTCGAAAGTGAAAGGTCAGATCACCATACGGAAACTGAGTACAGTCTTTATGAAAGGAGCAGAGAGAATCTAGATAGTGTAAGAATACGCAAGGTGTCTATAATATTACATGGCGAATACAGAACACGTTGTATGTTTTTAGGACTCGATTACATGAAAGAAAACATATGTTGATGTAGTAGGGAGTACAAAAATACAGATTTGTAGGGTAGAACAAAAATGCAAGGTTTGCTGTGGTGGCAAATAGAGTATGTGTATTTATCCTTGAGAAGGTTCTCCTTTGATAGATTGAATATTCAGAATATTATAATAAGAATGTTCACGAGAAATTATAATGATGATGGCTTTTGGTGGTATCATCATATAAACCATGAAATAAAATTACGGAATACGACCTGCTTATTTCTCAATATGAAAACTCTGAGCAAGTGCAATGCTGGAAAGAGATTAGTACCATTCCATCTACTGCATTATATTGTCTCCTTCTGAAGGTAATCTCCAATAGCCACTACGAAATATTGACAAATTTAAGAATGTAGGTAAGCTAAGCAAAGCAGCGATATAAAAAATAAAGATCGTTCAAAGTACTTTAGCACAAAAAGCATGAACCCATTGCCTCTTTGTAGTCTTTCTAAAAGCACCAGATTGGCCATGGCACAAACTGTACCGCACCAAGTGTGATTTGCACCATTGCAACCTGATTGATTATCAGAGATAACAGCCTCTGTTGGCATCTCTTGGCAAAGTTCGCACTTCCATGTGCCTGCGAGATTCATCGACTGTAGCAATCTAAGTGAAAGAGTCGCTAAACAAGTAGGGCTAATAGTTCTTGAAGTGCAACATGGGAAAACAGTGAAAAAAAAAACAATGAAATACAAAGCACCTTGCAGCTGGAGCAGACAAAAATTCATTCCAATACAGTCTCACATCGCATGCATACATCACACGGGAGAGCATTTTGCTTGGAAAATTTTGCCAGATAAAAAACACCAAAATTAGCATCTGCTGAGACTTTACCCATTAGAAAATGATGAATCCTTTATTTGTGGCAACGGAGTCAACTGGCAAACTCTTGAAGACCTAGTATTGACTTTGGGAATACTCTGCAAACAAAGACAATAAAAATGAACATGCATAACACACAATCAATTGAACAAGCACAAGCACAAGATGAACCTCTTGTTTGGCAGATATTACATCATTTTTCATCACTTTCTCATTGTTGCATTCCATGAGGTGGATGCAATAGAAGGTGCAACTGCAGCCTAGGATAGCCTGACCTTCCCTGTGTCTCTTCTCTATGTTCCCACATTTCTTGGCTTACCTTAGATGACGAAGGTATTGATTCACAAGTATATGGTCCTATTTTCTTGTGTTGAAATAATCCAATTCATGAGAAAGACTCTAGACAATCGTCGGTATCAAATCTTCTGCAAGATATAAGGACTGGAGCATCGATTTAGAAAGCATAAGAAATAATTCAACTACGGAGTTCATTTTGCACTCTCTAGACCAATTGGTAAGACAATGATGCATCAACAGGAGCATTATAATGAAATAGGACAGCAACCAACAAGGTTTGGAATTTCTGTAAACAAATAGCATAAGAGATGACAAATGCACTTAGCAAAGAAAAAGAATGTGCCCTTACCATATCTCTGTTTCATAGCAACAACATCATTGAGTAGCCTGGATTGTAAATAAACTATTCCTTCTTCTATTTCATCATGAGGTGAATGCTCCAGAATACCTGATGATTTCGCTTGGGAAACTTTATCTGCTGCAGCTATGTCTGATAATTGCTCTAGTTTTATTGATGTAGCGATGTTGCATGCTTCCTAATGATATCCTCATCAATCCCCATCTTTTTTGGCTTGTCAAAGCATTTATGATTTGTTGATGTGCTTCCAAAATCACATAGTTTCCATGCACCATCTAATCCAAGAAGAACATTTTTAGCCTTCACAAATTTCTACATAATACGTAAAAGAGGCAGGACAATCAGTATATCATGTAGGAAAGCAAAACCTTTTGCCAAGCCATGCCACACATCATTTAGGATTTTAAAAATGAGCAGCAGCACACAATACATAACGCAAATTGTAAAGAACCTCATCAAGAATCCACTTTTTTAAAATTTACCATGCAATAAAAAACTAACGAGGTAAGAATAATATATCCTTACCTTCATAATGTATCCATAGAAGGAAGGATGATGGGTATCCATGTCATATTTAGACCTCAACTGATCCAATAACAGTGAGGTGGCAATGGTTGTATATGCACAATTGTACAAATTTGTAACACATACAGCACTTAAAAAGGCAATAAAAGCTTTACATGAACAAGTAATGCAGATCACCATGAAACAAAAAACATTCCACGACTTCATTCCATATATCAACAACAATATAAAGGGCTTGTCAAAGAATTTAGGATTTGTTGATGTGCTTCCAAAATCGCATAGTTTCCATGCACCATCTAATCCAAGAAAAACATTTTTCAACCTTCAAAGCAGTACCTAATACAGAAAAGAGGCATAATGTAAGGTATTTGTGAGTACTAAAGATAAAACTATTTTTCAAGAACCTGAAAGTTCAAACCAAGACGCTTGCTCACACTAAATCTGAAACACTCATGCAGCGAAAAACTGGTTGCATGTAATATTTGTCGCATACAAATAACCATCCAAGCTACCGACCACAAGATACAGGAATACATTTTTTGGATCTCAAAGATGGCAATGCCACAGTATATCATATATGTTGTATAGCAAGACCTTTTGTCAAGCCATGACACACATCATTTAGGATATTAAAAATGAGCAGCAGAACACAATACATAACTCAAATAGTAAAGGACCTTATAAAAAATCTATCTTCTTAAATTCACCATGCAAGCAAAAACTAATGAGGTAAGAATAATATACCCTTACCTTCATAATGCATCCATAGAAGGGAGGAGGACGGGTATCCGACTCATATTAGACCGCAATTCGTCCAATAACAGTGAGACGACAATAGGTGTACATGCACAACTTTATAAATCTGTAACACATACATCACCTAAAAAGGAAATTAAAGCTTCCATGAACCAGTAATGCAAATCAGCACTAAACAAAAACATTCCACAGCTTCATTCCATATACTACGTAAACAGCTGTAATTTCGATGAACAGGGCATCTCATAGAGCATTTTGACGAATCGACAACTGTAATTACCTTGGCTGCTCTTGTCCTCGCCCTTGCCCACCGTGACGCAGCGGTTTTAGGTTTTTCGCCAAGAACGATATCGAGTCAGGCTTCGATGATGCAAAGTCAAGTGCCTCCACCTAATCCAGAATCACAAATTAACCGAAATTTTTCAACACCGAGATTGACCGCTCCAATGCTCAAGAAATGAAGAAACCGATACACACCATAGCTCCTCGACGATGATCGCTAGATCGGCGAGGTTTCACCTCACCAGAACTCTTGTACATCTTCGAAGCTTGGCTGCCGCAAAGATCAAGCTCACATTTTGGGCTAGAGGAAACTTTCGGTTTGATGCCAAGAAAAGATCATAATTCCTCTGGTCATCGGCAGGGCTTATCCGACTCAGCCCGCTCTATTGATCCATCGAACCTATGGCTTCCTCTCCTCCTTCCCATTATTTGAAGCTTAGTGAAGGTATCAGTGTGCTCTTGGAGGAGATTTTTTCTTGGCCTGGTGTTTTAAAGGTCATCTTCGCTTGGTCATCCCGTGGAGCGTAGATTTTGTTCACCATGTTGATGTCTTTTGTCCCTGACCGAGATCTCGATGCCAAGAACTTCACCCATGCGCGTCGATACAATCCCATAAACCTGAAACTTCTACCGCAAAATTCAGAGATTCAAATTAGTTTAAGGTGGAGCAGTGATCACAAACAACTTGCAATGAAGAGAAAAGGAATAATTTCGCTCTTGTGACATGGTCAAAGTCGAGAGAAGAACCAAACACTAACAACAAGCAACGCAGAAATGACCCGAGACCAAAACATCCAAGAATTCTACGACTAGCGCCACATAAAGATAAAAAGGTCAATGCAAAAGAGCAACCAAACCTCTAAAAGCGGACTTTTATCAAGAAACAAATGTCATATAGGCATAAAGATCGCATTTTCATGCAGATTGCCGATTTGAGACCTAAAAAAGCGAGCTCAAGAAGTAACTATGATATATAAGCTCCATTGCATTCAATTTAAGCAAGATACTGAGACATGAAGAACCATAAGCCTCTTCTTTTCCCCAATTGTTTTGTGCCTTTGAATTCATCTTGTGGGAAACAGAGAACCCCAAGATGCTTCAACTAAGAAACACCTCTCGAACACTAAACAATGTGTTTCATCACAACTCAAACAACAGACAGTACCAGAGGAAATTTTGCATTTAGCACTTCATAACTCGAGCCCAAAAAGAAAAGCAAACCAGAAGGAACCAAACCAACAAGTATGCATTACATCGTGCACCAAACAATAGGTATATTTCAGAGTGGCCTCAAAGCTCACATTTTAACTAAAGAACTTTGCATCTAGCAACTCAAGGACCAATTCCAATCCCCGTAAAGAACCCAAGCCAAGTCCCAAGCCAACAAAGACAAGATCAAATCTAATAGCAACGAAGAAACAACACCATGCTCACACTGGTCATATGGCTATGGTGCGGTGTACACCTCATGACAATGACATTTCATCAAACACATTGCGCCAGAGAAAGAATGGGCACTGATCGTAGGTCTTGTTACGCCGGCCGCCCCATAGGCGAAGACCGTCGCGTTGATCCTCAAAGATGCCTCGAATCACGATGTCGACCTCGATCAAATATCTCGCAGACTCGGTCCTCTTGGCCAAAGAAAGCGCCCAAATTTTGTAGCACTGCTCGGCTGCAGAGTGGATCGCTTTCAAACTTTTAATACATTTTCAAACAAACCAAGAAGAGATAGAATTAGCCGTGGACACAACAACAACAGAGTTACGTAAAATCTCAATTGAGGTTGCATTTTTCCGGCAACATGCCGAAGAGAGGAGTCATGCGACATTGGGGAAACGACAGAGCTACCGCGATTAGCACAGGGCAAGTCCACCGATTCTCGAGGTGGTTACCGTGTAATGGGAGGTCGTCTCACCTACTACGCCTGGCGAGCGTATGGGAGGAGGAGGGATGGGGAGGAAGTCGGAGGAGTGGAAGGAGGAAGGCAGAACGGGGAGGAAGCGGCCGCTGTGGGAGGCGAGCGAGGGGAACGGGAAGAGCGGAATGGGAGACGACGTGGAGCGCGAGGAAGAGGCATGCTGTGGAAGAGGACCCAACGCGCCGCGAGTACACGATCGCACGTGGTGAGCGGAAGTGTAGATCCGATCGAACGGCGTGAAAACAACGAGCAACATCCAACGGACAACGATGCAGACGATCGCATGGCTAAAAGAAGCTCGAGACAGCATCGTACGGCCTCGAAAAAAAAGTGAACGTGGCCCAGCTCTCTATCGCCCCTCCTGGCCTCCTTTAATCTCTTTGAGATTGAGACTATTTGTAGGGCTATAGTGCTATGCAGCCTACACTAACGTACTTTATTCCTGTTGCTAAGCTCACCGTTGTTCGACACCATTCCGAAACTTGAGGGGGACGCTCCGCAGTTCGCAGAGCGCCAGAAATTCTCACATTCTCGAACAACCTTGGTCTACTCAAACCGAGGAATGTTGACGCAAATTATGCAGCCATGTGACCATATCTCCTACGTGATACGTATGCAATGCACACGTCATGCATCATTCTCTACAATCAGAACGTGCACTGCACCATGGCACATAATTGAGGGCTGAAAGTCAGTCGGTAAAAATTTGAAACTATGACAAATTCTCTGCCGGCAATTCTGGAAAAAAGAATTCATGGTCAAACTGTCTGTCGGTGAAAGAACTTACGAGGGGCTGAGTGTCTGTCGGCTATAACCTAGTTGGTGCGGGCCAAAAATTAACGCGGGGTGGCGAAATTGGGTGCGACCGTGCGAGGGGTGTGGCCTGAAAGGCTGAAAACTTCTTTCACTCTCCACTCAGATCAAACTCCCTAACCCCAAACCCTCCTCTCCCACTCCCTCCGCCGCCGCCTCACTTCGCAGCCTCCACCGCCACAGCCGCACTCCCACAGCACCCGCCGCCGCCGCCCTCCCTCAGCCCCCACCGCTACCGCCCTCCATCAATCCCCGTCTCCACCGCCACTACCCTCAATCCCCGCCGTCGCCGCCACACCTCCAGCGCCGCCGCTGCCCTCCCTCAGCCCCCACTGCAACCCCTCAACCCCTCAATCCCTAACACCTCCGCCGTCCTCCTTTAATCCCACCGCCGCCTCCTTCGATTCCCACCACCTCCGTCGTCCTCTCTTAATCCCGCCGCCGCCTGGCCTCCGGCGACTCCCTTCCCTGCAACCCCCGCCGCCACCTGCCTCCAGCGACCCCCTCCACGGCATCCCCAGCCACTACCCTTCACCGGCGTCTAGGATGGGTCTGACTCGTTGACGTCAACCGCAAGCTCGAGGCAGCCCTTTTCCCGTGTCCGGCGAGATCCGTAGCTGCCACGACGACACACTGGTGATCCCTATCTTCGACATCTCTCCACCACTCCGGCCGCCTTGTAACACCCCGTTTTCAGTCTTCGAACAGTATTTCAGTTTGTCAATTGAGATCAAAAGTTCATCTTCAAACCTCAACTCAAAATAAAAAATTTCGAATTCAATTGTTCAATCAAATTTTATCACGGTTTCAAAATTTCCTCAAAATCTCTCAGCGTTTCAAACTTCAAATCAAAATTTCAAATTTCCTCAAAATTCCTTCGGGCCTAGCGCATTTTCCCGTGCCCCGCCCCCGGCCGGCCCAGCCAGCCCCGTGCCACCCCAGGCGCCAGCGCACGCCCTGGCAGGCCGTACGCGCTCTGCGCGTGCCCGCACTGCACTCCCGCCTCGTCCCTGCACGGCGACGCATCGACCGCGCCCAGGCCAACCTCCCCCAGAGCTCCCCTTCCCCTCGGCTATAAGAGAAGCCCCCCCTGGCCTTGCTCCCTTCCCTCCCCACCATCCTTCCTCCTCCTGCACCAAGCAAGCCGGAGTCGAGCTCCCCTTTCCGCCCAGTGCGCCGCTGTCATCAAGCCGCCCCTCCGGTGAGCCTCTTCCCCGGCCGACCCCGTCACCGTGCGTCCCAAGGGCCAAGGAAGACTTCCCCCACCCTCTCCGCCGCCGCCACCCTTCCTCTCCGCCACCGCCACCCTTCCTCCTTCGCTTCCGGCCGCCCCCAAGCTTCCTTGATCCCCCCTCCGGCTTCCCCATCCCTGGGTGCAGCCCGTGCGTGCGCCGCCCTCCTCCCCACGCTGTCGGCGCCACACATGGCCCATGTGCCGCCGTTGCTTGCCCCGCCGCGTCGCCGCTCCAGAGCCTCGCCGACCACGCCACCGCCACCCCTGGGACCGCCTCGCCTCCCTGGTGCCGTCCCTGCCCTTGCCCGGTGCTGCCGCACCTCCCTCCGCCGGCGGCGAGCCGGAGCCGCACGCGCCCGTGGCTTCCTCTGCTTGTCCAAACTTCAGACCAGCCCTTGTAGCCTTGGTACAACACATACTTCTACAAAATGTGAAGTTACACTATTTTGTTTACGCCAAGTGTAATAACCTAGTAATTTAACATGGAGGAACACACTTGATTATATACAAGTGGTCTGTGAATTCATAAAGTTTGCTTTTGCCCGTTCAGCAAAAGGAAATAAGATATTATGCCCTTGCAAGAAATGTGTTAATTGTTCTTGGAAAGAAGCAAACATTATATGTGGACACTTGATATGCGAAGGCTTTAAACACGGGTACAAACTGTGGATTTTTCATGGGGGAGTGTCATCGTCTTTTGCACATCATGATGCACATAATGGGGTTCAAGTAGAAGAGAGGGCAGAGGACTGTGATGAAATGCCTGAAATGATTAGAGATATAGAATATGAGGTAGATCAAATGGGTGACTGGGATGGCAATGATGGTGGTTTAGGGGATAGCAATGAGGGGGGTTGAAATTTTTTACAAATTGGTAGATGATGCAAGCCAAGAACTACACCCTGGGTGCAAGACCTTCTCAAAGTAAAATTTCTTAGTCCGACTGCTTCACAATAAATTTATTGGAGGATGGAGTGATAAAATTTTTGACACGCTGCTAGATTTGCTTAGAGAGGCTTTTCCTGAAGGCTCAAGACTACCTAAAAACTTTCATGAGGCAAAGAAAATGGTGAAATGTCTTGGTCTTGGGTTTGTGATTATCCATGCTTTTGAACATGATTGCGTATTATTTTGGAAACAACATGCTAATGAAACTAAATTTCCAAAATGTAATACATCTCGCTGGAAAACAGAAAGGAAGAGCCTTGATGGGAAACATGACCACAAAGTTCCCAGAAAGGTTCTTCGGTATTTTCCAATAAAAGGAAAGACTTCAAAGGTTGTACATTAATCCAGAAAAGGCAGCAAGCATGAGGTGGCATGAGGAAGGGCGAACAGAAGATGGATTATTTAGACATCCAGCCGACTCTCCAGCTTGGAAGGACTTTGACAATAGGCATATTCAATTTGGTGCAGAAAGTCAGAACGTTCGATTAGCGTTAGCCACTGACGGCTTCAACCCTTTTAGGTCCTTGAATTGTAATCATAGCACATGGCCGGTTGTTTTGATCCCGCAGAACCTACCTCCATGGATGTGTATGAAACAACACAATTTCATCCTTTCCTTGTTAATTCCTGGTCGATATGCCCCCGGCAATGATATACATGTCGACATGGAACCATTGGTTGATGATTTGGACCTCATATGGCGTGAAGGCATTAGGACCTACGATGCTTCCAAAGGCGAGTTCTTCCTATTGCATGCTGCAATATTAAGCACCATCGACGACTTTCCAGGTTTAGGCTATATACATGAATGTGTTACGCTAGGAGAGGTGGCTTGCCCTGATTGCCACCTAGAAACTTGTTCACTGTGACTAACAAAAGGTGGCAAGAGCTGTTATGTAGGACACCGTAGGTTCTTAGATGCAAACCACAGGTTAAGATCAGACGCGAAATCATTTGATGGTACTACAGAGTTCAGGGCAGCCCCTTTGCTTTCTGGTGAGGATATTTTGAGGCAAACAGAACACATCAAGGTGGTTTTTGTGAAGGATCCAACTGGAAGGAAGCCCACAAAAAAGCGCAAGAAAAGTGATCCACCGACATGTGAAAAAAGTGTTCTATTTTGTTCAGGTTATCCTATTGGTAGGATTTATTATTGCGACACAATTTCGATGTTATGCACATGAGAAAAATGTTTGTGATAACATAATTAATACACTTTTGGGAATTGATGGAAAATCTAAAGATAATTTGAATTCATGCTTAGACCTCCAGCTGCTGGGCATAAGGAAAGATCTCCATCCTGTTGAAGTTGGAGACAAATTTTATTTGCCTCGTGTTCCATATTCAACGACTTCTGATGAGAAGATGTTTTGTGAAGTCTTGAAAAGAGTGAAATTTCCTGATGGCTATGCATCTGATATATGCAGTCGTGTACATGTTAATGTAGATAGTCACAACCCTCAACAACATGGATCTAATTCTAGAGTAAATGTGGTATAGTACTATAGTTCCTTAAACTTTGGTAGCTTATTGTTTGAGTGAAACATTGTTTACTGTCTCTTTTATTATTTCCTTTGTGCAGATGCTGACGGTTCGCAGTGAAGGTAGTGAGGCTGAGTCCTGCTCAGGGCAGCACAACCTTTCTGATGGCCATGATGACCATGAGGTATATGTGTTCTCACTGCACATTGGTGGTTTTCCTTTGTGATTGCTATAGGGCGTAGTAAAAAATGACAATACATTTCTGCATATGTAGATATACCATAGGCGAGCTGTAGTCCCACCGAGAAGACACGAAGGGGTACGATCTCAACCATTCCTAAATAACAATTCTTGTTGCTAAGTTATTGACCATTTCATTCAATGCTATGCTAGTAAACATTGTGCCATATTGTTGTAGGGTGGAAAGAAGTGATGTTCTTTCTATTGTGAGGCCCTATGAACATGTGGCTAAGGCTACTATCCAAACAACTAACCCCACAGCACGTGTGGGAGGTACTAGTGTACTAGTGTACTACACTGGGCAATGAATGCCATGAAGTTGTTGTCAACTCTGTAATGAAAAGGGGATGCTCTGCTGCTTCGTCCATACGGGTACATAAAAACTATGGGGAATGCTTTTGGTCAATCTATTGCATATCCACACAAGCATGTAAGTACGTACACTCTTGTTTATGTTGCTGCAAGCAATGGTTGAAATAAGGTACTTATGCTACTTTCTTGCAGATGATGAATGATGAAAAGGCAGCAAAACAATCATGGGTTCTGCAGCCGGTATGTTCTAATGAAATATGGGAATTAGTTTCAATGTGCTCCAAAATTAGTAGGACTAGCTAGTTTCAGAACATGTACGGTAAGCTAACAAAATCTGGGGAAAGAGCAAAATAAAACGAGTGCTATCCTCATCCTCCCTGTTGATTTCAGAGATGCTTTAAAAAAAATGTAATCACACATTGTTGCTATTGTTGGTCCCCTAGCACACATGCATATCTCCAATATTGCCATAGCTTTTGAGATAACCAAAACTGGTGCAATTGGTACCAGTTCAGATCAATGTACTGCAATGCAAAATGAAATTGACAAATGTTGCAATCTAAAACTGAACTACGCATTGTTTTCTTGCTGTCATGTTGGAAACGATGTTGTTTCCGGTTTTCATTTCTTTTCTGAGAATTTCATCACGCTGAGTCCAAAAGTCCAAAATTGTTATGCTTATTCCAGATTTTTCGAACAGTACAGGCAAGAGAAAAATTCATTCTACCTTTTTTCTGATTGATTGCAGGTACAACACCGAGAGGTTAGTCTCCTGAGACGCTCTTGAAGTGCATGGAGGCTTGGGAATTAAATGGCAGACCTATGGAAAGGATGATGTCTTTTTTGTGTGCAAGTAGTTTCAATTGCAAGGATGTTAGTGGTACCTTTTGGATGTGTTTTTCCTGGTTGGAATATAATGCTAGCTACTAGTCAAACAGGTGCTTTTGACAAGTATGGACAAGATGAATATTGTCTATACATGCATTTCAGCTAGCTGGCTGGATGTGGTTTTATGTATTTGTGTAAGTGATAGTTGGATGATGGCATTATCGAACACCTATGGATGATGTTTGTGAACAATATTACGTCTAATTCCATTACTTTGTGCCAATTTGAGCATTCTGTGTGTTTGCTTCCCTTGACATCGTAACTGTATATTAGATTATGGCAATATGTAGTATGAAAGTACATATGGTTCTCAATGGCAGTGTGTCTGTCGGCAATTCTCCAAAATTCAAATTCGGTTGAATTCTGAAATGCACATTGTCTGTCGGCAAAAGCTAGTTTCAAAGTAAACTGTCTGTCAGAAATAAATCTGTCTATCGACAATTGTAGATCTGCCGGGAATAGAGTGTATGTCGGCAAAAATAATGTCTGCCGGGTAAGATATGTCAACAGGGACTAGCTTACTGCCGGTAAATGTCATGTTTTTCGATAAATACTTTTCCTGACTGTGATTACCCTGGCAGAAGGTCATGGTAGAGTGTGCGTCGCAAATTGTCTTTACCGACAGACGGTTTTCCCTCGAAGGCTGCTTTCCTCGACAGAGCAATTGGCCTCGCATCTGTGTCGTGGTGCCGCACAGTCCCTCCCATCTTTGAAAGCACGATCGAGAGAGAGACCGATCGATCTGATGCTACGCTATATAACTCAAGTACAGCGTCTTCTCACAGCAGCCCCACTGCTCTACACCTCTACCTAACTGCGGTATCAGGTATCAAGCGATATAAGCTGTTGATTGGCAGTACATCACAATGGCCCATCATGCGCCGGAAAAGAAGGGATGGTCACCGGAGATTGGCTGGAAAGCATACAAGCGTACGTCGATATGCAGAGGACGACCGTAAGATCGAATTCCGATATGAAGATCGGAGTCTGGTCCTGAGAAAAAGATGCTTCGATCGTTTTATGCAGGCTAGCTAGGGATCAGAAGTCCGATCATCAGCAGTTCTCCGCTTTACTTTTGTTACCCCCGAGCGGCCGAGCTCCTTTTCCTTCGGGACCAGCGGCCGGCCGCGGCTCCTTAACATCCTAAAAGCCCCACCCACACCGACCTAATCTCACCCCAGATCTGCTAACAGTGCGTACGACGGCGACGACAGAAAGGACAATCGATTGTTTGTCCATGGATTGGCTTCAGAAGCACGCCATTGCACATCTGCATGCACAGGCACTGGGGCTAACCAGAATCCGATTCTAGGTTCAGAGGACTCTAGTAGTCCGTGCATCACTCGCACAGGAACAGTGAGAGTTTTCTGAACATTCAAGTACTGGTCCCATACGTATTAGCAGTGAACTGAACGAGGTTTGACGGGTCAGACCCCACATATAAATTAAAACCGAGTCATGACCCGGATTAAGGCCACCTTTCAGGCTGCCCTGGGGAATGTAATGCAGATATCAGGAGCACATGGGAGTGCCATGGGGAACCATGGAAACTGCCTTAATTGATTAAGCCGATCGAGTTAGGACGACGATAATAATGCGAGAGGGCGAGGAGGAGTACAGCTTGTTGGGTTGTTTAGCTAGCCCCCACATGATATAGGAGTCCGTGATCTCACGCCCGCCCAAGCGAGAGACGCACCAGAGAGGAGAGGAGAGACGAGATGGGGTTGGTGGTGCGCGACCGGGACGCCTCACCGGCGCGAAACCGGGGCTAATTCGATAATTTTGTCCCCAAAAACGTGCGCGTGCATGGACCAGCGCGCGGCTTCCTTCCATGGGTCGCGCTCGCGCTCGCGCCCACCACCCGACGCGCGCGTCGCCGATGGCCTCGTCGCGGCGGTGCGTTTGGGCCAATTCCCCGCCTGGCCCTCGCGGCTTTGGGTGGTCCAGTTAATACTCCAGTGCCTCGAACAATTCCAAATCCCGCACGTTTTCCTCTCGGCGTTTGTTCGGCAGCGCGTGCGGCCGGCCGGTGTGGGCAGTGGGCGAGATGCTACCTATACGTTAGATCGTCAGAAGACCGACCACCCTACACGCCTACGCACCTGCAGCTAGAACGACGCACCATCGTGCATTATTTGCAAGTTGCGTGCGAGTGAGACCTTTCCGATCCAGTCACGACACGGAAATGTGAAGTGAAGTGAGTCGACCAAAGCGAGCGAACGAACGGCCGGCCGCACGCCGAAGCCCATGGCGCCGGGGATCTCTCATCTCTCCCTCCTACGCCGCAAAATCGGTGCCATGAAAGGGTGGAGCAGTTGACCTGATAATGGATTGCTTGCTTGCCCCAGTTTTGGCTATCTATCTACGGTGCTATGGCTAGGGCTAGCTGCACTGTACTCGGATCTTCTATAGGGCGGCGATGCGGACACCACTGGATGTAAATGCAGACGTACTACAGTATCCGTTCCATCACAGCATCTATCAACTTGCTTGCTAGCAAGGACCTATAGAGGCAAGGATCCCAGCTCACGCACCAGAGATTTTTTTAAATTTCGCTTGGCGATTGTAATTTTAAAAGAACAATTTCATTCCGGGAAACAGGCTTGGATGGGAGCTAATCTTGGAGGGATTTCACCTGCCTCAGGAGCAAAATCCCCCGTTTCATGGATCAATGGCAACCTGCCAAGCCTAGCAGCCTACGACGAGGCATTTATATTGCTTCAATCACGTAATTTATCCATCGACTCATGGAAGGAAGAGCATCCCAAAAGCTCAGTGGGGAAGAGAACATTTGGAATCTAAGTAGTACTAATTTTCTGGTCATCTCCTAAACAAAGGCCAACCCAGGCAACAGCCTATCTCTTGAAAACTTTGCCTCTTTTCGCCATTTTTAACTCGTTTTCGTCATAGTGGCTCTCCCATGGGGCACCATGAAAATGCTAGTACGCGGACACTTTACAGCATTTCAGTAGCCAGTGTAGTACTACATGCTGCCCTTTAGTTAGCTGGGTTAAGTAGAGATTACAGCCGATAATTGTACTTGAAACTGATAACATGCATGCTTGAACATCTTTTGCACTGCCACATAGGCAGGAACGCTGGGCCAGAGGCATGGAATTTGTTCAAAGTTATTCCCACACAGCAAAGAGACAGGGTAAAAGGTTGCAATTGTGATTTTTAAGGACAATATCTACAAAACTCTGACACACGGGCAGCTTTTGTGGGTATTTAGGAGCACTCTTTAGCATTGCTCATCGTCCTTTTCTCTTTTGTCACCGTTAACCAGCGAGAGGAACCATGTGGAGATAAATGCAAAAGGCAAAATGCACCATATAGCTCAATTTAATCAGCAAATTCTGGCATTAAAAAACCAGCAATTTCGATTACAAGTACACATGTTGGACTTGGACAGAGCCAACTTTTAATGCGTGAATCGAAAGGCCAAAATCTAGACCATCTATAACTCAGATCGAACGGTACATTTAGATAACTTCTTAAGCTTCAAAATACACAAAGATTTCTACTACCGAAATGGATCAGTTTCTTCTGATATTCGTTGTGCTAGTACAGCAGATGATGATGGCGGGGTGGCGCACGCGCGGGAAGGGAATATGGCCAAACCAGCTAGCGAGCGTGGCCAGAAACCTTTTCTTCCTTCTCGCAAAAAAAAAAGAGAAGCATTTTCTTCCGTTCGCTCTTTTTTAGTCCATACTCCCCACTTTCATGTTCCCTGCTATTTTTTACGATCCACTAGTGCTGTTAAAATATGGTCATGCTCACTGTTCGAAACGCAGGTTCCGATGCAAAAATGGAGAAGTTTGTGGCAATTTGTCGCTCTGGACGTCTGTTTTTCCAATGGTGGTTTGGTCGCCGTGCAGGAAAATGCGTGCTATTTGCAAGCTTGCGACGGGGAGGTCGGCATGTTTGCATATGGGACATTCCGGTTTATAAATTCATGTGCTCCGTAACACTTGCTATAATCTCACGGATCAATTTAAAACTTAAGGATGAAACATAAAATATTAGTATTTTATCTTTTTTTGTGTGTGGAAAATGCAAAATCAAACCTGTGTTAAGCAAGCAACAGTTTTAACAATCATTTTACTACTACTCCAGTTCCAGTAGTAGAAGAATTCTTCACGGATGTTTTACCTACTTCAGCTCCCATCGAGTTGTGCCACATTAATGCGAAGAAGAGACAAGGGGAAGAAAGATGTGGTCCTGATTGCGATTCTAACCTCCTAGCGAAAATAAATCCTCAGCGAGGGTTCTCCAACATTTTCACCCATCTTAACAGTGCAAAGGAATGGAGAATCGGACGGTGAGAAGAGGAGTCTAACCCGTGAGGCCCTCCTTCCCGGTAGAATTCCCTTCCCCGACTTGCCGTTTCTGGAATATTATCGGCAGCGCGCCCTGGCAGATTCCTTCTCGATATAATTTCACGGCATTAGTGGTAATTTTTGACGGCCCTTTTCAGATTCCGTTACGGATAACTCAAGATTTGGCAGAATGCGAGGGACAGGGGGCTGACGCGTCACTGCCTCCCCCACACGGCCACACGCCCAGAGAAGCCGCCACCCAGCAAGCTTCATGCCGGTTTCTTCCACTTCAGAGCGTACGGTCTTCAAAACCCCCACGCAGAAAAGCCATTTCTTGCAACGGAGTAATGAAACCAAAACACACGTTTCTGGCCCTCAAATCTAAAAGAAAATTAATTTATGCCTCGGGACTATTGAGCGTTTCAGTTGTACACTCCATGAAGTCTACAGAAAGCGACTTACAGCATGAAAGTAACTGATTTGATTCGAAGTACAGTGACTGGCCAGGAGTATCAAGTAAAGCCTCAGCCTTATAATTTGTTTTGTTCAGCCCTACTAGCTAACAACTGCGACAAATCTACTACTACTCACTCGATTCTCTTTCTCTACATAAGTAAGGACATGGACCATGAACAGATGTACACCGTATACCGTATAAAGTACATCCTAGTATTAAAACCACATCATGTGGTACATCACGCAATCAACAAAACATTGACATTATGAACACTTTTTTACATTCGTATTTACAGAAATGGTCGTGCTCGGATTTTTTTTCTCAAAAATAACACCCCGTCCGTACGGCCATCATGCGGAGGCGCGCCCACCACATTGCCGTCGCCGCGCGCCCGCCATGTGTCCCCTCCCAATTTGCGTTAGGGTTCGACCGATAATCCGCAGATTTTGTAATATTTTTAAAATATAGCAAATTAGTTCAAAAAAATGAAATTTTACGTGAATGCTTGTAACACGGTCTACTTTCTTGTATAATTTTTTCTATAATTTTCCTCATTCTGATTTTATGTAAATGTTCCTAACACTGATTAGGATTTCAGTTTTGGCTGTGGTAGTGGAATTTTTTAAATATAGCAATTGAGTTCAAAAAATTATAAAATTTTACGTGGAGACTCCAGACACAGTGTACTTGCTTGTGTAAATTTTCTATAATTTTATTCTTTAAGATTTTTTCTCCCAATTTCATATAAGTGTACTGTTTGCACAGATTTGTAAATGTAGAAATGACGTCCAAAAATTATGATTTTTTTAGGCTCCTCACGCAGTGGACTTGATTGTGTACTGTTTTGACAATTTGATATGTCTAAAAAATGAAGGATTTAGGTCACGAAGATTAGGAATGTAGGTTTCGAAAATTAGGGTTTCATGATTTCATGTGATTTGGACTGTGTGGAAAAAAACTGCATTGCAACTTCGTTGAAGACATCGATATACAATATGTTGCTTTCTAGAGACGTGCTTGTATGTAAACATCTTGTGTTATATTTTGGTGATATACATGTCTTGATAGCATAACATATTAGCGGTCTAGAGGAGGTTGTGAGATATTCCAAATATGCTATACTTTTTCCTACTTCTGGAAAACGATCTTTGGTTGATGAGATAGCCAACAGTGATTTTGACGGCGGGTAGGACTGCAATGTATGAATGAGCTCCACGTGAATTAGGGTTTGCAGAGCGAGGTCATGTCCTAATTAGGGTTTCATGGATTAGGGTTTGCAATGAAGTTGCAATGTACGTTTTCATACAAATAATTGTTGATATTTCAAGCATTACATGAAACATGTGCGGGTTTATTACAATCGGGATGAAGGAGGAGGGGTATTATCACATGCAACCTGATAAAATAGGACACTCTTTGTTTATTTATCAGTTTAATGTGGATGATGTTCTTTAATTCTGTATTGTACGACAGGAGTATGGTAGGCTAGAGAAGGTTGTGCACGAACCAACTGAGGGAAATACATGGCATGCAGATCATATAACGATCTACCGTAATGTCGGGACCTGAAAATGCATCTCAGGAACCCTCTGTGTTTTCCGAACTAGTCCCAGATCAGTAGCTAGCTCACACAGGAAACAGTGATGAAATACCATCTATTTATTCGATTTAACTAAAAAGATCTCAAAGTAACAAATAATAATAATAACTGGATCTTATGGTCAACGTTTACTTAACTTGCCACGCAGGGCTAAAGAAACAAATAAACTATTACAGCGGAACAAAACTCTTCAAATGGCCAATCAACATGCCCACAGGTAATCAAGTGGAGAACGCATCCTAATCCGCAAAACCTTCATAGTCCTCCTTCTAAAAGAACTCTTGGGCAGCTTGATATTCTTCAACTGCTGATTAAACAGAGGGCACAAGCTATGAGTACTTTTAAATGTACTCAGCAAACCGTAGGGAAATGTATGCAAATAGTATCATGCACTACCGACAAAGGTTAGTCAGATGGTTCTTTTGCGTAAAGCAAAGATTTACGATAAATACAATAAATAGATTGAAATGCGTAGTTGAAAACAATAATAAATAATTAAACAATTTCTTTGAAACGACTAGTGAACTTCCCATTCACTTCCCAACCCAAACCAAAGATAAGTGAATCCCCTATTCACCAATCGACACAACCCACCAAGTGAATGACATGTTCACCAAACAAACATTATATTTATTAAGTGAACTTCCCATCGACACTCCGACTCATTTTAAAGAAACTCTATCTCCCGTGTGAAATCCCCGAGCACGTCTATAACCGCGGACACGGCTATTTGAATAGTTTTACACTCTGCAGAGGTTGTACAACTTTCCCCACATGACACGACTTCTCTAGTTTGTTCGGCATATATCTATGCCACCGCTCACTACCTTAGGTAAGCAGTCTAGAGCACGCGACAAGGCCTTTACAAAGCTCCTTCTTAACCCAGTTCTGCCCGCTAAGATTTCAACACTGAATGCCTTTCCCGACCAGACAGGGCCCCCCCTCTTGCGCCTGTGAGAATACGTTTCCCATAACTCACGCCTTCCACGACAGAACCGAAATCAAGACATTGCTAATTAGTTAGCCAGGTCCGTCCCATACCAGACTACGGTTAAGGCTCAGTTCAATGGCGCACAGGATTAAGTCCTTGACAAATTACTCAGGCGAGACTACCACAAACCCAATCCATGTTAAACCCGCACCCCCACTATCCACCAACCATTCGCCCAAGTGAAAACCTTTTTGTTTAACCAAGACCCATGACTCCCCCCGTCATGGTACCCACAAATTTTAACAAGAGTGGCTCTCCACCACGATTCCATATACCATTAAGTCAAGATTAATCATTATGACACATGTGATGATAAACCCATCGTATCTAAGCTGAACTAAGCATTAATACGCTACCCATGTTGGCAATATGAATATGTCAAACTAAAATTACCCACGCTAGGGTGACAAAGGATTCATGGCATTCAAATAATCAAAGGAGGCATAATGACAATAGGTAATAACTAATCCCAAAATAATTTGTATAAAAATAGCATGCAATTGTATAAAACAATATACTTTTGAAATCATAGGTTCAATATGATCAAAAGACTACAGCTTGCCTTGAAATAAATCTTGGGATTGATCTTGATCTTGGTAGACTCCTCCTTGCTCAAAGCTTCCCGAAAGTATCAACGTCTAATCGCAAACAAGGCAAATAAACCAAATAAATAAATAACAGAGGTAAAACAAACTATAAAAAATTAAATAAAAATCTCAGATAAATAGATCTTGAATTTAGATGAATTTAGGAATTTGAATGGACTCAATTGAAGTTCAGATGCAAAAGATATGGACTTTGGAAGATTGAAATCACATGAAATAATGAAAATCATAATTTCATGAATTTACTGAAATTTCTTTTCTAAAGGAAAAGGTAATTATGACATCGGGCTGACATCAGCAAGAATTATCAGCTGAAAAGATAAAAAAATAGAATTTATCAAGTAGGACTCACTGGTCATTGACTTGGTGCATGGTGGACTGGATCCATGGACCTTTTAGATCGAGTGGGTTTGGATCTGCCACATGGGCTGATGACGGGGATGCCACAGGGGCCAAAAAGGTGACATGGCTGCTGACTGGAGGTGAAGTGGCGCAAAGAGAGAAGGACAGAGAGGGAAGCTGAAGAAGATAGCCATGGCCGACGGCATTGAAGGTCCTCGGGTGTGGTAGAAACCGGAGATTGGATGGCGTCTGAAAGGATCCAAGGGAGCACCTGATTGAGGATGACACCAGGAACACCATGTAATGCTTAGGGTAGCTGGAGGTCGACGAGGGCGGCACTGCGACGATGATGACCGGCACCGAAGACAACAAGCGGCGGCGGGACACTCTGATGACAGGAAAGCAACAAGGAGGTAGAGAATCAAACGAGGGAACCTCGGGACACGCTTTGACGCGCAAAGATGGGCAGCAGGCTCACCAGACAAGTAGATTGGGACGGCGGCGGCGCGATCGGTTTTCGGACGGAGATGAAAACGGCGCAGCGTTGATCCTCGACCAATGACGACCATATCACGGTGTAGAACACGAGCTTGCGATTCCAACGGAGGTGACGGCGCAGCTTGGGATGCTTCAACGGCGATGCAATCTGAGGACGAACGGCTTCGACGGTGCTCGGTTCTTCAGCGAAATCCGACGTGAGTAGATCGAAATCGAGGACGAGGTTTTAGGGTTTCAAGAGAGGAGGGCGAGGCGATTATTTTGACATGCTCGGGCTTCTTAAATAGGCCCGGGGGAGAGGAATCTGAGGGAGTGCCGGCGGTGCACGCGTGCTGGACATGGACTCCAGAAGAGTCTTGCTCAAACACGAATGAAGACGACGACCACGCGCGCTTCAGAATGTCCCATGCGCAGGGACGCAAAGAAAAAAAAAAGGAAAGCTCGGGTTGGTTCGGTCGAAGAAAAAGCAAGAACTACTGGCTTTGCTTATTTCGTCTCGCAGGCACAGAAGCAAGGAAGCGGCGGCCTACTTGACTTTAAGCGCAACATGGGCTCGGTGGCACACGCAAGAAGAAGAAGGGCGGAGACCAAAGTCGGCCTGGTCAAGACGACAGAAGAAAAAGGAAACAGAAGCCTATAGGAGAAAGGAGGAGGGCCGAAAAAGAAAAGATGGGCTGGGCCAAGGAAAGAAACAGAAATTGGGCTGAAGAAAGGGGTTTCGGCCCAAAAGAAAATCTGAGATTTAATAATAGTTTTTCTTTTTAGAAAATAGCATAAACTCCAAATAAAACTTAGAAAATAGCAAATGCACTCAGATAAATTCTAGAAAAATCTAGAAAATATATCCAAGCACATAAAATCCAAATAAAATAATTTTCCAAATAAAATAATTTTGATAATAGTTGATGTTGACATTAATCACATTAAATTGTTTTTGAACTCTGAAAATTCTAATTAAGCTTTTAACTTTACCAGAAAAATCCAAATGGTTATTTTTCTTTTAAAACTTTAAAACAAACCAAATTTTTGGGATGTTACATGTAACCTTCAACTTGTGTGCGTTTCGAAGGCTACGATACATCGTTATATGATCTACACGCCACGCATTTCGCTCAGTTGATTCATGCGCAATGTTATCTGGCCTGTGGTACAATACAATATTAAATAATATCATCCATAGAAAACTGATAAATTAACAAAGAGCATCATATAGCATAAAAAAATAGGTGTGTGCAACTAGTCTCTACAGCAATCTCTTTTCTTGCTGAGCTCACCTCATCACATAGTAGCACCTTCGATGCATGTTCAAGGCACAAAACATGACCATTATCCTATAGCATAAAAAATAGGCATGTTATATCATTACAGTAGTGATGAGAAATAGACAATTTTGAAGCACGATTGATTTCTGACTCTAAATTCATAACAGTAGGAACTAAAAGACTTCAACAGATCACCTCGGACTTGATAGACGCAAATGATTCGATTGTATTACTTGACTGATTCTAAATAAATGGCAAAAGGCACATTCATCTTCAAATACGTTGACTGGTGTTTGCAGTCCCTTCAAGCCAGTAGCACCTTCGTTGTTTTCCTATGACATAACAAAAACGTAGCAAGGATGTCAGTGCACCATATAGTGAAGAATGTAGCAAGGATGTAAATTATGCATAACTCATACAAGTTTCGCTGTACATAAGAAAACAAGGCGGAGAAAACATTACATTACGACACCGAATAACGACTAGGCGTGCTCGGTCTGTTGGGACAATCCTTCACTGAGTGCCCATAGGTCTTGCATATTCTGCACTTGCTTGTGCGACTAATACTGGTACGTTGGCTGACATCTATGTCATTCTGAAAGTGCTGTGTCTGCCATCGCCCCTTCGCTGTTGTCCTTAACTCCTTGTTTGGGCCCCATTGCACCATGTCCGGCCAAAGATCCTTGTACTTCATTTCCAGGCCATACGAGTGAAACTCCGCACTCCATGTACCGAAAAGGTGCTGCATGTCATGATACTCGGAGATGTACGGCGTACACATCTGCCTTATTTGCGCACACGCCTTGTACACGTGCGAGCATGGCTTGTGCAGGAGCTTCGGCTTGTTGCAGGTGCATGTCGCCACATCACTCAGGGTATATGCCTTTTTCCTTTCCCTCCGGCATGATCAAGGACGATTTCGCCAAGCTCGATCTCAGATTTCCTCCCGAGGCCATCGACACCTTGATGTCGTGTATCTGGGCCTTGTGACCTTGTCCATCTTTTGGTCCATGTGCCTCTGCATATTCTCGGACCACTGCCTACCTTACTCCACCTGTCGTTTGGCTGCGGTGGCTCTATTGACGAAATAACCAACAGTGCGAGTCCATGTCTCCTCGATGATCGTGGTGATAGGGAGGCATCGCACACCTTTCAGGATGATATTATACACCTCGGACATGTTGGTCGTCATAATCCCGTACCTCACACCGTCTGTGTCATAGAGAAGGGACCATTTTTCTAATTCAGGAGCGTGACCATTAATCCACTCCAATAAACTTATGGCACTGCTGGGTTGCTCTCCCTCCAATACCTCTGGAGTGGACTCCCTTGTATGTCTCATAGTCCGGTGTACGAGGTCTGTCCAGATGGAGTCAAACTTCCGCCTCTAGTTCTGTAGACATAATACCTTGAACGTCTTCATGACATCCTGATTGCGGAATCGCTTGAACAAGTTAGATGCAAGATGCCTCAGGCACCACCTGGATTACACGTCGTTCTACTGGTAAGGGGGAGGGGGGCGTCCCATGATGCATGGTGTTGATGGCCGCCAACAACCCAACATTGTGGTCTGTGATAAGCATACGTTGGACCGGTCTCCCACCACCGTTGTCTTCACGTTCGATAGGAACCACAGCCAACCGGATGTGTTCTCGCTCTCCACAATGGCAAATGCCACAGGGAGAAGCTAGTCTTTCGTGTCGGCCGCCACTATGGTGAGGATGTTGCCCTTGTACCTCCTCGTGAGGAAAGTGCCATCCATCGTCATCACGTGACGACAGAACTGGAAGCCGCCGATGGCCTGAGCGAAAGTCCAGAACACCCGGTCCAGTATGAAGCGGTTGGGCCATTTCTCAGCATCTTCCCGCTCAAGCTTGTTTATGTATGTGTCGGGGTTTGATTTGGCAATCTGGTGAAGTAATCTCGGCACAAGGTTGTACGCCTCTTCGTATGTCCCATATATGGACTCGATTACCTTCTGCTTGGCTTGTCGGACCTTGCTGTAGCTGACTGGATAGCCAACCTGATTGGTGTTTTTTGACATCAGTAGCTTGGGGGAGACAGACACATCCGCTGCAACTAGGTGCTTGATGAGGTTCTCCACATATGTGGAAGTCATGTTCTAATGCTGCTGCAGGGGCTCGCTAAGCTCGCAAGTATGGTCGGTCACTGCCTTATCATGAATACCGAGCCAAAGATCTTTGCTCGGTGAGCACTGACCTTGCCAGGACAGTCTTCCACCACACACCTCACTGCGTAATGTCTGGGGTTGGACCGATACACTCAGTACACATGGCTGATGGACAAGGCGTACCGTGCTATAGCTTGTTGCACGGTCTCCTTGCTAGGGAAGCGCTACCCTACTAAGAGGGACTTGGCATCAAACCCCCAGTGGGAGCCATCTTCTTGCGACAGTACAAGCGAACGCACTGCGACATCATCAAGTCTCGATGCCACGTAAGGCACTTCCAATGACACAATTCCTGCTGGACCACCTACCGGTGTAAGGCCATCATCGCTACTATCCGAAGCTTGGTCGGCGCCCTCATGACTCCAACCCGAGAGCCTGGTCCGGTAGATACTCGTGGCAGTCAATGCGGGCCGACCACCACGATTCCACCCCCTCATTTCACACAAAATTATGTGCGGGACAATCCTTTGAGGCAGCACGTTCCGTGCTGCCGTCTTCAGGCTCGGGCTGCGCTTGCTCGCTTGTAGAGGCCCCGGCATCATCAAGGTGGCCCGATGCCCTGGGTACGAAATTCATGTACACCATTGACCTCCCGTAAATGGCTGCCTCGGGCTGAGAGGCAATTCGCATGTATTGGCTCCATGCTATACTTCTAGCCACCTTAACGAGCTCCCACACATCATTCGTACAGGTGATCCCCTAATCACAACTTTCTTCTTTGTTGCCTCCGCGATGAAGTCCCTCCGAATGCAACTCTGAAGCTCGTGAATATTCATCGCCGAGCCCTCCGCCGACCACCTGCATCGGCATCTCGACAGTCCAACCCGCCGTCCTACCTGCATAAGACCATCACCATAAAACACATACAAGTCTTGCATGTTCGACATTACCTAAAACCATAACAACCCCATCCGTGGTACATATGTGTAATTAGATACGACAAATTGCATGCAAGTGATGGATTACAAATGTGTAATTAGATACGACTAATTATTTAGCACTAAACTAATTAACAAAGACTAAACTAACTAATTATGACTATTTAATTACCACTAAACTAACTAATTGCAACTGATTAATTACCACTAAATAAATTACGAGTAGTTAATTCGCACTAATTTAATATGCGGGACTGATAACCACTAAACTAATTACGACTAATTAATTAATTACCAGCGAACTAACTAGTTACCTCTAAACTAATTAATTACCAGTAAACTAACTAATTAGTAACTAGTACACTAACTAATTTTGATAATAATGACAAAAGCATCCGACAAATTACCTGCCCTTCGGGGTAAGCTATCAAAAAATGCCGAGCGACGACCAGCAAGCAAATATTTGATCTGAAAAAAAATTAATTATATTAAGTTCTCTGAGTTCTCAGTGACGAGCGCTAGAGCGAGAAGCGAAACACAATTGGGATGAGCGAAGAGCTACGAGATTTCGATATTTGTAGCCGAGCGAAGGAGGAGCCACTGTGTTCGCGCCGAGAATTTCGGATACGTTGTCTACACGCAGCACTGCGTGAAAGGGGGGACAACCACGAGGAGTTGACAGATGTGTGGAGGAAGGAGGATGGATGGTTCAATATGTGGCCACCGAAGGGGTGACACGTGGCGGGATAAAATGAGTACACTTAAATAAAATTGCGAGGTAAAATCAGAACGAGTAAAATTATGGAACAAATTACACAAGAAAGTACACTGTGTGAGGAGTATTCACGTAAAATTTCATAATTTTGCTAATTTACTATATTTTAAAAATGCTACGAAATCCGCGAATTATCGACCGAACCCTAACCCTAATTGAGAGGGGACACGTGGCGGGTGGCGGGGCTACCACATGGCGGCCGTGTGATAGCCTCACCGCACGGCAGTCGTGCGGCAATGGTGACATGGCGGGCACACAGCGCCTCTGCATGGTGGCCGTGCGGACGGGGTGTTATTTTTGCCAAAAAAAAAATCCGAGCGCGACCATTTCTGTAAATATGATGCAAAAAGTGTTAATACTGCAAAATTTCTTCCCCAATCAACTGACCAAACCCTGCATCCTTTTGTCCGGCCCTTGATGTCGCCGTACGCGTAGGGTACATCTGAGTCGGGGCGTGTACGTATGCTTGTCTCCGTAAACAATAGCTCGGCGCATGCATACAGCTAGGCTAGGCCATCCCTCATTGAGGTTTTGGACTAAATGGCACTGTTCTGCGGTGTATTTGTGAATGTGGCTCTTCTCGTGCGATATTTGTAAATATGGCAATCCGAACGAGCCTCACGCTACCACGTGCGCAATTCCGCACGACCACCGCCCGGATGCGCCTCCTCCGCACGACCACTACCCGGACTAGCGTGTCATGCATGCACGCAAGCCCTCCTCGCTCGAACCTCACTCACGCGTGCCCATCACCATCCATCATTTCCCTATCGCCATCACCTTTACCCTTTATTCTCCTCTCCGTCGCATCCTTGTCTGCAGATGCATGCATGCAGGCGTCGCACACGGGAGGGAATCTGATTCCTCCCACAGCGGCTATAAATTCCGAGGCGACGATGATTTCTTTTCTCATTCTCGCTCGCTCACTCGCTTTCTCATCCTCGTTCATTATGTCGATTTCGTTTTCACAGACGATTAAGCACTATTTGTAGCCGTTATTAGCAGGTAATTTTTTTTCCTCGTATGCAATTTCTTTATTAATTGTGTGGTTAGTAAATTAGTTGTAGTGAAATATTTGTAGTTAATTAGTTGTACTTATTTAGGTGTACTTAATTTACTCGCTTTCAAAATTTTGTAATAAAACTTGTGTGAATTTATTAGTCATAATTAATTAGTCAGTAGTTAAATTAATCTTACATAATTAATTAGTTGTAATTATTCGTATAGTTAATTAGTTACTTAATTAATTAGTCGTAATTACTTAGTTTTACTCAATTATTCAATCGTAAATAGTTAGTTGAATCAAGTTTTAATTAATTAGTCATTATTAATTAGTCATAATTAATTTAGTCGTATTTTATCGACGTAATTAATTAGCCATCATTAATTACTCCTAATTAATTTAGTGGCCTTAGTAAGTCGTAATATTTTTTTTGTTATTAATCTATGGTAATAAATTTTTCATAATTATTTTATTACTATTTAGTTCATCGTAATTAATTAATTTAGTCGTGAATAATGTAGTTGTCATTTTGTAACAACAGCTCATTTGTGGTAATTAATTAGTCCTAATTAATTTAGTCACAACTAATTTAGTCTTACTAATTTAGTCGTAATTAATTTGGTTGTAGTTAATTAGTGTACATTAATTTGTTGTCTGTATTTATTTGTAATTTTAAATTTCTAGTAATTTATCGTCATTATCAATTTTTTTCACTAATAATCTGTCTCTTCCATCTCTTGCAAGCCACACCTCTACCGGAGCTTTTGGAGAACCCTTCTACAACGAGAATCACCGGTGCAAGTCGTGGATCACCGAGGACGCGGATGGCCCTCCACCCCTGGTGCTTCAGTTCGGGAGGGATTACTGGCAGCTGGACGCTCGCTACGTTCTAATCCTTTAGGACACGAGATTGTTGCCCTTTGTGTGGGTGCTCTCCGTCAGACGTCACTTCACCTTGGACGGCAGTCTACTGTCAGCACTTGTCGACAGGTGGAGGCTCGAGACGCACACCTTTCACTTTCGGTGAGGTGAGATGACGGTCACTCTCTAAAATGTCTCATTCTTGACCGGCCTCCGATCCGGGGTGAACCACTTGTTCTAGGCTGTCCGCCGATGGACTTGAAGGCCAGGTTGGGGCATCGGTTTGGCATACCTGTCCCGGACAGTGCCTGTGGCATCCCTCGGACTTGGCTAAGACATTTCAGTCAATGCCTAGAGGATGCACCTAATGAGGTTGTTAGGATGTACCTCATCGCTTACCTTCTTCATCTCTTTGGTTCGGCCCTGTTTCCCATCATACAAGGCGATTGGGTGTACCCTAGCTTCGCCTCAGATCGCCGAAGTCTTTGGTAGACGGAGGTCGGGCGATGACTCAAGATGCCTAGGATTAGCCGCCCTTGCACCACATATAGGGGTTTGTGCGTCACAGTCACGACAACCGTGTGAAACCAAGCTTTATCGTCTGCTACATGCTCCTACAGCTATGGAGTTGGGAGCACTTTCCTGTTGGGCAGCCCTCCTTCGAGAAAGCAGTGCACTTGTACCCCGAGTTGCAGGACCCACTGGTGGACTTTTGCCCAGTTACGTTGGGCCAAGGACAGACCGGCAAGGTGCTACTCATTATTCCACAACGAGTTCGAATCGTTGCACGACAACGATATCATATGGGCTCCATGGAGCCCAAATTTCGTGGACACGGTATCGCCACATGGGCTATCCGTGCAATGCACGCAGGATGCCGGATTATGGACGATGACTTGCCACCTGAAGTTTGCACATATGGTGGAGCCTTATGCATCGCACCGCGTAATGCGATAGTTCAATTTGTACCAGCTTGTGCCCCTTCCTAACGACAAAATCCTGCAGCGATCCATCCACTTGTGAGTCCAACTCCATCCAAGTAATATTTACACTTCATACCTATTTCCTCTGTTCTAACATCAATCCTCCCGAATGCGCCTAATCGAGGGTGGGCTTAAGATGTCGAGGATCGACAAGGCCCCAAGATGAGCCAATCGAGGGCGGACCAGCATGTTGAGGACTAACAAGCAGTCCAGCATGAGCGTGATGACACCGTAAGACACTTACAACCTTTGGTCATTTCATTGATGATATTTGTACTATTTGTTGTGAACCAGTTTTGTCTCTCACTTCGCTTGGAATATTGCAGCAAGATTGGAGATCGACATCCGCAAAGACAGAGCACACCGTGACCGGGTTCTTGAACACTTTGAAGTACATCTTCGCGGAGTTGAAAAATGTAATAAAGAACATGAGCTATGGTCGTTCGAGAGACGACGTCCTACACACTGCGCACCGAGTGGGAGGACCGTACTCACCTGCTAAGTCAGCATGGCCAAGTCAGACCGGCAGGCGTCATAGCGCTCCCCGTTAGTCATCCGCGCTCTAGATTGACGGGGAGGTAAGTTATGTACAAATTTATGTTTTGTTTTCTTATTACGCGTTAGGTTTCACTAACATCATGTCGTTCTCCAGCCGCGCGTCCATTGAGATGCATCACTTCGCCGTCTGCATTCTCAGCACTCAGATTGGCACTCCCCCTCGGTCATATGCACTTCACATTAGGGAGGTACGAGATGTTTAATTTACGTGCTGAGTATTTATTTCGCCTAACATCATTCGGTCTTGCAGCCTTTAGTTGACCGTGGAGGTGATGGTCATCCGTCCATTGATGAGGATACGGGCCTCCCTACTGCTGCCAGGGAGTAGTACATGGTGCCAGGGTTTGGACCGTGGAACCTAGGGCACCCACCCCTATAGTATGTTGACCAGTATGGAGTACCGTACGAAGGGAAGAGCTCCTTCGGAGTCGCTAGTACGTCGCACGGTCAAAGCCAGAGTTCCCCCACACCGAGGAACTTGCAGACAGCGTATCTAGGGGAGGACAATCCGGGCGTGGATTTGTAGATATGTTCATTACTGACATGACTACAGGTGGCAACCAGTTTGGCATAACTCAGCTGGATGAAAATGACGTTGGACAGAGTAAGCTTATTGATGCACCTCCGCCCACTCAACGGTCTCTGTACCCCCCGATCTGATACGCGCTCTCCGGACCGGCTAACGTATTCCACAGGACATGCTCGACGCAAAACGAGGATGTGCATGCAGACGCAGACGTAGCGAGCGGAGAGTGGCTCAGATGAGTGAACCATATTGTATCCTGTGTGTAACTGCACTATGTATATGGTATGCATTTTTGTTGTGCTATATTTATATGCATATTTTGTATGTTATGTGCTTATTGTTGGAGTAAACCAGTTCTAGACTAACATGAAATCAGAAAACAACGAGGTTCACATGGATTCATGAAAGCACGATAGTTCGAACATAAAATCATAAAATCTGAAAAAGAAAATTGACACCATTTTAGAATGCACGCGCAACTTTTTTTGGAATCGGGAAAACGGAGGATCGAAACTAGTCTTCATGGCGCAATAGCCCCTTCCCTTTGTCTCGGGACTGCCCACAGTGACGGTGAGTGTCGAATTCATCCATGTAAGTAGACCGTATGGCCGAATACATAACCAAGATGTAAATTGTACATGACTCACCTCTTCGATATCGAATATGCCTGGGCGACTGGAAACGCTACGACGGCCATTGGTCCCGATAGTAGGAGCCTTCCCCTTATCTCGGGACTACCCGCATCAGTGGCGTGTGTCGAAGTCCTCCATGTTCTGCGAGACGGGATGGACGATTGCATGATGTTACAACAACGAAAGGCCAAATACATAATCAGGCTGCAAAATGTACATAACTCACCTCTTTGATAATGGAGTGCACCCGAGCGATGGGAGAAGCTGCGACGGCTACCGATCTCAAGAGCGTGAGCCTTCCGTTGTTCAACGTCTTGCCGTGCCCAACAGAATCGCCTTCCTATTGGGGGGTCCTCCACCACACCCAGCTGTCTTGGGTTCGTCCGGTGCATTTTCAATAGGGTCCGGTACGTAAGGTTTCTATCGCTGGAAGATCTCGGCTCGCATCGCATAGTTTAACCTGTACTTCTGCTCGATGAATGCCCTATCATACATATCCGGGCCATCAGTCCATTGGAAGAAGTTGCAACGCATCTCGGGCTGCCATTACACGCACATGGAGTTAGAAAATTGTGGAATTCAATGTAGGTTGTGAAAAACGATGTGTGCGTAAGATTCTCTTACGAGGACGTTCCCACACGTGTAGTACACCCAGGCGGCGGTGGCTGGACGTGTCGACTGAATGATCTTTGCTGGCTGTTCGTGCACACATTGCGGGCGTGGAAGCTCTGGTGGCACCGGGGCATCCTGTAATACCCTATATAATTAAGATAGAAAGAGAATAATTTAATAGAAAAGGTTAAGAGGAGGAAGTAGGCTGCTAGCCTAGGGCCCAATCTGAGTTCATCATAAACTTGGCAAGAGGAGGCCCGTGTAGCTGGCACATAAAAGGAGAAGGGGGAAGGCAGCCGGCTCTAGCTCCCTTCCCTGTTGCTCCCAAAACCCTATTCGCCCCATCGACTCCCCAAGCCGCCTCCCCATTCTATTCCTTCTCCAGCGCCCCTCCAAGATGGCCTGTTCCTCGGCGCGCCTCCTCCATGGCGCTTTTCCTCTAGCGCTGCCCTGGGCCCGCACTTCTCTGTCTGCCTGATGACGGTCACCGCCTCCACCAGCCTCGCCACGCCTAGGGCTCGCTCGCCTCCTCCGCCCGGGTTTCGGCCGCCTCCGCGCCAGCTTCGCCAAGATCAACTTTGCCTCTCGCCCGTGGCTCGCCGCTCTCCGCCAGCAGCCGCCAAGACGACGCCGCTTGCCCTATGGCTTGGCGTCTCCGCCGCAGCTTCGCCCGCATCAGACGACGCCGCCCCGGTTGGCGCCTCTTCACGCCGACGCCGTTTTGTTGGCGCTGAAAAGGCGTCAGGCCGTGGAGGGGACACACCGCCACCAAGCAAATTACCAAGGAGATCCAACCGATCGATTTTTTTGTTGAAGTCGATCCCGACTTCCTTGGATTGATTTCACTTTGATCTGGTCATTTTATAACTCGTGAGCAAACAAACTAAATCTGTATGCCGCCAAGGTCGACACCAAGTAAGAATCTCGCCCTTGTTTCGTTAGGGAGGAATTCCGTATGGAGTTAAAGGAGAAGAACCCCAAGGATGAGCCTGTTGCTGCTGTTGCCTGCAATTGCCGCACTTCCTCTGTTGATGGCATAAGCTGGTGGTACTTTCATCAGCATTCCAAAGCCTCTAGCATCCTATGTTGGAGTAGCAGTCCTAGAGCTAGTTGTGGTGAGTGTGGTTGGAGGTGGGTGGTCTTGGCTTATATTTTGCTGTTATCGTTTATGCATGAAGGATGAACTGAGACTAGTGGACTGTGTTGCCTTTGTGAATTCTATTTGTAGTAACCAGAAATTTCAGATAATTGCTGATGTTAATTGTGCATTGTAATTGTGAGAACCCTCTGTGCTTTTAGGGGTATAGCCTGATTATCATGCCATACTGAATCATTATTGCGACGGAGTGAATAACAACAGTGATGTAGTTATGGTTTGGTTTGTAATGTCCAGCTCCGTAAATACTCTACCTTGATGATATCGTTGTCCGTAGTACCTTCTTACTTTAGCTATATATATATATATATATATATATATATATATATATATATATATATATATATATATATATTGGTTTATTTTGCTATCGCTGCCTAAGGCGATTGTGATCTATAGGACCCTTTTTCGTGGCGAAACGGCATGCTGCATGAAGCTAGATCTTCAGGTGAATCTCTTGGTTGATGTTGTGGAGGGGCAATATATAGTATATCCTACCTCCCCGTATATGCTATGTGGAAATAGAGAGGTATTGAACACTTGGCGAGTTAAATTAGTGAGTTGATCATTTGGATTGATTCCTTTTACTTGTGCTGATTGATGCTTGGTTGTTGCGCATGTTTGATGGTGTGGTACGTGAGTTGCTATTTGCTTATGCATGAGGGGAAGGGTGGTGGTGGTGTTTTTGCTGTGGCTAACATTGAGGTGGTGGCGAACCCCAAGGCTAGAGTTTTTCATCGTTGTCTTCCGTCTCACGGTTGAGGCAAGTACAATTGATCTGTCTTGTTTGTGGTTTGTTTTACTTGATTGATGAATACGAAATGGGTAATTTTGGTACTCCTCGTCTCCCTTCATTGTTGTTATACCCTGATTCTTCGATAATGTGTTTACGTTCAACATATACATTCGTTCTTTCTTTCGTGTTCACCACTGAAATGGGTAGTGAAGTCTCGTCATTCCAACATGGACAAGTACTTGGATGTTTCTTATAATTAGAAAATGTTGAATGCCCGATGTTGGTATTGTACTTCTAAGATCTATGTCATTATTTAATGTTCATGTTCCCTCCATCTGTGTTACCTTCATGATTATAGAGCAAGTCTTTTCAATATTCATATTACATTCCATGCATCCATTATTCATGTTTCATCCACGGAGTGGATTAAAAGGACCCATCAATTCCAAAGATGGGTACGTAAGACCCACCATTCCAATGTGGGCGTTTGGGACACCAGATGAAACGCTCTTCATACGGATTTGGATCCTCGCATTTTGTTAAATGCGGCTTAGGTGAACACCGACGGTGTGTCACTAGCAATACCGTATATGCATGTGTGTAGTCCCTTCATTTCATCCAAGTCATACATTCCATTCAATCAAATATTCGCTCGTGATTTATTTCACGCCTTCAATGATGTTATCATGAACATGGATGTTGTATGTGCAATTTATTTACTGTACTTGCTGAGTCTCGGACTCACCCTTGCATTGTTTGTTTATTTTAGGTGATTGCTGACGATGGTCCTATTGGGAGGGAGTAGACACTCACACCCGTCCACTTCACCATACTCCAAATTAATTAATAGAGATTGATTCTATCATTCATTCGATAATTAATGAACTGTAATAAATAAATTTGGCTGTGGTTGATAACTTCTTCCCCATTATGATTTGTTGAGTACTGCGGATGATCTTCGATCAACCTTTTGATTTAAATGCTTGAATCTTGAATATATTCTTATGATGTTCATGTTACTTAGTGATTCCTTTATTGACTTGTTATATATGTCTGCTGGAACCTCCGGTATAGCTAACTATACAGGGGAGGTTCTGTTGAAATTTAGAATTTTTATCTTCCGCTTTAGTTGTGTTAGCTTGTTAGTTTAGTAGCATTCCAAGCTCCTATCGGACTGGGGTGTTACACATCCTTCATTGAAAAATACGAGTAGGGTTTAGCCCTCTTCGCAAGCCACTTGCGCTTCTGTAATATCTTCGCATAAAAGTTCGCCGACAAGTCTGACATATTCTAGGTCGACCTAATGTTTTGCTGTTGCGCAAAAAACAAGGGCGAGTCAGTTCAAAACAAATATAATGTCGAGATACGTATACGTCAAGAAAGAATGGCATAAAGATATGCACAAATATGAGCAGACTACCCATTTATATGACATGATGGTCCCCGTATAGACGAACAATACAATAAATTACAACACTAAGTGACGACTAGGTGAGCTCGGTCTATTAGGCCAATTCTTCATGGAGTACCCAAGAGTCTTGCATATCCTGCACTTCATCGTGCAGCTCAGGCCCCCATGCTGGCTGTCATCCATATCATTCCAGAAGCGCCACGTCTGCCATCATCCCTTTTCAGTTGACTTCAAGGCCTTGTTCAGCCCCCATTGCACCCTGTCCGGCCATAGATCCCTATAGTTCATGACCAAGCCATAGGAGTGAAACTCTGCACTCCACGTACCAAATAGGTGCTGTATGTCATAGTACTTGAAGATATATGACGTAGACATCTACCTCATTTGCACACATGCCTTATACACATGTGACCATGGCTTGTGCAGGAGCTTTGGCTTGTTGCAGGTGTATGTAGCCACATCACCCAGGATGCATGCATGTTTTCTTTCCCCCTGGCATGACTGTTGACATATTTTTACCACAGCCTGATCTCGTACTTCCCTCCTAAGGCCATCGATCACCCGAATATCATGCATTTGGGTCTTCTGCATCTTCTGATCCATATACCTCTGTATATCCTCGGACCACTACTTCCCTTCTTCCAGTTGTCTCCTCGCTACAGTGGCTCTATTGACGAAGTCCGTGTGAGTCCATGTCTCCTCAACGATCACGGTGATAGGGAGGCACCGCACACCTTTGAGCACTTTTGTACACCTCGGACATGTTGGTTGTCATAATTCCGTACCTCTCACTGTTTGTGTCATAGAGTAGGGACCATTTCGCCAACTCAAGAGCGTAGAGATTAATCCACTGCATGAAACTTATGCTGCTCCTAGATTGCCCGCTCGTGGCCTGCTCTCTCTCTTGTGCCTTCGGAGGGGACTCCCTTATATGCCTCGTAGTCCGATGTTCGAGATCTGTCCAGATGTACTCAAACTTTCGTCTCTGGTTCTGCAGGCATAATGCCTTCAACGTCTTCATAAGTTTTTGACTACGGAACCATGTGAAGAAGTTCAATGCAAGATGCCTCATGCACCATCGGGTTTCTACGTCGTTCCATTGGTGCGGGGGGTCCATCCCATTCTGCATGGTGTTAAGAGCCGACAACAACCTAGCATTATGGTCTGTGTAAGGCATACGTTGGGCCGGTCTCCCATAACCGTTCGCTTCACATTCGCCAGGAACCACAGCCAACTGGGCAAAAGCAACTGGGAGAAGTTGGTCATTCGCATCGGCCGCCACTGCAATGAGAATGGTGCCCTTATACCTCCCCGTGAGGAAAGTACCATCCATCGTGAGCACAGGACGACAGAACTTGAAGCCCTCTATGGTCTGGGTGAAAGCCCATAACACATGTCTAGTATGAAGTAGATGGGGCCTCCATAAGTATCTTCACTTTCAAGCTTGTTTATGTACGTGTCGGGGTTTGCTTCAGTAATCTAGTGAAGCATTCTTGGCACAAGGTTGTACACCTCTTCATATGTCCCGTACATGGATTCGATAACCCTCTACTTGGCTCGTCGGACCTTGCTGTAGCTGATTGGATAACCAACTAGATTGGTGGCTTCCAACATCAGCATCTTATGGGAGACAGACACATCCTCCACAACTAGGTGGCTGATGAGGCTTGCCACATATGCAGAAGTCATGTTTCGTTGCTGCTGTAGGAGCTCGCTAAGCTCGCAAGTGTGTTCGGCCACCGCCTTGACCACAGAGACCGAGCCGAAGAACTTTGCTTGGTGAGCGCTGACCTTGTCAGGGCAGACATTTTACTATGCACTTCACTGCATAATGTCCTAGGTTAGACCGATGCACCCGGTACACACAACTGATGGATAAGGCGTACCGTGCTATAGCTTGTTGCATGGTCGTCTTGCTAAGGAAGTGCTGCCTAACTAAGAGGGTGTCGGTGTCAAACCCCCATTGGGACCCTTCTTCTTGCGGTAATATGAGCGAATGCACCATGATATCATCTAGTCTCGATGCCATATAAGGCACCTCCGATGACACAATTTTGTCTGTTGGATCACCAGCCAGGTGTGCGTCCTCATCGCTACCATCCGAGCCCAGGTTGGCGTCCTCTTTGGACTCCAACTCGAGAGGCTGGTCTGGTAGATACTTGTGGCAGTCAGTGCGGGTCAACCACCATAGTTCCGCCCCCTTATTTTGCACAAAATTATGCGCAAGTCTTCCCTCCGAAACAACACATTTTGGGGCCACCGTCTTCAAGCTCCGCCTGTGGTTGCCTGGTTGCCGAGGCCCAGACATCATCAAGGTTTCCTGGTGCTCTGCGTATGAAGTTCATGTACACCATCGGCTTCCCATATATCGTCGCCTCGGGCTCGGGCTGGGAGGCAATCTTCATGTACTGGCTCCATGCTACACTTCTATTTACCTTGACCAGCTCCCACACGTTCTTCCCTCCCCTATTCGTGCAAGTGATCCCCTCGATGATAAGTTTCTTCGTCATTGGCTCCGTGTCGAACTCCCTCCGGATGCAGCTCCGAAGCTC
This sequence comes from Phyllostachys edulis, assembly GCA_036346405.1. Taxonomy (NCBI): domain Eukaryota; kingdom Viridiplantae; phylum Streptophyta; class Magnoliopsida; order Poales; family Poaceae; genus Phyllostachys; species Phyllostachys edulis. The sequence continues at coordinate 101,521,676 of CM070562.1, read as the reverse complement.
GTGAATATTCATCATATAGAGCCCTTCCGCTCGGACCATCTTGTACTGGTATCTTGACAGGTCCAACCCATCGGGCCCAGCCCGTACGAGACCGTCGCCATAAAAAACTACCAAATCTTGCATGTTTGAAATTACCTAAAACCACAACAACTCGATCTGCGGTATGCAATATAACAAATATAGTATGTAATTACCACAAATTTAATATGACAGAACTAGTTAATACTATTTAAATACAAGTAATTTATTCGTCAGTAATTACCCACAACATAAACAAAACAATGACGACAAATTGCATGCAAGTAATCGATTAAATACAAGTAATGAAATACAAATAATTAATTAATTAGCAATAAATTGATTACTTGTTAAAAAATTACTTACGAGTAATTCATTACTAATGTAATTACCACTAATAAACCACAACTCAAACAAACATGATTTATTAATTACCACCGATTGTGCGATTCATTACCACTAAATTAATTATGACTATTTAATTTTCACTAAATTAATTATGCCTAACTAATTGCCACTAAACTAATTATGACCGATTAATTGCCACTAAATTAATTATGACTAATTAATTTTCACTAAATTAATTACGTCGAACTGATTACCACTAAACTAATTACCACTGATTAATTACCACTAAACTAATTATGACTAATTAATCATAACTTTTTAATTCACACTAATTTTAACCACTAAGTAATTTATACTCAAATAATAAAGCCTAATTAATTACGACTAATTATGAAGCACTAATAAATTACCGATACATTAGCTACGACTAAATTGTTAACAACTATTTAATTAAGAATACAAGCTACATTAATTAGTACTAGCTGAGTAAGACTAATAAAAAAACGACTACGGTAATAACGAAAAATGCAGTGGACAAAAAAATTACCTGCCCTTCGGAGGAACTGTTCAAAACTGCTATAGTCCTAACAACTTCTTCGAACTTTAATCTCCAAAAAAATTTTATTCTGTTTTATGTGTTCTCAGCGACGAGCACGAAAACAAGAATGGAAACATAATTGAGATGACCAAGTGCGAGAGTCTGGTATTTATAGATGCGCGAAGGCGTTCCATTGGTGGCGGGAAATCCGGAGGCGCTGTCGGGCTGTAGCACTTCGGGTTAGGGGGGACGGCAGTGACCGGGCGACACTTGTGCGGAGGAGGTTTGTCCGGGCGGGGGGCATGCGGAGGCGGCTTGTCCGGGCAGGGGCTGCGTGGACGTGGCTTGTCCGGCCAAGGGCCATGTAGACTCGGTTCCAGGCGGTGGCCGTGCGGATGCGGCTACGTCTAGGCGGTGGCCGTGCGGACGTGGCTACATGTTGGCACACTGCGTGTCCGGGCTATGTGCGTGCGATCGAGTTGCCATTTTTGCCAATACGTCGCAAGAGGCGCTACTTGCGTAAAAAACGCCCGCAATAGTGTCATTTAGGCCAAAAACTCTCCCTCATCCGCACTGCCGCTGCGTGCTCTAGTATTGCTCCCATGGTCCCACCCATTGGCTGTTCCTCTCACCAACTCACTCACTCGTAGTCTTGCTCTCGGACGGATACAATAGTGCTACGAGCCACGACGTTATAGCGTTAGATAGAAACTATAGTACATTTTACTGGTAGTATAAATCAAATTTGATCATTGATTTATTAAAGGTATAATATTTTTTTTTGTATTTATAATCTTTTTGTGAGGGTATTATATACTTTTCCAACTAGAGTTAAAAATATCACTCTTGTGGCATGTGATTCTCACATGGGCAATTACAAGTCTACCCATCGACATTCTACTACTAATACTACCAGGTGTAGTATAATTAAATTCTATCTAATCTGAACCATTAGATCAAAGAGAATGAATGGTTCGTATTAGATTGAGTGTACAATAAAAAGAGCTCTAAGATAAAGCAAGTGAACAAGGGAGGGTCAAAATAAGAAGAATTTCTACGAGTAGTATGGTGGTAGTGGTAATAGAAATTAAATCTAATCATTGATTTTTAAGAGGTAGTATAGACTTTTTGTCTTTAACTGATCCGTTTAGTTTAACCTAAACTAAGTCCGGTCTCATTTTTGTGTGCAACCGCCTTTGCCGAACGAAGGCCAACAACAATCTGAATTACGCATCTGCCACTGACAAACAAAATCACCGTTCCCAGCTGTCGTCCAGAGTATGACCTCCCATCGGAGTTCACCCCTCCTTGATTTGCTTCTCGTCTCTGGTCATAGTTTGCACGCCGCCGCATACACGGATGGTCCATGACATGTAGATGCTCATCTCTATTCTGACCTCTAACTAGGACTCTGGACGGCGGCTGGCAATATCATTCATCAATTTGGAGTGAATTAATTAATGCATAATTTGTCCCAGATTGAAATAGTAGCAGGCACATATTTCAGTGATTACATACAACCCACGAGAATACGTACCGGATTTGATCAAACACGTGTTCTTTACATCATAACACGATGCCTGAATTTGCACTCTCCGTGCATACGAGCCAACGTCCTGATTCGGGTGCTACCACCCTAGTACTTGATTTCATCGGGAGCCGCAATATATCATGGATTCCGCCATTCCGGACAGAGAGCTCTGCAGGTAGGTGTCCAGTGCCATGGCGATCTGGATCATTGGCGTGTCCGCACATCGCGCAGTTGCGGACTACCAGCACCTCCTAGAATTCTAATTGATCTGATCCGCTCCGATTGAAGAGAATGGATAATCCATGTTAACTAGTGGTTACCGTAAAATAGCTCCCAAAAAAGAGACGATTGTCAGAATGCCATAGCTTTGTGCTGTCTTATGTAGAATGCCATTAAGTTCGATACAATAGTTTTTTTTTGGTCATAACTTTTATTTCCACTTCGTTAATTTGTCCGTCTGAAATATTTTATTCATGTTCTTGGTTTAATCACCCTAGCCCACATGCGAAAGATCCCTTTTGCCGCTCTGGTCGGTTCAGCAGTCCTGAACCTGGCTAGGTCTAGCCTTCACCCCTGCAGTCCCGACCACTTCTTCTCTCTCGCTCGCTCGCTCGACCACACCCTCTCCCCCTCCTCTATCTCGGCACGACACCACCCTCTGCCGGGGAAATCCGACGGCTGCAAGGTTTCCCGAGCCTAGCTGCGATGTCTAAGGGAAAGTCATATGGCAGCTGCTCTACCCCTAGTCGTGCGCCGTTGCCAGGGCACAGGAATAGCGGCTTTCCCCTCATCGACTGCCCAACTTGTGGAGTCGAGAAGGTGGTGGAGCTCACCTCGAAGAAGAAGAACAACCCGGGGAAGATGTTCTTCAAGTGCCCGAGGAATCAATCCGGAGTAAGTTGTTACCTCTTTTTCTTTATTTGTTGCATTTTGCCATGATTTGGGTTGGATTGCGCAAGGCAATGGTTGTATGGTTGGGCGAATTTGGAGAAATTAGGGTGAAATTGGTACTGATTAGGGGTGCACTGTGGCTAGGGTTTTCTTGTAGTACGATTTGTAGGGAGAAATTTTGACTGATTAGGGATGCACCATGGCTAGGGTTTGACGGTTGCACCGTGGCTAGGTGTAACAGCCTGTTTTTGGTTTTGTAAAAGATTTGAAAATCCAGTTTGAATTCAGAAGCTCAACTCAACATTCCCTAAAAGTTTCAAAATTTAGTTTTGTATTCAAAAGTTCCTCTGCAAATCTCAACTCAAATTCAAAATGTCAATTTCAAACCTCCTAGTGGGCGTGGCCCAGCCCACCTCAGCCCTTTCCCCTCCTGGTCCGGCCCAGGCCGCCCCTTGCCCTCTCCTATGCTGCGCACGCGCTCCCAACCGCACCGAAGCATGCCCACATGGCGCCCTCGCCTCCCTTCCGCACGGCGTTGCTCTCACCTCCCCCAGCTCGCACTCCCCCGGCTTGCTCTCTCCCCCATGGCTATAAGAAGAGCCCCTGGACCTCCCTTGCTCCCCTCCCCCACCATTTCTCTTCACCTCCACCGAGAAAAGCCGGAGCCGGGCTCCCTTCTGCCGCGTCACGCAGCCGTCAAAACCACTGCTCCGGTGAGTTCTTCCCTGGCCAACTGCGTCACCCTGCGCCTCCAATAGTCCTCAACCTTTCCCCCACCTCCAACCTTCCTCCCTGCCACCGTGGGCCTCCACTGGCGCCACTCTTTCTCCTCCGCCCCCGGCCGCCGCCGCCCCACCACCACGGTTGTAACACCCCAAAATTTTAATTTTGGTTAAAAATAACTTATTTAATTATTTTCCTTAAGTTTTTTGAATTTCTGGAATTTTAAAAGCTTTTTCCTATTTATGTTAAAGCCGAAATAATTTATTTACAAAATTAAATGCCAATGTTAAGTTGAAAATATTTTATTTAAGTACAGAATATCTCATAGAATTTTTGTGAATTTTTCTATTATTTTTGGACTTTATTTGCTATTTTCTAGAGGTAAATTGAATTACCTGAAAATTTTGAAATTGGTAAATCATTCAAAATTTAAAAAATGAGTTTAGGCCGAATTTCTCTCGGTCCATCTACCATTTCGCACGCGTGGCCCATCTCCTTGGCCCAACCGGCCCGCGTCCCTCCCCCCTCTCTTCCTTTCTCACTGCCATGAGGGGCCCGCTTCAGCTGCTCTTCTCCTGCTCACTCTCTTCCCCGGCTCGACCGTGCGCCACGCCCTCTGTCCCGATCGCCACGACCGCTCTTGCATGCACACCACGATGTCGAGCCCATGCCGACCGAACCTCGCACGCTCCGCCACTCCCAACCATAAAAGCATTGCCCCTCGAGCTACATTCTCCCCTACTGTCTCCTCCCTTCCCCCTTCTTCTCCACCGAGAGCCAAGAAGCCACGCCATTGGCCCCTCGCCTCCGCCACTAAGCTCCTCGCCTCTCCCTGAGCGCCATCACCACCGCGCTTGGCTTCCACCCTGGCTCGCTGAATGGCATCCTCTCCCCTTCACTCTCATCTTCACCAATGGAGACCGAACGGGCACAAGCTACCAAGATCCGTGATCCGCCAAGACCGCCTCGCCTTCTCGCCGCCCGACGCCTCTCTATTCCGTCTACGAGCGTCATCTTGTGCTCCCGGACACAAGACGCCAATCCCCTCACCCCATTTATCCTTGTGTGTACAGGAACCCGTCGGCGTCCGCTTCCGGCCGGAAGTTTCCATTTCCACCGCCGCGCCTCCTCCAGCGAACCCGGTCGATTCATCACAGGTGGAGCACCCAGGGACCCTCCAAAGTCCTCCCCAACATCCACTCTAGCTCCCCTTCCCCGTGGCGCCACTGCCTCGGCGAGCCCTCTGTGCCGCCCGTGATTCACCGCCGCCGGCCCGCCTCCAACCTCTTCTCCACTGCCCAACCATGCGGGTGAGTTCCCCGAGACCCACTGTAGTTGGTGCGCGCCCTAGCTCCTTCCTACTCCTTTCTGGTGCCGCCGCCTATTTCTCCTCCACGAGCTCCGGTCGCCGCATGTAGCTGGCCCGCCGCTCCCGACCACCCACAGCCGCGCCGTCACTGCCCTCGGGGCCGCCTAAACATCGCGGTCCCATTTTTAACATTTATGACCACCACCGAGAACGGGCTCACCTACGACGAGCCCTACCCGAGCCCCTCCACTGCCTTCTCTATCCCTCTACCCAGCTCTCTTTTTGCTGCTCTCTTGTGGATGTGTATGCTATGTGTGTATTTTATGATAGAAGTAGCTGACAGTAGTTGCTTGGATTAGGTAGGTGGTTAGTTAAGTGATTGATGCAAATGACAGCTGCATTGTTAATCAAGGACTTAAGGAGGTTAGCTAACTATCAGTGTATAGTCAGAGGTATTAATCAGATAGTTTTGTAGTGACAAAAGTTAGCTAGGGTTATGATATCTCCTCAATTTGTGTCAGTTAGATGAAAATGTCAGCCATTGATAAGTTAAGTAAACAGTTGATGAAAACCGGTAAGGCAATTAGTAAAGAGCAATTGGGACAATAGTAGGTTGCATCTGTTACTAAATATGGTTAAGGGATCCTTTATCTAAATAAGGACTTATGCCAATTAGTCTTGTGTCAACCATAGACAAGATAAGTGATATCCCGTAACATGATCCACTAAGTTGCGTCTTGATCAAGTAGTTAGTACCCTAGCTTTTAAGTTAAAAATGTAAGAATGACAATAAACTTTGTGTAACATAATTCTTGATATAGTTATGTTTAGATATACACACATACATGATCTAACTTTAGTAAACCCTAGACCATTGTGGTAATAATAGAGTTAACAAGTTAATCAAATAGTAAAATAGAGTTAGAAGAATAGTTTGATAACAGTCGAGCGCCGTTAACCTATAGCCCTATGTCTAGGAGTATCCAATTGAACATAAGGTTATATACTGTAATCTAACAACACCATGTCTTCGGGTAATCCAAACATAGTAACCCTTAGCACATGAAATTTCAGAATCAACCTAACGTGATAGGTTTACTTTAGCATATAAGAGGACTGATTTTGACTGTATAATCATCATAGATATATACATAGAATGCTTGCATAGAGTGCTTGTGAGTACTAGGTGGCCTGTTAAGGAAACATCACCTAGGTTCTAGGTATCATCCGTCGTCATCTGTTCTCAGTAGCAGAACCCTTCATGATCAGAAAGTAGATTTGAGAGTATCACCTAACTAGGTAATCTCTCCTATCTAGGTAACCAGTGAGGAATGTTCCTGTGAACATTCTCTCTCCCTGTTAGATTTATCTATTTTTGTCTGTAGTATTTTCTTCATCAACTCCTTAGATATACTTCGTCTGAAGTATTTCCTTCATCAACTTCTTTTTATTATACTTTCGTTTGCAGTATTTCTTTCATCAACTCCCTTCGGATATACTTCGTCTGAAGAATTATTTTCATCAATTCCACTAGGTAAGATTAGTTTCATCTGAAATACTTCCGTCCTTCAAGATGTCGTTCGATATGTATATTTTCTTCTGAAGTGTTTCCTTTATTTAAATGCATTTGAATTTGGTTTGTTTTCGCGTATAGATTTCGATGACTCCGGGGAAACTGGAAGTAATTGAAGAATTAGATTCCGACGTCGTTTAAGAACAACAACTAAATAAGAAGGCAAGTTACATCATTTGATCATATTTGAATCCCAGTATTTTAAATTATTTATTTTCTATTTTAAATTATTATTGCATGCATATTTCTATCCAATGTAATTTAAATACCTATTTTTAAATTATAGTTATGCCTAAATCCTTTGTACTGCCAATCTTGATATTGAAATAAACCTACCTTGATATCTTAGAGGAAAATCTAATTTATGCAATAGTATGAACTAGAACAATTTGGAAAAAATTATACTTAGCCATGCTTAGACAAAAAATATTGAATTTGGGGAATTTAGCCAAATGTTCAAATATGATTTAATTGAGCCTATAGTATTGTTTTATCATAGGACTTTTGCAAATGATTCCTGAAAAGCAAAACAAAATGAAAATTGGTTTGGACTTGGGCGAAATGGATATTTGGTGGGTGCAGGTTTATGCACGGGCTCAATCCAGGTTAGGGTTGAGGTCCAGAGGTTATTTTGGAAGTCATCTAAGTCAGTTAAGGACCGGTCCTCAAGCGTATTTTGCTAAGCCCCATTGTACTGCCACAAGTCTAAAGTGGGTAGGACTTAGCTAACTAATTTGTATCATTTCACCATGGTCGTGCCATTCGGTTGTGTGGGTGCCTTTTATGCCCTACTTTTATATGTTCCCACATGACACAAGAGGGGACTTAAATCCGGCGGATGGTTTAATCCAAAGGAAGCGAAACCTTAGCGAGGCGAGACTACGGTGGAATGGTGCATTGTAAAGGCCTTGTGATAATCTCTTAGTCGCACACCTTCAGAAGTGTGTGAGCGGACAGTACGAGTGATTATCTCTTGTGGGTAAAGCTGTACAACCTTTGCGGAGTGTTAAGAACTATTCGAATAGCCGTGTTCATGGTCATGGTTAGCAAAGCTACTCAAAGTTAGACTTTGATTTTGTTTTCAAAAGACTTTATCAAATGATTTATTTAAATGGAATTTGGGCAGGTAGCCATGTGATAGGAGGGTATCCTTCACCACTCTTGTGTGAATGCTATCTGACTATAAAACCGAGAATTTAGAAAATTAATTTTAGTTATAAAATATCTGCCTTGGAACTTATTACACGTATTTAAAGAAAGTATCGTTTTATGCAAAATTAACCCTATAAGCCATCCTTTGTTATACCCTCATGCATTATAATCTGTTATTGGATGTAACTTGCGGAGTACATTCATTTGTACTCACCTTGCTTAATAAAATATTGATCAGAGAAAAAGGACCTCGCAACTACTGAAGATCTCGACGACTAGGCCGCTACCCTAGTCGATTGCCTGTGGTAGATTAGCAGGGCTCTACTACTTTTTCTTCGCCTTCCGCTGTGTTCATCATGGTTGGCTCGTAAGCCTTACTGGTAATAAAACTCTGATTATTATTCAATAAATGTGTGATATAGATTGTTATCATTTTGTTTAACTGTGTACACTAGTTACTGATCACGGGACTAGTGTAGAACACACAGAGGATTTGGGAGTGTTAATCCCGAGTCCTTACAATGGCCACCCCAAGTTCTCACCCCGGTGTGGCAGTACCATTTGCCCTCGTCACTTCTCCATTGCGTCGTCGGCCGCCCAAGACCGTGCGCGCCTTCTTGCCGCTCCTCCACCACGCCGCCGCTCCACTACACCGCCCGCCCCACCGTTGGTGCCCTCGTGGCCACCGTCCTCTTGGCGCCCCGTTTTGGCCTTGCCCAGCGTCGCCGTGCTTCACCCCGCCGACAGCGTGCCCGAGCTGGAGCCGGAGCCGGAGCCAGAGCCGCACCGCCCGTGGCCTTCCCTCTACTGTCGAAGCCTTGGATAGTCCCTGTAGCATCATTAATCTCCCTAAATCCCTGTCTTAAGGGATATCAATTAATTAGCTGTGTAAACTGTCGTTTTAATTGTTGTCTGAACTCCAGACCAACACTGTAGGTTCTTTAATCACCTAAATCTTTGTCTTAACTGCTGAGCTTTAATTAGTTGTTTTGATTGCAGGTTTAATTACTCAATCTTTGTCCATTAGGGTTGGTATCAATTAAACTCCAGTTAATTACTACCCTAATCTCTATGCCATGTGGACTGGCAGTTAAAGCACCAAATAATTGTCTTTAGGGTTTAGAGGTTAATGACTATCGGTTTGAATGTTGTGTAATTCAATGGCATATGGGACCCGAGATGAATTAATGGATTAATCCCTGTTTGTCTCTATGTATCATTGACAAGTGGGCCTGGTGTACAGTATGCACCCGTGGACCACATGCACAGTGCATGTTGACCTCCGGTCCATGAACTGTACACATGGATCAGGCCACTGTTTAGTGGGCCCCTCATGTCAGCGAAAGATTTTCGCTCTCCCCTTTTTGTTTTTTGGTTTTTATTTCAAAACCAAACTTTGGACGTCCCGATCTCCCCGTTCTAACTCCGATTTAAGTGAAATTTGTTTCTAAATTTGTCTAAATTCAAGATCTTGCTATTGGCAGAGGTTTTGTTTATTTTGGAGTTCATTTGATATTTCTCTTGTATTTATTTGTGTTGGTTGTCTGTTGTTTCTTTTTCCGACGCGACCGTCCGAATAGAGTTCGGGAACATAGAAGGACCTCAATTTGATCAATCCCAAGACGATCAAGACCCCCTTGCCTTAGACCCAGGCGAGTCAATAATTTGATCATATTGAACCTACATTTCATGCAAATTATATTCTGTTAAAATATCAAATTGCATGATTTAATTTCATTATGCAAATGTATGTCAAACCCTTAAGGTAATTAAATACCAACTTGATAATTAAATAATTAGTATACCATCCTTGACACTTAAATCACTTAATCCTGTACCCTAGATAATTATGTGGTAACTTACTAGCTATAGTCGTACTTAAGTATCATGCTGTCTTGCTTAAGTACCGGGGTATTTATTTACCCGAACTATCATCCTTAAAATCACGAATTGTTTTGGGCAGTCATTGTGGGTAAATGACTCGAATGGTTGAGTAATATATTTTGTGTTTCTCCAAAAACCCTAATAATTGCTGTTACCACATCTGGACGGATGGTATGATGGTAGGGTTGCTGATGTAGCCCAAGGAATGTTGGTATGTGAAATGATGGTATGTGGTATGAACCGCCCAGATGATCCATAAGGACTTAATCCTGCGACGACCTCCCAATGTAAAACAGTGCAACCACAAGTCTATAATGGTGTCGGCCTGGCTAAATAATTTGTATCCATCAGTACGAGTTGCACCAGGTAGATGACCTACGACACCGTAAGCCTTTGTGGCTATGGGTTGAGGTGCACCGCTTATGCATCCGTGTGGGCATAAGTCGTGAAGGCGCAAGAGGGCGTCTGGGTAAGGGTTGACATAGGTGTGGGAGCGTAACCCTTCTCAGGTGAAACCTTAGTGGGTGTAACTAATACCGAGGGATGTTTTGTAAAGGCCTTGTGGTAATCTCCCCTTGATTCACATGTCTAAGGAACTGTGTGTATATGTCAAGACGATTATCTCTTGTGGGTAAAGTGTACAATCTTTGCAGAGTATAAACTATTCGAACAGCCGTGCCCATGGTCAAGGGCAGGCATGGGAACTTACTCGAGATAGTTCTATTTATAAAACTTTGTGGATGGGATGAAAAACTTGTCGGGCTGATGTAACCCTGAATTTGGATTTTCCTGGGGGGGAAGTACCCCAGTGTTGTTAGTAGGTGGATGTAACCCCAATAAAAAATAAGCATAAGGTGGAGGTAACATCTGCTGTTATAAATATTGCACAATTAATCTCTTAAAAAATGTGATTTAGTCAAAATGCTAAGTGATAAGAATTTCTATTTATAATAATTGAAAATATTGCTTTAGCAAATAGAAGAACCCGAGCCATCCTTGATAAAGCCTTGCATGTATAAATACTACATCATGTATTGGCTCACAAGCACGGTTGTTGTGCTCATCCTCGCTCTCCCCAAAAACCCTTCAGAGCCCGTGGATCAAGGTCATTATGCCTACTACGAGGATTCAGACGTTGAAGGCCAAGGAGCTGATGAAGAGTAGTTTAGTCTGTAGTTATTCTAGTCTTGCCCCAGTCTAGCTGGCTTAGTCGTTACTCTCGTACTACCAATATTACCTATGTCTCTGGATAATATCGGTCGTACATTGGTTTCTCCAGTCTCTTGCCTGTGGTGAGATGTGCTCTACCCCTATTTTACTTCCGCTTCCACAGTTTATGTAATGTAATTATTTGGCCTTGTTCGGCTCTACTCTTATTCGGCCCTACTGTAAAACTTGACCCAATACGGTCTATGTAAACTCTGATATTGTTTAATTAATGCATGGTTTGGTCTATGATATGTATGAAATGATTCAGGGATGTATTCTGTGAGCGCTATCTACTGATCCAGGGAACAACGCAGTATTGTTCACAGAGGATTCTAGATTGTGAAATCCGAGTCTAACACTAGGCTTTTGGGGTTTTTATTTGTTTGGAGAAATTAAGGACAAATTGGTAGGGATTGGTACTGATTAGGGCTGAACCATGGCTAAATTGTATTGATTACATGCTTGGCAGGTTTTGAATGGTTGCAATTTTTCATGTGGATCGACAAGTACCAGCAGTACCTGGTGGACATAGGGCTTCTTCACGAGAACACTACATGCCTTGAGGATGCCATTCCAAAGCTGCTCGAAGTTACATTCGACCTCAAGGAAAGCTACGATTCTATGAAGGGTGAGTTGGACGCTCTGAAGGCTAGCGATGCCGGGTTCAAGCAAGATATGGATGCGTTGAAGGCTTTTGCTTGCAACGGAGATGCGAAGCTGAGCAAGCTCGCGAAGATAGTAGAGATGCAGATGGTTTGGAATGCAATACTTAGTCTATTCCTTTTCCCGGTAGTGTGCGTTGTGTTTGTGAAGTACGCAGTGGCCTATGTAATGGATGTTAGTTTGCTTTTGCCTAGGTGTAATGAATGCTTATGGATGGTAATGTATGGTAATGTATGGTGATGGATGCTTATGCTTATGAAATTCAGACTTATGGGTGGAAAATGGATGAATTTGTCGATTATGTCTACTTATTCTCTGCTTATGTGCTAAATGGATGTATGGTCATGTATGATTTTGTTGATGTCGACTTTGGTGTTCTACCCTAAATGGTTTTGTCAGTATTTTCATCCAAAAAATGTTGTGAGTTCTATTGGTATTGTAAGTTGGTACTGAGTATTGACATCCAGATAGCACAAGAATGGACCGAGTTGACAAGATCCAGATAGCACATAGAAAGGAATGGTTTTGTCAGTATTTCAGTATGTCAATTGGTAGTGAAATAAGCACTTCCAACATCCAGAATCCAACATACATAAGCAAAATGCAGAGAAACCAGAAACCAGAAACCAGAATCCAGAATATTGGTACTGAAATAATACATAAGCATTCAACATCCAGAATCCATAATCCAGAATCCAACATGCATAAGAATCCAACATACATAAGCATCCAACATACATAAACATCCAACATACATAAGCCAGAATCCAGAAAGACTTCTAACATCCAGAATCAATAATACATAAGTTGCCAAAATATCCAAAATGCAACCCTAAGACATAACTTCTCTTAGGTCTTCTGTTTCTTCTTTTTTGGGGTCATCTTCTTGATAGGCCTTGCTAGAGATGCCTCACCTCCCAAAGCTAGTGCCAGTTTCCTAGAAGAAGATGACCTAGTCAGAACTGCATATGGATACTAAAGTGGAACGAAGCAAAAGTATTTCACCTTCTTGTGACAGGACCAGGGCTGCCACTCAAGACAGTAGGCATGGTGAGCATTGACCCCCTAGGTGATATGCTTGAACCTCCCTCTGTTGAAGTGCTTGCACCTTTTGTTCTTGCTGCACTCTTCTTTGGTTTTCTTGACTTCCTGTGTCAAGCCCACAATTAATTACAATAGTTCATATATCAGTTTGAAAAACCAAAAAACATTGAATTTAATATGCATGTACCTTTTCATTGTCCCCACTCAGTGGATATGTAGCCTGCCTATGCCCCAGCTCCCCACATCTCTTGCACCTGTTCAGGCTTCCCAATTGAACCGGTTGCTTTCCCTTACCCCCCTTTTCCAAGCAACTTTTCATCCTCAATTTCCTAGGCCTTCCAGAAAATCTTTTGGCTAATGAAGGAAGCAACTGAAATGAAATGTCCACCTTTAGCCATTGAGACTTGTCTGTTAGTGGTTCAATTTCCCCTTCATAGGCAGCTCTGTACCTTTCTAGTGAGTAGTACTTATGTACATAATCCTCCATATTGACATTCCTCAAAGATGTTAGGAATGCTAGTGCATGCTCACATAGCTTATCTGTGTGCTGCCACTGAAGGCAAGTGCACTCATGAGTTGATGCCTTGACAACATGCCTCATGGAGCTGTTGTTAGTGTCCCTCACCTGAGCACTCTAATTGGCAGATGCTTGAGCCTTCAGGTGGGCTAATCCCCTTGACTTGATCATCAATTGATGTAAGACAGCTGGTAGAATCCTCCCCTGCAGCCTTTCCCTAATTCTTCTCCTCTTCTCAAACAACAGCATAACCATCTCCCTTAACTTGTCTGCAAGTTCATCCAGAGGCAGGTCCTTCACATCTCACACCCAACTGTTGAAGCACTCTGAAAGGTTATTGTTAATATAATCACACTTTATGTCTGGTTTGAAAGTAGATCTCATCCACATTAATTTGTGATACCTTTGAAGATAGTTAGCCAACTCAGGTTATGCTGTCAAAACTATATTCATGTGGTAGTAAAAACATCCTGCTTATATGCCCTAGATGCAGGCCACATATGTCCAAAGCAGTCACCATCGAATTTCTTCACAAATTTTTTCATGAGGTGCCTAAAACACTCTCTTTGCTCAGCTTGAGGAAAAACCTCATTCACTGCATTTTCTAGACCCTTGCAAGCATCTGTGCACACATCCCAAATGCTACTGGGAACATCCAGTTATGACCGTCTAAAGCTGTACAGGATGCTAAATGCCCATTTCACTTTCCATTAAGAGCAGCTGAGTCTATACTAATGTATGGTCTACATCCTCTCAAAAATCCCTCAATGTAAGGCCTAAATGTAATAAAAAAAATCTGTGGAAGTACACATTACCTTTCACTCTCTTACTGTCAATCTCAACAATGCTTCGTGGGGACCTCAACTCAGCCTCAGCCTTGAAGTTGTACAGAAACTGAAAGCTCTGTTCCCAGCACCCATATAGTTCATCCACCGCCTTTTGTCTCCCCTTCCATACCGTGTCATATCCCATGGTAACATTGTAATCATCTTGCAACTTTTCTTGTATCTCCTTGGCTCCCATGTTGGGATGGTCCCTCAGTACAGATAATGCCATGTCTGCCACCCAGGACTTGGATGCCATACTAGTCTTGATCCAGCTGCTTGAATAACATAGATGATCATTGACTATCTTGGTCACCTGCAAAAACAATAACAACATTAAGTACGTACAAATCAGGAAAATAGATCATGTATGCAACATTAAGATTTAGCAACAAAGTAATTACCCTGATAGCTTTCTTATTTGCAGTCCCGCAAGCTACAATTCTCCAATGGCATCCTTCAGCCCTATATTTCCCAATGAACCTTGTAGGGTCAGTTTTCTCGGTGAAGATGTCAAACTTCTCATTTATAGCATACTGCATATTGGCTAATCTAAAATCTTTCATGGATGGAAACATGCTGCCTATCTCCATCTTGGGATGATCCCTGTCATAGTTGATATGCTGCTCCTCGGGTATGTCATCATCCATAGGTATAGCTGCCCCTTCAGTCCCTTCCATAGGTACAACACCTGAATTAGCCCCTGCCATGCCTATGTCAGCCCCATGCCTGGCTATGTCAGATTCATCCCTCAAGCCCAAAAGAACAAAAATGTCATCCTCAGTCATAGCAACATTTGTATCCAATTCATTAGTTCCTTGATCAATATTAATAGTAGACCATCCACCCTAACTGGGGAGGACAAGTCATTTCCTTGGTCCCCAGCCTCATCCATCTTCTTCTTTGGAGCTTTGGAGCAACATCTGCCATCGCTTTGCTCGCTGGTAGTCCCAAAGACAATCATTCACCAAGGGGTCGACTGTAACATGCACTAGACTGCTAGACAGATAGGAAGCTTTGTCTACTATTTCCACTAAGAGCCAAACCTATTTCGTTCTGCTGCAGCTGTTGATTACATCCAACAATTCAAAGATGTGTTGAACCCTTTCCATCCTACCACCACATGCCAAATCATTGCATCAAACATAGGCCTCCTGAGATGATCCCTAACTTGTCTTCTCTCCCAACTGTCCCATCAACTTGTCAAAGGTAAACCCACGCAAATCAACAACCCATTCCAGATCTTGTCGCCCGTATCTGCATTGACTACCGTCGTCAAGCCTGGCAAAATACGGTGGAACTCTAACAGCTACTATAAAGGCTCTGTCAGGTTCAATCCTACTCGACATTCACACAAATAGATTATTACGGTTAGGGGGGACTTCAATGTTCTATACTTCGTTCAACTGAGCTAAGATGGGGGTAGGGAGGATGCTAAAAAAGTACATCGAAAACAACCGAAGGGGACTAGACCTACCCATTTGGGTCCAACGCAGGCGCTCCTCTACCAACGGCATCCTCCACTATGCGCGCTCCTCCACCAACCGGAGCCTCCATCAAGCTCAAACCGGCTCCACCCACAAAGCTAGGGTTTAGGCATTCACCACATCTATCAAACCAACTCAACAACGAAAAAAAAGTAAAGACGAAGACAAAGGGCTTCGGTCCGAGAGCATACCTACTGAGCCCTAAGCCGTCGTCGGATTTCACCCACCGCACTGCTCTCCAAGACGATCGCGCCGAGTGAGAGGAGAGGCAGAGGGTGGTGGTGACAGAGAGAAAAAGGGCGAAGCGAGAGAGAAGAAGTGGTCAGGACTGCGGGGGTGAAGGCTAGACCCAGCTAGGTCAGGAACTACTGAACCGATTGGAGGGGCAAAAAGGACCTTTCGCATGTGGACCAGGGTGATTACCAGAAATATGAATAAAATATTCTAAATGGACAAATTAACGAAGTAAGAATAAAAGCTCTGGCAAAAAAATATTACATGGGACTTAATAACATTCTACTTAATCTACATAAGACAGCACACAGCTGTGACGTTCTGACAATTGTCCCCCCAAATAGAGCTCGGCCGCGCTGCCGTCTCGCCTAAATAAAAACACACTCCCACGCACACACCCACTGCACCGCACCAGCAGTTGCTCCTCTTCCTCACTAGCTCAGCTTGGCTGTAAAGAGTAGTGGTGGTGGTAGTAGGCTGGTAGCTATAGAGAGCGGCGCTGAGCTGAGCTGGGGTTGAGGCTAGGCAAGAAAGAGAGAGCTGCGAGGAGGGAGGAGAAGATGATTACGGCGGCGGATTTCTACCACGTTATGACGGCGATGGTGCCGTTGTACGTGGCCATGATCCTCGCGTACGGTTCGGTGAAGTGGTGGCACATATTCTCGCCGGACCAGTGCTCGGGGATCAACCGGTTCGTGGCGCTCTTCGCCGTGCCGCTGCTCTCCTTCCACTTCATCTCCACCAACAACCCCTACACCATGAACCTGCGCTTCATCGCCGCCGACACGCTGCAGAAGCTCATGATGCTCGCCATGCTCACCGCCTGGAGCCACCTCAGCCGCCGGGGCAGCCTCGAGTGGACCATCACGCTCTTCTCCCTCTCCACGCTCCCCAACACGCTCGTCATGGGGATCCCCCTGCTCAAGGGCATGTACGGGGAGTTTTCCGGGAGCCTTATGGTGCAGATCGTCGTGCTGCAGTGCATCATCTGGTACACGCTCATGCTCTTCATGTTCGAGTACCGCGGCGCGCGGATGCTCATCACCGAGCAGTTCCCCGACACTGCCGGCTCCATCGCCTCCATCGTCGTCGACCCGGACGTCGTCTCGCTCGACGGCCGGAGGGACGCCATCGAGACGGATGCGGAGGTCAAGGAGGACGGGAGGATACACGTCACCGTGCGCCGCTCCAACGCCTCGCGCTCGGACATCTACTCGCGCCGCTCCATGGGCTTCTCCAGCACCACGCCGCGGCCCAGCAACCTCACCAACGCCGAGATCTACTCGCTGCAGTCGTCGCGGAACCCCACACCGAGGGGCTCCAGCTTCAACCACACCGACTTCTACTCCATGGTCGGCCGGAGCTCCAACTTCGGCGCGGCCGACGCGTTCGGCGTCCGCACCGGCGCCACGCCGCGCCCGTCCAACTACGAGGACGACGCGTCCAAGCCCAAGTACCAGTACCAGCTCCCCGCGACGAATGCTGCGCCCGGGGCGGGGCATTACCCCGCACCGAACCCCGCGGTGGCGGCGGCCCCCAAGGGCGCCAAGAAGGCGGCCACGAACGGGCAGGCCAAGGGCGAGGACCTCCACATGTTCGTCTGGAGCTCCAGCGCGTCGCCGGTGTCGGACGTCTTCGGCGGCGGCGCGCCGGACTACAACGACGCCGCGGCCGTCAGGTCCCCCCGCAAAAGTAGAAATCTTTTTCACCACGTACTGCCTGATTTGGGGAGCATTTCTTGGGTTAATTTGTACGTATTCACATTTCTTTATTGCAGTGGACGGAGCGAAGGACAGGGAGGAGAACGTGGAGCGAGACGACTTCAGCTTCGGGAACAGGGGCGCGATGGACAGGGACGCAGAGGCCGGGGACGAGAAGGCCGCGGCGGCGGCGAGCGACCCCGGCAAGGCGGTGGGCGCGGCGCCGATGGCGATGCCTCCGACGAGCGTGATGACGCGGCTGATCCTGATCATGGTGTGGCGCAAGCTGATCCGCAACCCGAACACCTACTCCAGCCTCATCGGCCTCATCTGGTCGCTCGTCTGCTTCAGGTTTGTTCGTACACTACAGCCGCAGCTCACAAATCTAACAGGGCGCTCAGTCGTGGACTCGTGGTCAGTGATTTGATCCTAATAATGCGTTCGTCTCGTTGCTGCATTTGCTGGTGCGTTGCAGGTGGAACTTCGAGATGCCGGCCATCGTCGTGAAATCAATCTCGATCCTGTCGGACGCGGGGCTCGGCATGGCCATGTTCAGTCTCGGTCGGTATCGCTGCTGCTGCCTCACTTCTTTTCACGCTTCCTACTACTTCAGTTCAATCCAACAGTAGCTGTGAGCTCTAAGCTCTTGCTCTTGTTAGTGATTTGGTTGCGCCGTGCACGCAGGGCTGTTCATGGCGCTGCAGCCGCGGATCATCGCGTGCGGGAACAAGGTGGCGACGTACTCCATGGCCGTGCGGTTCCTGGCCGGCCCGGCCGTGATGACTGCCGCGTCCTTCGCCGTGGGCCTCCGCGGCACGCTGCTGCACGTCGCCATCGTCCAGGTACTTTGGGGGAAAACAAAAGGATAAACAGCGAAAAGTCTTCGCGTGGGCAAACCTACCGCGCGCAGGCGCAGCCTGCCATCCTTGCGTCCCTTCTTTTCTCAATCCCTCGTGCTTTGCTTTGCTTTGTCTCTCCTTATGCACGGCCTTTTTACGTTAGGCCAGCACAAAAGCTTACTTTTCTCAGCTTTCTCACTGTTGGTTTTTGGTTTTGTTTAATGAACGAGCAGGCATGAAACACCTGAAAAATTTCAAAGTTTGAAAATCAGTTTGAATTCAAAATCGAATTTCAAAATTCAAATCAAAAATCAAATTTCGGTCAAATCTCGCCCAAATCCCAAACCCTAACCCTAACCCGCCTTCTCCCTCTCCCTTCCCGCTTTCCCCTCACGGCCGCGCCTCCAGCCCTCGCCGCCTTCACCCACGCGGTCGCGGTCGCGCCCGCGTCCGTCTCCACCCGCCTTGGCCGCCGCCCCGTACTGAGCCGCTACAGCGCGCCGCCTCCACCTCGCCCTCGCCTTCAATCCTGCCACCCCTGCGCCCCAAGCAAGGGCGGCGCCACCTCCCGGATTGCTCCAGTGAGGGGTCGCCGCCACCCCCTTGCGCCATTAAGGCCCCTGCACCGCCCTGTACGCCCCTCCCTGCCGCCGCCTGACCCGCCGGCACCGCCCAAACCCTCGCGGCCAACCACCTCACCCCCCCCTGGCAGAGGCGACCCACGCCGTCCCCCATGCCCTCCCCTGCTCCCACCGCCTCGCGGGGGCTATAAATAGCCGCCCCGCTCAGCCTCCCAAGCTCACACCAGCTCGCTGCCACCCTCCCCTTCTTCCCCGACCCCGGCAAGAAGCCCCACCGCCCCGGTTTCCCCACCCGTAAGAGCAAAACACCCCACCCCTTGCAAATCCCCACCCGGTGCAAACCCAGAGCCCTCCCTACCCTCCCCGGTCACGGCACCGCCGGATCTATGCCGGCGCCGCTGCTCCTGCACCCCAAAACCCTAACCCTAGAAAACCCGAGCCCACACACGCGCAAAACCCTAGGGTTTTTGAGACCTACCTGGGCGGCGCCTCCTCGCGCTGTCCTCCCCGTCCCGCCTTGGCCGTCGCCGCTGTCGCCGTTGCGGCCGCGCCGTCGCGCCCGCGCCGCTGCTCCCGAGCCGCCTCGCTCGCTCCGCCCACGCGCAGCGCCGCGGGGGCGCTTTGGCTGCAAGCCAGCGCCCCGCGAGTCCCTCCGGCCTTTTGGCCGCGCGAGTGGGCCGGCCGTGGGCCGTTTCGGCCTGCTCGGCCCGTTTTCTTTTAGGCCGCACAGTAAAAGCCCAGTACTGTTCATCCTAAAACCGGCCCAACACTGTTCCTTGCACAGTAAAATTTGGTTTTATTCCAAAAATTCCAGAAATTGCTTTTAAGCCAAAATTCCTATTCCTAAGCCTAGATTAATGATTATTTATTGTTTGTGTCTAAATAATAGATATAAAGTAAAATGATTATTAATTGTCGAAAACTCTAACTTGAGTTAGTATAGCCTTCCTACCGCCTCGAAAGCTTCATTTAAGATTTTTGTTGTACTTGGCGTTTGCTAGGCTCAACTTGTCGAGCAAGTGGTTTATTGGTTTGTGTTCACACACGCCAACCAGGAGGCAAGTTGCATACCTTGAACATATTGAACCCACATGTCATATATTCATATTATTATCTTCATTAAAATATTTTAGCCAAGTATTTCAACAAAGAAATAATACTTTGGAATGCCATGTTGATTAGATATAAGTCCTTAACCCCACATATTAAACCACCTATTCTTGTAAGCCATATTTACCTTGACAACCTTGGTTCACATAAAATATTAGTAAATATTACGCTAAGTCATGAAAACCTCTGTTTCTAAATCTATGTTAAGGAATGTTGGCTTTAGGCCAATAGGATTTTGGGTGTAAGTTGAGGGTCAGTCCATTGAGTTGGGCAACCCAATATACTTGGTAAAATGGGTCATCGGTGAGATCAAGAGGTGGCAATCATGGTTGGGCCATCGCCTCATTTGGATGACAAGTAAGGACAAGAACCTTGTGCTAAGTAATGCATGAACACGAGAACCTTCAACCACATGCGTGGTCATTACTCCCTAGCTTAGTACACCGCTCATCCAATTGAATATCTATAGCATCAAAGGCAAGTCGGTGGACCCCTAAGGACACTCGCGTGATCCTGCAACCAGATGGGCCGTCTGCCACGGGTGCGCAGAGTCCACTATTGGTAGGTGGTCTCCCAGGGTCAGATGGATTAAGATCTACCGTAGAGACTAAAAGGATAAGCAAGTGAAAAGGCTTTGTTATCCTTACTCGGCCAGCGCAAACATGTTGCGTGGCAATATGAGTCTGTGATATCGTGTGGGTAAAGTTGGGCAACTCTGCAGAGTGTAATCAATGTTATTCAATACACCGGTGCTTAGGTTAATGAAGTTGTGTTCATGGGTGATTCCAACATACAAAGCATAAGTAGAATTTACTGAGATGTTAATTGGTAATGTCGAAGTTGTTAAACCCCCCGTGGCTATATTT
Organism: Phyllostachys edulis; assembly: GCA_036346405.1. NCBI lineage: Eukaryota > Viridiplantae > Streptophyta > Magnoliopsida > Poales > Poaceae > Phyllostachys > Phyllostachys edulis. The sequence goes on along the minus strand of CM070562.1, from coordinate 101,500,635 downwards.
ATTCTTGTTTTCTTGTCTGCGTACTATTGTAAAGCTTTTAAAGTCAACTTTTGCATTCCACATATACTGTTTGGTAAAGCCGTACCATTTCCTTGATATTTCCAAAGATATAGTTAAATAGCTTTTCCTATGCGATTTGTTGAGTACGGTAGTTGTACTCATTCTTGCTTAAATCAATCAATGTAAGAGTTTTGGGAAGATCCGTGTGTTCTCTACGAACAAGAAGAACCGGTGAGACTTCGACCTCTTTGGTACTAGGGTCGTTCGCTCAAGCTTCTGTGGTTCTAGCAATTCTTTGCAAGTGTATTATATTACTTTCGGCTCGACGCCGCTTCGCTTTAAACCTGGTACATTAAGCTATCTCTTGTATAATAAAAGTCCGTCTTTTGTTGTAACGCTTGCTTGCTTGTGAAACCACGGCTTTACTTAATTGTACATCCCTGACAACAGAAAGATTCAGTTTCGGGTCGTTACAAGGCAGCTCTGCCCCAGGGCATTGTCCCTTCGTCTTCGCAAAGGAGTACAACGTGCACCCTTCCATTCTCAGCACCGCGTAAGTCCCATGTCCCTAGCAAGCTAGAGTCGCCAGCACTGCACACACACACAGACACAGACAAGAAACACCACGAGCTGTTCCAAGATTCTCACGAATTGCCCCTGACCGTTTCGCTTGCATGCTGCTTGCAGAGTCATATTTGGCATGCTCATCGCCCTGCCGATCACGCTCGTCTACTACATCTTGCTCGGGCTGTGAGAGTGAGTGCAATTGTAAAGATTCGCTACTACTTGTTCAGGAGAAGCAAACGAGGAGATCACAATTCACAGAGCTACGACACTGCTTGCAAAATGAGGGGCTCTTATTTTTTTTTCTCACTAGAAGTAGGCATGGAAGGAGGGCAAGATGGTACCTAGCTAGGACAATGGTGAGTCAAAAGGGCACCAAAAGCATGTACACGTACAAAAGATTGGGGGGGGGGGGTGGTGTGCAAGATGGTTCTGGTTGGCTGCGCTGACCCTTGTAAAATGGATGCCATTCTGATAACAGATCGACCTTGGTTTGTTCATCTCATGGTATTGCTGAGTTGAGATGATTTTTCCGTTTTAATATCTCTAGTAGTTGAAATGGAATTATCTCAATGCTAGATCATGCATGTTCAGTACCTTCAATGCATTGTACTGTGCTTGAGCGTATTGTATCATTCATACTGTTTTTTTACCCCTACATGGACTTTGGATTGTTTTCAGAAGTGTATAAAACACAGCAAAAATCGTTTGACACGGTGACCAGAACAGCTTGGTTGTGCTTGATCAAAGTTGAGGCCACAAAAATGCATGGGCGAGGCCTTCGTCCCCATCAGTGGTTGCTGATTTGATAAGACATGTCGGCTACAGTTGTGTGCGGCCAATTAGTATCTGAACGACTTAAGTTGCATACGTCGAGACGGCACTCGGAAACCAAGGACTCCACTTGTAATCATGGAGTTCTTTTTATTTTTCTTTGGGGCGAGCAAAATCAGGGAGATTAATTGGCGATTGTTGAGAGACGATAAGGAATGGATTTAAGATTGTCGATGATGTATTGATGTTGAGGTATACGTACGTCTTAATTATATAATGTAGACTACGAGTAATATACTGGTACTCTCGATTGATTGATTAGCTCGTTCTGAGGAAGAAATTCAGAAAATCGAAAAAAAGTTGATGAGGTCACGTTCGGTGCAGGGCATTATGCGCTAATGTGGGATTTGATGTGGACCGGTGGAGCATATCCAGCGACAATCAGGGCCCTCTAGGTTGCTGTCGCATTAAGTGCCTTGTTGGGGTCCTTGTGCTCCCCTACCTTTTCTTTCCCTCTCCTCCTAATCTGCCGCCTAATCTTTAGTTAGGCCTTGTACTAGTTTGTACTGGTGACTTCATGGCATGCTTGCTGCGTCCTCCACCTTCAGGTATGGAATTCAAAGATAAAACTAGGGCCAAACAAGTGCTTATTTAAAGAGCTTTTTCAATGCTATCATCTTCATACTAGAAACCTGAAACCTCCAGGTAAGATCAAGCGAAGTGCAGATGGGTTTTCAGTTCTCACGATTGTGATTTGTACCTTGTACCTTGTAAGCCGATTCTCAGTAGCTAGCTTATTGCAGGTGGTCACTACTAGTATTCAGTTTGACTGCCTAGTGAGCCGGCGTTACATATGTTTAGTGCTTACTTTTTGACCAGGTGAATCTCAGAGTGGGCTTTGCACAAAGGATTCGATTTATCTCATGAAGAATGACGGAATGTCATATCTTATCTTACAAAAGAATGTCCCAATATAAATCCAGCAGAACGACACGAAACATTCATAATTCAATGTATCGGATCAATGCTAATGCTCGCATCGTATCAAAAAGGGAAGATTTTTTTTGCTGAAGCACTTTATTAACTAACTTTTGGAGAGTTTTGGGGCCCATCAGATGGCAAAAAGCCCTCGAATCCTCGATGCACTGTTTTGGAAAGATGTTTGGTTTGTGCTTTGCCCATGTACGAAATGTTGGAAGAGACCACAGGCCAGCTCGAGGTGTGCATGCATGCTACCGAGCTTGCTTCGAATAATTATCCGTTATCTTCATCGAGTCTATCTTGACTTAGCATTCACAAACTGATCTCTTTATGATGACTCTAATCCAAACATGTGACTCACTTAACATGTGTTTGTATCCTATGCCATCGCGAAGAAAGCATTAGGTCCCGGAATCTCGCATGATTTCCGTAGAATTTCACATTAAATAGTCATTTTCCTGTAGAAATTTGAGAAATAAATCGCTCATTCTAAATGAGGCCTTAATATGTTCCAAAATTGACAATTTTGATTCGCATAATTTAAAAGTGTTTTTTTCCTACAAGATCACCAAGTTCGTTTTTAAAGGCCAGAAATTCCCACATTAATCAGTAGAAAAAGATAAAGATCTACACCGTCGATCGTGGTGGGTCCAGATTATAATGGTCTAGATTAAAAGAAAAAAGCTCATGTCAAGTACAATAGAACTGAAATTCGGAATTTAAAAACACAACAAAATAAGCAATTTGATTACTATACGAGTGTCCATGTCAAGTACAATAAAACTGGAATTCGGAATTAAAATAAAATAAATCAACAATTTGATTTTCATACTAATTCCTAAGTAAAATCCCTAAATAATTACAATTTAGAACAAAAAAAACAAAAATTGATAATTAGATTCGTATTCTACATACAACAAAAAACTAAAATTTGGAATAAAAATAAAATAAAATTAGCAATTTGATTTCGATACGAATTCAAATAATCATAATTCAGATTATTAAAGTAGAGACAAAAGAAGGCACCACGTTCGCTCTCAAGGGCTAGAAATTTTCATGTTAATTGATGAAAAAAGAGAAAGATCTACACTGCCGATCGTGGGGGGTCTAGATTATAACAATCTAGATATAAAAAGAGTTCATGTCAAGTGCAATAAAACTAAAATTCAGAATAAAAAATAAAATAAAATAAACAATTTGATTTCCATACGAATTCTCAAGTAAAAGAGTCTATGTCAAGTACAGTAAAACTGAAATTCGGAATAAAAATAAAATAAAATTAGCAATTTGATTTTCACATGAGTTCCTAGATAAAATCCAGAAATAATTATAACCCATAATAAAAAATTAAAACAAATTGACAATTATATTTGTATACGAAATCCATACAAAAAATAACTAACATTTTGTAGGACCGAAAGGCGCCTAGGCGGGGATAGACGCTTTCTCTATTTTTCACCTCGATCGAACTCAACACTACTTTCACTCCAATAGCTATAAAAGCTATGAAGATCTGTATGCAATAGTGGATGACCTGTGTTGAATCCGATCAAACCCCGAAGCAAACGAACCAAAACACGGAGATCAAATCCTCGGGCCCGTCGACGGCGTCTATCGTGTGGTCGACCAAGCGACTTAAAGCGATCGACCGGACCGACGTAAACAAGTGCCTACATCTCAAAACCAAAACGAAAATCGGTCTAACTTTTGATCTACACAGCCAAACTTGACAAAATTTAGAACACACCTTCCTAACGACATTAGGAATCTATTCCAAGCAACGATCGAGTAGATCCACGTCAAAGTTTTAACCTTTTTCCATTTGAATGAAGATTGGTTCAAAACCGGGCAAGAACGAAAACTTGATCCAAACACTTGCTCGTGGGTGATTGATGATCAAGATAATCCTAGATGTATTCCCACATGTCACAGCAAGGTAGATGGGGCCAAGAAACCAACCAAAAATCAAGGGAACAAAGAAAGGCCCAAAATCAAGAACTAGAGAGCAAGAACGAATAGGAACTCATTTTTTGAGAAATCTTGCATAGATTGATTCGTGGTTGTTGCTGGTTTATAGCCACTCCCACAAGGAGAACAAAGCTCACAACATGAGCACTCAAATCAATCCATCTCTCTAAAAACCCCTAAACCTCCACTCTCCTCTCTAATACCCTAAAACCAAAACTAGGGTTTACAAAATGAAGTCCTTAAGTCTCTTAAGGGTGCTGGACAACAGCCACCCTTATTTATAGTGAAGGCCAAGCTTCTAGAAGAGTTAACCCTAATGGGCTCCCGTTAAGCCCACACACAAACGGGACACACACACGCATCTTAAAGCGCTGTCTTCATCTTCTCTTGACCTAAATCACTTCTCCATGCATCGTCTCGTGCCGTGGTTTAGCCAAAAGGGTCACCTAGGCAGTATTTGGTGAAATTACCAAAATACCCCTTCTCGGTCCTTCTCCGAAGACCAAGTCCAATCTTGGTGAAGCAATCGCCTGCTTCGCCACGTGTAGGTAGATCAACGGCTCTTATCATGTCGGCAAGTCTCTCCCGTCCGGCTCTCGCCGAAGCCACCATGGCATTTGCACCGACCCCCACGCCGCTTGATCCAACTAGTCGGACCGAACTGCCCGTTCGGTCACCTTTGTCCATTCTGCGCCATGCTTGAGTCCATTGACCTCACCCGATATCCTTGATCGTTCTGGACCTCAGCTCTCCAAGCTTAGTCTCGATCATCCTCGCCGTTGACCATCGTTGACCTCCAAGCGTCTTGCACAACAAATAGACAAAGAAATCGAATCCGGGAACAAGTTCTTCACAACTTGACCCACGTTAGTGGAAACATGCATCATGCAACACATATGCACTGAAGTCCAAGTCCTTGACTTAATGAAAAACTCATCGCAACAATTTGGACGATGAACGGCAAAATCGGTCGATCGCCACTCTTGCGGTCGACCCCTTTGCTAACGGTTGGCCGCCCTTGGGACTTAGCCAAAAATACACTTGAGGCATGGTCGGTCTGACCGCCAAAGTGGCCGGTCAGACCGCTAGTGACCTGACAGAACTGACATATTGTCGAAAAACGCTTGATTTGACAAACCGCAAAAGCCATTGCTAATTGTATCATCATCCTAAGATCATGCACATATCCTCATGATATCCACAATCTCCCCCTTGATGAATACATTGGCAATTTTCCAAAAATGCAAAGTTTTGATGTTTGAAAAGTAAAATACTCGACGTTTTCGCACAAAGGCACAATTTGGTCCAAATGCAAGAGAAAGCAATGGAAATGACCAAGCTGGCTCCAGAATAGCATAGGCAAGTGAGATAAGGCAAAAGAAAGTAAGAAAGCTTCAATTTCCAGAAATTTGCAAAATCTCACTTAAGGTCCATATGAAAGAACAATTGTTCAATTTGACTTTTGATCATTGTGAGTCTTCAAGAATTGCAATTCAAATTCAGAAATGGCAATAAGATCGCAAAAATGCATATGAGATGCTACCCCTCACTATGATCATCAATTTTCTTGAAAATTTCATTTTCTTCCTATTTGACCAAAAAGCTCTAAAACACAAACATTTTTACCAATCTTTCACCCCCTTTGACAATGGATTCATCAAGGTGCATGGAAGAAGATAGAGCATGAATGAAATAGAATGGTTGTAACTTATTCATTTTTAGCATAGGGAGCCATGAAAATTATCCAAGAGGACTGGACAAGTATTACACCAAGCCATATTATGTGAAAAAGCTATGGTAAATCATGGCAAATCATATATAGCAAAGCGAAAGCCAGATGAACAATAATCTGAGATTAAATGATCGTTTAGTATGACTAGGTGTTCAAGATCATAGTTTAGCCAAAGATATCTAGAAATGAGTCAAGCCGTGTCAATAAACTAAATGGGACCAAGAAGCTAAAATTGAGCCAATTTAGAGCGCTATGAGTTCAATGATGAATCAATTTGTTCAAGTACTTTGAAATTTAGCACATGTAGCACTTGCTAAAATTTATTTTTGGGTTTATCTTAGTAAAGCAAGTCCTGGACTAGGAGCCATCCACAACTGCCTCCTAAGCTTCAACCAATTTTCACAATTTGTTTTGTTTTTAGCCAAGTGCTAGATCTCAAGCCTTGCAGCGACCATCCCAAGCAAGAAGCTTAAAAGAGTGGTTTAGGTCATCCAAAACCCCCTCTGAGTTCATGCCTAGTGCAATGGCAAGCCGTCTCATGAGAAAGAATTGGTGAGATCAGTTTTTTACATACGTAAAAGATCATTTTCATTTGCTTGACTTAGGAAATAACATAGCTCAATCTAAAACTCAAATTAGATTCAAGACTCAACTTAGCCTATTTGACATGGCATGAATCATGAGAAGATCACTATGGCAAAATTAGTCACACGATCCAACAAGTCATGTGTTAATTCAAAATTTTCACATTTAATAGAGCTAGCATGGCAAAAACTATGCTACACATGGAAAGTCATGATAAACCTAGCAAACTAGCACAAGACATGGCGAGGTATAAAGAATGGAATCATGTCTCACAAGGATAATAAACAAGGCTCTTTGATTTTATATTACAATGCAAGTTGCTGATTTAAAATGCAATATGATACAGTGAATGCAAAAGAGCTAACTCCCCCTCAAAACAGGACAAGAGGACTAATAACTCCCAACTCTCCCCGCAAAGAAGCAAAACAAGAAGAATCAAGAGCCTTAGTGAAAATATCCGCAACCTGCTGCTCAGACTCTATAAAGTGAAGCACAATATCACGCTTCTCTACATGGTCTCTAAGGAAATGATATCGAATGTCAATGTGCTTGGTCCCAGAGTGTTGCACTGGGGTTTTGGCAATGTTTATGGCACTAGTATTGTCACAGAAAAGAGGGACACTAACCAAAAACAATCCATAATCCCGTAGAGTAGACAAGATCCATAGAACCTAAGAGCAACTACTGGCTGCAGCTACATACTCTGCCTCGGCGGTGGACTGTGCAATAGAGGACTGCTTCCTAGAAGACCAAGAGATAAGAGATGTGCCTAAGAAATGACAAGTGCTAGAAGTACTCTTCCTATCCACTCTACACCCCGCAAAATCAGCATCAGAAAAAGCTCGAATAGAGAGAGCAGAATTAGAAGAATACCAGAGTCCAAAGTCAAGAGTGTCCTGGAGGTACCTGAAGATGTGACGCACTGCTTGACGATGTGAGGCACGAGGGGAAGCTTGAAATCGAGCACACAGACACACAGCAAACTGTATGTCTGGCCTCGACGCCGTGAGGTAGAGAAGAGAGCCAATCATACTACGGTACTCCTTCTAGTCCACGGGCTCTCCATCCTCATCAGAATCTAGCACAGTGGATGTGGCAATGGGAGTAGACATTGGCCTACTGCTTCCCATGTCGAAGCGCCGAAGAAGGTCCTTGGTGTATTTGCTTTGATGAATGAAGGTGCCTTCTTTCAGTTGCTTGACTTGAAGACCAAGGAAGAAAGTCAGCTTGCCCATCATACTCATTTCGAATTCCCTGCTCATAGAATCTGAAAATCTGGACATCAAAACATGAGACGAACCACCAAATATAATGTCATCCACATAAATCTGAACCAGTAAGAAATCACTGCCATGCCTGAGAGTGAACAAGGTTTTGTGTACCATTCCCATTGTGAATTCATTTTTAAATAAGAAACTCTTAAGCCTATCATACCAAGCTCTAGAGGCTTGCTTCAATCCATACAAGGCTTTGGAGAGCTTAAACACATGGTTTGGGAATTTAGAATTTTCAAAACCAGGGGGTTACTTGACAAAGACCTCTTCTTCTATAAAACCATTAAAGAAAGCACTCTTGACATCCATTTGAAAAAACTTAAAGCCTTTAAATGTCGCGAAAGCAAGCAAAATGCGAATGACTTCTAATCTAGCTACAGGAGCAAAGGTCTCTTCAAAGTCTAAGCCTTCTACATGGAAAAATCCTTGAGCTACAAGCCTAGCCTTGTTGCGAACTACCAACCCATCCTCACTTTGCTTATTTTTAAAAATTCATTTTGTTCCAATTACATTGTGATTATGTGAAGGTTCAACTAAGGTCCAAACTTGATTTCTTTCAAAATTTTCAAGTTCTTCATGCATGGCATTGACCCAAGAGGAATCAGATAAAGCATGGGTGACATTTCGGGGTTCAAAATAGGCAACAAAAGCAGAATGTGCATGAGAATCTAGAGAGATAAACCTGGAGCGAGTAACTCGCTCATGGAGATCCCCAATTATCTGCTCAGTTGGGTGTTGTCGCTGAATATGAAGAGGAGGTCCTGGTGCAGATGTGGCCTCTACCTCATAGGCTGTGGAGGTAGGAACAAAGCCACTCGAATCACCGGTGAAGATAGGAGGAGGCTGCTCAGCTGAAGCTGGAGAAGTGGAAGCAGGCTCTCTAACCATCTCAGAGGTGACTGGAGGATGGATTGGGTCCTCATCCTCAAAGTCGTCATCGACGAAGATACTTTCAAAAACCTATGTACCTGCACCATCGGGTCTAGTACCAGAACTAGCCTCATCAAAAGTGACTTCTCAAGTCTCAACAATTTTGTTAATATCCAAACTAAATATACGATAGCTACGAGAATGAGTAGGATATCCCAGAAAAATACCATCAGAACATCTTGATTCAAATTTATCCAAGTTGCCATGTTTAAGAATGAAGCACTTGCAACCAAAGATCTTGAAATGAGAGACTTTAGGCTTATGACCAAATCTAAGCTCAAAAGAAGTCCTGCCTATGACAGATCTCAAGAACACCCTATTGGATACATAGCAAACAATAGAGATCGCCTCAGCCCAAAACCTCCTCGGTGTACTATGCTCATCTAGCATGGCCCTGGCCATCTCTACAAGGGTCCCGTTCTTCCTCTCTACAACACCATTCTGCTGGGGAACTCTAGGTGAAGAGAACTGGTGCTCAAGTCCCCTATCAGTGCAGAAAGTGGCAAATGAAGAGTTCTTGAATTCTGTCCCATTGTCACTCCTAATGGCTCTCAAAGCTCCAGGAAGATCAACAGCTAGTCTAAGAACCAATTCTCTAAAAAAGGCCAAAAGCCTCGTTCTTAGAAACCAGAAAATAAACCCATGAATACCTGGAGATGTCATCCACAATCACAAGCACATACCATTTCCCTCTTGCAGATTAGACTCTAGAGGGGCCAACTGTATCTAAGTGCAAGAGCTGACCAGGTCCATCAGTCATCACTAAAGTATGGGTCCTCTGTGAGAGCCCTGTCTACACACACAATGGTGGTTCACGAAGGTCTTCGCACCCATAGGGCGGCTCCTAGCTAATGCATTTCACTGGAAACGTCTCGTACGATCTAGCTCCGCCGACATACCTTAGGAAGTGTGCTTAATTTTGAATGGCAAAGGAGTGGTCGGGTATGTGGGTAAATTTGTACACTTTTGCAGGGTATAATCTATTTGAATAGCCAAGTCTCTGGTTATGGACATGCTTGGTTAGGTCGTGCAAGAGTTAGACTCTATTTTTAGATAAAACTTGGAATCGAGTGGTACGAATGAAAAATTCGTGCTAATGTTGTTGTGGCTGTGGGCAGCCACTTCTAGTTTGTTAATTATGTCTCAAAATATTGTCTCCCTGTTATTTAAGCAAATAAAAACAGATTTGATAAATTGCCTTGCAACATATTACTCTATTACAAAGAAAATGCCTTTATGCTAAATATTGCCTAGTGTAGTAGCCTTTCTTTGATACTTGAATGCATCTAACTTATTTTGTTATTGTAAGTCTTGCGAGTACAATTTTGTACTCAACGGGTTTCTCCATGTTGTAGAGGAGGTCGACCCCCAAGGGGTTAGCCAATGTGAGACCGACTACGAATGCGACGACTAGCTCGGTGGTTTACCGGTCGGTTGCCTTGTGGGTAAGGGCAGCCGGTTGGCCTTTATTGCTACCATCATATGGCTTATGTTTCTGCTGCGAACTTGGTATTTTATCGTGCTTTTGGCCCGGTCGGCCCTATGTATGAACTCTGAACCTGGTATGTTTATTGTGTTGTAAATTATGTAGATTTCGGTATTGTAATTACTCAGGTATGGCTTGATGTTTGTGAAGGTATATGTGTACCACTGACCTAGGAGGTACATAATACATTGAGAGTAAGAAATTTTTCTTGTGATGCTAGGACGGTCATTCCCGCGTGTGACTGGCACAAGTTCATCGGGCATGTGGGAAGGTTAAGCATTACAAGTCAAATTTCCGGTGGGCTCTCGCGGGCTTGTTATCAGAGCCATACTGACCTTAGTAAACCCCTAACTTGGTCGTCATTAAGGTGTTTGAAAATTTTAGTTTCAAAATATCAAATTGTTGATGAAAAATTAAGTGAGCTCTCAGATTTTATTCTTTACCTATCTTAGCTTATTAACCTTACTTTGTTCTATGTTTGAGTTGCCAAATGGTGTTCCCTCTCATCTCCTTTCAAAAGCTAGATGTATGCCATTTAATTTCAGATTGGGGAATAAATAAGAGTTGAAAATATGGAGTGTTGGCTGTCATTTGGTGAAGTTAGGAGGCATTAGGGGTAGGAAATTTCATCTCGGAGCTCGTTTGTCAAATCTGGACAACACACACATAGTTCATTGTTAGGGCTGAGAATGAGAGTGTAATTCCACTAAAATTCATGGGAATGAAAGGGTAAGATGTGATTATAGATGGCTAGTGCCAAATGAACCCCTAGCTAGTCTTTACCATGCTCCTTAGATGCTATAAAACATAGTTTGTGGTCTGAACTTTTCGTCCCAATCGATTCCTCGTTCGTTTAGTGCGAGGTAATCGTGCCGGTAAACTAATCCTTCATTTTATGGTTTTTTATGCTAGCTCCTATGCCTTTGTAAAAATATTTAGAGTTCAATTCTTGTTAATTATATGTATGCACACATGATAGGATGGTCATTCCCGCGTGTGACCGGCACAAGTCCATCAGGCACATGGGAAGGTTAAGCATTAAGTCAAATTTCCGGCGGGCTTTCACACTAATTATGTATATGTTGTATCTATCATGTTATGTAGTTGGCCAGTTATATTCTGGACATATTTTGACTTACTACTTGCTACTACTTCTTTAACTAGCCGCCGTGATAGTGTGATTTGTTAAATTTGCTCGTTGAATTGCTAATGTAGTGGCATTTTGGACATGTAAATATCCGTGACCGAGACTAACCGCATTTGTATTCGTATCCGACACTATCTGTGTCTAACTCCGATTCCGAGAAAAAAATAGAATAGTATACGAGATAAGTGATCTCCGCCCGTATCCGCTTTGGATGCATCCCTACCCTAGGAGGTCGGGCCGTTCAGATCGGGCATGTGAGGGGCATGACAGGAACCTGCAGCGAACCGGGAGCGTGGCAGGAGAGGACCCAACAGACGGGGACCACGGCAGGTGATGTGCAGCGGTCCTAGTGAGCGGTAGGATGCATCTGCGGTATGGGAGCACAATAGGAGACAAGTGACGTCTGTCATACCTACCGTGGTGCTGTTTTTTTATTTGGAACAGGCCGAGGCTATATTTGATAAATGGTTTCAAAAATACGTCAAATGAGCCACAGACTCGGCAGGGGGAATGAGTGAGAGGCAGCTATCAGAGAGCAACAAAAGGAGATGGGTAGCCCGTGAGGGCACTCATCATGGCCAACCATCGATGGCAAAAGGGGAAAGGGATCAGCAAGAAAGATGATAAGCAAAAGCATCTACTACTCTGTAGTCACTGTACACTTCATTGTTTTTGTACATACAATACAAATAGGCACGGTATCCTCGATGAGTCTAAGAGCAGTGGCGGAGCGTCTGAAGAAATAAGGTGCCACTAAAGTCATGAAACATCAACTTTGACACACTATAGTTTATATTTGAAAGGAATAAATATATATTTCCTCTCTCAACTCCTCAGTTCATTTAATTTTCATCCATCATCTACAATACCGAGTAAAATGTGTCCTCGAACCATCAATACTGCGCAAAATATCCCTCTTCGTCTGTGTGACCTTGTTTTGACCCAATAAAGCTTGGTTTTGTCCCACCTAGCGTCCACATCGGATCCTAGTCCATAGCTAACTCAACCCATGTGACTGCCACATAATCTATATTTCCTCCTCCTCCTCCTCGTACTCTTTCTCTCTCCCCCCCGAGAGCAGGGAGCGACAGGCTACAGTGGTTGGGCGGCTACGACGGGGCAAGCACGGTGCATTCTCGGGCACTATGGTACCTTTTTGTAGCAGCTTGTGAGGATGGGGAGGTCGGTGGTGGTTGGAATAGGGAAAGTAAATGCGGCGACAGTGGGCAAAGGATCCCGCCAGTGGCGAACTCTGGCGGTATCTGGCCCCAAACGGGGAGCGCACGAGTACGCCGCGGCCTCAGGGATCCCTCCTGTGGTGGAGTCTTGGTGGATGGTGGCGCATGCGTGGCTAGCGACAGCGAGGTCCATGGTGTCGTAGTGGTCGCTCGACGACGGTGAACTCTGGCGGTGGCTTGGTACAGGTGAGGGAATAGATGAGATCAAGAGGAGGAGGAGGCGGTGAAGACGCGGACGGTGCAGTTGGGGGAGGCCTGGAACGACGAGAACGAGTGTGAGGAGGCCGCAACGGCGAGGGAAAAACAGGGGAAGTGTGGGTGCTCGCCGGCGGTAAAGAGCGGCAACTAGAGCTCGTATAAGCTTATGATGTAGTCAATTTGGAGGAAGAGGCAATGGTTCGAAAGAATTTGATGTGGTAGTGAGATAGAGGGAATTTGGGGGCGGCACGAGCTCACCGTGATGTTGCCCGGTGCCAGAGGAGGAACTGTAGGGCGAGGCCCCGTTTCATCTCCCCTGTCCCACTCAAATACCAGGCCCTCGCCGACAACCTGGTTGCCGCCGCCCTCCTCGCTGCCCAGTGTCGATGCCTACCTTTCGGGGTCCTCGATCCCTATGCTGTCCTTGGACTCCACTCCGTCGTCCCCATCTCCTGCGAGACGCCTGCATGGTGGCATCTTGTGGCCTGCTGAGCCGTCTTTCTCGGCAAGCGACTTTACAAACGGTGGTATGTTAATGGCGGATATTGCGATGATCTTTGTCATAGAGGAAGGCGGGGGAGCGGTTAAGTGGCCTGACGCCTCCTGACATTCTAGCGACTAAGTTTCACCGGCCGCAGGTGATCTCCTATATCAAGGAGGCCAACATTGTTGGCATGGGCGACACTAGGGTGGTCTACTATGCCAGCATGCCACGCCACCATGCCATCGTCGCCGTCAAGAAGCTGTGGCGTGTGGCTGGCTGCCCTGAGGAGCCCACAGTTGACGAGCACTAGAACATCAAAACGAGTGGCGAGTTCGCCGCCAAAGTGAAGCTTCTCAGGCGGCTTCCGACACCGCAACGTCGTTCACACGCTGGGCTATGTGAGCAACAACCTGGACACGATGGTGCTCTACGAGTACATTGTCAGCGACAACCTGTGGGAGGCGCTGCACGGCCAAAGGAAGGGCAAGATGCTGGTGGACTGGGTGTTCACCAAAGCTGCCGAGAGAGAAGTCTTGGCGAACATTATATTATCGGCGAAGTCGTGCCGGTTCAGCGTCAGGCGCCCTCTTGACACAAAACCGCTCTAAAACGGGCAAAGGGGTATCTTTTGCACGGTATTGACAGTTCGATGACGTGTTTTACCCAGCATTGTAGATGAGGGATGGAAATTAAATAAACTGAAGAGTTGCGGGACGAAAATTAAACGAACCGAATAGTTGAGAGATGAAATATATACTTATTCCTATTTGAAATTAGGTAGTACAAAGAAAGAGAAAGTAATAGATTTGTATTCTAATATGTAGATAAGGTTTTGATCGTCTATTAGCGCATATGCAATCACTAAGGTAGCGTTTGGATGGGTGAACGAAGTTGGATGGAATGAGATGGTACAAGATGGATGGGATGAAGTTGAACGGGATGGTACAAGTAGGGTGTTTGGTTGGTTGAACGTGATGATACAAGATTTTGTTTGGTTGATTGGATAGGATGGTCCTGAATGGTTCAAGTTGGTGTTTGGTTTGATGGATGAAGGTGGGTATGGTAACCCTCTCACTAGAGGTGGTTAGTTTACCCTTTAAATAGTAATTCTAACAATTCTCATTACATTTGAGCAGTCGTAAGTGATGCAAGTAAAATTTCAGTTGTCCGAGAATGCAATCCCGATTATTTTTTATTGAATTTAATTAAAGTTTATTTTATTCATTTAAAATGTTTTTCATTTTCCGGAAACACGGAAAAATACTGTAAAATTCAAAGTGCTGAAATTTTGTAGAGCAGTGGTAGAGATAAAGATTACATAGATAAATATAAAATAAAATTATAAGCCAAAATAACTTGGTTCACCTCAATTGGAGTTCACATGAATTAGTTATGAATTTCCAAAGTTAAAAGCATTTTGTAGTGTAAAAAAAATTGATTTTGGATTAATTTCAAAAACTATAATTTCTGATAAAGATAAGTTTGAAACCTGTTCCAAATTAAAGTAAATAAAATTATCAAAATTAGTTTCACTTGATTTGAAGTTACTTTGAATTAGTTATGCATTTGTGAAGTTATTCTATTTTGGACCGTCCGATCGCGATTCGACGGTCAAGATTGAGTGAGCTGTGCGGACGATCTGAACGGCCCAATCTACGCAGACTTCCCGATTAAGATCTAAAGGTCCAGATCGCTTTGCTTTCGTTCGTGGTCGAGCAGCCCAAAGCGATCTGGGACAATCGATTCGAATCGAGCGGCTCGCGACAACCTCGAGATGATTCAGGTTTTAGTAGGGAGTTGAAAATAGCAAATAAAATTATAAAAATATGAAATTTTTCAGAGACTCTACTGGGATGATATAGATCCCATATAAAATTTTAAAACTTAGTGTTCACAATTCAAATACCTAATTTAAAGTATTTAAATCGACTAGGTTTAAATAAGGACATACAAATTTCATAAGGTCAAACTGAATAGTGGTGGAGATAAGGATTACATAGATAAATAGAAAGTAAAATTACAAGACCAAAATAATTTGGTTCACCTCAATTGGAGTTCACATGAATTAGTTATGAATTTGCAATGTTAAAAGCATTTCGTAGTGTAAAAAAATTCGGTTTTGGATTAATTTCAAAAACTACAATTTCTGAGATAGAGATAAGTTTGAACCATATTCCAAATTAAAGTAAAGAAAATTATTAAAATTGGTTTCACTTGATTTGAAGTTACTTTGAATTAGTTATGCATTGTTGAAGTTATTCTATTTTGGACCGTCCAATAGTGATTCGACGGTCTTGATTGAGTGAGCTGTTTAGGCGGTCCGAACGGCCTGATCTACGCAGACGGCCTAATTAAGATCTAACGGTCCAGATCGCGTTGCTCGATCTGGCGGTCCGAACGGCCCAAACGATCTGGACAGTCCGATTCAAATCGAACGGCTCGCGCGCAACTCAGATGATCCAGGTTTGACTAGGGAGTTGAAAATAGCAAATAAAATTATAAAAATATGAAAATTTTCAGAGAAGCTACTGGGATGATATAGATCCCATATAAATTTTGAAAACTTAGTGTTCATGATTCAAATACTTAAATTAAAATATTTAAACCGACTAGGTTTAAATAAGGACAGACAAATTTCTTTAGGTCAAACTGATTTCTAAAAATTTGACAAAAAATATTTTAATTCAAGATAATTAATCTAGTATTTGATTAAATTATTTTCCAGTGTTGTTTACAAGCATTTACTTTAGCTTTTCTTTTTGAGTTTCTTTTCAAGTGAGAATGAATCCCTTCTCATCAGGTTTGGTTATTAGCATTTACTCCATTATTCACAGGAGAGCTGAGTTTCATGCATTGCTGATGTATCACAATATACAGAAGGCTATAGCCATCAGTTTCATGCATTCCAGATGTATCACAATATACAGAAGGCTATAGCCATCTAGAATTCCGAATGGAGAGAACCTGAAGAACAACTGAACAAAGGATACATTATTAAGACATTGAGCAGTGGAAACATCTAACATAAAAAGGAATTATGGCAACAGAGACATATATTTCTTAAACAAGCAGATACAACAGAGATGTTCAACATTGGCATACAAAAGAAGTCCACACATATAGGGACTATCACACTAGTCATACTTCAACCACATAAATAGGTTTACAACCGCATACATAGGTTGAATCCTTGACACCAAAATAAGTCCTGCTGCAATTGGGTATAGCTAGTTTAGATATTATTGTTACTAATGTACCTAGCAACCCAAACAATCTTGTTTGACAAGCTCAACTTGTTGAATGCATGGGCAAGAGAAACATTCTCACACAAATAAGCATAGTAGTGCGTGAGATGTGCTTCCTCAAATCCCAGAAGATCCATCATATTGTCCCAAAGATCTTCAGGAACATCAGTGTCTACACTACCGGCCTTCTCAATAGCTTTAGCAAGCCTTTCTATGCCAGTGGTCACGAAAGAATACAAATCATCATCAATAGATAACTTGGCCCTCTTTGGTGGTTTACTTGCCGATGAGTCACCTCCACATGTGGTGGACATTATCACCTCTTCGACACTACCATGTCCAGCAGCTCTTTTACCTTTATCATCAGTTGGAGCCTTTGGTGTTTCATCATCAGAGATTTTGTTAACATCTGTACCAATAGGGTCATTTTCTCCCTTTGCATACTTTCCAGTAGCCATGCTATTCCCAAATATAGTGGCCATCTCATGATAGTGCTCAAGGGGAGTATTCAAGTAGTCAGCATCACCGTGGTGATCCTACACAATAAAGTAGATTTGAAACTAGGTATGATAGGAAAATAAGTTTAATAAACATGAATGTACATAAATTACCTTGACTTGACTAGTGTAATGTCCATGCTCAAGCTTCATAGTGCAGGTGTTTTCATCCCAAAGAGCACCACTTAGGTTTTGGAGCTTGCCTATCTTTGCCCAAAGTTTTCTCCACTTCCTCAGGTGGTTTTGAACCTGATCTCTAGTAACATCCACCTTTAGATGGTCATTTAGGGCCCTAGCACAATTGTTGAGGTGCACTTTCTTGAAACCAGTGCATGTTCTATTGTTATTAGCCACAAGATTAGCCAAGTGGGTCAACACAAATGCAGACATTGCATTTGTCCAAACAACCCCATCACCAGTGTTACCCCCCCCCCATATTATCCCCATGTTCCGAGTCCATTTCCTACAAACCATAGAATGCACCGAAAAAATAAGAAGTGACATAAAACATTTGTATTAAGTCCATATATGGTTCATGTACAACTCATCACAAATAATACGTTCCCATATCACTCATCACAATTACATGCATTACATATTTAATGGTTATGGTAGTTTTGACGTGCTTCCTACATTGCGTTGTCAAGAGATTGCCTTTGGTCAACCGTGGCTCTATGATCAATAGCTTGATCCCTCGCTTCCTACCACGAAATGCGGCCTCCATAGACTTACTCACAGAAGCCCTTATATGTGTATCATCAATGGCTCCAATACAATCCTATTTGGTAAAGAAATAGGAAAAAAAATTAGTAACCAACAAATGCTCCCCAACAGTCCCTGAGGTATACTTGTTACATATCATACCTTGAAGAATGGATCCCATCTTGGGTTCCCGGCAATTTTGCTTGGGATCTCCAAAGAAGGTGGCATAAGAAGTTCATTTCGTAGCTCACCAATGGCATGGAGGACACGTGCGAAATATCAGCTAACTGCTTCACCTAACTGAGTGAAATTGGCACCAACTAACCTATTTCTTAAGTTATGGCCAATTGTGTTTAAGAACATGGCAACTTGCTCCTCAATACATACATGTATAGTGTCACGAAGTAAGGATCGCTCTCTCAAGACTTCACACAACCAAAAGAACGGAGTTCGCTTAAGCCTAATTGTGTTGATACAAGTGGTTTCATTCTTCCAAATTTTAGTATTCAGATAATCAATTCTAACCCTATCCCTATCCTCGATAGGGCCATATGTAATACGGTCCCTCCTATTCCTCAGTCTAGACCGTACGTAGAAAATGGTCATGCAAACAGCCACATATGCAGTAGCGCCAAAAAAACAAAAACTTTCTCCTTTTAAGCCTCCTCGTGTCCATCTACAGATCATAATAGTGCTAACTATATTACGAATATTCCAGTGCTGACTATGCAAGCATACATTCACATGAATATTCAATACATTTAAAAAATGAAAGCATAATATATACTAATCAAGGAAGTATTGAGTATAGCTAACATATATGTATCAACTATGTACTACCGATGCATTCTAGGTACACATAAAATTGGAGCATATGTTTGAGTCTGAATCTTCAGACTTGAGATCTTTGGTAGTTTTATCGAGAGAAGCCTAGCACAGGACAAGAAGATTCTAAATATAGTTGATGGCGAAAGTCTCAAAGCACAATGAGCAATATTTGCACATTTCAGTTAACTAGCATAAACAATAAGCATGAACATTGCCAATATTTCACTACACATGTTGATGCACAATCAATTTTTTCAGTGCAAGCAATTTTTCCCCTAGACTCAAAGCCTCTGGACATGTGCAAGCTATTTTTCCTATAACAGATATCCCAACAACAGCAAACAAAAATTCAGAAATGGAAGCAACAACAGCAAGGCAAACTTAACATTTTTTCTACATACCGAAGCACAGGACAACGGGGATCTATCATTTTCTCCCATAAAAACATCTGTACCGGCTAGATCTACCAAACAGGACACCAATTGGATGAAAATGTGTGCGATTTCGGGGCATACCTTCGGATCCCGCGACAACTTCACACCGGGTTGGGGGAGGGGAGGTAGATCGGGATGGGAAGAACCAGGAGATGGCAAATCACAGCAAAATCACAGAGACCAGGGAGAGGCGGCACCTTCGGAATCTCCGAGAGCCAGCGGCGCAGAGACCAGGGGCGGCACCGTCGATCCGTGCAAGAGGATAGAGGGGGAGCTTGGGAGAGTAAGCGCAGCGCTGTGAGAGAGAGAGAGAGAGCATGGTGGGCGAGGAGGTTTGGGACGGCGTCATTTGGCGTTTTTCATAAAATGGAATGGTGCGGCATCTTCCCAGCATATTCGCTTTTGTCGAACGCTATGATACAGGATGGCTCGGTTCCATTCACCCAACCAAACTAGGGATGGCAACGGGGTCATTCCCCGGCGGGGAGTGGTAGACCATCCACTACTAAAAATCCCTGTTTTTCCTACAGTTTAAAACGTTCCCTAGTAGTGAAATTGTAATCCAAAGGAAAGTATCTATCCCTAGTGTGAGGTAAAAAAAACCTAGGGAATAAAATCGTTCCCTACTGTTTATATAAATTACTAGGAAAAGACTACAGAGAGAGAAATAGACTATGCCATGTCAGCGCCACGGAGGTAACTTTCCCTGCTCAGATGGTCAAAACCGTAGGGAATGCATTTTTCATTTTTGCCTCCAGTTTATCTTTAGCACCCACCGGTTTTTTTTTCTGCGCGCCTATTTTTTTAGGCGTCGCGCTAGATTTTTTGGTCACAGAGCTGCCACCCGCCTCTACTTGTCGTTCACACGGTACGCTCAACCCAAAAATTCTCCAAACCATCTCGCTACCCAAATTCCCCAGCAAGCTCGGTGTGCCTATCGGTGCCCCTAGCCGCCCGCTTGTTGTCGCCCATGCACTGCCGTCCTCCCCGGCGGTCGCCCTCCCTCCTCTGTTAGTCCTCCTTCAAATCGCCCTGCCCCTCCTTCTCCTCCTCCTCCCCGAGCCGACGCCTTTGCCTCGATGCAGAGCTCCCCGACACGCCTTGCTGCCTTGGCCCCAAGTCGCCGCTCTTCCCAAGCCTTGTTGCTTGCCGCCCGCTCCTTCTTCTCCTCCTCCCCCAAGCCAACACATTGCCTGACAGCCTTGACAATTTGCTCGACGCAGACCTTGTTGCTTGAAGCCATTGCCACTCTTCCCCGACACACGCCCCAATGAGAATCTGCTTTCTCTAAAAATTTGGTAGGAGTTTGCAATTTGGCATTTTCCCTTTTTCTCTGTAAGGTAATGCGATGGATTTGCATACCAACATGATGGCGATGATCACTCTGATACATCAGGTTTGTCCCTCCTTGTATTCCTTTTTCCTTTCGTGATTCTGCTTGATACAAACTTTGATTAAAATTCAAGATGTCTGATTTTCAATACAGGTTGGGATTAAAATGATTCTGCTTGTACAAGCGTTTTGCGAGACAGATGTTATTAATTAAATGGCCTTCTATGATACATGTTAATTAGATATAGCTGTGAGTACAATTGCTTTGTTGGTTTACCTTGCAATGCAAGGTTCTCTGTTTTCCATTGCACATGGCCCACAGTCTTTGCGGACATGCAAATGATCACTTCCATGCTTGAATCTGAGATCCAGTTAATGCAAGAGAAATATTAGAACATTTGTTGAACCAACACGCTAATGAGGTTCTATGCTGCATGTGGCACCCTAGATCCAAAATGGGCGTAAGTATCAAGCTATTTTTCCATATAAGCAACATTCTTCCTGAATTTTCCATGTGGTTTATGCTTTCAACAAATATCTAGGGTTGTCATACTCTTTTCTGTGCTAAAAGAGCTATCATACTTAGTTTTGTGTTGTATTTTATCTTGATGCCTTGCATTTATCAAATGATGTTGCAAAACTGTTTTAAGCCAATTTTGGGTACTCATAACTCTTAAGTGATCGAACATTGCTTTATAGCTAAATGGCCCATCTGAAAATCTGAAAAACTGAGGTCACCTAACCAAAGCTTATGATGCATGTTAGATCAGATGCTGTTTTATCATGTTTGTGTTTCTTGGTGAGTGATACATTAGTAAGATACCAATTTGGCCACTGCATGACAATACTTTTCGTTGAAATATTTACCACTTGTGATTATATTCAAGATAGTGCTCTAGATTTTCCCCTACCATTAACTGGTGTAGCACTTGCAGGGCCTTGCCTTTTGGTGCATTCATTTGCATCAAATGCTCTAGAACTCATAGAAGTCTTGGAGTACACATCAAAGGTGCCCAATTGACTTTTAATTCCCTTTGTTGTACCATCTGCCCATCTCCAATTTTATGTCAGCTCTTCTTAGTCCAATCAATGTTTAGAGGTGTTCTTAGAAAGCAAGGCTTGCCAAGATATGGATTTATTAAACAATTAGTCTCCATAAGACCAATAAATTTACACTGCAGTTACTCAGTATATTCCTTATCAAAAGCATGCACTTGTCATGTGAAATGAGCTAACAAATCTCATACTGAACTAGTCAACTATTCATTGTTGAGTTGAGCATAGGTGATTTTAGTGAATCTAGATGAGTGGATGGATGAAGAAGTCAATTGTTTAGCTGATTCAGGTGGAAATGCTACTGTGAACACAAGATACGAGGCTTTTTTACACGAAAACTACAAAAAACCAAGACAAGATTGCGCTATAGAGGAGCGTGCTGATTTCATTAGGTACACATCGGGTTAGTTTTTTTATCATTGCTTTTCTGTTGACTCTTTCTGACGATAGTATGCCCTTTACCTAGCAAACATGCAGTAGATAAACATCATTACCAGCAACACACCAGCACCCGACATGGTTTTGGTCATCCTTTGAGGAATAGCTGGAGGAGAAAAGACTCAGATCACAAAGGACTAAATAAAATGGTGTTTTGAACTCTCATGTCCTAAGTTTTGCAAGTGTATATTGCATTTTATGCACTAATTATTCTTATTCGTATAAAGATAACAGATAAGTGCTCACTGCTCAAATCTGCTACATCCTATTAAAAAAAGAGGGAAGCATAATATCAATTATCAAAGGCATGCACAATTTAGCATGTTGATGAACAATTATAGATAACTGTGTTCTCACACTTTTCCATTAGGAGGGTTGACATCCTGATTCCTCATGAATGCTCATAGCAAAAAAAAATCGGACTTAGTAATTGATTTGCTAATTGGTATACATCAATATATTATTTAAGGGCATGATTCACAGGTAGATATTGTTTTCTGTGCATGTCTCTTCAACTATTAATATTCATCTAATATACCAAGAAATGCATGAGTGCACTACCATCTGTATGGATATATTTTGACTCACCAATTTGCTCCAAGGGTGGATGGGCAACCCTATTCAGAAAGGTAAAAAATGTAAACTGAATAACAAGCCTTGACAATTTTATGATAACAGCAGAAAGTAATGTTAAAATATAGAGAATATCTCCAAACTTCGATTTACGCCATAGTATAACTTGATAATATTTTGCGAGAACCTATTTAGAGGATAGATATGCATAAACAATGTACATGAAACATTATAATGTCTCTAATCAATGTTAAGATGCATACAGAAAGCTTGCAGGGATGTTTGAGGCAAAAATAACTTCAGACCGATCCGTGGTGATGTGACCTCGATGAAATATATATACCGAATGGAAGAAAGAGCCATAAGCCCATAGCAAGTATAAATTATATGACCCGACACAACAAGGTAAGTATACGATATCGATTGCATATAATTTGAGTTTTCTAGGACATTATCCTAATTTATGTCATGCTTATGCATGCTATCAATATGTGATTGAGTTTATATCCACGAGATAAAATTATTTGGATTGCACCGATAATTTATATTATGCATCATTGCATCTGTTAATTTGTGGTGAGTTTATATGGGTAAACTTATTTGGGTTGTACCAGTAATTTATGCTATGCATGCTGTTAATTCTTGATTGAGTTTGTATCCATCAGGAGCATGGCTTGAAGAGAGACTGTGGACTCCAATTGAGAAGCTCGAAAAAGATGCAAGATTGGCCACATCAAGATTGGCATGCTTCAGGTGTTTGCTGAGCCAAAGAGGGGTAGTTGCTGCACCGCTAGCTGGTTATGGTCGTACAACACCGTATGAACCCAGTTTCTGCGTAAGGCAATAGGATATTCATAAAAAAATGGATAGTGGTTATTTGTACTTTAGTTTGCATGTGTGTTGTGCACTTGTGGTGCAAGCTTGGTGTTGTTTTTTTGACTTTCTGATAATGTGATGTTTACACTTGGATATGTTGGTGGAAATGTGTTTCAAATAGTACTTGATGGTCTATTGGAAATACAAGATATTGTTGTGTTTATCTCCTCCATAAACTTTGTTTTGAGTGATAATGTGTATTTAGCTAAGCCTTTTGATTGTAACTGGACATATAAATAAGTATTTGAATAATGTATGCATATTTAGAAAAAAAAAACAATAATTTCAGTACCCCTAGTGTTCTTGCCAAACTGTAAGGGATGAATTTCGAATTAGCAATAGGAAACTAATATTTACATAAAAATGTTCCCTAGGGCATACAAAAAATAACGTAGGGAATTTATTGGATTCTTTCCCTAGGCTGGCAGAAAGGTAATGTAGGGAAATAATCTTTCCACGTCAGATGGCAATACCATATGGACGAGATTTTCCTACCGTTTAAAATCCTAGGGAACGATTCTTTCCCTAGGTTTTCCCAAAAAACCCTAGGGAACGTTTTCTTTCCCCCACATTCTTTTCCCTAGTAGTCGTTCCCTACGAATGCCGCTAGGGAAATCAATTCCCTACAGTTTTTTGCATGTTCCCTAGTATATTACTCACTAGGGAAAATAAGGATTTCTAGTAGTGATCCCCATCCCCGTGACAAGAAAAAATCCCTGTCCCCGTCCTCATCCCCGTCCTCGGGTACTATTTTTCCCCGTTCCCCATCCCCGTCGGGTTATCGGGGCCCCGCGGGGACCCAGACCCGAAATTCGTCAAGCCATGGATTCATAGATACACTCATGCTTCCATACACATACAACTGAATCATGAATCGGAGGAGGAGGCGTCGGCGTCGGCGTCGGGTTGTTGGGAAGGAGGAGCGGGAGTGCGGGAGGAGGAGGCGTCGGCGTCGGCGTTAATTTGTTGGGGGAGGAGGCGGGAGTCTTGAGGAGGCGTCGGAGGCGGAGGCGTCGGCGGAGGAGGCGGTGGCGTCGGCGAAGGAGTAGGAGGCGTCGGGCTGTTGGGGAGCTAGGGGGGGGGCTGGGACTAGGATGGGAAGAACGAAGGGGAAATGGGACTTAGGGTTAGAGAGTTGGGCGGCGGCTGCTGCCTATTAGGGTTATGCTTATGCAGCGTTACGGGTCTTAAGGGAGTGGGTTGTGCCTTGTGTTATCGGGGGCCCACCGGGTAACGGGAATGGGGAGCAGGGGAATAGCCCCGTCCCCGCCTCACTCGATGGGGAATGCTTTTTTCATATTAATATCCTCGTGAGGAAAGAATTAGTCCCAAACCCACCCCCTAATAGGTGAATTCCCCATCGAGGAATGAGGCCTCATTGCCATCTCTAAACTAAACGGACAAACACCTTCTTTTCCCAATCACGGGTTCACTAATCCAAACACTACCTAAAATGAAAGAGAGAGACACGACCCTTGTTGGTGTACAGTAGGCTCCGTCCTGACTGACAGACAGACAAATGCATTTTAAGCGTGGCTGTCGGTAACTTGACATAGAGAGTTCGTTGCTTGCGCCTCTCACCGGCGCGTGCGCAACCGCGAGCCATGCCACCGGGGATCACAGAGCGGACGAGGCACGCACCAGTACGGCCACGGCCACGGCCACCGCCACGTTTTCTTTCAGTTGGCACGAGGCTTTTGCTCTCTCGGCGTCGTGCCGGCACGGCGCGCGCGTACATGCGTGCCTGCCTGCCCCTGCCTTTTGCTCCAGTGCTCCTCCCTGGGCTCCCTTTCGGCAAAAGGCCTGAGTGCCCAAAGCCACCGGCACGTGGGGCCGGGCCCTTCGTTGCCCTTTCTCGTCAGAGCGCGGGGGCCACGCTCGCACGCACCCATGCGCCTACCTGGCCGGTGTCACGAGTCACGCCACGTCACTGCCGCACTGGTTACACTCTCACACGAAAGCGTTAAACGAAACGAGACGTACGGCTGTACGGTTCGATTTGTCTATCCGAAGAGGCTAGCTAGCTTTTTAGCCGGTCCGATCCGGCATCTGATGATACGATTCGCGTTGAACGATTCGATGGCCTCTGACGCCCCCTGACATGGACGCGTACGTACGTAGTGACATGTCACGCCGTGCCATGCTGCCATGCCCGTTTCCTCGTGTCAGCTTCCACCGGGCCGGCAGATTTAACTGTGGCCAAGCAGTGACCGAACGGCGCCTCTGCGTGTGGCAGCTTCTGTTCGCGGGGACGGGGGGCCGGCGAACCATCCAGGAATCAACGGGTCGAGTCAGGCCAAGCAACCCCGGTAACAGTGGCGGACACGGGACTTTCAAGATAGACATTCAGAATTAACAAAATATGTTCAATGGTAAAAAGTAAAGGTTTACCAAAGCAAAAAATCAAAGTAAATTTTTTTTCGTATTACAAACAACATCTCAATAATTTAGACAAATTACTAAAAAAATAAAAAAATTTACAATATGAAGTATTTAGGTATAATTATCACTATATATATCTAACACGCCTAGTACATATGAACACCCTTGACCTTTGTAGGTCCACCACTGCCCGGTAACATGAGAGAGATGGTGAGCAGTAACCATTTTTTCCTCTTGTGAATGGAAGAAGACAGGAACTACCTATAGGCTATACACTAGTAATAGGCATTTATGTTTCCTTGATTAATTTTGAGGACGAAAAGAAGATAGTACTATGGTAACACTGTATATGACAGGCATGATGAAAATCACCCGTTGAATTCCTGGATCCACCAGTACCTGATCGTCTAGACACGCTTGACGTTTATTCGTCCTGATTATGCTTGACATGGACACATGATCCAGTCTTGGTACGGCATCATTACCAGCCTATTATGTCGCTAATCCATGTCTCGTTACAGATCTTTTCCTATGAGATGGGATCAGGTTGTGTTGTGATCCAGAGACGCTGTGTGCCTGTGTGCACCGCGGAGCAGGGCGGTTCCATCTCTATCCACCTCGCTGTCACGGAGGCCGGATATCGATCCATCGGTGCCCAGGGCCGTTCTTGATGGAGGGCCGACAGGGGCGACCGCCCAGGGTCTACTAGAGCTAAGGACCTCTGATCTTGATACATCATACTACATATACATATATGTATAATTGTATATCTTATATATGCTCTATTGCTTTGCAAGGTTGTATAACTACTAACTAGATTGAGGTTAAGAGTGTAGGGATGAGTATCCTGATACATCTCTTTTCTCTGAATTAAGAGTGTTGCAAATAACTTTGCCATATCATAATGTCTGCTATTGAGATTTTTTTTTAGTTTGTTAGAGATATAGATTGTTATCCAAATATTTCAATTGCTTATCGAATTTTATTTATTGTATTTGTGACTGTAGCATCAACTGAAAGAAGCTTTTCAAAGTTGAAGTTATTGAAAAACTATTTGAGATCATCAATATCACAAGAAAGGTTGAATGGTCTAGCCACTTTATGCATTGAAAAGGGTATGTTAGATCACATTGACGTGGATATTATTATCAATGACTTTGCATCTAGAAATGTTAGAAGAAATTGCTTTCTATGAGTAGTTTGTATCTTTTTGATGTATTAAATATCTTTGCAGTTGATACAAAAGTAGCACTATTTATTTATGTTATAATAAAGAGTCTCTCATTTTATCTCGTCCAAAGCCTCAGAAATAGTAGGAACGGCCCTGCCGGTGCCCTCCGTGAATGACAAGGCGCGCTCGGCGACAGCGGCGTACGTCGCCTCGCGCGGGTGGGACTGGGGGCGAGCGCTCGTGGTTCGTAGATGCCTCGCATCGCAGCCATTCCTCCCCCATGCCGGCCTCCCCTGTCATGGCATCCCACACCGGCACAGTAACGAGATATCCCGCAGCGCAACACCACACGGCTGCGCACAAGCTAGAGCTGATGTTACTAATACAATAATACGATATCCCACAGCACGGTACCACACGGTTATACACCACAAGCTAGAGCTAATGTTCGTGTAATGCCAATGATGCTCGCTGCTGTGCCAAACTGACGGTATCAGAGGTGAAGCCAAGGCAGTGACCGCGGGTTTGGAGTTTCGACTTTGGACACGAACGAGTGGCCTCAATCCCTTGAGTGGGATATGGCCCCGGGCCAGGTGTAGGAATAGACAGTGAGACGTGAGGGCGACACGTGGGCCTGGGCCCGGAGCTTCGTGGCCGTCGGCCTACCGGACAGTGGTGGGTGGCCGGCAGTAGCTGGGCCCCAGCCCAAAGAGACCTTCGGCCTCCTCAGCTCGCTTCCTTTAGCCGAGTCACCGTGCACTCACCAGTCGTCAAGCATGTCACCACGAATCGTTTTACGCGCAACCTCAACTTGATGCAAGTGAGTCGCAAATCTTCTGTAAGATACTACTCCCTGCGAATTAGTTTACTCGACGTACTATAGCACATGAAGAGTTAGCTAGCTACGTACGAACTGATCGGAAGCGTCATTTATAAAAAACCAAAGGGAGTAGCATTCTCATGGCGTTTCTCCGCCGCTTGTACGGCTGCACCTGTCCCGTTGTCCTCTGTGGCCTAACTCACAGTCACATGTCACGGAGAAACACCGAAAGCAACACTGAAAGAGGATGGGCAAGTTAACCACAGGCCATACAATTCCTGATCCACGCCACGAATAAAACATTGCCGGTACTGTCACGCAAGGGTAAGCTAACCGGACCGGGTTTGAATCCTGACCCCCCCTCCGGTATCAGTAACCGGCCCGGTTACCGGTCAGATTTGGTGAAATTCGTTTAAATCCAATTAAAATTTATTCAAAAATTGAAAAAACACCAGGATTCCTTCTCCCGGCCACCCTCGGCATGCCGAATAACCGGCGATTCTTGGCGATTCGGCGTTTTTGATCCTATTTATTACGTTTCGGTTTCATCTCCTCCCTCCGCAGGTAGCATCGATCGCTTCCTGTGTCAGCCTTTGTTGCCGTTGGTTGTGTTGGAAATTGGTCTATACGAGTGGGCCTATTTTCTATAATTTGAAAGCATATATGGTTTAGTACCATATTGCTAAAGTAAAATAGAGGTAACCAATATATAAGGTAGAGTCCTTGTCATCCTTTGAAACATATGACACATGGATGAGGATGACACGAGGAGGGCTTTGGCTAAACACACGCAGCGTACGCACATGTATTCGCGTATTTTCTTGTGGACAATCGCGTGATTGTGAGACTAAGTACACCTTGTTTTTACTGAACCTTGCATCTCTCTCCAGAGCATTGCATGTAACACCACTGCCTCCATTTCTTCTTTTCTTCCTTCTACAAACCTGTGTTGTTGTATTGCGCTGTCTGAACCTTATCGACTCTTCTTCTCGACGTGCACCGTGAAGAAGGGGAGCGGTATCTCCGAGCCATTCTTGCTTAGTGAAGACACGCATGGGGGGTGGCAATAAGGTTTCGGCAACAAGACATCTGTATGACCGCTAAACGCATGATTCATCTATATTTCTGCACTGCATCGAGTTTGCGTTTACGCTGCTTAAGGTTCTACATTGAAGTCATCTGTAAGTCTTTCATATGACTGATTGACTTGTTAAATTCTGTTTTTTACGCATATATTGTGAAGTACAATAAGTTATCTGCTATTAGTACTGATTTATGCATCATTAGTCATTTGTGATATTTGCCTTCTATTAAAATCTGGAATTAAAATACCACCTTCATTTTCAACAGGTTGTGCCCCTGCATTAACGCACCCGTGGCCCCTGGGTGTGATGGCTCAACCGTGCGAGCTGGACGCCATTAATACTTATGCTTGTACTACTAAGAGCTAATCCTTATGCATACTGGTGTTTCATAATAAGCTAGTGAGATAAATGCTTACGCCCATGCGACACCTGAATCCTCAAGGTAAAAACAACACCTCATGGACGATCGACCCAAAAGAGGAAGCTACATAAGCCACAATGGACAATGTACCACATACAGAGGCAGTGGCGGATAAGCAACTGAACATGCAACGCAACCTGTCTCCATCGATCCGGCCCGACAGCATCTTGTACGCCGTACAGCGTGGAGACGCCGGGTGGGGATGAGGGATTTCTCCGTTGAGCTTTCCGGAAGTGGACGCGTTCCGCCGTCCCGCATGCGTCCATGCAGCTTAAATGCCCCGAAAGTGACAGTCGAACTCTCAGGCGTGCCGTCACGCTAGGTGCCGCATCGCGCGGTCGGTCAGTGCCACGTCATTTAGGCATCAACGCATGCACATACATGAGGGGACCTCAGCCACCTCCTGAACCTGAACAGCGGACCGTGCAAGCATGAGCACAGACGCAGCCCGAGATCATCTTTTAACTTTGAGTAACACGGTAACCGTTGCCTACCACAAGTGAAATACATGCGTTGAAAGCGACTAGGAACCATATAGCGTTGCAGCGACGTGACCAAGAAAATATGCTGCCCCCTCCGCCTAAAAACCCAGCCGCCACCAAACAAGCCCCCCTCTTCTCCTTCCTTCCTTCTCGTCGCAGGCCGGTCAGCGGCGGCGGAGGGCTTCTTCTTCTCGGTGGTAGCATCTGATCTGCATCGCACTCTCGATGCCCATCGTTTATCCGCCGATTTTCAACGGTGTGGACTTTCGTTAGGGTTGGATCTAGGGTCCTTCTCCGCCGGCTCGTCTTCGGGCATGGCGATCAGAACTCTTCTTCTGCGGCTTCTTCAGCGCGGCAGCCGGTGATGGCATGACGGCGGCGGTGGCGCGATCTTGAATCCGGTTTTAGCGCGATTGGTGGAGATCGTGGCGGCTCGATGGCGGTGGCTTGTGCGGCGCTTCGACTCCTCGCGGTGGGCGGTTATTAACCGCCGGCGTGTGGAGATTGCGATGAATCTTGTCTTCCTTTAGTCTTTGGCGGCGGTTGGTCGTTGGAGATATTCTGAGCGTCGTCTTGGCGATATGGTCTTTATTGGTTGGATCCAGTGACGGGGTTGTACTATGGCATGGTCTTGGAGCGCTGGTACATTCGATCCAGGGTGAAAACTCTTGATCTAGCCTTCGTTGGTTGGATCCGACAACAACGTCAACCTAAGCGGCGTTACCTTCTTGAAGGAGTTGCTTTGGAGAACCGGTACTTGAGCTCCGGAGTAAAAACTCCTGATCTGACCTTCACTGGTTGGATCCAGCGACGACGACGTGAGTCGTATCCCTTCTTGGAGGCGCCGCTACGGAGACTGGTCCATCATCATCTCTTTGCTGCGCAGCTGCTGTTCGCGTGTGGACAATCTTCTAGTTGGTCCCGGAGGCGGGGCTAGGTGGTTTTTTTAGGCTAGCCTTTGTATGACAATTTGTTTGTCATTGTTGGCTTTTCAGCCTTTTTGTTTTAAGCTTTTAGTTGATGGTGGTGTAATAGCTATGTGCATCCCTAGTTGGCGCAGAGGCCGGGAGTTGTACTTTCATTATCTAAAAATATAGTGTTGCAACGGTATAGTACCAAGTTTCATGATGTTTAAAAAAGTTTCGTGAGAATATTTTAAAAGTTTCAAGTTTCAGCGAGTTTTGGTTGTTTCTAGAAAAAATTTAAGAGGACGGCGAAGCGAGTGGAGCATGCTTGATCGAGCAGTCCGTCCTCGAGAGAGCGTGATGTGTCCCCTGTGACGAGCGTTGCACCGAGGGCAGTGGGGCACGCTGCGGCATAGGCTGGGGAGGGGGTGGCAAGGTCGTTTGGTATAGCGGGCTTGCCCCTTGAGGAGTCCTCGACCGGCAACACCCCCTCGCACATTTATGGCGGGGGCTCCGCGGACACTTGGGTTGTGCCTCCACTCCGGGGTCGGAATGTGATCGGTATGTATTTTCTCCGCCCTCTTCTCCCCCTTTCTTTTTTCTTACATAGTTTGGAGTCTTGACCCGTGTGCCTGCCTCGCAGTCCTGAGCGACGAGGAGGATAGGTCTGACGGGGGTGGCTCTGCCTCGGGGAGCTCCGAGGCATCGCCTTCACAGGCTGCCACTCCAGTTGCCGTGGCTACTACGGATCTGAGCCCGCTGTGCCCTGATGACTTCAAGGTCTGCGCCGGTGTTGAGGGGGTCTACGAGGAGGTCACCCGCTTCGCCGCCCCGTCTTACGTGGGGGATGTCTTCCGGAACATATCCCTAAAGGGGATGTACCAGTCTGTCGAGGCAAACGCTGCGAAGGTGTATATTTTGCGTTACCGGTCTATATTTTTTGTTATTTATGTTTTTTGTGTGTGACGCTCTACTTCGTGCAAACCCTGATGCTATCGCGCGCGCTCGAGGGCGACGTCTCACGCGGCTTCAATGAAATCCAGAAGCGGGTTGATTCGGAGCACGCGCGGAGCGAGGCACTGAGCGCGGAGCGCGAGGCCCTCGCTGACAAGGAAAAGGCCCTGGAGGCTAGGTTGGTGGAGCTGGAGGGGGAGCACGTCGGCCTGTAGGACGAGGTGCAGACACTTTGAGGCGTTGGGGCCGACCTCGAGACGGAGATTCAGGCGGAGCGGGAGCTGTGGCGCTTGCGACTAGGAGGCCATGGAGGTGTTAGAGGGTGGCGGACCTTGGTGCCCTGCCTCCACTGAGGTGGCACTCTGTGGGGGAGATGGACATCACCCTCGAGCGTCTCCGCCGCGCCGAGGAGGTGTGCCTGCTGGCAGCCCACGCGTACGAGGACCACTGCGCGAAGGTGGCTTGGACGACGGCCTTCGCTTCCCTGCAAAAGGCCGAGTGCGAGCATGTGGACGCCCTCGCTACCTGCTCTGTGGTAGTGATGTCCTCAGAGGAGGTTGCCACTGGACATCGCCAGACGCGGAAGGCCAACAACGTCTTCGTTCAAGACTTCTACGGGCCGCGCTGCCACGATGCTGCGATAGTCTTCCTCCGGGCGGTGTAGGCCCAAAAGAAGAAGGCAAGGCTCCAGTGGACGACCAGGAGGTTGGTGAGTGGGGGGCACCATCGGAGACAAGGTCTGACCCTCCGCTTGCTCCGAGCGGCCCAAGTCCTTTAGATTATTGTAATTAGGTTTTAGTGATTTAGCTGCCCCTTTTTTTGTTTTCCTCCACCCCCTTCGAGGTGCCTGCACTGACGGGGGTTGGGATGGGCGGTTTTCCTCTTTTTATAATGACCTCCACTTTTTGAATGAAAATGATGTTTGGAAAAATTGGTTGTTTGTGAAGTTGTGTGATTAGTTTAGTGTGCTTTTGCGGTTACACGTTCTGAGCTCGTGGTTTGCGCAGGCCAATCCGCCCCTGCTTCGGTGTGCTGTTGGCTAAGGGCTTCGGCCGTCCGAGGGTCATACGGCGAAGGTAATTGCCCCCTGGACTGAGTTGAAGGTGGAGCACTGCCTCCGCTCTGTCTGGCCGTTGTAGCTGTGCTATTAGGGCGTGATGTACCATGGCGTAAAGTGGCAGCGCTAGCGCTTGGCGCACCCAGAGGGTACCATGGAGGAGTTCAGGCTATTTTGCAAGCGCAACGGCGCTCCGGTGCGTGACGAGATCGCCCGTTTTTGGGAGCAGCGAGGCTACGCGACCTCAATAGAAGGCCCCTCGTCCTCGCGCGCCGAATCTGCAGCTCCGACCGCGGCCCCCACTTGTGAAGCATAGTTTGAGGCGGTGTGCAATGGGTACATGGAGAGAGACCTCCTGAAGTTCATGGAGACCGGGCTGTCTGATGAGGAGCTGGGTGAGTGGCTGCTACGCCCGGATGTGTTGTACGCTGAAGCACCATAGCTGTTGGTCACGCGTATATTGTACTTGTATGTTGTGATTGATTTTCTTTTTCTTTAGGCAAGCCTCCATTGTATGTACGTCATTTATCTGGAATTTTTTGTGATGAATAAAGCATAATTTGTTTGTATATATGCACATTTGATGTTGTTTTAATATTTTTCGTTTCACATCTACATAAGGTTCTAGGGTATCCCTACCCCCTTTTGCGAGGGGGGAGGCCAAGCCTAGCGCCGCCCCATGCTCTTTTTGATAGGGTTCCGGGGGAGCCCTAGTTCTTCTTTTTTTTGTGGTGGGAGGCGAAGCCTAGCGCCGCCCCCATACTTTTTCAGATCCGGCTTCCGGGGAAGCCCTAACTTTTTACGAGGGGGAGGTGAAACCTAATGTCGTCCCCCATACATTTTTAGATAGGGCTCCGTGGGAGCTCAAACTAGGGATGGAAAAATAGCTCGAGGCTCACGAGCCGGCTCGGCTCGGAATGAGCTCGAGCCGGATTGGATCGAGCTCGGGAATTTTCGAGCTGAGACAAGCCCACTGTCCAGCTCGCAAAAAAAATGAGCCGAGCTTGAGTTGCTCATGAGCCAGCTCCTGAGCCTAGTTTGGCTCGGGCGAGGTGCGACTACGCAGTGCGCACCAAGCCGCCAAACCCACAAACCCAGTCGGTAGTCGCTCTCCCCCCGTGATTCGTTCCTCATCCCTGATCCCCAACTCCCCTTCCTCTCTGGCCCCGTCCACTGCGTCGCCGCGCCCTGTCCTCCCCCTGGCCCTATGCTCCATCCACCTCGCCCCCGTGCTCCCCCGTCCTCCGCGCCGCCACCCCATCCACCGCGTCGCTCGCGATTTGCCCCATGCTTGCCCTGTCCTCCTCACCCGGCACCTGGTGCCTCAAATTTATTGTCTGTTTGGATGACACTTGATGCGTTCTTGGTTGATTTGGAACCATTGTCTGTGTTCTTGTTCAGCAGCTGAACCCCTAAAACTTGTTTTCCTGATTGATCTCAAGCTTCCCCTTGAGATGTTCCACTGTTCTTCTGATTCGTATTTTCATGGAGGTTCGTTTCTCCAGGCTCATCAGTTCTAGTGTCTTGTGCCTCAATTTCTCCAACTTGCTTTTTGTTGTCCTGTGTTGATTTAAAAATAGCTTGGTTAGCCTGTTGTTGGTTCCTGGATTCTTCAGTTGCTTCCATGCTTTCCTTGGGTGGTGAAGGCTGCATATCTCCAGATGTTGTTAAGATGTTAGAGATTACGGTTCCATTGCCTTCTATGTTGTCATCTTTAGATGATTGAGTGTTGGACTGGTCAGTTTGCTGTTGCTGCTTGAATTTTTCTTCAGTATTGTTCAACCTGATTTCTCAAGAGCTTTTATCACTAGGAGTTTGAACTTGTGAGTTTGCTACTTTATCACTAGGTATTGTTCAACCTGATTTCTCAATATCTTTTATCCACAATCTGATATTGTTTCTTTGAGCTCTTCTTCAGCTGCTTGGTGTCCACGTTCCACTTGCTAAGCGTGCCCCTGGGCAAGCGATCCTTGCTGAGACAGTTGGAGCTACCATGTAGACCTTCTCCTCTGCAAAATGGAACCTAGATTTTGCTTTAGCTAGTCTAATTTTGGCATGATAGAACTCATTAAGTAATGGTTGTCAAGCTACAGCATATTCTATTTCTTGTCGACGTCTGGGACTCTCGTCACAGAATAGACAAAAACAAGAATATAAAGGAAAAATAGAGATTACTATATATTCGCCAAAGGACTCAAACTGATGAATGTGTATTGCAAAGAGTATGCTCTGATTACAGGGAAAGTGGCTGTGAATACACGTGGATTAGGGTTTGGATGTGAATCTATGTTACAAGGGCACATAAGCCGGACTAATTATAGTTTTATAAGCGTCGGCAGTTTGTCACAGTCGCATCTCTTCGTGATAACCGTTATCATCGATATCTCCACGTGTAGCTTTTATTAACCACACGTGGGTAACCGCTTTCTAGGACCTCCTCTGCGGGGGAGAGGTCCTGGAGTGGTCCTAGAGAAACCCATAGAGGAGGTCCAACTAGGCATCCGGAAGAGTTTTTAGGGAACGGTCAAAGAAAAGACTTTTTAGGCCCACCTTCTGACTGCTTAATTGATCTTGGGCCCAGAAAACTAACTCAGGCCTAGTAAAAATCTGTCTTATCTATAAATAAGCAAATAAAGATATATCCAGATAATTGACTAGTCAACAATCCTCGTAAGCTAGCCCCTCAACTTCAAGTGAAAATAACTTACTTGAAGAGGTTTTTGACTAGAACTAGACTTGGTCAAGAAGATAATTTTACTTGAGTTCTAAATAACTATTTCCCTTAAGAAGCCGGAGCGTCAGCGATATATTTATGAAAGAAATTCCCGAAGGGACAAATACATTTTAGTCTTCCACGATTTATTAGGAACAAACTCTAATAAAATATTATTTGTTAAACTTCTGTCTAGTTTATTTAATTTTACCGTAGGTTACTGGTCTTATAAATAACCACCAGAAGGACAAGAAGAAAAAACATTCCTTTAGAGACTTCCATCAAATCTCTATCCTCAAAGCTTCTCAAGAGTAAGAACTCGTATTGCTTTGGCACTTCTCTTCCTATGGTTGGAACATGCAATAGACAACATCCAGACTAAATTAACTTTTTGACCACCTTTCTTTAAGGTGATCGGACAGTCAGTTTGCTTTATGGATTAAAGTCTTTAAGGGATTGATAGAAGGAAATCCTGATGATCAGGTGATCTTCTTTTGAGACGTATATTGAGGTAACTTTTATGTTAAGAAGTTTTGTACCTTTCCACCCACGATGGATACGGGATGAAGATAACTTTGAGAAAAGAAAAAAATTTGCAACTACTTTTTCTTACACATCTCTGACGCGCGAAATAACCTCCTTGACCGGACGTGAGTTGTCGTGTCACCGCTAATCGAGGTGCAGTTGTTATATCCTTGAGGTAGTGGGTTTTAAATGCACCAAGGGTATATATATGGATCTATTACCCCTCCTTAGGCACATTTTTACCCTAGTTGTTTTCACTTTCCCCTTTCACCGAGTACCTTTCGTCCTCCGCGAACCTTCAAAGAGAAGGATCTCTTAGTCCGCCATTGAACCGAAGCAATGGCGGGATGGAAATCGTCAATGCTATCCATGGAGGAGCTCAAAGGACTGGAGCAAGATGGGCATCTACCGGAGAAGGCTCTCATCAAGTGTCGTGCACCGGGGAGGGAGATTGAACCAAACCCTCCAGCAGGTTTCATGGTACTTTGCCCTACCTCCGGGCAGGTCTCCGCTTGCCCGAGAGTGATTTCCTGATTGAAGTTCTTAATCATTATGGAATTGAGTTGGTTCATCTTGTACCAAATTTAGTTCTGGTACTTAGTATTTTCGTCCACATGTTTGAGTCGTTTTTAGGGATAGCCCCTAGTTTGCATTTGTTTAGGTTTTATTACCAAATCATCCACAATAAGAATGGTGCTGGTGCTTTGGGCTCTTCTTATTTCAAATTTCAAGATGCCAGCAAGAAGGTGTTTCCCTTCTTGGCAACCAAAGATGTCAGCTAGACATGGAGCAAGGAATGGTTTTATTCCGAAGTTCTGAAAGAGAGTAGAATTACTTACAATTGTAATGCACCACCGGAGTGGTCCTCAAAAAGTCGAGCTGCTGACAAGGAGATCAAGCTCTCAGATGATGAGAAGAGAGTGGTTCTGGTGATCAGCGACCTGGTAGAGGGAGGTCTAACTGGACGAAAGGTTGTCCTTGACTTCCTCAAGAACAAGATCTTCCCTCTCCAGAAGAGGGAAATATTATCCTGTAATCATGATGTCCCTAAAAATTGTAACATCTTACTCATCTTTTTACTCAAACTGAATTTTCATAGTTAAAGTAAAGTAATTTTTCATTATACTGCAACTCTCTCAGATGATGAGGTCCTAGCTAGGACCTCAGTCCTGTTAAAGGATCGGGTTCCAGAAAAGGAACCGATCGATATAGAGGCACAGCCCCCAAGCTTGATTGGGGTGACTTTATCACTTAGAAAAGATCGCATAGCGGTAAGTATTCATATAAATTAACTAGACATAAGAAGTAAATTTACTCATGCCTAATTTGTATGTTTCTGGACAGACGACATCAAAGAAACGTTCCATCTCAGATGTCGTTGCGAGCTCTTCTCCTTCTTTGGCAAAGAGTGCAAGGGTTACTTCCAGACCTCCTATTGCGCCAAAGAAGACTAAACCTACACCGGTTTTAGCCTCAGTTTCCCCAAGACCTCTTGCTTCAATCCCAACTTCTTCGAGACCTTCTATCCACGAGGTATTGAAAACAAAAAGTTAAGACTTCCATTTCCCGATATGTCTCTAACCCCCAGCCAATGTCTTCTATATCAACTTTCTTGGTTGGGGTGGTCCAAGGTGAAGGATCATTAGAAGAGTCCGAAGAGGAGATCCATCTTCATAGGGTTTCAAGGCTAAGGACCTCCCTGGCCTTGGTTCCCTCCTTGTCAGAGCAAAGGAGAGAACCTACTTTCACTGTGAATGAGGACTTTATGTCACTTTTTAGCGAAAATAGCTTCGAGATCGAGTAAGTTCTTCAATTATAATATTATAATTTTGGCTTAAAATGACTAATCCTCTCTTTTCTCTTTAGTCTTTCTTTGCCGTCAGACCCGAAAAGGGGACAACTGACTACTCAAGAACAATTTTCGCCACAAATTGTATTAACAACAGAGGAATCCCTGGCAGAGGAAATTTCTCCAATGGAAGGACCTCCTAGGACCACTAAGGAAGTGGTCCAAAACGTCCTAGCAACGGCTACTGGGACATCCAAAGGTACACCGCTGGACATGGAGGTCCAAACGGAGAGGACCTCCCTAGAGGATCGGATGGAAGAGGTGGTCCATAAGACCACCCGTTCAGAGGAGGTGGTCCATGAGACCGTCGAAACTCAAGATGAAGATGATCATACCTTGGTAAGCTTTTTATCTTGATAATTTTACTTTGAATTTATTAGTATAAATCTGACTCATATGATGTCTTAGGAGCCGCAAAATACCAGTATTGATTCAACCAGATGAGTTTTTCGTCTAGTTCAATTGGATCAACCTGAAGATGAAATTCCTTTGGGAAGTTCTCCTTCCATAACCGAAAAGAAGGACCTCCAGGACCTCATGATATCTGTTAAAAGGTGCTACAGAGTCAACATTGATATGGTAGAGCAGATTAAAACTTTTGGAGAGGAGAACGAGAAGTAAGTACAGGAAGTTATTATTCAATCATAAGATTCTAACTAAATAATTAACTTATGCCTCTGTTTACTTCAAAGGGAGTGCTACTGGCGAGAGCTGAACAAGAAAGTGTTGAATCTGCACTTCATGCTCTCAGATTGAAATTATCTGAGGCGGAGAAAAGATCTGAGACGAGTGCGGTGGTTATGGCAGAGAAGACCAAAGAGATCCGCCTCTTGACTCAAAAGAATAAAAAGTTAGAAGAGATCCTGAGCAGACAATCTAAATAAAGTCATGATCTCTTTGAACAGAACAAGATGCTCATTAAGGAGAAAGAAGGTAAAGAACCTCTCTTTATTTCTTACAGAGCTTTTGACCTATTATTTGCAATGCATAAATTTTATTCTCTTTTTTCGTTCTTTCTTAGAACTAAAAAAGGAAAAAGAGGACCTTCAGAAGACCTCTTCTAACAACGATCTTCATATTCAAGACTTGAAGTATGTAGAGAAACGGAGTCATACTGCTATACAAGAACTTGAAAAGAAGGTGGATACCTTGATGAAGGCTGGCAAG
Organism: Phyllostachys edulis; assembly: GCA_036346405.1. Lineage (NCBI taxonomy): Eukaryota > Viridiplantae > Streptophyta > Magnoliopsida > Poales > Poaceae > Phyllostachys > Phyllostachys edulis. The sequence continues at coordinate 101,461,762 of CM070562.1, read as the reverse complement.
GAAATTACTGCGGTTACGGGAAATAGCTTTTCTCGGATCTCGGCTTCTCTACGAGAAATCGCAGAGCAACTGAAGGCACCGGTAACTCCTCTCGCAACCAAGATGACCTTAGAAAATCTTAGGAATGACATTTGTACTCAAATTATATATATTCAAAAACACATACCTGCTATGAAGACTACCATATATCAATCTTTGACGAGAGCAATGAGTCAAGCTTTAAACCGAGTCTTGTTAAAGATAGATCTCCTTTATAGGGATTCTGTTGATCTTCAGAACCTTGTCCCTGTGCCTAAGTTCAAAACAAAAGAAGCAGGTATTGCGGCCCAAGCTAAGATCACACCAGTGGTGGCGGAGATCATCAGGAATATTGAAGCTAGTGCTCCTGCCCTTTCCTCAAGTGCTCCTAGCTCAAGTGTTCAAAAATGACATTGTAATGATACAAATGTTTTGTTTTAAATTATATGGGATAATGAAAAGATTTGGTGTGTGATAATTATGATTATTTGTCGAAAGTTGAGTGACTATATCTTGCAAATTAAATTTTTACAAGTTGAAAGTCGTATATTTTGCTATGGGTAGCCCCCGCCTGGAACACTGTATCCGGCAATGGGAGGAGTGTTTTGGATGAACAACTGTGCTAGGATCAGTATATCTATTACAAAACCAATGATCCGGACCAGTGTGTATTTAGGAAGATGAAATCAGACTGTTGGGCTCTTATGCAATGAGAATTGACTTATAGAAAAGATCCCAAATAGTTGTTATTTCCCAAATGTATACCAATGGCCATTTGATAAGTCAAGACACTATGACCCATGAGCGAAATTGATCAACCGTAGGCACTTTACAAAAGATGGTGATCATGTATGCGAAATGATACAAAAAAAATCAATATAATACTGACAATAAAATAACAACTAAACTTATATAATATAGAAAAAAGATACTTATACATAGAATTTTCGAAGATATTCAATGTTCCATGTGTTAGATAAAACACGACCATCCTCCATAGCTAATCTAACTGATCCTGGCCTAGTGACAGAAACTACAGTATATGGACCCTTCCATCTGGAGCATAACTTATTCAAGTTGGCTTGGTTCTGAATGCGTCTCAGGACCAGGTCACCCACATGAAATATTCTTGGATGAACCCTTCTATTATAGTAGCGTCTCAACCCTTACAGATAAGTAGCCAATTTTAATAGTGCGTGATCACGTCTTTCTTCTAGCATATTGATGTCATCTTCGCGCAAATCTCCCTGATTTATTTGATCTAGGAGGTCTATACATGTGGAACCTAGCTGAATCTCACTAGGTAGCATTGCTTCTGCACCGTAGACTAGTGCGAATGGTGTTTCACTATAACAGCCCAAATTTCAAATTTCAGAGAAAATTTTAAACTAAATTATTTTGGTGGATTTTCTGAAATTTTAAAAGCTTTTCCCTATTTAATTTAAAGCCAAAATAAATTAATTGCAAAATATATTACCAATTAAAAGTTGGAATTATTTTATTTAAATCCAAAATACCTTAGAGAATTTCTGTGAATTTTCTCATAATTTTTGGATTTTATCTGCCATTTTCTAAAGCCCTTTTGAATTATCAGAATGAAATCAATTACTAAATCAATATAAATCCTCAAACAGTTGTTGGGCCAAATCTTCCCCATCCCACTCCTATTCCCACACGCATGCGGCCCATTCGACCCGCTTCACCTGCGCCCGCGCGTTTACATCTCCAATTCATTCTCAGTCGTTGGATCTAAATCGAACGGCTAGATCGTGATGACACGTTCGGACAATTCCGAACATCAAATTCAGTATGGACCGTCAGATCTGGATCTAACGGCTCGAGTGCACCCATTACTTTCCTATTCATTGCTTTCACCGACATGTGGGACCACCAACTACAGTGTCGTCTCCCACCTCCCTTTCTTCCTCCCTGGTTTCCTTTTCGCACCCGAGCACGTCTGCCATTGCCGCGATTTCGAAACCTTCCAAACGCGTTCGAATCGGCCGGATCCTCCGTGAATCCGCACGCATTTAATTCGCCGTATCAATCTGCCTCCGACACGGCCCTCACTTTCCTTTCCCTCACCCTGAATCCCCTAATCTTCGCCGGCGGCCTCACACGAGCTTCGTACGCTCCACGCCACCTCGAGCTCGCCCGCACCCCTATAAGTAGCGCCCCAGCGTCGCCATCCTCTTCTCATCCCAACGCCTCAACTCTCCTCTCCCCAATCCCTCTCTAGGGCTCGAATTTTGAAGTTCTTAGCCGGCGGTTAAAGCTCGGTTCTTCCTCAATTCCGACGCCGTCCAAGGTCCTCCGGCCGCTCTGACCTCTTCCTCGTGCACACCTTCGTTCGCCCTGAGAGCCACCGGGGGACCTACCTCGCCGGAGACCTAAAACCACCACTGCCAAACCTTGCCGCCGACGACCAAAACGCCACGCCCCTCCGCCACAAGGTAGCGCACCAGATTGCTCGTCATCCCCTCTTTCTTTTGCGCACATCCACGCTCCTTGCCGTGGCGCATAGTGCCGGTGAGGGTGGTCACCGGAGCTCTGCCGGTCTCGGGCCTACGTGGCTAGTCCACGTCGGCGCCATGTCAACGCCACCTCAGCGCTAAAGCTCACGTGGCTGCCTATGTGTATACCTACGTGGCGGCCACATCAGCATCACGCCAGCACCCAAACCCCTTTGCACTATTTCATGAGCCGGGTCCGTCGTGGACCTTTGATCGGGCATGGACTTGGTCTATTGACCACTGGGCCCACTTGTCAGTGACTCAAATGATTTCCTTTTGAAATTTAATTTGGCCGAAAAATCAAATTCCCAGGTGCTGACGTCAGCGTGCACAGTATTCTGATTTTCCTTTAGAAAAATAATTCAAGAAATTCATAAAATCTGAAAATTAGGGTTTCTTTAGATTTAAAACTTCCAAGAGCTCATATTTCTTCATACGAACTCCGATTTAGGTGATTCAAATTTCTAAATTTATGTAAATTCAAGATATAGCTAACTAATCTAAAATTATTTGATTTGGAGTTAATTTGAATGTTCATTTGAATTTATTTGAGTTTATTTGAATTTGTCGTATTTTCGCGAATAGATTTCGACGACTCCAGAGAGCTTGACCCCTCTGAGGATTTAGAGTACCAGGACTTTGAGAAAGGTAAGTTATACCATTGATCATGTTGATCCTAGTATTTTAAATTATTTAATTCTGTTTTTAAATTATTATTGCATGCATAATTTTATTAAGCCATTTTAAATTCCTGTTTAAATTCTTAGCTATTCCAATTCCTTTGTATAGCCAATTTTGATGGTTGGATCATGAATTCCTTGTCACCATTAGACAAAATAAAATTTGAATATAATTATATGCTTAGCCTATGCTTAGACTAGAATTTTGTATTTGGGGAGTTTTAGCCAAATTATTCAAATTGATTTAAAATTGAGTCTATGGTATTGTTTTACCATAGAAGGTTTAGAAAATGTTTTCACTTGGAAAAAAATAAATGAAAATGGTTTAGACTTGGGCATAATGGATTTTGGTATGGTGCAAGTTGATGCACAAGATCGATTCATTTCTATGATCGAGTCCAGGGTTGTGGAATGCTGCCCAAGTCAGTTAAGGACCGGTCTTTGAGCCACATCTTGCTAAGCTCCACTGTACTACCACATGCTCTGTGTGGGCAGAACTAGGCTTAATAATTTGTAATACCTTACTGTTATTTGTGCCATGTTGTTGTGTGGGTGTCGGTTAGACAGTAGTCTCACTTGGCGCAAGCGGGGGCTTCCGGAGGATGGTTAATCCAATGGAAGTGAAACGTTAGCGGGCATAAATACTTTAGGGTAGAACATTGTAAAAGCCTTGTGATAATTGCTTAGTCACACGCCTTCAGAAGCGTGTATTGGCCGACATTAAAAGCAAATTATCTCTTGTGGGTAAAGTTATACAACCTCTGCAGAGTGTAAAACTATTCGAATAGCCGTGTCTACGATCATGGACATGCTAAGCAAAGCCACTCTAAGTTAGACTTTGTTTTTGGTTTTAAAATGATTTCAACGGATGATTTGAGGATGGTTAATCCATGTGGCAAAATTGGGCGGTTAGCCATGTGATAGGAGGGTATCCTTCAGTACCATTCTTTCATGGAGGTTATCCACTATTAAACTGTCAATTTAAAATCTGATTTTAGTTATAGATTTAAAATGGCTTCGAAAATTATTATGATTATTTAAACTGAAAATGCTGCTTTATGCAAAATAGACCCTATTAGCCTCACTTGTTTACTTATGCATGTATCATAATTCTTTATTGGGTGTAACTTGCAAGCACGGAAGTTGTACTCACACTTGCTGAATAATCTTTATTCAGGAGAAGACTTCTATCAGGATGGTGAGGACCCAGATGTTTAGGCCTACGCCCCCAGACGATTGCCTATGGCGTATCGTGTGGCCTACTACTATTTTGCTTCCGCTGTGATATTTGTTTATTTGGCCTCAGGCCCATTTTGTATTAAACTATGCATTATATTAAATAAAGGAGTGATATGATTGTGATGTCACTTTTGTATGACTATGTACACTAGCTATCCTGGACTAGTGCATGAACACAGAGAATTCGGGATCCTTCATTCCCGGGTTCAACATTCACCAGTTGCTCTACTGGTAGTAGTACACAATGACCATAGGACAGAAAAAAGCTCTTCCATCCAACTCTTTGAGTATGTCTTAAGGCGATTAAAACTCTATTTTTAATACCTTGCATAATCTGACCATTGGCCCTTTCTACTACCCTATTACTCTGTGGATGTGCCACGGAAGCAAAGCAGATTTTAGTGCCGATTTCATCTTAATAATCTTGAAACACGTCACTAATAAATTGGCTTCCATTGTCTGTGATAAGACGACTGGGTATTCCAAATCTTGTAACAAGGGAATGGTTTGTAATTGATAAGATGGTTGACGCACTTGCGTGGCATGGAACTAACACTGCTCACAGATCTTAACATGGTGCATGACATCTTGTAGAGCAGTAGGCCAGTAATAGTCTTACTGAAAAGCTTTACCAACCAATGTTCTATAGGATGCATGTGTACCACACAAGCCCACATGGATTTCTTTTAGTAATTTTATCCCAGAATCTTGGGATATGAAATGCATAAGAACACCATGTGCTCCCTTTATATACAATGATCCCTTGACCAACTTGTACATGCGTGCTCTTCGAATTGACCTATCCTTCTGTTGAGGATCATCGGGCAATGTCCCTGATGCAAGATAAGTGGTCAATGGTTTTATCCACTCCACATCCTGCTTGATGACCCCGACCTCTGAGGTGGTCGAACCCATTTCTATTGAAGGTTTTGTAAGGTATTCGAGAAAAACACCTGTTGGAACAGGCATTCATGAGGAACCCAATTTCGATAACTGGTCTGCTAAAGAGTTTTCCTTGTGCGGTATATGTTGGACTTCGAAGTCCTTGAAGTGTTTTTCCATTTTCCTCACTTCACCTAGGTATTGAGCCATTATCTCATCGGAACATCTGTATTCCTTTGATACCTGGTTTATGATTAATTACGAATCTCCCTTCGCTAAAAGCCAACGGACTCTGAGAGATTTGGCTGCTCGAAGCCCGACTAGAAGTCCTTCATACTCTGCTACGTTGTTAGTAGTAGGAAACATAAACTATATAACATACTGAAGTTGATGACCTTGTGGTGTTATCAATAAAATCCTAGCCCCTGTGCCTTTAAGTTCACGGGAGCCATCAAAATACAGTGTCCAATGATCGTTTGGCCCTGGACTTTCTTGAGGTTGATCCTCGGTGTTCGCCTATTCAACCATAAAGTCAGCCAGGACTTGGCTTTTTATGGCTGTTCGGGGTAGTAAAATGAAGATCAACTTCCCAAAGTTCTACTGCCCATTTGGCTATGTGACCTGATACTTCCTGGTTATGAAGTATATTTCCAAGAGGAAAGGATGAAGGCATTGTGATTTTATGAGATTGAAAATAATGTCTCAGTTTTCTGAAAGTCATCAGAAGAGCATAAATTAATTTTTGGACCTCAGGATATCTTTCCTTCGGTCCGTGTAAGACCTCACTTACATAGTAGATGGGTCGTTGAGACCTTTCTCTTTCTGCGATAAGTACTGCACTGACCACATTTGGCGTTGCTGCCAAGTAAACTAGTAAAGGTTCCTCCTCTAAAAGTGAAAGCAATACTGGAGGATTTGAAAGATAAGCCTTTAAGTCTTCGAAGGCTTTGTTAGCTTCTTTAGACCATTGGAACTCTTTATTATTCTTACGGATCACCTTAAAGAAAGGTAAACCACGTTCTCTTGATCGAGAAATAAAACGACTAAGAGCTGCCATTTGACCAATTAAAGCTTGGACCTCCTTCACAGTAGAAGGTGGTCGCAATTGTTCAATGGCTCAAATTTTCTCGGGATTAATTTTAATCCCACGAGAACAAATATGAAAACCAAGCAACTTGCCAGAATTAACCCCAAAGGCACACTTTTTAGGATTAAGCTTTATTCCATGTTTATTTACATTTTCAAAGGTCTCCGCGAGATCCTTTAAATGGTCATATTTGGTCCTACTTTTCACAACGAGGTCATCTACATAGGCCTCTAAATTACGCCCCAGCTGACTGCTGAAGGTTTTCTGCATCAAACGCTGGTACGTGGCTCCAACGTTTTTTTAACCCGAACGACATCTTGACATAGCAGTAGACGCCGAAGGGTGTGATGAAGGAAGTCTTTTCTTCATCTTCTTTCGCCATGCTGATCTGATGGTATCCAGAATAAGCATCGAGAAAACTCGTCAGTTCGCAACCCGTAGTAGAATCAACTAATTGATTAATGCGATGCAAAGGGAAGTCATCCTTTGGGCAAGCAATATTTAAACTGGTAAAATCTACGCACATGCGCCACTTACCATTAGATTTCTTTACTCGAACCGGATTCGCAAGCCATTCGGGGTGATCAACCTCCCGAATGAAGCCGGCTTCAAGGAGCTTATCGAGCTCTGCTCTGATGGCTTCTTGACGATCCAGGGTGAAACATCTCAGTCTTTGTTTGACTGGTTTTTTGTCAGGTTGAATAGCTAGCCTGTACTCAATCACCTCCCTTGGGACACCAAGTATATCAGATGGCTTCCACACAAAGACATCTGAGTTGGCCCGGAGGAAGGTGAGGAGCTTGCCTTCCTATCTCTCACTTAATCCCGCGTTAATCCGGACTGTTTTGGATTGGTCACTGGGGCTAACTGGTACTACCTTTACTTCCTCACTGGGCTGAGGAGTGGCTTTGATCTTCGTGGCTTTCCCTGTTGTATCCTCTAAAGTAAGATCTTTCAGAGGTAATTGATCGACAAGTTCTAACGACTTACGATCGTATGAAAGCGCGATGGCCTAGTCACCTTGCACCACAATCATGCCTTTTGGCCCAGGAATCTTGATCTTCTGGTAGGCGTGGTGTGTAGCTGCCATGAACTTTGTTAGAGACGGTCTTCCCAAAATAGCATTATAGGCAGACTCAAAATCAACCACTTCGAAAGTGATTAACTCAGTTCGAAAATTAGTAGTTGTACCGAAGGTTACTGGTAAAAACTACTTGCCCTATTGGTGTAACAGACATACCCAGGACTATCCCATAAAAGGGACTTGTTATTGGTTTAATATTAGAACGATGAATTTGTATCTCATCTAAGGTGTTAATAAATAACAGGTCTAAAGAACCACCGCTATCTATTAATATTCTCCCTACTCTGTAATTACTTATGGTAGGGGAAACTACTAATGGTAATTTACGAGAAGTGGACATACCTTTAGGGACATCCTCCTTAGTGAAGGTTAGGGAGGTCTCTGACCACTTGGGGTATTCCGGACGACCAGGTGGGATTTCAACGCTGTTGATGTCCCTCCATGTCGCCTTGTACTGTTGCTTGGAGGTGTAGGTGGCTGAACTCCCATAAATGACATTGACGTGGTGATCCGTCCTTTGAAATGGCATTTCCGTGTCTTTGTCATTGCTTTGGACCACCAGTGGTTCGCTATCTTCGGGTAGGACAGGCATTGGACCTTTCCCATCGTAATAATCCTCCATTTGCTTCTGCCAAGTACAACAGTTGCAGAGGTCATGACCAGGAACTTTATGCAATGGGCACCAGCGCTCATTGCTCTGGACATACTCGTAGATCGTGGAGCAATTTGGTCGTTTGAACGACCCCCTAGCCTCTTTTTGGTCCAAGGACCTTTGTTCTTATCGTAGGGTGGTTGCTGGTCAACTACTACGACCTCCCCTTCTCTTTCTTCTTAGGTTTTCCTCTGCTGCTTGTGGAGCCTTCAGACCACTTGGATTTCTTTTCTTTGACATCCTCGAGGCCTGGCTGAGGAGGGGTGGTTCCCTTATCCACCATTCGGTTCCACTCTACTTCCTCATGGGCATCAGAGTACCGATCAGCCATGTCAAAGAGTTCTGACATGGACCTGGGCAGATTGATGTAGAGGTCTTCTGTGAACCTTCGATATCTCACCGCCTATTTAAAAGCTCGAATCACAGAGTCATCAAAAATATTTGGGATAGTGTTACGGACTTCTATGAAACATTTTACAAATTGTCGTCCTCGAGGGTTTGGCGGAGTCGATGCAAATCATCCTCCTTCCCCGGCTTTGCATAACAACTTTTGAAGTTGTTTTGCAATGCATTACAAAGCATCTCCCAGTTATATATGGATCCCTCGGGTTGGTTGAATAACCAGGTCCTGGCGGAACCCTTTAAAACTGTGGGCATATAATTAGCCATTACCTTTTCATCGCCTCCAGCAACCTGAATGGCGGTAGTGTAGACTTGGAGGAATTCTGACGGATTTTGCGTCCTGTCAAAACTCTCCATACTCCCTGGCCTGAACTTCTCCGGCTAGGGAACATTTCTCAGTCCGAGAGAAAAAGCTTTGCAACCTGCATAAGGTCCAACACATTGTCGTGTATTACGATGATTATCATGACCAGCAGGAGATCTGGGATGTCTACTATGTCCCAAAAACAAGTGTCATGCTCACCTTAGCCTTCAACGTGACAGCCAGGAGCACCATAATTCCGGTTTTGCCTTCGGCGCCCAATCGAGGACCTTTCTAGGTGTGAATCCGTTTGGGAAAGCACAGTAGGCGATTGGGTAGAAATGTTCTTCATTGCATCCTGTAGCTCTTGTGCAATTGCACGCATTACTTACACTCCTTGCTTCGGAGTTAATCCTTCCGGAGAACGTGCGATGGCACTTGCTAAGTAGCGAATGCGCTCTGTAGGGGAATCCTCCTGCATGGGGGTTGGTAAGGTATTTGGATCTCTTATCATCATTGCCCGCGGTGGTGGCATATGCATCGCCGGCGGCGGCGCCCTCGCTGAGGAACCAACGGCGTCTCGGTAGTAGTGATCGCGAACCTGCGAGATGTGCGCTTGTGTGGCGGCACGAATCTCGGCTTGCCGGGTCTCTTCCTCTCGTTGGAGGCTTTCCTGTTCTTCTCGCTCCTGGTGTTGCCCTGATCCTTCGGTATTATCGCCGGGATTGGGTTGATTGTCACCGATGGCGGCGACCTGACGACCGCTGGAACAGGCGGAAGGGGTGAACATGCCCTCGTCCTCTAAGGAAGAGGACGAGTTGTATTGTAGAATGAATAGAAGATTCTTTTCAGATGTTCTCTCCAGGCCTTCAGTGTGGAGGCCGCTAGCGAGATCATCATGGTTTGCTGGGCTCCAGGGACCTTCCGAATCTCCTCCTCCAAGGGAGATAGGCTCGGTATAGTACTCGTCCACAACAGCACTTGTGGACGAAGGCACGACCGGCGTGGAGCCAGCGGACTCGGTAGGCGACGGTGCCTTAGCAATGGCCCCGGAGGAACCATGGGTGTTGCCGGATACAAGGACGAAGTTTTTTTCCATGTCATCATCGTAGTAAAAAAATGTCGAGGATACTTTCTTCTCTCCAAGCAGGCAAATTGTGATTCATCAGTAAAGCGTGGGACACATTACCAGAATTGAGTAGGCGAAGATGATGACAGCGCTCCCCACGGATGGCGCCAACTATCGACATCTGGAACTCTCGTCACAGAATGGACAAAAACAAGAATATAAAGGAAAAATGGAGATTACTATCTATTCGCCAAAGGACTCAAAATGATGAATGTGTATTACAAAGAGTATGCTCTGATTACAGTGAAAGTGGCTGTGAATACATGTGGATTAGGGCTTGGATGTGAATCTATGTTACAAGGGCACATAGGCCGGACTATTTATAGTTTTACAGGTGTCGACAGTTTGTCACAGTGGTGCCTCTTCGCCCAAGGGTTGCGTCTCTTTGAGCCAACAGTTGCGTCTCTTCGTGATGACCGTTATCACCGATATCTCCACATGTAGCTGTTATTAACCACACGTGGGTAACCGCTTTCTAGGACCTCCTCTGCGAGGGAGAGGTCCTGGAGGAACCCATAAAGGAGGTCCAACTGGGCCTCCAGAAGAGTTTTTCGAGAACGATCAAAGAAAAGAATTTTTATACCCACCTTCTGATTGCTTAATTGATCTTGGGCCTAGAAAACTAACTCAGGTCCAGTAAAAATTTGGCTTATCTATAAATAAGCAAATAAAGATATACCCGGATAATTGACTAGTCAACAATCCTCGTCACTTCTGTAGTACCTTCTGTAGGCCAGTTTGGTGTGGAGGTTTACATAACTACAATACCTTGTTTGAACCCTTTCGACAGATGTTACAGCTACATTTTGTCTAAATTATCATGCTTCGTCCATTCATGAATGATTTTTTATGTGTGGATTTTCTGCTACTTATGTTGTGGACCTCTCATATCATCACATGAGTTGTGGTTGAGTTTTGTTGCTCGTCTGTGTTCTTTCCCAAGTGATTTCTAGCTCGGCTCGCGAGGGCTCACAAGCCGACTAGAGCTTCCCTTAGAGCCGAGCTGAGCCAACCTCCTGGCTTAGTTTGGAAACGAGCCGAACCGAGTAGACTTTCCACTCAAGCTTGACCGAGCCTGGCTCGAGACGGCTTGGCTCGTTTCCAGCCCTAGCCCTAACTTTCTGCGAGGGAAAGGCGAAGCCTAACGCCATCCCCCATACTTTTTTAGAAAAAAATTGATATATGCCACTGCTTAGTTGATGTCTTACAAAGGTTCCACTAAAAAGTTTTTTCTTCCAAATATGTCACTCCCTAGTGTAAAGTTTTGTACTAGGGAGTGGCATATTTGGAAGAAAAACTTTTTAGTGGCACGCTCGAAACTAACGCACTAAGCAGTGGCATATAGGAAAATTTCCCTACTTTTTTTAGATAGGGCTCTAGGGGAACCCTAACTTTTTCCAAGGGGGAGGCGAAGCCTAACGTTGTCCCTCATACTTTCTTATATAGGGCTTCGAGGGAGCCCCAACCACTTTTTTTTGCGAGGGGGGAGGCGAAGCCTGGCGCTGTCCCCTATACTTTTTTAGATAGGGATCTAGGGGAGCCCTAACTTTTTGCGAGAGGAAGGCAAAGCCTAACGTCGTTCCCCATACTTTTTTAGATAGAGCTCCGGGGGAGCACTAACTTTTTACCAAGGGGAGGCGAATCTTAACACCGCCCCCATACTTTTTTAAACAGGGCTCCGGGGGAGCCCTAACTTTTTTTTAAGGGGGAGGCAAAGCCTAACGCCGACCCCCCAGTGGACCTCGGTGCTCGAGGCCAGTCACATGGTGTCTGCTTACACTCATGCCTGTGGAGTGTAGAGGGTATCGGTGTGCACCGGGCTATAGGCCATGCGCGGTGTCTGTTTATACACTCATGTCGCGAAGGGCATCGGTGTGCACTGAGACTGTAAGCCATACACGGTGTCTGTTTATACACTCATGCATGTGGAGGGCATCAGTGTGCACCGGGGCTGTAAGCCATGCGCGGTGTCTGTTTATACACTCATGCCTGCGTAGGGCATCGGTGTGCACTGGGGCTGTAAGCCATGCGCGGTGTCTATTTATACACTTGTGCCTACGGAGGGCATTGGTGTTCACCGGGGCTATGAGCCATGCATGTTGTCTTTTTTCGGTTGGCACATTATTTGCGTTCGCACGTGATCTATTTCATTGATGGGGGGCGAAGTGCCCAAAGCCGTACATATACTTTTGTACATGCCTCTGTCGTTCTAGTGTGGCGAGGTGGCAATTGCCTGAGCGCAACTGGGTTTTTACAATTGAGCGACCCTAAGGATAAAACTTGCAGAGGCTTTTGGAATTCCACGTATGGTCCAATTCTTGTCCCTCCAGTGTTGCGATGTAGTAGGATCCCGCTCTTGTTGCACAGGCAATGACATACGTCCCCTCCTATTTGGACTCCAGCTCCCCCTGGTTGTGGGGCTCGTGACACGTTTGAGGACCATGTTGCCTGGCGCTTGTGGGTGGACCCTGACCTTCCTGTTTTATGCTGTCGTGACGCCTGCAGCATATCCTGCCATGGTTGTTATGGCATGTTCACATTTTTCTTCGAGGAGGTCCAGGGAGACCTCCCGGTCTGTGGGCTCATGATCCGCCGTGGTGCGGAGGGACTTTGCCGCGAGTTCTCCTGGGGTCATTACTTCATCGCTGAAGAGGAGTTTGAATGGTGAGAATCCCGTGGCCTGGGTAGGTGAGGTGCAGAGCACCCATAGAGCTTTGAGGAGCTCTTCGGGCCAAAGCCCCTTTGACATGCCAACGAGGCACTTCATTAGCCCCGCTAGCAGGCTGCCGTTGGCTCGCTTGACTGTCTCGTTTGACTCGGGGTGCCCTATTGATGCAAAGCATGTGCTTGTTCCTAGGCCTTCGCAGAATGCTTTAAAGTGTGTGGAGTCGAATTAGGTGTCGTTGTCAGCAATGATGCTGCTTGGCACCCCGTATCTGCAGATGATGTTTTTCCACATGAACCACTGGGCTACCGCGGTGGTGATTTTTGGTATGAGCTCCGCCATCTTGAGAAATATTCAATGGTGACAAAGGCAAAGCGAAGGTTGCCCTTGGCCACCGAGAATGGGACAATTGTGTCGAGGCCCCACCGTGTAAAGGGCCAGACTGGGGGCAGGGGCTGTAATGGAACCATCGATGCCTTTGCGTTGCGGCCAACCCATTGGCATCCCTAGAAGAGCTGGATAAGGTTTTGCGCGTCGCGGAACACTGTTGGCCAGAATAAGCCTTGGAGGAAGGCCTTCGCAACGAGGCCCCTAGGGGCTTGGTGCGCACCGCAAGGCCCCTCGTGGATGTCCCGCGGGAGGGATTCGCCCTCTCCTTACGATACACACCGCAATAGAGGAGTGCAGATGGCCCTTTTGTATAGCAATCTGTTTATGATGCGGTAGTTCTGGGCACAGTGCTGGAGGCGCTTTGCATTGGCGGGGTCCTCAAGATCTTCTCCTGTTAGGTATTTGGCGATGTCTTCCCACCAGTCAGCTTCGTTGATAAGAAGTACGGAGTTTGATTTGCGCACAAAGGACTGCACTTCGAGTGCAGCCCTTGGTGCTCTGGGCACTTCCCCTTGTGCTTCAGGCGTAGCCCCTTGTGCTTTTGGCGGCCGAGGAGCGGCAAGACCTGTAAAAGATGTTTGGGGAGGCCTCTCGAGCCGCGGTTTAGCGAGCTTGTCGGGTGCCTCATTGTTTCCCCTAGGGATGGTTTGAATGGTGATGCCGAGAAAGTGCTTCACTGCCCCACGGACCGTGGCCAGGTATCTGGCTATCTCGGTGTCTCTGGCCATGAACGATTTGTCGAAGTGGTCTGCCATAAGGCGAGAGTCGCTTTTGATGATTATACGCTTGGCCCCCAAAGCCTTGGCCTTGCGGTAGGCGACACGCTTGGCACTTCCGGGGAGACCAATATTGCCGTCGTGCCTTCACCCGTGACATACCAAGAGTCATCAGTGTAGATTGTCCATGGGGCCTCAGTCTAGTCTTGGGGTTTCTCCTCGAACTGGGGAGTCCACTTAGCAACGAAGTCGATAAGGGCCTGTGATCTGATGGTCGTGTGTGCGGCGAAGGTAAGGTCGAAGGACGCCAGCTTGGTGGCCTACTTGCCTATTTGGCCCGAGGCGTCCTTCTTTCGTAGCATCAGCGCAAGTGGGTAGGACGTCAGGACTGTGATGGCGTGTGCTAGGAAGTAGTGCCATAGCTTGTGCGAAGCCATGAGTAGGGCATATGCCTGCTTTTCCATTTATGTGTATCTAACCTTGGCCCCCTCTTGGCCCCCTTCAGGGCCTCTGATACGTAGTACACGGGGCATTTCCCGCTGTGTTCTTAGACAAGGACCACGCTCACCACTGAGGAGGAGGCGGCAAGGTATAGCAGTAGGTTTGCATTGGGTTTTAGGCTGTCCAGGCTTGGTAATTGGGTGATATATTATTTGATCCCTTCGGATGACTTCCAGCAGTCTTCCGTCCATCGGAACGGCTCCGCTCCCCAGAGTGTCTTGAAGAAGGGCAAGGCCCACTCTGCAGACCGGGATAAGAATTGACTAAGGGTTGTGAGGCGCCCCGTTAGTCTTTGCACCTCTCGGGCGCTGCGGGGGGGGGGGGGGGGGCTCTTTCTTGGGGTTGGCCTCGATGCCTCTCTCGAACACGAGGAGTCCCAGGAGCTTGCCTGCCTTTACCCCGAAGGCACATTTTTCCAGATTCAGCTTGACCCCCTCGCTCGGAGGCTGAAGAAGGCTTCCTGCAGGTCCGGTGTGTGGGAGCTTGCGAGCATACTCTTGACCACGATGTCGTCGATGTACACCTCGATGTTGCGGTCGAGCTGGTTGGCCAGCACCTTCGTAATGAGCCGGGTGAAGGTCGCTCCCGCGTTCTTGAGGCCGAATGGCATCTTAGTGAAGCAATAGGTGCCGATGGGGGTGATGAAGGCGGTCTTTGATTCGTCCTCCTTGGCCATGAATATTTGGTGGTAGCCGGATTAGGAGTCGAGGAAGCTCATCAGCTCGTAGCCTGAGGTGGCATCCACCAGTTGGTCCATGCGGGGTAGGGGAAATCATCCTTCTTGGATGCTTTGTTGAGGTTGGTGAAGTCGATGCACATGCGCCATTTGCCTATTTTTCTATACCAGAATGAAGTTGGCTAGCCATTCGGAGTGCTTGATCTCGCGAATGACCCCTGCCTTTAGTAACTTGGCTTTTTCTTTTTTGGCCGCCTCCAGCTGTTCTGTCAACATGCGACTCTGTTTTTTTGTTTTTTGGGGGATGCTTCACTTTTGATGGTCAGGCGGTGCTCGATGGTTTCCCAGGCTACCCTAGGAATGTCCTCAGGGCCCCATACAAAGATGTCTACATTGCTGCGGAGCCCCTCGAGAATGGCTTCATGTGCCTCCATTTGGAGGACCGCTCTGAGGGCCACCATCTTCTCTAGGGAGGCTTCTCGCAGGGGGACCCTTCGGAGCTGCCCTTCCGGTTTGGCCTTTGGCGTCCATTTTGCTGAAGGGGTGTCCATGCGGGTGTTTGCATCTATTTCAACCGCATGGACGTGGCAAGCCAGTGCGCTTGTTTCAAGCTCCGTTTGCCTGGCCAGGTCCTGGTCCCCGTGCACCGTAATTATACCCTCGAGCGCGGGGATCTTCATGCATAGATAGTTGTGGTGCGCTATTTCAATGGAGGTATTTAGTGTGGCGTGACCGAGAATTGCATTGTATTGGTAGGGCATCTGGATGACGTCAAATATAACGAGCTCAGTCCGTGATGCGAAGTCATCGCTGAACGTGACGACCAAGCCAATTTGGTCCAGGGCTATCACGGGTCTTCCCCCAAAGCCCACGAAGGGTATACCTAGGGCGATAGGTGGTCCCTGGGGATCATCATTTTGTCGAAGGTGTCTGCAAAGAGTAGGTCTGCGGAGCTCCCCCTGTCCACAAGGACGCGCCTGACCTCGAAGTCTGCGATGCTGGCGGAGATGATGAGGGGGCCCCGATGGGGGAAGTACATACCCCTGGCATCCTATGGACCGAAGGTCATCAGTATCTCGGCGTAGCGAGGTGGGCTTCTAGTAGGGTACGTTGCGATGTGGTGTATCTGTTCGGCGTATGCGTGCCACTGCTTCTTTGATGTCATGCTGAGCGAGGACCCCTCGGTGATCATGTTTATGATCCTTTGATGGTGCTCCCAACAGCCCCCTTCTATGCGAGGCCTCGGTGGTGGAGCGGGCAGCTGATTGCCTAGCCTCCACCCGTCCTCACGCTCGGTTGGCTGCTGGCTGCGGCTCATGTAGTCCTGCATGGCCGCGATGGTGCGACACTCCCTAGTTGTGTGCGATCCCTCGCTGTGGAGATCACAAAATAGCGGGGGGGCCTCTGGCATCGGTCTAGGTGTCTGGTTGCTAGCCCCCGTTACGTCCCGCGACCTCGGCCTTGGCCATGGCCTCCTTGGCCTCATCGCCTCCCCCCTTTGGGGGGCTGCCCGCACATCTACATGGTACACGCTCCGCCCCTTTTGGCGGTAGTCATTGGCCTGTGGTTTGGTAACCGTTCCTACAGCGGTAGCCACAAGTTCCTCCTTCCCGGGCAGCCCGCTCGGTGGTGGCGTTGGAACGGCCAACGCCTGGACCTCTGCCCTTCGGGTTCTGTCTTCTTCTGCCCGGGCGTATTCTTCCATCTTGTCGAAAAGCTCTACCACGGTGCAGATGGGCTTGCAAGCCAACCTTTCACTTGGCCTTTTTGTGGTCCGCACATGGTCCCGTTTGTGATGGTGGTTTCATTGAACCCTTTCACTTGGCATTTCACCTCCGCGAACTTCTTGAAGAAGATGGCAGGGACTCACCCAGGGCTTGCTTTATTGTGAACAGGTGCCCCACGTCCTTTGGTTCGGCATAGTTTCCATGGAAATTTTTATGCACAAGGTCCCGTAGCTGCTCCCATGCGTATATGGATCCTGGGGGTACAGTGAAGAACCAAGTCAATGCCATGCCCCAGAGTGCAGGGGTGATGCTTTTTGCCTCTACGGTGTGATCCCCTCCGGCCACCTAGTTAGGACCCCCCCCCCGGTGTAGCGGCACCGGGGATGTGGCTGTAGGTGCCAAAGCGGCGACCATTTTGCCCTTGCGCGAGGGCCGTGAGCCAGGGCGGGATGTGAGGACCACCTCCACCGGCTGCCGGAGGCTCAGCTAAAGAATCTAGGCCCTATTTTAGTATTTTGGTAATTAAAGGCAACCATCTCTTTGTGAACTAACATGTTTTCTCAAGTGATCAAAAAGGTTAGCCTCAGATTTAAAATAAGGAGCACTAAAGGTACTCAAATATTGGATATCAACATCGTCTAGCCCAAGGCAAATGTATCTAGTAGAATATGATCTTTTCATAGTTTCACCGGTCTAGGAGTATGAAGGATAAAAGACCGGATTGCTAGTATAGGTAGCCATACTATGAAGAGGGGTCAACATCTAGTAGCTTAATAGCAAAGTGTGCCACAGTGTTCAAACTCACTTGGTTGAATCTTTGAGTTCTTAGTAATCTTTCGACCATATTTTATCTGCCTTTTATTTTCTTGGCCGGACTGACCGCAGTTGGAGGGTCGGACTGACCAGAACCCCGGTTCATCTCCGTGGCCAGCTTTTTCCTTAGAGCTCCTATTTTGCATTTCAGCTGGCCGGACTGACCGCAAGTGTAAGTACAAATTGACCGGACCCCGGTCTAAGTAGGGCGGTCAACTTTTTCCAGATACTCTCTTTTTGGCTTCAACTCTTTTTTATTTTGCTATCCAGACTGACCGATGTTGGAGAGCTGGACTGACCGGACCTTCGGGTCATTGACGCGGTCAACTTTTTCTATAGAAGGGTGTTTTGGGTCTTGCTACTTAAATTTCATTACCGGACTAACCACATTGTTTTCACCGGTCAGACCGGAACCCCAAACTGACCGGTGTGGTCAGCTTTTTCCAGTAGCATGTATCTTCTGGTTTGGAAATCTTTGAACCTGGTCTGACCAGATCTTGAGTGGGCGAACTGACCGGGCCTGGCATAATAGATAATATCTGTAGCAATGATTACTGCAGATTTTACCGTTATACTGTAGTCCGGTCTGACCGGCCCTATGCCCGCAGACTGACTGGAATTGTTGTTTTTGCACAGTCAGGAGTGCCAACTGCTAGTAAAGTGGGTGAGGGCTATAAATACCTCACCCACTACAGTAAGGGCTTCTTTAGAACCTCAATTGAATACTCTTAAGCCTTTTGCTTCCTATTCTACTCTTTGAGAGCTAAAGTTCCATCTTGCAAAGGTTGTAGAGGTTTCTCCAAGTGCATTGAGTTGAGATTGATTCTTGTGGCACTTGAGCATCTTCAAGCGAATCGTTGTTGGTTTATTACTCTTGGAGGTTGTCGCCTCCTAGACAGCTTGAAGAAGGTGATTCGCTGATCTTCTCAATAAGTTTGTGAGAAGACCCGGCTGTTTGTGAAGGTTGAAGCTCACCTTTTCAGAGTGGAGAAGAGCTACATCTAGTGACCGAGGGGTGTGCTCATGTGGAGCCGGTTTGATTTGTTCAAGCTTCCTCAACGTGGATTAGTGGAGACCGCGAAGTCTCAGAGACCACAGGAAAACATCAATTGTCTCCTTATTGTGGTTTATCTCTTTTACTCTTCTTACAGTGCATTTATTTATATAGCTATATTGTCTCTTGATTAGGTTGTTTAGCTTCATCTAGAGTTAGTAGTGCACTTAGAAAGACTTAGCATATTTAGGCCTTGAATTGTGAAATTGTATTTCATACCTTTAAATTGCTAAAAATATGTCTTTAGCCTAAAGTTTTAAAAACCACCTATTCACCCCCCTCTAGTTGGTTATCCTTGATCCTACATCAGCATCTCCCGGTGGAGGTCCGCCAGCTCCCACTGGAGGGCTTCGTAGGCTTCCCGCGTTACCCCCGCTGCCCCGGGCGGAGGCGGGCCCGCCTGATGGTTCTCGGGGAGAGATGCCTTGGTGTGCTGGGTGTCACTTTCGACGATGTCTCCGTGCGTGGAGTTGTTGTCTTCCTCTTCCGCGGCTTCAGCGGCGACTACCGCTGCCGTGAAGGTCCTGCTTCGTTTGGCCCTCAGGGTGCTTAGAACCGCAGCTGCTGCAGCTGCCAAGACCTTGGGTGTGACCTTCTTCTGAGGGGCCATGCCGATGCTTCAAAGCTATGCTTCGTGACTCTCCTACAGCTCCCCACGGAAGGCGCCAACTATCGTAGCAAAGAAGGCTAGACAGTGTAAAAAGGGGACCCTGATAGCTACGAAGAGAACCAGGGGATCCTCGGAGGGGGGATCGGTTGTCAAGAGAAGTAAATATGTATTGATTGTCTTCCCACAAAAGGGCCTTGTTTATTACATGAGGGAGGCGGCTATTTATAGCCTCCTGATAGGGTACATGAGATTACAGATCTACCCCTAAAAAGGTTCTACACCCATAGGGGTTACAGGGGCTTTTCCTTTCCCTATGTGTAGCCTTCGGCTTATGGTGGACCTTCTTGGTCTTGGTCCATCCGGTTGGTACGTTTGGTCCACCGAAGCTCTTTGCCCTTCTCAACGTGAGAGGTATCTCCGGGCCGAGGGGCCCCGGACACCCTTCGGTGCCCCCGAGGTGGCTTCGAGGGACTCCTGACTCCTAGGTCCGTGGTGCTTTGACGATCCTTCAGAAGCCTTCGCACCACCTCCGAAGCCTCCCTGAAGGTATGCCTGGTACTCTCGGGGAGGCTCCCAACTGCGCCTCCGGCCTGCTGGCCCACGTGAGCCTCCCGGTGGCCTTTGTGTGGGCTTCGGGGCCCTCCCAAAGGAGTACTTGGTACCCCTAGGGGCCCCGGGCCGTGGCTCCGGCTCATGGCCTTTGGGGGGCCTTGCGATCTTCGCCGGGTCGTTGAGATCGGTGGGGCCACCCCTACGACAATAGTGTTTCTCGTATTATAATTGGCATGATTGTAGAAAGGATAGTAACATCCGCACCACAACAATCATGCCGGGACGACCAAGCATCTTCGATGATCCATCCATTTCAGTGGCAGCTAGCGTTCAACCTCCCAACTCCGACTGGTCGGTCGATCGAGTTGGCTAGCAGCTAGAGCAGGACAATAGCAAGTTTTCAAACAAACTACGCATTTTAAATCTTCCAAGTTTCTGACTGTTGAGTATGTTGACTCATATCCTAATCTACTAGTACTTGGAGATGTGTACTACAAGAATTCCTATATGAATAGGATTAAGATTCTGACTTCTCTTTGGAGGAGAACTAGGAGCACTATATAAAGCCATAAGAGATGGTCATGGAGAACTTAAGCCACAGAAATAGCTCATCCAAAGCAAGAGGCGCACGAGATTATTATACTAGGTTATTCTTTAGCACTAGATTATTGTATAATGAAAGGATCCAAGGGTCATAAAAGGTTCGGGAAGGTTATGAGAGAGCGACAATCTCTTATACTCTTTTGAGGCCATGGTTAAGGAATTTGTGGTCGACTTCGCTCAATGTTTTTCTCTCATCGTGATTATTTTGTCGCCGTTATTTCAGTTATCTCAACGAGATTCATCTACTTCGTTCTTGATACCGTACATGACGTATCTCACAAACTCTGATTTGATCTAGGAATGTTGTGCACAAGAATGGGTATCAGAGTATAAGGCATGCAGATGTTAGAGCTTCGAAGACTCGGTGTAGAAATTAGGGGAATAATTGTGCATGTCTCCAGTAGGATCCTCGCACTCTTTATTTATAGTCTAAACATTGAATCTGGTTCTAACACAAGATTAGATCCGACTCTAACATAGCTCCTTACTAGATCCTAATACTAACTCACCAACACTGTCCCTCAAGATGGGCCGAAGATATCAATCATGTCCATCTTGTTACATATTGTAGCACTCTCGCTAGGACATAACCCTTTACTGAAACAATCAGCCAACTATTCACCATCGAGCTTTTCATTGATGAAGAACCTATCATTCTCAACATGCTTGGTAAGATCATGATGTACTGGATTACTAGCAATGTTGATTGTAGATTTATTGTCGTAATGCAACACCAAAAGATTATTCCTCCACACCCGAAGCTCAGACAATAAATCCTTCATTCATATCATTTTACTCACATTCAACGCCATTGCTCTGTACTCTGCCTCGGTAGCAAACTGAGCCACAACCTCCTGCTTCTTGATCCTCCATGACACAAGATTACCTCCCACAAAGATGCAATATCCAGAGGTAGACCTTCTATCATCTACGCTGCTCACCCAATCAGCATCACAATACCCTTCCACATTCAGGTATTGATTCTTCCTGAACCAAAGGCCTTTCCCAGGGCTACTCTTCAAATACCGCGACAACATCCATGTGTCTTGTTCTGGGATCATGCATATATCGACTAACTACACTCACTGCATATGAAATATCAGGTCTTGTATGGCACAAATAGATGAGGCGCTCAACAAGCTTTTGATAAGATTCCTTGTCAACTAGATCTCTCGACTCAGCACATACCTTGTGATTCCTATCAATAGGTGAAGCAATGGGGCGACACCCAAGCATACATGTTTCTGCCAGTAGATCAATGGCATACTTTCTCTGGGAGAGAACTATACCCTTCGAAGAACGGGCAATCTCAATCCCAAGAAAGTATCGAAGAGTACCAAGATCTTTCACCTCTAATGCCTCTCCTAGTCTTTTCTTTAATGACTTGATTTCCTCGGTATCATCTCTAGTGATCACAATATCATCAACATAGACTGCCAATATAGTGATATGTGATCCTCTATGCCTATAAAACACATTATGATTTCCATTGCACTAAGAATAACCCATACTACAAATTGCACGCCTGAATCTATCCAACAATGCCCTTGGAGACTGCCTCAGACCATACAAAGACTTCTTGAGTTTACACACCATCCCATCAGTTTGCCTGTTCTCAAAGCCTGGAGGAATATCCATGTATACCACCTCTTATAAATCACCATGTAGAAAAACATTCTTCACATCCAACTGATGTATGAGCCATCTGAAGTTAGTTGCAAAGGAGATCAACGTTCTTATCATGCTCATATTCGCCACTAGTGCAAAGGTTTCATCATAGTCTATCCTATATGTTTGGCTATAACTTTTTACAACCAACTGTGTCTTGTATCTTTCTATCTTGCCTTCAGGAGTTTGCTTAATTGTAAACACCCATTTGCATCATACTGTCCTTTTTCCTACTGAAAGTGGAACAAGATCCCATGTCTTGTTCTTCTGAAGTGCACTAAGCTTCTCCTTCATGGCATCCTTTCACTTAGGATCCTACTTAGCAGCTTGCCAATCCTTTGGAACATGCACAGTCCTAAGAGATGTAATGAATGCTTTGTATGCAGGTGAGATATGAGAGCATGAGATAAAATTTGCAATGTCATGCTCAAAGCCATACCGGACTTGATACTTTCCGGCATTAGCTCTAATTTCCCTACGTTGCGCAAGTGGTAACTCTAGATGGGAGTGATTAGAAGGAATACTACCACTTGCCCCAGGGGAGGCAAGGAACTTGATAGAGAGTGTAACATCCCAAAAGTCACATCTTTGGAAGCTTAAGTGAGAATAAGTGGGAGAATAAGTTTTGGGCATAATGTTGTATGAAAAACTATTTTAGCATGATTTTGAATTTTTGCATAACTCAAATAGTGAATTCACATGCAGACCAGCAAATTGTAAGACTTTTCGAGAAAAACACAGAGCAGATAAAATCCTAAATATTTACACAATTAACTATACTGGGCCAGGACCCCCTGCAAAAAAATTCATAAATGTTTTACTCCGTTTGCTAAGTACAAAAATTCGGGAATCATTCAGCTAGTTTTGGAAAAATTCAAAAGCAAAATCGCATTTTCCACCGGACCTTGGGCTGAAACCCAACTCGGCCCATCTCTCTTGTGCGCACTCCAACCCACACCTCCATCTCCCGCTGATATGCTGGGCCTACATGTCAACATCTCTCTTCCAACTCTCGCCCTCACCTGCGCACCAGCTCGCCCTCGCCACCTCCGCTGCTCTCCTACGGGATGCGACCGGTGCCAAAAGTTTCGTGCTCAACCACCCTCCTCTCACCTCCGCCTGCTACTGTCCATGCTATCCACCCCACTGACGCCCTTTTCCCACGAGGACAAAGAGACCAGAGCAGCTCTACGAGTATCTCACGCGGCCGTCGGCACCTCGCCACTCTTCTCACACAATTGTCCTAGCTACTCACTAGAGTGTGCATTGTCATTCTCAGCTTGCCCACGTTCCATTTCGTGCAAACCTGAGCTTCATCGCTCCTTGGTTTCATGGGAATGCTTGTGTCGTTCTCGACGTCGGTGAGCATGCCTCCACGCCATTGCCGCTCTGGTGAGCTTCCTCACCCACGACAATTGCATCACTATGATCCTCTTACATCACTCATCCCTCTCCTTTGCTCAATGCAGCCTCGGGAGTCTTGTAGCTTGATCATGTTCGCCTTCGTCCTCGACTCTAGTGCGCACCAAATCTTGCCACCGCGTTCCCGTCGCTCCAGTGAGTTCAAGCTCCACCCAAGTGTGTATCAACGTGTTCCATACCCCATTGATGCTATTCCCTCACTCAACGCAGGCAAACTCGAAGTAAAGTCGAGCATCACCATCATCTCCTTCATCTACGGCCACCGTCGCTGCCATTTCCATTGTTCCTCGAAGCCCGGTGAGTCTTGGTCAAATTCCTTGCGTCCACACCATCCCTAGGATGCCAGTGAAATAATGCAACGCTCCTTGTAGCACCCCCGTCATTGTGGAGAGCTGCACCGTGAACCTCCCCTGCACTGCCACTGCTCATCATCGACAAGCCGCCTCAACCCTTCCCTGGCCTTATTTTCTTCACCCTCTCAGTCGTGGTGAGCCACGGATCCTCGTGTGCGCATCAATTCGCCAAGGGCGAGCCTCTAGTATACTTTCCCTCTTAGCCACCCATGGCGCCGCCATGGCTGCATGCCGCTGGCTCACCTCCGGTGAACCTAGGTCCTTGCACCCAGACCATTAGCATCGCATGGAGTCACTGAGCCCTGTGTGCCACTCCGTTAGCTCAGGGAATGCCTCCTACGTGAAGTACATCGCGAACCCGAGGTGTTCTGCCGCTCCTCGTCGTTGCAATGTCGCCTCCGGCCATCTCGGTCACTGCCGCCACCACCCATAGCTTCGCCCTACTTCTCTCTTTCCATTCCACCGCTCAACATCGCCGCTCATTGCGCCATTTGACGGCGGCGAGATCATCGTGACGCTCAGCCATGCGCGTAGCTCTGCTGCTTCCTACCCCTCTCTCTCTGGTCGGTGGGACCCACTCGCGATTTGGATTTAGTTAAGACTAAATGACAGTGGTTAAGAGTACTAAATGGATGACAGGTGGGACCAGCCGAAAAGATTAACAAAAATCTAATTTCAAATATAATTAAAATATGTGTCACTAACATGTGGGACCACACATTATTCCCGGTTTTAAAACACATTTTACAATCGAGAGACTGACATGTGGGACCTAGTCGTTAGATAATTAAAAATCAAAATTGGTTAATCATTTAGTTAATGAATAATGAGTCTATGACATGTGGGACCGCCTGTGTTTTATAAATAAAAATCCTGGGAATAAAACTATGAGTCACTGACAAGTAGGCCCCACATGTTAGTTAATAAAAATTCGAAAAAATGAGAAAGCCACTTTCGGTTCAAAGGAAAATACACTTTCTCTGTTGGAAAACGTAAACCTCAGTAAAAATTAGAGGAAAATACGCTTTTCTGTTGAAAAAGTAAACCTCAGAAAATACACTTTTGACATCACCTTTTTTTTATAATTTCTGAAATTTCAAAACCGAAGCAAATTGAATCGTTAATAACTTTTGCATACGAACTCCAAATAAGGTGAATATTTTTTTATATAAATTCATCTAAAGTCATGCTCTATCTGATTATGCAAAAATATTTGGATTTTGTTAATGTTGAAATTATTTTTCTATCTTTAATTTGTTTCTGGCTCTTTTGATTAGACGTCGATTGTTCGAGCGAAATTTATGACGATCATCGATCCTCTTATTCAGAGCAACCAGAGCAAGGCAAGCACCCCCCTTGACCATGTTGGTCCTACTATTTTAATTATTGTACTTCTTTTTACAAAATCTATTATGGATCCGTGTATGTTTACTTAAAATTGCTATATTTGGGGATAACGGTAGTTATAGTCCCATTTGATGCATAATCCTCCTTGAAATATTGATATCCTTATTTTTGTAGCCATTAGGGTATGGTTTAAATAATGAATGATGTCAAATTGGGGTTTTCAAATGCGAATATCGCATAAATGCTTAGCTTGGCTTTAGTCTTTACTAAAATTGGAAAAATGGATGATGTGTTAAATATGAGTTTGGGAGATTTTTAAATGATGGTCCAGAGGGGTGTACCTCTGCTATTTTGTATAAAAAAAACTTCGTTTGTGACGCGGGCGAGTTATATTATAATATGAAGAGTGTGAGAGGTGTATCTCACAAGTAGATAGGGGGAGATCCTCGCCTAGGTCAATTAAGGACCGAACACTGGTATATCCGACCTAAGCGTAAGAGTACAACCACATGTGCTGGTATGGGACGACCTGAGCTAATTAAGTCATTGAAAACTAGGCTTGCACGTTGGTTGGCCGTGGTAGTGCGAGCATGACCGGTGTAGGCATGTTCGAACGTGCTACCTTCACCGAGGCGTTGGGAACAAAGCCTTCAGACACAACGGTGGATGTCTCACTGAGACGGGGGTGTACCCAGGTGAAGTGAGGGTGTTCATTCACTGGGCTAGTGCAAGGTTAGGACTAGATAATGTAAAGACTTCGACGCGTACCCTAGACTACTTACCAAAGGTTAGTGAGTAGTGGTATCGATGGATGCCGAACAAACTAGAGAATTCGTGTGCCGTGGGTAAAGTTGTACACCTCTGTAGAGTGTAAATCTATTCAAATAGTCGTGCTTACGGTTATGAGCATGCTAAGTGTAGTATTGCCATGCATAGTCTTGGTTTTTACAAAAAAAAATGGTTCTTGTTGGAAAATGAGGGAATGGTTTTTGTTGTGTTATTTGAGTTGAGTGTCATGTCTATGGCTGAGAATAAGATGTTGATCACAGCCGAGGAGGGTTGTGATTTATTGTTTATCAAGTACTTACTTGTTGTCCTTTATCTATTTAACTACTCTTTAAATTTCTGTTGCAAAATACTATGTATTGATATTGCAAATAAAACTTGCTTAATGCCAAAAATAACTTGTAGCATATAGCCTCATCCTTTGTTAGCCATGCATATATATAAACATTGCGATACACTACAAGTCTTGCCGAGTATGCAATGTACTCAATCTTACTTAAATTATTGTTCAGAGTTAGAGGATGAGCCTATGTCGGACGACGCGTTCTTTGCACCCAGTACTGGAGGGTTCGGTGACGGGTCTTTCTAGGATTTGTTTCTAGTTGGTTGCCTGAGGGTTTGGATGGGCATACTGCTGGACCATTTTGGTTTATTTACTATGCTTTCCATTGTACTCTATTGTTACTTGAGTTTTATTTTGCCGGTCGGCCCTTGTAATGTAAAGTTTGTAATCGCTTAAGTTATGTACCATATTTGTTTCATTTTGTTTGTATGTATATATGGATGTGTATGCCATCGTTGTGGATGTGTGTACTAGCCACTGATCATGGAACTAGTACGGTAAACACATGAGGGCTTGGGTATTTAAAGCTCGGGATCCGACAGACAGAGACCTGAGGAGGGATTTGGGACTGGATGAACTGGCAAGGCTAACTGTTCAGGCTGTGGTTGTTCTAGATGTTCTTGTTGCGCCTTTGCCAGCTCCGTTGGTGGCTCAAGTATTGACTGCTTCTCCCCCTGTTTTCCAAAGCGCCTTTGCTGATAAACCTTCAATTCTTTTGGGGTTTTCATATATCTAGCATATTATGTTAGGCTCAGGCACAAAAATGTCCCCACAATGACTTCTTCTCGTTCACTATCACTCTTCTTGTTCTCCCCCTCTCAACTATCACCCTCAGTGATAGGAGAGAACTCCTACAAAAATTGACTAAGAGTACATCCACTCATGTAGTAAGGCTCAAACTCCCAGAATTTCACATCCATACTCACAAACAATATTAGTTCAACTGGGTTCCAGCATCTCCATACTCACAAACAACATCCGTTCAACTGGGTTCCAGTATCTATAACCCTTCTGACATGATAAATAACCTATAAAGATACATTTTAATGCCTGTGGATCCAACTTGCCAACCGCTGGTCGGTGATCCCGTACAAAGCACACACAACCAAACACCTTGGGAGGCACCTTGAACTCCCACTGACTCAAAAGAAGTTCAGCTGGAGACCTCATCCCATGTATTCGAGATGACATGCGATTGATGAGATATGCTGCCGTCATCACTTCCTCGCTCCACAATCCCTTTGGCACATTCATCTAAAACATGAGTGAACGTGATACCTCCAACAAATGTCGATTCTTCCTTTGAGCCACTCCATTATGAGGTGGGGTTCCTGGACAAGTAGTCTGATGACATATTCCCTCATCTAAGAGATACGCTGCAAACTCCTTATTAACATACTCGGTTCCATTGTCTATTCGAAGAATTCGAACCTTTGCATCAAACTCAGTAGCAACCATCCTATGGAAATCCTGAAAACACCGAAGGACCTCGCTCTTATGCTTCATCATATAAATCCAAGTCATACGAGTATAACAATTAATAAATGTGACAAACCACTTAAAACCACTCACAGAAGTAACTGAGCACGGACCCCAAACATCAGAATTTATTAATATAAAAGGTTCATAACTCCAAAGACTAATACTACTATATGTAGACCGCGTATGATTTCCAAACTCACAAACCTCACACACAAGTTTACTCTTGTATACCTTTTTGAACAAATTAGAGTATACTTGACTTAAACTCTCAAATGACAGATCTCCCAAGCGACGATGACATAACAAAACTTCTCACTCAACTCCTCCTGCAGCCACAACAAATGCCACACCGACCTAATCAATGTACCACAACCCATTACGCCTTATTCTAGTCCTAATCTTCTTTCCAATTCTCTTCTCCTGGAACAAACACAAATCCTCATCAAATGTGATAGTGCATTTGAATTGGTCAATGATAGAACTAATTGAAAGAAGGTTGATTGGAAAGGAGGGAACATGCAAAACAGAGGATAAAGCAAAGGATGGTGTGCACTCTACAAATCCTACACCCTGGATAAGCTGAGAGGTTCCATCAGCTGTTTGGACAGTTTCAAAATGAGTATATGGGGTGTAAGATGCAAATGCATTAAGTGAACCCATGATATACTTGGATGCCCCTGAATCTATGATCCAATCAATATGAGAGTTCTTATATGTGGATGCAAGTGCATGTGCCTGAGTACCTTCGCCCACGTGGGTGTAGTTGGCAAAGTTACCAAAGAAGGTGGAGTCATGAGAAGTCTCCAATACCTTTTCCTATTGTCACTTCTCCCGCTGCATAGCTTGCTAACATGTCAAAGTAACAGACATGATCTTCTCTTTCAGGGCCATATTAGCTCTGGGGCCAACTCGGACCCTTCCTCGACCTCCACCTCCACAATCTCCACCTCGGCCTCAACAATCTCTAACTTGGCCTCCACGATCACCACGGCCTCCACCTCGACCTCCATACTGTGGAGAAGGACAAGCAAGGCTCAGATGTCCTCTCATCCTACAGTTGTTGCGGTCCCTATCATCTGGTAAGGCGTATGCGGATCGGATCGGATTGTTGTCCCACATTTCTCGTAATTGAATCTTCTCCTACACCATAGCCGAAATAGCCTCTTCTATAGTAGGCAAGTTTGCCAAGTGAAACATGGCAGCCCTTCTGCTCTCAAACTTTGGGTTCAGTTCCTTCAAAAAGTGTGCAACCCGTCTGCGTTGTAGCCACACCCTGCCAGCCTCAATATTACTAGCATATATTAACTGCAGTGGATCATAGTGATCTAAATCTGCCCATAGCCACTGAAGTTCACTAGCGTACTCCTGGACAGTCTTCTCCTCCTGTTTTAGAGCCTCTACCTTGCCCTGGATCTCCACCACCATTATAATAACATTTCATGCCCCGGAGTACATGTTGCTCAGTGTCTTCCACATCGCCGGTGCATTCTGTATCATCTCCACCACCCGAGCGATGCATGGAGACATCGCAGTTAGTAACAAAGCCACCACCATAGAGTTGGTGGTATTCCACACCCTCCAATCTATGCTCGTCTTGTGTGCAAGCTCAACACAAGTCTCCTGCTGGTAGTGCTCCACCCCCTTCGTCCTCAGAATTAGCTGAGCCCTTCTAGACCAACTCAAATAATTCTTGCTCCCTTCCAACTTTACATTAGCTCCAGCTTTAATTCAAATGACCCTGCAACAGCCCTCGGACATATCATACACATCGCTAAGAGGTCATGTAACATGTTTCTCATGTCACCTTGCGTGACCAGTGGGGAAGTAGCTAGTCTCAACAATTGTCTTCATCCTCTCTTCTACCGCCCTCATTTCGGCTTCTTCCTTCTCCTTCCTCACAGCCTTAATCTCCTCAGGGGTTATCTTCTCAAACAACTAGAGCAATGTCAATCACTACCAAGATATGCCATGCGTATCTCCCACGATCACGACAATCCTTCACGCATCAACGTTCTGTCGAACCTCGATAACTGACTTCACAGTTACCCAAATATTGCAGACCTGTAATATCAAAAAAAAATTAAACAAAGATTTTTTTCCTTCTTGCTTATCACTTCGGCCGACAACTATTTTCTTCCTCTGCCGACCTTCTTCCTTCTCTCCCCTTCGTCTTCCTTCTTCCTCCCCAGCGGCAACAACCGGCGCACGCCCTAGATGAGGTTCTTCAGATCCAGATCGGGGCGATGGCGACCGAGGCAAGGGCGACCCGAAGCAGCTTCGCTTCGTCGGCGGCAGCGGGATGGCGACCCGTGGCGAACACCCCCAAGCGGTGGCGGCGACCCGCGCGTCCCGAGCGCCGGATCCGTCAACGGCCTCCTCCTCCCCCGCATGCCCCGACAACCCTGCGGCCCACCGCCGTGGCACGCCCACGACGACCAGCAACGACAATTGTGGTGGATGGCGATGACGACAGTGGTGGTGGTGGATGGGTGGCTAGGGTTTCGAGATGATGATTGTGATGGATCGGGTAAACTTTGATACCATGTAGAAATTAGGGGAATAATTGTGTATGCCTCTTGTAGGATCCCTATACTCTTTATTTGTAGTCTAAAAATTGAATTTGATTCTAACACAAGATTAGATCCGACTCTAATACGGCCCCTTACTAGATTATTATACTAACTCACCAACACTCAGGTATGTTAGGTTAGCCAAAGCACGCGTCATGGAGCAGCATCAGGCGATCAACTTTTGCAAGTTGCGATTTGGTGAATGAAATATTCTGTGCGTGTGCAGTTTGAAGAAGACAAACCCATGCGGGAACAGTTGGAACCTGTAGTCAGACAGGGAGAGCATAGCGCCATGGTGGGTTTCAGTGTTCTCCACAACGGAGGCACATCCACTAATTTGTAGCATTCTATATGATGCCCGATTAGCATGGATATATGCGGATAATAATAGAACTCAAACAGTAAGGCCAAGGCCAGCGTAATGATGCGTGTGTATTGAGCATGGACATATACAATGCGGCACCAGCAGACCGCAATAGCCAAAGAATTCAGACGACGTAAATTATGCTTCCTGTCTCTCACAAGTGCGAATCGGCGAGTGGACACTAACCTTGGTGGCCACTTGAGAGCTATCCTGGTATCAATATGTTTGTGTAAGCTGCGCGTGTCTAAGATAAAGAACAATCTCACCTGGTATTTTAAGATTTTATGACCTCACAAGTGCTCTTTTGGTCGGGAGGCTTCGAAGGTAGGAGGTGAAAGGCAACAAAAAAACTGCTTACATGTAATGCATTACCGGATTTCTTTATTGTCAGGTCGATGTAAATGTCAGCTGTTATATATAAGCACAGTAAATAAATCATGTCGCGCAGATTTGACAATCTGCAGAACTAAAGGTCGCACTTTCAGACGCAAAGTGCTGATAAAAAGAAATTACATGATACATCATCTGCCGGAAGATCGATCGAGAGTGATATAAGTGGATTTTTCGCATCAATCATTACCTCATTAGTGCCAACTGCAACTTTCTAAGCAATCATTTGCTGGCTTATTGTGGAAGTGCCACAGATTAAAAAAAAATTGGAGGAAAAAGAAACCGCAACAAAGAAGTGGACCATCCACTTAAGCCCCCAAACGTGTTTGGAAGTTAGTACGTTGAGTACTGCTTAATGGCATCTCCCGATCGCGGGACCGATCTATCAGGAAGGTCCAAATGAATGCAGCCCTAAGCCTAAGGTTCAGTGTTTCTGAAATGTCATGCTTTAATCACGAGGTAGCAACCTAACTGTTCCGACAAATTGGATTGATTCTTTATTCATCTTTTTCTCATATATAGATCACAATGCCGACAGGTTTACAAGTGCCATGTAATATGGATTTTGGTGAGTTTATTGTGAAGCTTTGCAGGCTTGCTTGCAGCTAAGCTAAAAAAACAGTGATGCTAACTTCCAATCCCTTTCTTTACAAAAGGAATGACTGCTTGTAACAATCCTGACAAGAAAGGGGCTATTTTTTTATCTGAAAAGTCAAAAAGATCAGGCATGCATACGTACGTGCCCTCAAAGCTGTGCACTGGAAATTTTCACAAAGCTTGGCACCTCAGTCGTGCATTGCCCATAACTCAGGACCTCTCTATACATCTAGAGTTCTAGATCCTTTGAAAGCAATATCTCACCTAATAAACTAGATAGGGTGCATCACATTAGAGACCATTCGATGTAAGCACTTCATGGATTTTATCAAAAAAAAATGAAGAAAAAAATCAGGACATCACCTGTCCATACTGAATTAGGCAGCTTATCACATGGAAAGTGACACGAGCATAGGATTGATGACGGAACACGTCTCTGCTACAAATGCTTTCATTCATGGAAGATTCCTGCTTCTCCTACAAACATGCACTACCGACTTAGGTGGAGTGTCAACCAGTGGGATCCTGTGAACAGTGATTCAGAAAAAAGTTCTGTAACGGTGGGCTCAGGAAAACAGTACACACATCGACCGGTTCCTGCATGGGCAGTCAATCTATCCTCCTAAAGCATACGTTACCATTTATATTCATGCAAGTGCACGATTGAGCCGTATCTTTTACACTATGTAGTTAGTCTTGTAAATCAAAGCAATGAGGACCAGCTTAACATTGGTCAGAGATGACAATCAAAGCATTAAATTACGTCACAATCATTTGCTCACTGTTTGTACTGATACATAGGCATTAAATGTACCTAATCCTTTTCTGATTCTCATCTGTAACTACCTTTGAACAATGATTAATGGAAGCCTTAATTCATAAGAAGGGCCTGAACAAGCCTCCTTTGGATGTTTTACTTGAGTATAGAACAGCTACAACTTTGTTCAGACAAGGGCCTGAACAAGCCCTGTTGGCTGTTTCATTTGAGTAGAAACATCAGACCGAGCTCACAGCAGCTGCAACTAAACAAATTTCTTGCAGAATTCCAATAAATAATATTTTCAACTATATATCACTAGTGGATATTAAACGCGCACCTAAACGCTCCAAACTGCTTGATTCCTAATCGTATGCTGTCACTCTATATATAGGATTTTTTTTTTGAAATAATATTTTTTAAAAAAATATTTACAAAACTAGGTTATCATCTCAAAAAATTGCAAAAATAGGTTCATGTCGTCATTTCATCTGGCGACAGGTTCCTATCGCCAGATGAAATGGCGACAGGAACCCTGTACACTGAGGGCAGGTTCCTGTCGCCATTTGAAATGGCGACAGGAATGTATGAATTTTTAAATATAGTAAATAAACTCAAAAAATTACAAAAAATTTTGTGAAGCATCTAGATAGAGTGTTCTTTCTCATTTAATTTTTTCATAATTTTATCCATTATGAATTTGTCTCTAAAATTCATTTAAGTATACTATTTGTAGAATTTTAAATATATCAAATGAGGTCCAAACATTATGAAATTTTTATGGTTGCTACTTACATAGTGAACTTGTTTTTTTATTTTTTCAGAATTTTATATGCTATGAAATTATCTCAACAATTAAGGGTACACAATTGAGTACATCAGATCGGAAACCTAAATTCAGAATTTTAGAGACAATTTAAGAGTATATAAAATTCTAAACAAATTACACAAACAATTACACTATTTAAGGAGCATTCACAAAAAATTCATAATTTTTGGACCTCATTTAGTATATTTACAAATTCTACAAATAGTATACTTAAATGAATTTTAGAGACAAATTCATAATGGATAAAATTATGACAAAATTACACAAGCAAGAACAATCTATCTGGATACTCCACAAAAAATTTTGTAATTTTTTGAGTTTATTTGCTATATTTAAAAATTCATACATTCCTGTCGCCATTTGAAATGGCGACAGGAACCTGCCCCCAGTGTACAGGGTTTCTGTCGCCATTTCATCTGGCGATGAACTTATCGCCAGATAAAATGGCGACAGGATTCTATTTTTGTAATTTTTTGAGATGATAACCTAGTTTTGTAATTTGTTTTAAAAAATGTATTATTTCAAAAAAAAATTCCTATATATAGTACACTCTGAACCAGAACGGTGGTGCCTGTATGAGCTGTAGTATGAAACAAGGCCACATCATTATTTGTGATAATGAAAACTATGATCCTTACTGCAATCACATGGCATTCCCCCTGACCCCGAGATGAGATGCCTGACCTGGTGGTCAAATCCTTGGTGGAAGCATCATTTCAGTTCAGCGACAGCTAGCCCAGCCTACAAATCTTCAATAGCAATTAGCAAACATCGGAACAATCATATACAGCGCTTAGGCATGTAGTGTTTTTTCGAGCGAACAGAGTAATTAACCAACACGGAAGTTGATCTTAACAAAATAAGCCAAGTAGCCAACTATAGCACCAGGTGAGGTAAGCATCATGATCTTCTGTTTCAACGCAAGCTCGTTACGATCTCTCTCGCCGATCGACTCGTAACTCGTAGCGCCTAACTGCCTAAGTCCGCCTGCATTACCACTTCGAAATCGTTTCGAAATCGTTAGAACAGACAGAGAAGGGGACAACTTACTGCAATCGCTGACGCGTTCAGGCGCGGAGCTTATCGCCGCGGCGCCGGCTGGTAGGGTTTAGCCTCGATGCACCGTCGTCAACAAGTGGCGCATCGATTGTCGCGACACGATCGGATATTGATGCGCCATCGACACGGCTTCGACACGATCGGGCGATCCATTTATTAATGTGAAAAAATAATTGTAAAAAATCCTCGACACGCGGAGCGATACGTCCGGGTTCGTCTCGATATGGTGGCCGAGGAAAGGAAGGAGACCAAGAGAGGAGAGGGATGGGAGGAGGAGCAGACCAAGAGAAAGGTGTTGTTGCGCCGCCATTGCTTTGTTGGAATCGCCCATGGTCGCTACCGCAGGACCACTCGATGGCTCGGTCAGTCATCAACCCGCACGAATCACATGTGGTCGCTGAAGCGATGACCACACTGCGGCTCGACGCCACCATCAACCCTAGCACGACCGCCCATGGTCTGCTGCCGCAGGACCACTCGGGATTGGAGGCAGGAGGATTAGAGGTTGCAACAGCAGAAGATGATAAGAGGATTGGAGATGGCGGCTTGTTGGGAGGAGAGGATCGGGAGTGAGGCAGAAAGGAGAGAGAAGGCTGTTAGGGCTCCACCCCTTCGTTGATGGGCTGGGCCGCTGGGCCAAATAGATGTAGCAGTATCGGGAGTGAGGTAGGAAAGGAACTTTATGCTGGCTGACTGGCTGGGTTGTTAAGGATCTTCTGTGCAGGTTGCTCATGTGTTTCTAAGGTTATGTATTTGTATTTTTTAATTTTTATATATATGTAGCCGTATCGTCGTATCGGTGTTTTTAGGAAAATAGTGTATCGCCGTATCTCCGTATCCGTATCGTCGTACCGGTATCTCGTATCGGTGCTTCATAGGGTTTAGCAGTTCGGCTTCGTTGTGCGCTTGCGTCTTTGCGTGGGCATCTCGAATCCGTGCTTAGGCGCCACGCGAGATGGTACATTCGGCCGGCCTGTTTGATATTTGAAGCGGGCTGGCCCAACATTTGGCTAATCGGCTTCTGGCAGGCCTCGTGTGGGCTCCCGAGATAGGCTTCGTTGTTGCCCGCAAATCTGAAACTAACCTTGAACCTTCGCTGCAAACAAAATACTAATACGACCAGCGACCTTGGGTCAGTCAAATTATCCTCCTTTATACGGCTCGAAGATTATGCTGTTTTTCTGAGAAGCAGCAGCAGCAAGATCATGCTTGCTGCATATGATATCATGCGATTCAAAAAGTTTCAGGGAAGGCCGTGTTCCACCTACGCGTTAGTTTTTTTTAATTACTTTTAACTTGCGTACGCGTTAGGAATGCTCACAAGTCACAATAGACAGCGGCCGTTTTCCCCCCCGTTTTGAGGATGGCTGCTGGATTGCTTGAAAGCAACCGTAGATACCGATCCGTGCCCATACGGAGAAACTTCCGGAAGCTCGTCGTCGCTGGGCAAGTCTCAGGACTAGCTGTTTTATAAGCCTCGGGGAAGAATTCATCTGGAGTGTACGAGCTAATAATAAACCATACGTAGAATTGGGAATTTTTTTTAATAACCTAGTTTTTATTTCGAAATATAGTAATGATACTATTTTTTTTATTTTACAGGAATAATCACCTGTCGTTCAACTGCTGGGCGACTAACCCAAGTCGCTTAACAGTTGAGCGACTTGGGCACTTATCGCCTAACAGTGTACAATGCATACCTGCTAGCTGGACGACTAGCCTAAATCGCTCAACGACTGAGCGACAGATGATTATTCATGTAAAATAAAAAACATAGCATTATTATTGTATTTCAAAATAAAAACTATGTTATTTTGGTCTGGTTGGAGTATCTGTATACCTCTATACTGCAGATATTGTATGCTAATCCATAACTTGCGCCTGAATATGGCCGGTGAGTTTTTATATATCGGGTGCTGTGGCCCAATGAGATTGAGTTTTTATAGATCGGATGCTGTGGCCCAATGATGATTGTTTGATCTTACCCAGGCACGCCCGATCTATCTACTTGCTTCGGGTCTGGGTGGGTAGCAAGCTAGCAAATAGCAAAGCATGGCCCTCTTCGACACCGTTCCAACGTTTGACTCCTTGGGACCTTCTTTTAGTGAAAGGTACCATGGTCAAATCTTGAAACGATACACGGCCTGGTTGGATCTGAACCATGGAACTCCGATGACCAGGAATCCAGATGCTTAACTGGCTAGATAAGGACTCATTAAGCATCTAGTTAACACCATAAGATGGGCAGCTAATTTCCTGAACAAACGCTAGTACTATTATTTCTGAAATCCAGATCACACACAGCCAGCCAGAACCAAGCAATAATGCGCGCAGTTGGCAAATGGCACGTAGAGGTTAGAGGAATTTTTAAAAAATAATATTATTTTAAAAGATAATTACAAAAATAAATAACCGCCCCAAACAATTACAAAAATGATTCTCTGTCGTCAGTTGAACTGGCAACAGGAGTAAACAGTCTTCCTGTCGCCAACAATTACAAAAATGGCTCTCTGTCGTCAGTTGAACTGGTGACAGAGAGTAAACAGTCTTCCTGTCGCCAGTTCAACTGGCGACAGGATCCCATGTATAAAAATCCCGAAAAATCACTCCAAATCTCATTCTAATTCCAGGAAAAACCAGAGGAGAGGAGAGGGAGAGAAGAAAAGTAGCAAAACTCTGCTAGTTCCTCATGGAGGAGAGATTGACAGAGCATCAGATCCGGTCGGCCATCTTACAGGTACATTTTTTATGCAACTTTGTACATTATAACAAATTTTGTAGAATTAAGTACATTATTTGAGCTGTAGCGAGTATAATTATGTAGAATTAGGTACATAGAATTCAGTAGAATAGCGACATAGAATTCAGTAGAATAGCGAGTAGAATTTAGTAGATTAGATAATTATAGTCAAATTATATACTACATTAATTGAGCTGTGTATAGTATAGTTCGTCGTACACATGTTATGAATGTTTCAGCACTCAAATGATTTAGGACAAATCTGCAGAAATAGGAAGATGCCTAATACAAATATGTAAAAAATAATCCCAGCTTTATTTAGCTTCCCATTTGTGCGTGGTAATTATATTGTTAATGTCGAAAAATTAATTTAAAACTACAAAACTAGGAAAATAGAATGAACTTTGTTTATTGTTTATATTTGCACTTGGAAAATATTTAAAAATATCCTCTAAACTGGAAGACCCTATTACAAATCTGTTTAAATAGCTGAGTAGCTTAAATTTGGTTTACATTTTTGTGTGGTAATTATTCTGTTAACGTCAAAAATTATTTTTAAAGTAGGAATATTGGTTTTTGTACATGTTTCGTAGTCTTTACAATGCATGCACTTAATTTTTAGGCATGGCGGACGCAAACCACTACGAGTTGCTTGACCCGGTGATTGACGCGCATCACCGTAGCCGCATCAGTACCATGCTCCCCCCGAAGGGCGAGGCGCCGATTGAGCTTGGTGCGTTACGGCTGCGCACACCCATCAGGGCATGGAGGTTGCACCCAGACTAGGTTCCGAGGTACATGTAGTTCTGACCTTCATGCACTCAACCGCGGTCTGACTACTTTGTGTGCAGTCACGTTTGTTCTTAATCGTTTCGATGAAGGTTGAGAGCGGCAGGTCTCCTTCCACTAGCGAGGATGGTGGAGGCGACGTGGGAGGACGACCAGGACTGCGGTCCTGGTTGTACGTCTAGGCTTTTTTCATACGACCAGGCCCTATTGACAGCGCCGGTTGACCGTTGGAGGCCAAAGACGCATACGTTCCACCTTTCGTGTGGGGAGATGGCGCTGACCCTTCAGGACGTCACCTTCTTGACCGGATTGCCCTGCACTGACTTCCCTATGGCGGCGTACGACATCCCGGCCACGTGGCGCACAGACCTTCTAGCGAGGTCCCACGATGTGATGTCGTCGGGCAATGGGTACAAGGAGTTCAGCAGCCCGCACGGGTCGATGTTGAGATGGATTTGCCTGTTCTACGTAAGTCTTCGTAACTATTGTCCTCTCGCATCAATTCTTATGTGAACCTTGCTGATGGGTACATGTCTTCTTGCAGCCCGAGCGTTTGGCGGAGAACGCAGGCGGCGTCATTGTTAGGAGGCACTTCGAGGCCTTCCTGGTGTGGCTATTTGGGTGGGTCATGTTCCTGGGGTCCCACGGCGATAGTGTCGACAAGCACTATGTCTGGTACGCACATGAGCTGGCGGACTGGCTGGTGAACGAGATCCAGCCCTACGCCTGGGGTCCAGCTGTGTTGTGCGCGACGTACCGCGGACTATGCGACGCGTGCCACCGGGCCCAGGACAACTCCATTCTCTTCGGATGCCTGCTACTTCTGCAGATGTGGTCCTTCGAGCGTTTCCAGATCGGACAACCACAGCTGGACTTGAGAGTGTACGCAATCAGTTTGTACGCCGAGGACGACGTCATGGATCGGCCGACCATGGGCACGGTGTGGTGCCACTGACGGGTTAGTTTCATTACCATTTATTATTATTTTTAATGTAATCACAATTTCGGGTGATAAGTTTCCATTGTTATATTCCACAGGTCACCTACACGCCGATCACTTCATAGGGGTCCTACCCGGAGTACGTTGTGATGTTCGATCAGCTGACGAATAACCACGTCATTTGGACACCGTACACTCAGGAGAGGGTGCAC
The DNA here is from genome assembly GCA_036346405.1 of Phyllostachys edulis. Classification (NCBI taxonomy): domain Eukaryota; kingdom Viridiplantae; phylum Streptophyta; class Magnoliopsida; order Poales; family Poaceae; genus Phyllostachys; species Phyllostachys edulis. Next base: position 101,422,820 of record CM070562.1, on the reverse strand, counting down.
GCGTGTGCACCCGAAGGATTGTCGATTCTGTGCACGCGAGACTACGTGTACTAATACACACGGAGGGCCATGGTGCACGAAGTCTTCGTGGAGGGTGCAGCGGGTCATGCGTCAGTTCGGTCTACGACAGGAGATCCCAGCCCTGTGGGGAGGGACGCGGGTGCCGGTGCATGTCTATGTGTAAGCTTACACTTTACTTCTTTCGTACAATGTGTGTTACGTGCCGACCAAATAATTGTCTTGTCGTCCACAGGTACACTAGGAAGGGAGTACGTGGCACGGTCTCCTGAATGGACAAGATGTCCTCTTGGGTTGGGGCTTGGATCAGTGCCTATGACTACCTCGTCCAAGAGGATGCTCCCTACGACCCCGGGACGTACGAGGAGTACATAGAGTGGTACGCCAATCGGACGAGGCTTCGCTGTATCCGGGTCATGGTCGACCCACCACGACACGAGGCTGCGACGTCCTACACGTACCCCACCCAGCCGGACTCTGCATTCCACCGCTCCATACGTATTGAACGGTTCTTAATTCATATTTAATTTGTAAGATTTAGGTTTCTAACTTGTTGATTACTTGTGCAAACGGATCTACACCGAGAGGTTCTCGAGTTAGCAGCCTCCGCACAGCAGATGATGCTAGGGGACATCAGAGGGGTCCTGTAGCGGATCGTGGAAAAGGCGAGTCGAAGCATCCAGATCGCCACTTGTCGCACGCCGAGGGACCCGGTGGACCGACCAATGCGAGGACGAGGGGTCAACCAAGGTGGTTTATGGCCATGGGCTCCTACCTCAGACGTGGCAGGCATGTCGTCGTGGCACCGTGGTGGGAGCACCGTGGGACATTTTGGAGGTGAGCATGAGGCATTCACTTCTGCTTCTTTATTTCGAACCGCACTAGTTACTAACGGCAATCTTCTCTTGTAGGCCCTGTGCTCCACCGGCACGCGGGGCAAGAGTACACAGAGTCGTCGAGGCACACCTTCGTGTCACCAGGTATGACTACATTGCTTGCTTGTGTAACGTCCTTTTTCATGGTTTTCACCTTGATTACATGCGTAACGTAATGCTTCTTTATTTCGAACCCCACTAGTTACTAATGGCAATCTTCTCTTGCAAGTCTTGAGCTCCACTGGCACGCGGGGCAGGAGTACACGGAGTCATCGGGGCACGCCTTCATGCCACTAGGTATGACTACCTTGCTTGCTTGCGTAACGTCCTTTTTCGTGGTTTTCATCATGATTACATGCGTAATGTCATGCTTGACAAATCAACCACCGCCTTAGAAGGATGATTACTTGTCGCACAAGGAGGCATGCTCCGGGGACTTCTTCTTGGACCAGCGTGGTATCTAGTTCTCCGTGGGGATTTCTCAGCTGCATAGTGCACCGGGACCGACCCAATCGACACAGGACCCCCCCCCCTCGCAACACCAACTCAGGCTACTTGCGTCGATCTGGTAGTAAGGCAGCCTAATCCTTTGACGTACTCAAACCATCGCCGGGCGAGGCTAAGGGCGACATGTGGGGATATTTGTTCCTCCAAATATCAGTCATGCCATGTAAATATTAATTTTTGTACAACTATTATTATGCTAGTCTCGTGTTTTGATAACTCTTTTTTGCGTGCAAATCGCGACCATGTGAGGGATTCTACATCGGGACACCCCACACCACCCACTTTCTACGCCTTCACTCCCCCTTACTTTTCAGAGTAACAATACCGGGCAGCTTTGTGCAACGACGTGACCCAACAAGTCAGCTTTACGTAACAACGTGACCCCATGAGTCAGCTTTGCGGAGCGACGTGACCCCATGAGTCAGCTTTGTGCAGCGACGTGACCCGACAAATCAGCTTTGCGGAGCGACGTGACCCGACGAGTCAGCTTTGCACAGTGACGTGGGCCGGTGCCTCGCGGACGCGATTTTCCTTCAACTAAATTACAATTCAGCCGCGCACGCAGCGTCGGCTCGGCATATAAGTACTACCCCTTCCATGCTGGGTTCTCCTGCATCTAGATTTCAACACAATCTCGCTCAAATGGAGAAGCACTTGGAGGATATCCGTGAACTGCAAAGGGAGTATGCGGCCTAGGAGGAACAAAGGGAGCGTGCCAGGAGGCCACCTCCCCGCAATGATGCCGCCCCTCGTAGCAGCAACCCCTACCAGAACATCCCAACCGAGCATTCGCTGCAACACCCGCCTGAGGAGGAGACACCGCTCCTCTGTTGGTGCAGGGACAGATGCAAGTTCTTCAAGTCCAAGCACCGACTCAGCCTGGGCATGCGTTACTGGGCTTGTGCGAACTACTCCTGCGACTATCCCGACCGCCGTTGAGACACGAGCCGCTATCGGTAGCCAGTAAGGACAGGTAATAGTATGTTCCCCTACCATTTCTCTTCCAAAGTCCGCACTAACAACCTCTACCGTCTACCCGTAGTCCTCGGATCCGCTATGTGGCTATCGTAAGTGGATCGACCTAGATATCCATCTACACGGCCAGTGGACTCTCGACTGCGATGAGTGGGATGCCAACAGGGACTGCGAGAGGAGAGAGGAGGAGCGCCACACCGAAGAGCACAACCAGCGTATCCGGCGGGAGACGCAGGCCTATCTCAAGGTGTGCAGGCGTAGAGAGCGCGAGGCTCGCGAGAGAGAGCACGAAAAAAAGAGGGAAATGGCGGCCAAGGCCAAGGCGGCCGGCGGGGAGTACAACGCTGAGCTCGCAAGGTAGGGCAAATGGCCCCGGTTCACGCAGTGGTCCGACCCTCTTCGTCCATATGTCCCATATATTTCTAATTCTCTCAAGGCATGCATGTACCATCCTTGGTTCGTTAGCATGCATGCCATGTAACCCCACTTGTCGGATCAACTGTCGTGTTATTATCATTGTGTCATTTGTTCAAAATTGTGCACTGTGTGTGAATTCTCTAGTGCAACGCAATATAACTTACCTTCCTAATTATGAATCATTAATACCCCAATCGTCCTCACAAAATTCTTCATAAATTCACCGCAATACAACAACATACGATGATCTTAAAATGTTATTACGAGTCTAACATATTTGTACCGTTCATGATCTACGAAAATCGTAAACACACCAACCAGTCTATGGTTTAGGGTCTTATCGCCAGTTCAATTGGTGACATCTCCCTGTTGCCAGTTGAAATGGCAACAGGTAGATGTCGCTAGTTGAAATGGTGACAGGTAGCATTCGCTAGTCCAAATGGCGATAGGTAGCATTCGCTAGTTCAAATGGCGACAGAGAAGCGTGACCCTATAAAAACCCTTTCAAACCCTAAAATTCGGCACATGACTCATTTTTATTTAGAAAAAAGAGAAGAAGGGGAGAGAGAGGAGTAGAGGGGAGGAGAGAAGTTAGCGAAGCGCTGCCCGTTCGGTTGCCCACCTATCGGGTAATTTTTTTAACCGAATGGATTACATACTTTTAGATGTACGGTTACGTAGTACAGTATGTTTTACATAATACTTTTCGGTGGGTAGTCTAGTTTTAGATATGTGGTTAATCGTGGAAATATTCTTTATTGTATAGGGCGTCAAATATGTCCAACGTCGCCAATTTCAAAATTTACTACGGTCAGGGGACTATTATGGAGGGTCCCGAGAGATTAATTTATGTTATTTTCAACAGGCGACCGTGCCCCAAGTAAGACCAGAGTAGCGTACATGGGGTGTTGTGATGTGATGGTTGTTCCACACATTACAAGTGGATCGTAATGTGTACGATCTGATATTGAGTTGCCTTGCCCCCCGGGCAGCACAACCCACATATTGGGAGCTAGTGCAACTGAAGAGAACAAATTTATGACAGTAATATATACGCATGGTGAGGGAGGGAGGGTGAAATTTGGTCCTTCTGGCCTATGCATATGCCAAGTCCACTCCTCCATCCGCAAATTGAACAAGCGTGGGTCTTGACGCCAAGAAGAAGTCGAAGACTCGGACCTGTGTGGCGCACACAATGGTCAAGCTCTTGGAGTTCTTGATCTTTGTCGATGAAGACCTCATGAAGTAGCTTCTTGGTCGAGCAAGCTAGTTGTCTTGCGATGAGGGTGAGGAGGTGGAAGCCGTAGTGCAAAGGATAGATCTTAAAGACCGAGACTACAAGGCATTGTCAGAAGATGAAGGTTCCGATGACGAGGATGATGTGGACCAGCAGGAGATTCCATCCGAGTGCAACACATACCAGTTCGACAACCTCGTCGTCAACGAAGGCTCCCGTGTGCTGTGGGAGTACGACTAGAGCGATATTAGGCAATGAGTTACGTTCAAATGCAAGGAGGTCGTACAAGACGCGGCCAAATTCTGGGCCTTATCAGTGCGGCGCACATTCAGAGTCGTCAATTCTACCCCAAGATCCAATGACGTGAAGTGCAATATAGAGGGATACCCTTGGAGAGTGCACGCATTTCAGCCTAAGTCGGACACCTACTAGAAGTGCTCTATAGTCGTCCCTCATACATGTGTCGTCGCTGAGTCAGTGCAGTCCCACAGGAACCTGTCATCGGGCTTCATTGCCAACCTCATGTACAGTGAGATCGTTGATAATCTAGATTTTTGTAACGTCCCGTTTTCTTTTAAGTCCTTGCCAAGCTTTCAAAATAAAAGTAACCATTTGGCTTTATTGAGAATCCAAAGCTTAACCTGAGATTTTTGAATCTGGAGAGTTCAATTGGAATTAATCAAACCTTAACTAAGCTCTTAGTTGGTGTTCCTTGCAGGTTGTAGCTCTCTGTTGTGTCTTCTTTGCTCTTGGGTTCTTTGTGTCCCCGAGCCTCCCCTGTGCCACAGGTTTTGTCTTCTCTTTTAACTTCCTTTGTTGGCTTGAATCTCTTTGAGACTCAGACCTCCCCTTTTCTCTCTCTCATCTTTCCCCTCTGTTGGGACCCCTCCGTGTTTGTGTTTTCTTGTTAAGAACTTGGCTCGGGTTGGTGTTTCTAACCTCTTTGGTCTCTTCAAGCCACGCTTGGCTTTGCTTCTTTGGACCTCCTGTGGACCTCTCCACGCCTCTCGGAACCTCTGAGTTCTCTTGGGCGCTCGAGTTTCTCTGGACCTCCAGGCCCCTTTGGGACCTTTCTAGACCTCCTTGTGGCTATTTGGACCTCCCTTGTGTTCAAATAGACCTCCCTTTGTCCCCTGCAGACCTTTACGTGTCCTACGGACCTCCTCCGTGTCCTTTAAGACCTCCCTTGTTGAGATCTAGCCGCTCAGACCTCCCTTGTTGAGATCTAGCCGCTCAGACCTCCCTTGTTGAGATCTAGCCTCAGACCTCCCTTGTTGCGATCTAGCCGCCAGACCTCCCTTGTTGAGATCTAGCCGCTCAGACCTCCCCTTGTTGAGTTCTAGCCGCCAGACCTCCCTTGTTGAGATCTAGCCGCTCAGACCTCCCTTGTTGAGATCTAGCCGCGAGACCTCCCCTTGTTGAGATCTAGCCGCTCGAGACCTCCCTTGTTAGGATCTCGGCCTTTAGGACCTCCTCTCTGGAGATCTTAGCCGTCTGTGTTCTCCTTTAGTGGGATCCAAAGGTTCCGACCTCCTTAGGTCCAAGACCTCCTTAGCTTGGACCCATCTTTGACTCTCTGGCAACAGACGCTTGAGGCCTAGCCTTCTTAACCTTAGGACCATCCGATGTGGGTTGGATGGCCCGATCCTAAGGGCACGTTAGCTTGGTCCGAACGCCCCTTTCCTCCTTGCCGTCCGATTTTAATTAGATGGCCTAGTCTCGCTGGTCTGCTCGCTTGGTCCGAACGTTCCTTTCCTTCTCGACCTTGGATTCCAATCGAAGCGGTTCGCTTTGATCTTGCGTTTGCCTTTGTTTCAGGACCTCCTCTCGGTTGTTTTGCAAAGACCACCTCCCGGTCCTTCTTTGGTCTTTTGTAAGGACCACCTCCTAAATCGGGATATTCTGTTGGTCGGGACCTCCCGCACCCCTTGATCTCGGACCGCCGAGGTCCTCCCTTTGAGATCTTGACGTAGATCTCCCTTTTGGAGATCTACTCGTCAGACCTCCCCGCACCCTTTGATCTCGGACCGTTGAGGTCCTCCCTTGAAATCTTTACCCTTAGACCTCCCTTGTGCGTGTCTAAGCGTCAGACCTCTTCGTTTTGAACTTTGAGGACCTCTTATCCAGGACCTCCCCCTCTGAGTGTCTTGGACCTCTTGTCCAGGACCTCCCCCTCTGAGTGTCTTGGACCTCTTGCCCAGGACCTCACGGTGGCCTTTGGCGGGGGTGACCCTTGCGGTGGGACCATACCCTTGACCAACTGTACACCCTTTTGACTGGCCCCACTTACCAGCCCCTCTCCACCTTGCAATTATTGCCCTTGCCTCAGAACTCTGTGCGCATTTAATAGGTGTCGGGTCACATTAAATGTAGTCCCATCTGAGGTACTTTATTTCAATTCTTTTAGGGCAAGCCCTGCCCAAGTAGTCCCGATTGCCAACACGTCCCTAGGTTTCCTTGTGGTGCACACCACCAACTCCGGCTATATTTAGCCTGGGAGGGCAGGCCTTTGTAATCTTTTTGCTCATTTCTTCCTTCCTCGCTCCTCTGCTTCGGTTCTTCCTTGCGCAAGACCCTCCCTCAGAGCTCTTTGAGGCGGTGTTAAGCCTCTTGGTTTCCTTTTGGCTGAGTTGGTTTGAGTTCCTTTTTGGTTCTTTTGTTGTTCTCTGGCTTAGTGTGGTTTTGCTTATTGGTTCTCTTGCGAACGTGTAGATCACGAGTTCGAGGAGATCTTGGACCCGGCTCTTGCTGCAGAAAGCTCTCCACTGCTTGACCAAGGCAAGCCACAGACCTCCTTTTGATCATCTTGAACCAAGCTTTGCAAATGTATTTCGGTTTAAATTATCATGCATGGCTATGTTTATAAGAAAATGGTTTGGGCTATAGTTACTTACCTACTTGTCGTTATGCCTCCTTTATACCTTGTCTCCATCATGTTGTCATGATTCACCTTGTGAGCCTTAGGGTGGATAATTTAGTTGGCGTTCTCGTTATTTGCCAACATGGGGCCGAGGGTCTTATATAGCCTCGCTTAGAAAATGTGGTTTGAGCGTATCATGCTTCATCTCCAATAATCTTGACTAATAAGTTATGAAATGTGTGGTTGGTGCCATTGTTGAGCGACTATGGCGGGATGCCTAAGTTGTGTTTACCGTGGTGTGAGACCACTTGGTTAAAAATTTGTGTGCCAGGATGGGTGGTCTTTCGGCATGGGCTAATACAATTGTTTTGCTAAGGCAAGAAGGCAGGGAGTGAGTAGTGGTCTTTGTGCACCTTTGGTTTGTGGAAGTCTTGCCTTAGCACAATTAAGGACTTCACTTTGTATCTGTTTAATCGGGCCAATTAGTGCAACCACAAGATCATTTTATGGGAATGGTCTGGCTGAATAATTAGCAATGAGATGGCTTGGGGCTGTTTTGGTTGGCGTGTGATTAGTTGGCGCAAGAGGGGCACCCCATAACCTGTGGATTTCTAGACCACTTTGGAGGATTGCGAAACCTTAGCAGGCGACCCTAGTCGGTTCAAAGCTTTGTAAAGGCCTTGCCACGCTCTCTAGATCGCTCACCTTAGGAAGTGAGCAAGGGTGACCGGAACCCATCCCGCTAGAGAGATCGTGGATTGTGGGTAAAGTTGTACACCTCTGCAGAGTAAAAGATCTATTCAATAGCCAAGTCCTTGGTCATGGACATGCTCAGTGAAATGGTGCAAGGGTAGATGTTTCAAAGCTTGTGCCATGGACACTTCCGCGAGATGCTTTGGCTTTGCCTCAAGAGACCTTGGCCGGCTCAGAGGGGTCAAGGTTGGCTCGGGTAGTGGTCCAGGTTGGTTCGGACCTCTGGAATGGGTGTTCAGGTGGGTTTTGGGTGAGGACACTGCCTTTGGTGTGATCTGACCTCCCCAATTTTTGGTTGTGGCCGTGAGTTGGTGCTCACACCACCTTTTATTAAAACATCAAAAGTATTATGTATTATGGTTTTTCCTTTCGCCTTTCAATCTATTATTGCTATTATTGTCAAATTTGGCTTTATGCAAACTAACCATACTGACTCTCCATTGGTAAGTCCTTGCATGAATATTATTGCATCTTTGCTCTCGTGACTTGGTCGAGTACATTCCAAGTACTCATGGCTTAAGCCCCGTGTCAAAGCAGATTATGAGGATGACCAAGTGCAGGGCAGTGCAGACCTCTTCGAGGAGGAATTCTTCGACGACTAAGATGCCTAGGACGTCCTCCACCCGACAGCCTGTGGTGCTTGTTGGATGGCTTCTGCGTGTTTTGGTGTTTGAGCCCTAGAGCTCCTTGTCACCAGTTGTAAGTCCTCGTTGGTTTTGTAAGCCCTCAGTGGCAGACCTCTTGTTAACAAGCTTGACCATAAGGTCCTATTATATAAAGTTTAATTTGTCTGCTTCATCTTTGTTTGACCTCGTGGTTGTGGTATTGGCTTGTGTTCTTGTGCGAGCTAGCTCTGATTGTCCTGGGACTAGCTCAGATGCACAGGCGGGACCACCAGGAGGTCCCACGACTTCTTTGGGAGGTCCCGCGGACCTCTCTTGGTGATGTGCTGGAGGTGCTACCGAGTAGGTGGCGGCCACGACCTCCGGGAGGTCCTCAAGACCTCTGGGAGGTCGATGGCATGACCAAGACCTCCGGGAGGTCCGCAAGACCTCTGGGAGGTCTGTGCACCTCCTCGGTAAAGCTCCATGCGGTGCTACCACATCCTTCCGTGGTGACTTCAAGCAAAAAAAAAATGGTCCTCCGGACCTCTTGCAGTACATCACGGGGTGGGTCGTCACAGGTTGGTATCGAGCCTAGGTCGGTCAGGGGCGTGGCCATAGGCGTAAAAGTCGATTTAGTTTTTATCCAAAAGTTATTTTCTAAAGCAAGTCCACTTAAAATTTGTTTAGTAGTTCTTTCCTTGTCTTTGGTTCTATGTTGCCCTTATCACGCTTAAAATCTTTTCTTGTCCTGTTCCACTCTCATCTTAACTCCTCCTTAGTTCCCTTTATCTTATCTCTCTTTGAACCTTGATTTTGAATCTAACTTGACTTCCTTGCCTTTATAACTTCAATAGGGCCGATTGTAGAAAGGTTAGGATTAGTGGTCCTATTCTCGAGTCTCGCTTAGCTTGGGTCTTGAAGACCTCTGTTTTGAAGCTTCTGTTGCCTCTTTTGGCCTCCTGGCCTTTTGGTTCTCTCTTGGGTTAACCAAGTCACCCCTAATAATTGCCCTATCTTTATTTTTCTCAGATCCTCTTACCCTTTATGCTTTCCTTCTTACCTATTAAACCTTTAGAGTTTTGTCCAGATGGTGCAGACTCGGCGATCCACAAGTCGGTGAGCCCTGCAGGCAGCTTGCCTCCACCCCCACCTCCTCCAAAGGCGAAAATGCAGACCGGGTTTTGGGCGGTTTATGGCAAAGACAAGCTCGAGATGATGAGCTCTATGATGCGAGAATATGAACCAGATTATGGCTCAACAAAGCCGGACCACCAATGCTTTACTTGCCATGATGAGTCGAATAGTCAAGTCGAAGAATAGCCACCACCTCCACCCCCGGCTCACCCTCAATCAAGGTGTCGAGTTCATGAAGACACGCCCATTACATTTTCGAGCTCTCCCGAGCCTTTAGATCTGAGATGATTGGCTGAAATCAACAGAGAAGAAGTTGGATATTGCTGTTGTGAAGACAGGAGAAGGTTTTGTTTGCCTCACATCAAGCTGGAAGGACCTCTGGTGAGTGGTGGGACACATTTTGTGCCTCACATGTTGACCCCAGAGGATCTCTTGGGCAGAGTTCTCTGCTGAATTTTTCGCCACTCCCATGTCCCACGATGGAAAGGTAGAGATGAAAAAGGAAGAGTTTAGAGAGCTCAAGCAAGGCAAAGATGTCAAGAAGTGAGTATCTCACTAAGTTCACTCAATTGTCGCGCTATGCTCGCGAAGATGTGGCTACGGATGATGCGCTGGCAGGAAGCGTTTTAAGCGAGGCCTCCATCCCGGCTTAAAAGTTCAAGTTGTGGGCAACGATTATCCCGATTTCCAAAGATATGGTGAACAAGGCAATGCTCATTGAGGAATCCCAAGAGAACTCTCTGAGTCCTACAAGAGAAAGGTGCCACCCTCCTGCTCAAAGAAAGACCTCCCAGCGCCACAAAGCTTTTGTGCAAGACCAACCCAAGCGCCTAAGGACCTCTGGACCTTCCAGACCTCTGCTAAGACCTCCCGCTTGGTGTCACCTCGCCAACAAGATCACTAGCAAAGACTAAGACAACCCTAACGACCTCCACAAAGAAATGGGATCACCGCTTCAAGTGTCACCAAGTGGGGCATTTTGCTAATCAATGCCCACTAAAGACAGAGCCAACCACCAAGGCCTCTACTTCAGACCTCCTCGGCCAAGACCCTCAGTCGCAGGACCTCCTCAAGCCGTAACCTCCCAAACTTTTGAAGGGGCCGTGTGAACCATGTGGCGATGGAAGAAGCACAGACCTCCTCGGACGTGGTACTAGGTATGTTCCTAGTAAATTCAATGCAGTGCAGCTTTTATTTGACTCGAGCTTCCCATTCGCTTATTTCTGAGTTTTGCCGCAAAGCACCGGTTTGAGTTGTTGCTCTTAAGTCTACCTTGTTGGTTCAATCCCTGCCGAACTAAGCACGAACCGGGGTTGTCCACAAGTGAAAATGGTCATAGAAGGAGTAGAATTTCTAGCCAACCTTATCCTTTTGGACACGTGTCCCTAGATGTGATTTTGGGCATGGATGGCTAGCTAACCACCATGCCATGTTGGATTGTAGTGGCAAATGTATCTCTTTGACCAGCCCTAGTGGTGCCATTTGTGAAGTTTTTCGCCACCTCGGAGAAACTCCAAGGAGCCCTATCTTGTAGTGCTCAAGTTCAAGTTTTAGAGGATGTCCTGTTGTTAAAGAATTTGTGGATGTGTTCCTGATGAGCTCCTGTGAATGCCCCAGACAGAGACCTTGAGTTTGTCATAAACCTTGTCCTGTGGACCTCCCCATCTCCAAAAGGCCCTACAGATTGCATGTTGATGATCATGTGGAGTTGAAAAAAGGTTGGAAGACTTGCAGAGCAAGGGTTTTATTAGACCTAGCTCCTCACCTTGGGGAGCCCCAGTGATTTTTGTGCCTAAAAAGGATGGCACTCAAAGGATGTGTGTGGACTACAGAGCTCTCAATGATGTCACCATCAAGAACAAGTATCCTTTGCCAAGAATTGATGATTTATTTGATCAATTGAAGGGGGCTGCTGTGTTTTCCAAGATAGATTTGAGAACAGGATATCACCAACTTAAGATTCGCAAGGAAGACATCCCTAAGACAGCTTTTTCAACTAGGTATGGGTTATTTGAATTCTTTGTTATGTCTTTTGGGCTGACCAATGCCCCTGCCTATTTCATGAATTTGATGAACCGAGTGTTCATGGAGTACCTAGACAAGTTTGTCATTGTCTTTATTGACGACATTCTAGTGTACTCCAAGAGTGAAGAGGAGCATACAAGCCATCTCTTTTCGGTTTTGGAAAAGCTGAGAGCTCATCAGCTCTTTGCCAAATTTAGTAAGTGTGAGTTTTGGCTAAAAGAAGTGGTCTTTTTGGGGCATGTTTTGTCAAAAGAAGGAGTGTCTGTCAACCCTAGTAAGGTTCAAGATGTGCTCAATTGGGAACCCCCTAGGACCGTGCCTCAAGTTCAAGTTTTCTTGGCATGGCGGTTATTCTGAAAGGTTTATTGAAGGCTTCTCCCGGATTGCAAAACCTCTCACTCGGCTATTAAAGAAAGAAAAGAAGTTCCTTTGGACCTCAGTTGTGAGCAGAGCTTCCAAGAGCTCAAGAGAAAGTTGACCTCCTTGTTTTGGTTCTTCCAGATGTCGGGAAAGATTTGAAGTTTATTGTGATGCGTCAAAGCAAGGACTTGGTCGTGGTTCTAATGCAGATGAGAAAAGTGGTAGCTTACGCTTCAAGGCAGTTGAAGCCTCATGAAGCAAACTACCCTACTCATGACCTAGAGTTGGTCATTGTGGTTCATGCCTTAAAATTTGGCGCCATTACCTCATTGGTAATAGGTGTGAAATTTACTTGACCACAAAAGCCTAAAGTACATCTTTACACAAGCGGATTTGAATTTGAGGCGAGAAGGTGGCTTGAGCTTATTAAGGACTACAATGTGGGAATTCACTACCACCTGTGCAAGGCCAATGTGGTGGCGAGATGCTTTGAGCGAGAAAAGTTTATGTCAATACTTTGATGGTTAAGGAGAGCCAACCCGCCTTGTATGAAGAATTCTTGAAGCTTAGACTTGAGTTAGTGGAAGAAGGGTTTTGGCAACTCTTGAAGTGCAACCTACCTTGCAAAAAACAGATCAAGGCAGCCCAAGATGGAGATGCTAGCATCCAAGAGATTAAGACCAACATAAGAGAAGGGAAGGTCGCAAGGTTTTCTATGGATGACCTAGGTGCGGTTTGGTTTGATAAGAGGCTCTGTGTGCCCAATAACACGGAGCTCAAGGGTATAATACTTAAAGAAGCCCATGAAGCTTTGTATTCTATACATCCAGAGTTACAAAAATGTACCAAGATGTCAAGGAATTGTCTTGGTGGCGAAAATGAAGAAGGAGATAGCAGATTTTGTGGCCAAATGTGACACTTGCCAAAGGTTAAAGCAAAGGCACCAAAGACACGGAGGACTTTAGTGCCCTTACCCATACCCGAGTGGAAGTGGGAAGAGATCGGCATGGATTTTATTACTGGTTTACCTCGTACCCAAGCTGGTTTTAATTCTATTTGGGTCATAGTGGATAGATTAACAAAAATGACTCACTTTATTCCTGTGAAGACTACTTATTCGGAGACAAGCTAGCCAAATCTACGTGGCAAAAGTGGTGTGCCTTCATGGTGTTCCAAAGAAGATAGTCTCGCATGAGGATCTCAATTCACCTCCAAGTTTTGGCAAAAGCTACATGATGCCTTGGGCACCGAGCCTCAACTTTAGTACAAAGATACCACCCTCAAACAGATGGCCAAACCGAGAGAGTTAACCAAGTCCTTGAGGATATGCCGAGAGCTTGCGCCTAGAAAGACAATCTAGTTGGGACAAGATGTTACCATATGAATTTTCCTATAATAACAGACTACCAAGCTTAGTCTCCAAATGTCCCTTTGAAGCTATTTATGGGAGAAAGTGTAGGACTCCCTTGTCTTGGGCAGAATCGGGTGAAGGCCAAGTTCTTGGCCGGACTTCTTGAAGAAGCCGAGGATCAAGTGAGATCAATTAGGAGAAGTTAAAGACGGCCCAAACTAGGCAAAAGAGCTACGCAGATGTTAGGCGCCGAGACCTAACTTTTGTCCCAGAGACCAGTCTACCTCAAAGTTTCACCTCTCAAAGGTATGCAATGGTTCGAGTTAGTGGGAAGCTTGCTCCAAGATTTATTGGACCCTTTCCGATCCTTGCAGAAGGGGTGAAGTAGCCTACCAGTTGGACCTCCTCCTCGACTTCTCGGAGTTCACAATGTGTTCCACGTGTCACAGCTTGAAGAAATGCTTGCGAATGCGAGAGGACCAAATGCCTTTAGAAGCTGTGGACCTCCAAGAAGACCTCACTTACAGAGAGCACCCCATCAAGATTTTGGACGGTCGAGAGAGTTACCAGAGCAAGACCACCAAGGCGTGCAAGGTGCAATGGAGCAACCACTCCGGCCGAGGCAACATGGGAACGAGAAGAGGACCTCGGGAAGGAGTTCCCCACCTATTCCCTAGCTCACTGAATCACAGGAGGTCTGGCAGACCTCCTCAGAAGCTCCATGCGGTGCTACCACATCCTTCCGTGGTGACTTCGCAGCACAAAAAAAAATGGTCCTCTCGGACCTCTTGCGGTACATCACGGGGTGGGTCGTCACAATTTTGAGCCACAGTCCATCATTCGGGCGATTGAGGCAAGGTTCCAGTTCACAATCAGCTATGCAAAGGCGTGGAGGGCAAAACAGAAGGCATTGGAATCAAGGTTCGGTACGTTCGAGAAGTCCTACCACAACCTCCCCAGGCTACTCCGAGTCATACAAGACAGGAATCCCGATACTCATGTCGACATTCAAGATCGGAAGTGAGCCAATAAAAAGGTATTGCAATGAGCATTCTTCATGTTTAGTCCATGCATCGATGCATTCCAGCACTGTCGTCCAATCTTGTGCGTCGATGGTATATTCCTAACTGGAAGGTATAAGGGCCAGATACTGCCTGCAATAGCGACGGATGGAAACAATCAAGTTCTTCACGTGGCATTCGCTTTTGTTGAAAGTGAGAACACGGACAGCTGGTTGTAGTTCCTCAAGAATTTGAGGATTTCTGTTGTACAGGGCCGTCCAAACGTATGCCTCATACATGATCGGCATACGGGCCTACTGAGTGCAACAACTCAGCTACAACATGGAGAGAACGTACCACTTCTATGGGTGGATCTGTAGAGCAGGTGGTGCATGAGGCACTTGGGTGTAAACTTCTACAAGTAGTTCCGCAACAAGGACTTGATGAACCTGTTCAAGCGACTGTGCAACCAGAACTAGCAACGGAAGTTCGAAACACTCTGGAAGGTTCTGGATGAGCGGACCAAGGCGCATAGAAGGGAGGCAGCGAAAAGAGCTGCCCTAAGCGCTGACCAGGCCCCTGAAGCATTGCCACAGCTACCCACAGATGCTCCCAGATTGACGAGGAGGACGGGGGCACAGGTGAAATGTTTCTCGGACTATATTGAGCACGAGCCTAAGGAGAAGTGGTCGCTGCTATATGACAGAGGTGGTGCTCGATATGATGTCATGACAATCATCTAGCCGAGGTGTACAACTGGGTCATACGCGGCGCAAGGTGCCTCCCTTTGGTTGGTATTATGGTGTCAATTCTCCGCGATATGACGAACTACTTTGTTGACAGAAGCAACAACGCGTCGCTCGCTATGGCAAATGACAGAGTACTCTAGTTCGCCATAGTCACGAAGTACATAGAGGAGAAGAGTAAGAAGGGTGAGATGCACCAGGCATTCAAGATGAGCACAATGGAGCTTCGCTTCGAGATAATATGCAGGGATAAAGGATACCGCGGGACGAACCGCGAGAGAGTCACCCACGAGTGCACGCTACACCGCAGTAGGTGCATATGTACTTGCAATAAGCCCCTTCTTCTGCATAAGCCCTGCTCCCATGTCATGGCTGCATGTTCGACGGTGGCGCAATATTCCGGCCAGTACCTCTCTGACTATTTCACCAAAGAGGCGGTGATGCAAACCTAGAGTGGAGAGATATTTGGTTACACCGTGGTTGGACATTTCACTAGCCATCCGACCTGGGAGCAACTAATCTAGGCCACAAACATTGATAACCTCAAGAGAAAGGTTGGCTGGCGATAGGTACGGCACATTAGGAACGACATAGGTGAAGCAGAATCCGGACGTCATACGAAGAAGTGCTCCATTTACAGGAGCCTGGGCACATCTTCAAGAAATGCCACACGAGAAATCCTTAGGACAAAGGAGACTTCGGCACTCCGGACATTGCCGCAGGGACCTCATCCGGTTGACCGTCTCGAGGCAGTCCACACGGGGGACGTTGAGGTCGCGGCCACAGGAAAACACGTACAATTGTAATATGTTATTGCCAATGTTCTGAATTATCATTTTGATTTTAAAAAAACACTAAGTGTTATGACGTTTTGTTGAATGTTATGTATTATCAGTGTGATTTGTCGTAGTTTTGATATAAACTAAGTGTTATGACGTTTTACTGAATATTATGAAATATCAGTGTGTTTTGCCGTAGTTTTGATAGTAATGAAAAATTCACATTTGTTTCCTTACATAATATTCAGTGCATGTACATGAGCAAGTAATGACAAAAGGTTATTTCTCCAGAGTTCTCCACTGTGTATGAATTATCGGGCGCATCACAATATCACTTATCTTCCTACTTACGAATCATTGATACCTCAATCGTCCTCACAAAAATCTTCAGAAATTCACCGCACTAGAATAACATACGGCGATCACAAAATGTTATTGAGAGTCTAACAGATTTCGTACCGTTGAAAATATACGAAAGTCACAAACAGACCAACTAGTTTAGGGTTTCAGCTCTCTGTCGCCAGTTGAACTGACGATAAGGTCCCTGTCGACAGCTACCTATCGACGGGAAGCCATTTTTGTAAAATTTTTTGCGGCTATTTATTTATTTATGCAATTATCTTTTAAAATAATATTTTTTTTTAAAAAAAAAAATCGAGGTTCGAGCGGCCGTTAACAACTGTACCTCACACGACCGACCGTTCCTCGCTATCATCCGTGCTCAGGAGAAAGCTCGCGCAACGGCCCAATCATACCCTGAATCCTAGCAACCGCCAGCTTCGCCCCTCTGTCTCCGCGCTGTCCTTCCGATACATTGATCCATTCCATTTCCGCTGGTCTCCTGCGCGTCAAAGCGGCTCACATGTCCAAAAGTATACACACGCCAAACTTTAGAGAGAAACAACTCACGTCTTAACATCCTATGTACTAGTGAAAACAACAAAAATAATACAATGTGAATCTGATGAACACTGCTCTTGATCGAACTGTAGGTAAGAACGAATGAACGATCGTGTCATGTAACTCATGTTTAACACGAGTCCAAGTGGATACTTAGCGGAGTAATATATTTGCTGATCCAGGAGATGAGAGAAAAGTAAGCGTAACAAATGGACTTCTTTGCGAACGTTGCGAGGTCGCGGCCCGCGGTTTCCGGCCCACGTCAGCCAGCCGCGCACGCGGCATCGAAACCATCTCCCAATAAAACCCACGCGCCATCGGCCGCACACTGACACGGCAAAGCAGCGCAAATACCCCCAAAAATCCACCCGTTTGGGCCTTCGGCGCACGGGTACGGGTTTCTTTCCCCCACTCCACCCGCCCGCCGATGGACAACGACCTCGGCGGCGGCGCGGGGCTCGACGACGCGGAGGCGGCCTTCTTCGCGCACCGCGGCCGCCGGTGCTGCTGCTTCCCCTGGCCCCCGTACTCGTCCTCTTCCTCCCACCAGCGCGTCGGCGCGGCGGCGTCGGCGTCGGAGGAGGAGAGCTGGTGGCAGCGCGCGGTGGACGCGGTCCTCAAGGTGCGGGAGTGGTCGGAGCTGGTGGCCGGACCGCGGTGGAAGACCTTCATCCGCCGGTTCGGCCGCGGCGGGCCGCGGCCGCACCACTTCGGCCGCAAGCTCAACTACGACGCCCTCAGCTACGCGCTCAACTTCGATGAGGGCCACGGCGCCAGCCCCGAGGGCGACTACACCGGCTACCGCGACTTCTCCACCCGCTTCGCCGCCCCGCCGGCCTCCGCCAAGTCCTCCATGGACCTCGGCGGCCGCGACGCGCCGCCGCTCTTCAACCCGCCGCCGCCCCCTGACGGAGCCGGACGGGCGTGACCGCTCGTTCCCATCATTGCATGATTCCATCGGATCGGAGGAGAGTAAAGGTATAGCTGGTCAAACTTCGAAGGATGACGAAAAGATGGTGGCCTTTCTCGATTGATTCGGTTCCTTGGGCGTGTTTGGTGAGCGAGATCGTCGCTTCCATTTCTTTCTTCTCTTCTGTTCCTTCAATTGGTTCGTCACTGTATAAAAAAGAAGATTGTTACATTTGTTGTCATATTACCGTCATGAATTCATCGATCGTGCCACAGTTTTGTCCCGATTGAAGTTGAGAAATTACAAGTTTTGATCGATGAAATGTTGATGTTGCGTTAGCAATTTAGCATTGTTTGCCTCAAAATCAAGAGAGTTCGGCTGGAAACTTGCATGATTGGTAAGAAGAGGAATTTTAATCCTAATTCTAAAATCTTGGCGTGTTCCAGCTGTCACTGATTGCGATCCCAGATTGCTACCCAAGAATGGGAAACCTTGGATGGAGGCGTTCTATAGCCTAGATGCTTTGATGCGGACGTGCACGTAGGACTTCTGGTCTTACAAGTAAACACGAGACCAGCAATAGGAAAACGCAAGAAGGTTGCGATTTTAATTGTAGCGCATGTTCCCACTGTTCCGTGATAGCTTCGTGTGGATGAAATCTAACAAAGTTCCACATATAGTCATGCCATACGTATGAACGATCACCGCTGTTAATATGATGGTAACATTAAACCGCTTGCTGTAACTGGGTGGTTAAGTAAGCCCTTACTGTCTATTGATCGCGAGGATCATGAGCTTAAGAGGATCACGGACCATAGTATTGAATTCCAGACAGTTTTGATTGATGTAAACCTCTAACCATCCAGCCAAAAGACTTGCTTCCCAACAACGAGGGCTCGACTGAACAGATATTTGCTGAACCAGAAAATAATGCTTTTGTGTTGTCGTCAAATCTTTATCAGACACAGTTTGGTGGATATAGGTTGCAACTAAATACCATCCGCTTTCCATTGCTTATATTAGGTCATGTACAATGGATTTACATCAGCTGTCTATAGCCTCCGCCACATAGGATTTAAGCTGATGTGGATGAAAGAATAAAGAGAGAGAAATATACTATCTACAATTATGTAGCCGACTATAGCACCAGAACCAAGAAAAAGCATTAAAAGATTGTGTGTTGTCTATAATCTTGTAGACGACAGTATCACCATAACCCATTGTATGAGCTGTCTTTAGTGCTGTCTACAGATGATATGAAGAGTTACTATAGACAACAGCTATCTGTACCATTGTATATTCCTTTACTTGATGTCTGATCAAATGCCAGCTGGTAAAGCCTAGACAGCCACTCCAACCATTTAATGAGCCCTTGAGTAATTGGGTTTATGACAAAAACAACTTGGATGTTGATCAGGTATGACTCATATCCTAACCGACTAAGACTTGGAGATGTGTGCTAAAAGGATTTCTATATGAATCTTAATAGGATTAGGATTCCTATTCTCTTTAGAGGAGAACTAAGAGGCACTATATAAAACCATGAGGGATGCGGTCATGGAGAACACAAGCCACTAACCAACTTATCCAAAGCAAGAAGGGCACAAAAGGATTAGATGCTATGTTATTTTTTAGCACTATATTTTTGTATAAGGCAAGGATCCAAAGGACCTAAAAGGTTCGAGAGGGTTGTGATAGAGCGACATCCCTTGTACTCTTTTGAGATCGTGCTTAAGGAATTTGCGATCAGTTTCGCTAAATCTTTCTCTCTCGTTGTGATTATTTCTTCGTCGTTATTTGGTTGTCTCTATGTGATTCATCTACTTTGTTCTTTATATCGTGTACGCCGGTGACATATCTCACAACTCTAATCTAATCTGGAGTCTGTTGTGCATAAGGGGTATCAAAGTATAACAAGTGGTATCAGAGCCAATGCTAGATTAATCTGATTTGCGAGAATGTCAACAAAGCTTGTTGAGTTTGTTCACTTTCACGTTTAGCTCAATGTTCTCCTTTACAAAGTTAATCGCACGCATATCAATACCACAAGAAAAACTAGAATCTACTTTAGAAAGCATCACATAGCAAGTAAATCACCACAAGAAGTGGAGGTATTGACCTTGATAGGAGTATCGCTTGCTTGAGTGGCAATGGATTGAGGTTCAAGATCACAAGTAATACCCATATCAACCTTGGTCACGACAAATTGCTTGTTAAGGACATAATCATGTTCAATTTCAAACTCTTCATGCTTAGCACTAAGTTCCTCAAACTTGGCACTAAGTGTGGTGTGTATCTTTTTGAGCAACTTGAACTTTTACTTCTTACCAAGAGCCAAATTGAACTCCTCTATCATCTCAACTAGATCATCATAGGAAGGAGTGAGATCTTGTATCTTCCCATCCTGTTTTGCCATAAGACAAAAAGGTGAGATAGAAGGTGGTGGAGTGGACTTGTTGAAGAAAAGTCTGGCTAGACCTCTTGGTGGTGTAGATCCATCATCTACATCATCACTTGAGCCCTTCTTGGAGCTCTTCTCATCTATGATCCACTCTCCAATATAGGCTTCTTCCTTTCCATATCCAGTGAGCTTCTTGGACTTGAGCATCTTGCCATTTCCATCAAACTTCTTTTTGCTCTTGTATATATGCCTTTTCCTTTCTTCTTCTTGTTCTCACATCTTGAGGCGATGTGGCACTTCTCATTGCACTCATAGCAAATCACATTTGCAAAAGGGTTCTTCTTGCTTGAGGAGTAGGTTGAGGATGATCTTCTATGCTTGTCGAAGTTAACCCCCTTATCATTGATCTTCTTGAGGAGTATTCTAGTCTTCTTCATGAGCAAAGCCATATCGTTCGAGTCCAAGCCTTTATCATCTCTATCTTGATTGTTCTCACAATGCTTGTACGCACCTTTGGCTTTGAAAACAATGTTCTTATTTCCCTCATCGGCTTCGCATTCCACCAAGAAGAGCTCACGTGCGGTGCGCTTGCCCAAGAGTTTGGTTGGCGTCAATTGGTTTAAGTCTCCTTGAGTAAGCAGCACCACAAGCATCTTGTACTCCTTCGACAATACCGTAATCATTCTTCTTACAACATCAAGGTTAGTAAGCGATGCCCAACCCATTCACTATGCTATTCATATGAGAATATATATCATTTGTGATCTCATGAGGTAGCATAATAAAGGAGTCCAATTGCTCTTTTATAACATACATTTTGAATTCTCACACATTAGATGTGTCCTCGTGAATATCACGAAGAGTAGTACAAATTTCATGAGCCATCGAAAGATTGCCCACTCGATTGAAGACATCAATACTCAAAGAGCCAAAAAGTGTGTTTTTTGCTTGTGCATTGAATTGAAGATTCTTAACCTCTAAATCCTTTTGTGGAAGTGGATTAAGCGGTGCTAGAAACCTAATCTCAATAACACGCCAAACATCTAAGCTCGTAGCCTCAAGGTAATACCCCATTCAGACCCTCCAAAAAGCATAATTAGTTCCATCAAAGCTAGGTGCCCTTCTGGGGTTCACATCCGCTCCCAACATCCTTACTCAAGGCGGTTAAGCCCTAAATCGATAACCAAGCTCTAATACCAATTGAAGTGGATCGGATGCCCAAGAGGGACGAGTGAATTAGGTATCTTTTTCGAACTAGGCTAAATTTAATAAATATAGAGCAACCTAGAATCTACTCCCAACCTAAATGTCTATGGTTTGCTAATGTCCTTAATCAACTCCTAAACATGATAGTGGAGTTTTGCAACCTAAGTTCCAATCCTACACAAGTCTAGTAATACAGGAATTGAAAGAATTAGAATTTAAATGCTTAAACATAAAATGGACAAAAGACAATCGATTTTTTTACCGAGGTCTCAGAGATTCGGCGATCTCCCCTAATCCTCGTTGGAGCAAAAGTATATATCCTACTTGAACCCGCACAAGGATCCAAGAAATCAACTCATGGTAGTTCTTCTCTACTCCGGATAGGTGGACTCCAAACCTTCACAACTCTCCCAGTGCCATCCACCAGCTCCTCCTTGGAAGATCACCAAGAGCACACCTCCAAGCCATATAGGAATCACTTAATTCCAAGAGTAATAATCCCAAGGGTGTCACTTGAACCCAACAAGGTCAAGAAACCAAGAGCGATGCACACTAAGGCCTAATCTACTCTCTCTCACACTCAAAATCACAACTTAAAGCTCCTGAGTGCCCTTGAACTCCTTGATCAATATGCAAGCCACTATTTTGGAGTTACAAGAGTGCTAACCTGAACGCCCATGGCCCACTTATATAGCATCTCCATTCAAGAACTAGTCGTTTGACATTTTTCTGAAAAGTGCCTGTAGACTTGGATCATCGCCTCTGCCCAGATCATCCGGCTCAGTTCAATTTTCCTTAGCTCGAACGGTTCAAAAACTAGTCAATGATATGCCTTGACCCGAATCATCCACCTTAGTGCTTTACTCTAATTGAAACCTTTCTAGCCAATGGTATGCCTTGAGTCGTATCATCTACCTCTCAACTTGCCCAAAAACATCATCTCTGGAGAGATAATACGTCTCAATGGTATGTGTCGATGAACAGAACACGGGGTTGCCTATCGAGCTTATCCGAGAAAATGATATGACAACACAATCTACACGAAGACCCTTTATTGTTGTGGACACACTGAGTGTATGTATGATAATACAATGGGATGTTACAGAATTGATGAACTTGAATCTTAATTGACTTGAGAACTTGATCGTATGAAGTTGTTCCTGTTACAGAATATGTGGGCTATCCCCCTTATAGTTATTGAAGGGGTGGCAGTTAATGTCGCTAAAGACGTCTCTAATCTTCACGCACATTCCTCTGTTGAGTCTTGAACCGTCACGTCTCTTAGCCAACTATCGTAAGTGTTCAGGTGCGCCAATAACCACTCTCACGTTAGTCACGTGGGAAACTGTCATGTCTCCTGACCAGTTTGCTGGTGGGGGATTGCCCAAAACCGTATGGCTGATCGGATGATGTCCATAACTGGTCGTCTCATGACTTAAACTGGTCGTCGACCAGTTTGACCGTAGTAAAGGGTATTAGACATCCTTTAAGTACCGGTTTTAGGTTCATAACCATTATAGAGTTAGCCTATGATATGTGGGCCTATTATGATAAATACCTTGACTTTGACTGAGAAGGTTGACCTAGTCAAGAAATCTCGTTAGTACGCCTCGAGCCATATCATCCACCTCTCAACTTGTCCAAAAACATCCTCTTTGGAGAGATGATTCGCCTCAACCTAGATGATACGCCTCAGTGTAAAATACCATGACCACCAAAAACTCATTCTCTGGACTAATGGTACACCTCAATGGTACGGGTTGACCTGGATTATCCGTCTTTGTGTAAATATCCAAAAATACAGAAAACACCCTCTCTAGACAAATGGTACACATGACCCGGATAATCCGCCTTTATTGATTTTTCTGACTTAGTTGAATTTTCATCGAAACTTTCAAAACCCTCTCAACCACAACTTGATTTTTGGCACTCTCTAACTAAAACTGGGCTAGAAAGACCTAATGTGCATCACAACTAGTTACTCAACCTAACCAAGCTCAAGATACTAGCCTTGAACCCCTCTTAATAGTACAACCAAAGCAAAAACAAAAAAAAAACATATAAACTAAAATGATCCACACTTGACTCCTTGGGTCATTCCTAGCCACAAGGTCCTTAATCTTCATGAAGAACATGCTTTGCCATCATTTGCATACATGAGGATCCATGAAAGTCCAAGAACATCACATATTCATCATCAAGACCTAACTCATCTTAACAACATTCAAAGTAAAGTTAGTCTTAATGATTTAGGGATCATTAATCACCAAAACCACATAATCAACGAATTAAGGGCCTAGATGCTTACAACTTCAACGGTTAGGATAGTGCATCCAACCGCATGCATATATGGTAAAACCACATTCTTTACTCAACCACCAAAATGGTACTTCCAAAAGAATGTTGAATCTTCATTTCACCTGGAAGATCACTGTTGAGACGCAAAGCCTATGGTCCAAATGTTGAGACAATGTGTTAAGATGGTGACTCGTATCCTAATCTACTAGGACTTGGAGATGTGTTCTACAAAGATTCCTATCCTAATCCTAGCATTAGGATTCCTACTTCCTTTTGGAGGAGAACTAGGGGGCACTATATAAAGCCATGAGGGGTGGTCATGGAGAACACAAGCCACAAACCAACTCATCCAAAGCAAGAGTTGCACGAGAGGATTAGAGCACGAGAGGATTAGAGACTAGGTTATTCTTTAGCACTAGATTCTTGTATAGGACAAGGATCCGAGGGTCCTAAAAGGTTCGAGAGGGTTGTGAGAGAACGATAATCCTTTGTACCCTTTTGAGGTGTGCTTAAGGAATTTACAGTCGGCTTCACCAAATCTTTTTCTCTCGTCGTGATTATTTTGTCGTCGTTATTTGGTTATCTCTACGAGATTCATTTACTTCGTTCTTAATATCGTGCGCGCTTGTGTCGTGTCTTGCAACTCTGATCCGATCTAGGGCTGCTACGCATAAGAAGGGACATCAGAGTATAACAAGTTGTATCAGAGCCAATACTAGATTAATTTGATTTGTGAGAAGGTCGGTAAAGCGTTAGGTGGAAAAAAAATCAATATCAATGTCGACTATGCGGAATCAAGTGGATAAATTTGATGGTGGAGGAAATTTAAGCCCGTGGTAATATGTGGTGAAGGATGTCCTTGTCCAACAAGGGTTAATCGATCATCTTGATTGGGATAAACCGGAAAAGACGTCCATTGAAGAATGGAAGGTGATGGAGCGGAAGGCTGTCAATACAATCCGTATATATCTCTCCGACGAGGTAAAGTACTCTGATTAAGGAAAAAATCACCAAAGAAATTATGGAGTGACTTAGAAGGATTGTATATGACAAAGTCACTGACAAACCGATGGGTGCTGAAGTGGCAACTATTCAGGTTGCGCATGGAGGAAGGCAAGGTCGTCATATTGGCATCATATCTATCGTCATATTGGCATCATATCTACCACCATCATGGGAGCAATTGGTGATGAATATTCTCGTCAAAAAAGACAATCTTAACCTTAATGAGGAAGCACATATCTATTGGAGGAGGAGTCCTCGAAGAAGCTATCAGATTCTTAATCCTCAGGTGATCAAGCATTGGTTGAAGTAGGTATTGCAGGCAAAAGCAAAATTCACATGAAGAATACGGGCAAGAGCAAGTGCTCACGTGTATGCTATCTATGTGACGAGGAAGATCATATGATAAAGAACTGTCCAAGTTTGAAGCAAATGAGGGGAGCATGCTCAGTGGCAGTAGTGGAAGATGATTCAGACGTACTAGTCGTCAGTCAATCAGATACTTCTCATGGATGGATATTAGATTCAGGTTGTTGCTTCCATATATATTCGACGAGGGAAATGTTTGACTAATGATTTCTACGCCCAACACATGGAACTGTTTACTTAGCGGATTGCAAAGATTATGTAGTCACTGAGGTGAGAACAATTACATTGGAGATATATAATAGAACACATCACACATTGACGGGAGTTCGGTATCTTCCTGACTTAAAGAAGACTATAATATCTGTGAGGTCGCTTGAGCTCGAAGGTTATGAGGTATCTTGAACTCGAATGTTGTGAGGTATCACTTTGAGGTGGAGTCATGGGAGTTACTTGCAAAGGACAGATAATCATGAAAAGTATCTGGAACAATGGAGGATACCGAATAATGGGTAATCGTAAGGGAAGAACAACCAATGGGAGGTCTGATAAAAATTCTGGTCAGGAGAAGGAAATTGTGTCATCAACGGTAGGTACTCATATCTCATCTGTAGTTATGTGCGAAACTGCAAAGATGGTTGCAAAATCTAGCAGGCGCAAAGACGTGGTGGGACCAACCACGCGGTACCAACGAGTAGGTGGAGCTCGGAGGCGGTACAAACCTACGGCATGGAAGGCTGTAGAAACGTGATGTGTGGTTAACCAAACTATACAACAAATGAGCTCTCATGCAAAGTATGAAAAACCGAACCGACAATCGAACCGGTGAAGTGGACGGTTCACCGGTGCAACCACTGGTTTTTACATATACGAATATTATATTTATTTATCAAAGATAATACTAGTAATCATAGTACAAAAAGTTGTGACAATTGGTAGTCCAACATCAAAGGTGATACTCCAATACCCTAATACAAAATTGTTGTGGTTCATCTGTTCATGTTAGCATACAATTGGCAGTCAATATTTCATAACTAAATGTGGCTCATTCGTTCATGTCAGCATACAGAAATAAATCAACATGGAGCAACCACAAGAATCTCAGATCTAAATGTCTAAAGACTCTAAACCTCATGGTCAAAAACTCAAAACAAAGTCTACCTACATAGCTAGCCCCAGTCGTGATTCGTCATTCATGAACAAATTACCTTAAAGCTATTGAGTGCCGACTGCCGAGGACCAAGGTGAAGGCGTGACGCAAAAGTGAAGCCAGCACCGAAACCCACCCTCATGAGTCGGTGCCCATGACCGTCGTGAAGGTGTGAAGCCTCGCTGGCTCGCCGTGTCGTCGGGATGCGTCGCACCATGCAGCGCCCTCGTTGTGAAGCTCTGCTAGTGCCGGAAAGGACATATGCGCCGAATCAAGAGAAGGCCACAACCTAGGAGGGGCGGCAGATCGAGAAAAGGCTAGAAGGCCGAAGGGGGTCGGATCGAGAAGGCTAGAAGGGGTGGCAGCGGTAGAAGATAGAATCATAGAACAAAGAGAGAGAGATTCTGCTAGTTAGGAAAACTCTAATGGCTAAATCCACTCATATTCACCTCTTTCCATTCTTGCCCCTCAATTTCACAGCAATAAATAAAAAATTAGGGTATTTATGTCCTAAACAAAATTCGCTCGGTTTAGTGAAACCAGCACCGACTCGACGATTTACTAAAAACCGGCAAGTTCGGCTGGTTTTTCCCGGTCCGAATGCATGGACAGTCTTTGAGCTGAACCGAGTCGGCTAGGTCGCCGGTTCCTTTTTCCGGTTTAACCGGCGATTCGGTCCGACTTTTTGTACTATGCTCTCAGGTGGAGTTTCCGGGTGGGCTAGCCCGGATACCGACACGGACACTGCGGTGATGTGCATGAGCCCCTCTGGTAGGGGCACTCCCAAAGGTGGGAGGGAAAAAAAGGTAGAGCTGACTAGGAGTGACTAAGTGAGTCCTTGGCGGAGTACGGTGACTTCAACAGATAAGAGTTAAGTTAGAAATTGTTGAGTATGGTGACTCATATCATGACCTACTTGACTTGGAGATGTGTTGTACGAGGATTCCTATACTAATCCTATTATGATTAGGATTCCTACTTCCTTTTGGAGGAGAACTAGGAAACACTATATAAAAGCTATGAGGAGGTGGTAATGGAGGACACAAGTCACAAACCAACTCATCCAAAGCAAAAGGTACATGAGAGAATTAGATGTTAGATTATTTTTTAGCACTAGATTCTTGTATAGGGCAAAGATTCGAGAGTCTTAAAAGGTTCAAGAGGGTTGTGAGATAGCGACAATCCCTTGCACTCTTTTGAAGTTGTGCTTAAGGAATTTACGGTCGGATTCGCCAAATCTTTCTATCTCGCCGTGATTATTTCGTCGCCGCTATTTGGTTCTCTACGAGATTTATCTATTTCGTTCTTAATACCATGCGTGTTCGTGTCGTATCTCGTAACTCTGACCCGATCTAAGACTGGTGTGCATAAGAAGTGGTACCAGACTATAACACAAGGGTACGAAGTCTGAAAGTTTGCAAGAAAAAAGAATATTTGCATGAATTGACCCGGATCTGGCTTTCCGTGGAATCAATCTCAAAACAGCTGTATCACCGTATCAGATATGAGGACAAACAGCAGCAACTGAAACTATGATGTAAACAATAATGCTGCCGGGTCAGCATCTGGTTAATGATTGCAGTAGTTGTACAAGTATTTGGTAGTATTTTGGTACTAGTAGAACACTAATCATTTGCATAGCAATGATTTAGTAGCTCAGATCTCAAAAGCAAAATGCTGGAAATTGTTAGCGCACATTGTTTCTTCTTGTACAAGTCGCTTAGAGATATCAATTTCTCCTTTCCGGTTTGTATAGATTTGGTTGTTGTAACCTTCTATGTATTTGGTTGTGATCACTATTCTTTATCCGGCACATGACCGGCAATATATATGGATGCCACCCCGCCCTGTTATGCCGTGCGGTGAACCTCCAAACTCTTTCAGAAATCTTGTCGGTACCCCCCGGTTATTTAATTAGTAGGAAGGTTCAATTATTTGCTACTGTACTTTCGTGGGGCCCAGATGTCATACACACATGCAGTGGCAAATCCTGAATTTCACTCAATTGCAGTGGCAAATACTGAATTTTCTCTAATTAGTATGGGTATGTGAGGGCTGGCACTTCTTCCTTGGTTTCTGATTAAATATGCCAAAGATGAGATATATCATAATATGAAATTGTAAAGAACCTCCACATCACTAACAGCTTTCCATTAGCTATCAGTATTAGATAACATGACAATTCTCAAGTCCACTAAAAAACCTAGTCATCGCCACCTGGCGCAATAAGCAAAAGGTTATGGGATTTTGAATTGGATGGCAAATACTTACAGGCATGATGCACTGGGCAGGACTGACAAAGACATTAGACAGGATGGAACAAAAGCGCAGGAATATAATAGCAACCGTTATACTAAGTTTAACAGATAAGAAAATATAATTGAATAGTTTCTTGCTGAATGAAAAATAAAGGGAAAAGAACACAAAGGAAGGACATGACCAACAGCTGCAACACTGAAGGAGTGAAGGGTTTCAGAGTGAGTCTCAAAGTCGCTTGCAGTTTTTGACATGTTAACACCAGCATATCCCAAATACAAAGAGTGATAGAGTCTCAAAGTGGTTCTATTATGTGAGAAAGATATTATTAAAAATGAGGGAATTGTAAGATCCAAAAGTATCTTCTTGAAGTAAAAACACATACCTCTTCAAAAAAAAAGATGAGTAAAAACACATATGCCTAAAGGTGAAAAGGCAAAAGAGGTATGGACAGTTTCGATTTAAATAGCAAGTCCTTGGTAAGAGAATGCAGCCTGGATCATGGAAAGTTGCTGCATGCATTGCAGATTACGTACCAGGAGAATAAGGGGAAAAAAGAAGGAAAGTAAACATC
Source organism: Phyllostachys edulis (assembly GCA_036346405.1). Lineage (NCBI taxonomy): Eukaryota > Viridiplantae > Streptophyta > Magnoliopsida > Poales > Poaceae > Phyllostachys > Phyllostachys edulis. The sequence goes on along the minus strand of CM070562.1, from coordinate 101,394,114 downwards.
CACCAATATGTCAAAAATGTTGAACTATTTACCATCAGTCACAATTTAGAAGCTAAAGCAAGCTAAAAGGTTCAAGCTGTTGAGGAACCGTCGCTGACGAGTCCAGTCCGATCGATTATCTCGTAGACAAGCGTAGAATCGCTTAGAACAATGCAAGAACAAACATTACAAAATAGTAGATTGAATATAGAGATATGAGAATACTTTTTGCTTCTTTTTATTGCTCTTCTGTAAATGCTAATACAATGGTTAGGGATCCCCTCCTTTATATAGTCTTCAGGGTGGATGAGGAGCCCATCATGGGCCAGGCCTGCAAGGTCTGGGTCCAGGGTTTCCTAACACTCCCCCTTGGGCATTCATCCGTCATGTTCATGTCTCGTCAAAACTCCATAAAAACCCAGTGGAAAAAATTTAGAGAAATAGTACATGAAACACGTTCTGCTGTGCTACACGAATTGCTTCATTAAAAACCTTAGCTGAGAAACTTTAGGAAAACTCATCAAGAGAAAAAGAGTACAATCCACCCAATTTCATTTAATCTCTAGGATTTACTCGTTGGGTACTCGATCTTCATGATCAAGTTTCAATAATTAGTTCGTGAAGATTCTCCCCCTGAATTCTGCACTTCTCCAAGCCTCATCATTCCAACTCCATGTATGCACCTTTCAAAGCTAGATGCTGGAAGTGACTTAGTGAATAAATCTGCAAGATTTTCACAAGACTTAGTATGCAGTACTTTAATTTCGTTCATCTTTTGCAATTCATGAGCATAGAAGAACTTGGGGTTGATATGCTTTGTGGGAGGACTCTTCACATAACCCATCTGCACTTGTGCAACACAAATTGCATTATCTTCATAGATAATAGTGGGAGTCTGTGCTGTATTCAATCCACACGACTAGTGGATGTGGTGAATCATCCGCCGAAGCCAAGCACATTTTCCTGAGGTCTCGCATAGTGCTATGATTTCCGAGTGGTTCGTCGAAGTTGATACAAAACTTTGTTTAGAAGATTTTCATGAAATTGCAGTTCCACCACATATGAATACATAGCATGCTTGCGACTTGGCTGTATGCGGGTCCGACAGGTACCCGACATCTGCATAGCCATTCATAGACAGGTTTTGGTTCTTTCTGTAGAATAGACCAAGGTCTTTGCTTCCTTGGAGGTATTAGAAGATGTCCTTCTATTCCCTGCCAATGCCTTTGGTAGGTTCTGCACTATACATTGCTAATAGGTTCACGGCAAATGCAATGTCCGGTCTAGTACAGTTTGCTAAATACATGAGTGCTCCTATTGCACTTAAGTATGGGAATTCTGGTCCCAGGACTTTCTCCCTCTCTTCTCTAGGTCTATACGGGTCTCTATCTTGCTGTAAAGATCTCCCGACCATTGGCAGTTTCGTAGGGTATGCCTTTTCAAAGTCGAACCTTTCTAACACTTTTTGAGTGTAGATTAACTGATGCACTAATATCCCTTTAGGGGCATGCTCAAGCTGCAAGCCTAGGCAATATCTGGTTCTACCCTAATCTTTCATTTTGAACTCCAACTCCAGGTAAGAGCTTGCTTTCTTAATACCTTCCAGGGTTCTAATGATGTTCAGATCATCTTCATACACTGAGATTATACAAATTCCATCCCGGGATTGTCGTATAAATACACATGGATAATTCTCATTGTTCGTATAGCCTTTCTTGCATAGAAGTCGCTTCAAGCGGTTATACCACATTCTGTCTGATTGCTTAAGTCCGTACAGTGACTTTATGGGTTTCACATTGTACAGATTTCTATTTGCTCTGGCATGGTTCGGGACAGGGATACATTCATGTACCTTCATATAAATATCTGAATCCAATATTCCATAAAGGTATGCAGTTACCACATCCATCAATTTTATTTCTAAATTCAAGTTAGCTGCCATTGAGATTAAATATCTAAAGGGTGATTCCGCCTATGACCGGAGAATAAATTTCTTCATAATCATCTCTTGGACATTGAGTGAAACCTTGTGCAACGAGCCTTGCTTATTTTCATTTCTCTTTCGAACAAATACCCACTTATACCCTACGGGGTGCACAAGGGGAAGCGTGCATCTTACAGACCCCCAACCACCTCTCTTTTATTCAGAGATAATAATTCAGTTTCTATTGCTTTCTTTAAATCTTCTCAATCTGATCTTTTCTTACATTCAGCGAGCAATGTAGGCTCTTGATCAAGATCGATGATTGTGACAATTTTCTTTGCAAATAAATGTCGATATTAGCTCTTGTCTTATTAATAGATTCTCCCATGGTCACATGGTTTATAGTTATTTCTTCATAGGGCGATTCTTCTAATGCTTTTACGTGCTCACCACTGCTTCCAATTACAGGGCAAGTTCCTTTGGTTTTTTAGCTCCGATGTGTGCGCACACATCCCTGCTGATGTCTCCCTTAATGGGGATGTTCAAATCCGGTATACCTTTTCTGAAGGTTCCATACTAGTGGCAGGTTTCAACTGGCTCCCCTTCTGGTTCTAGGGAACTTCGGTGATCGGCTGTGTCAAGTCCTTCTTTTCTTTTTTCGCTAGACGTCCCCGGTTACTTCGGATTTAAGGGACCGGAGTTCTCGTCCTTTCTGAGGCCTCAGGACAGGATTAGGGATACCTTTTTCTTTCTTCGGTATTTCAACCCTCTCCGGTGCATTGCGTGCATGCACATGCAACTTGGTCATGCTCTTCAAATTACTAAAGTGGTCAGGCAGTTGATTCACTAATGCTTGCAAATCAATTATCTTATGGACTTCAATTGTCTTTTGGACTTCAATTATCTTCTGGACTCTCTTGTCTTCTAGACTTCAATTATGTTTTGAACTTTTCTATTTGCTTCACTAGTGCGCAGGTCATGTACATGGATTTTAATTATCTTCTAGACTTCAATTATCTTCTGAACTTCTCTATTTCCCGACATTTTTCATCAAGGGGTTGATTTCCTCCCCCTAATGATAAGAAACTATCCTCATCAATTATACTATCAGCGAAGCGGGCTGCATGCAAATCTCTAGTCATAGGGTCCAAATACCTGATTATGGATATTGTCTCATTACCAACGTATATCCCAGACTTTCGAAGAGGGCTCATTGCAGTTCGCTGTGGTGGTGGTATAAGAACATAAACCTTGCAACCAACTTCAAAGATGAGATATTTTCGGTATTGACCCTTGCACTAGTTGCATAGGTGAATGGATGTTATATGCCGACGGTCTAAAATTGATGAGAGTTGCTGCGAGCAGGACTGTGTGTCCCCAACATGTAGTAGGTAAATTTCAATTCTTCAAAATGGTCAGGCAAAAATTTAATCCTTTTAATTAATGCATCTGCTAGTCCATTCTGAGTGTGGACATACGGTATGGAATGCTCAACTTTAATTCTCATTTTCATGCAATAATCATCAAATACCTTTGAAATAAACTCTCCAGCGTTGTCCATTCTGATGGACTTCACATGATGATCAGGGAAATTGTTTTTAATTTTAATTATCTGCAAGATTAGCTTTGCAAAAGTGTGGTTTCTCATAGACAATAAACATACATGCGACCATTTCGAAGAAACATCGATGAGCACCATAAAATACCTAAATGACCCTGACAGGGGCTGTATAGGACCGCAAATGTCCTCTTGGATACGGTACAGGAATGCAGGGACTTCATCCTTCGTTTTGAGAGCAGAAGGTTTAGTAATTAATTTCCTGGTGGCATTGCGGGGCACACAAAATCTTCCTGATTTGAAAAATTCTTTACATCGATATTATGTCTTTGTGAATTGTTAATTACCTTTCTCATCATCCTAAGACCTAAGTGGCATAATTTATCATGCCAGAGATAGAAAAGTTCAGAGCTTCTAAATACGGTTTTCATAGCAGTATAGGGTGCAGATGCCTTAATATTAGTGCAGTATAGCCCAGTTTCATATGAAGGAAGTTGTTATGGTACCCTTTTCCACTTTCTTCACGTTTTGTAATGAGCAGATATTCCTTACTATACTCTTCTTTAGTCTCTACGTGGAAACCGTTAGCGCGAATATCCTTGAGAGTTCTAGTCGATTCTGGATACAACAAGGCTTCTTTAATGATCAAAGTTGTGCCCATTGGGAGTATAATTGTGGCCCTTCCTAAGCCTATTATACAAGTATCGCTGCCTGCGATTGTCGTAAGACTACCAGCATTCTTACTGATCGATTGGAAGATTTCGTCTCTCTCAAGATGGTATTCATTGTACAACTACCCGCTAAGCACACTTCCTCCATAGGGCGCTACACGCGTTCTGATACTTCAAATACCAGAACATAACTTACTATTATAAATACGGGAAAAATAAACCTTGCAGGACTCATCATAAGAATTTTAATACTTTGTTCTCCTAGAGCTTACAACCATTGTTCAAAATTCCATCACAATCACAAACTGCAAGTGACTGTAAAAAGATTTAATTGCAATACGTGCACTAGATCAAATCAGTGAAGTATGTAGAAACTTCTGCTTGTATCTGCTCCATGGTGATCTCTTGGGCAACTATGGCAGCGGTCGCTGCGATGTCCAAAGGAGGGGTGATGGGGGCTGCTACTGGGCTGTCCACATCTATGAGTGCAACTAATGGCTATGGATTCTCTGTGCCTGCAATGGCGAGGTGTGCCTCATGTTGTCCTTTGCCCTTCTTCTTAGACTGGAAAGCATCAATAATGTACTGCGACCCACGACCTTACCTTTCTTGACTCTCTCCTTCGTGAGAGGATTCCTCACCATGTAGCTGTTAGTATTGGCATCATGGCCAATATTGCCACTAGGCGGCTGTGAGATTTAGTTCTTTCTTATAACATCATCTTGAGCTTTCCGCAACTTGCATGATGTTAATTAATTCGGCATGCTCCTTGTAGCTGTCTTGACGATAGTTACATGCAGATTGCACTACATTCGGGTGAAAGGTAGAGAGATTCTTCTCAATCTGCTGCTCATCCGTGATTATCTTACCACAGAGTTGAAGACTGATATAAATTCTGTACAATTCAGGGAATATGAATTTTCAGAGAATTCTACACTTTCCAGGGGCTAAAATGCTAATTTTAGTTCTGAGAAAAAATTTCGCGCTATTTCAGATAATCCAGAGGCCTTCTGGCAAAATTTTGAGATTTTTTCTTTTTCTTTTCTTTCTGAATTTCTCGGCCGACCACCCTCTTTCCCTTTTTTAGTTTCGGGCCTTGCCCCGACAGCCCGTTTGGTCCATTCAAAAGGGGGTGAGGGGTTTAGGGCTCCCCTTACCCCTGTTCTCAAAGGAGGTGGCAGCAGCGGTGAGCCACAGCTTGCATCGGTGGTTCTCATCGTAGAATTGTTCTAGTAGCTCCGGTAGAGACATGGCTTGAAACACATGGAATAGAGGGAACATTAGCGAGAAGGTGGCTAATGAACATAAAAGATTGTAAATTAATTGCATAGTAGTTTTTCTGGGGGTGATAAGCTACATGATAAGCTAGCTTAATTAGATTATGCTCTTCTGTTCTTCGGTGAATGCATTTCTTATTATTTGATTTCGCTTTACGACCAAACTAACACTACAAATTAATGTACACTACTTAATTAATTAATTACTACTAATTATTTCGTAACTAATAAACACTATAAATTAAAAATTACGACTAAATTACATGTGAACGACGATGGTTAATAACGTTGAAATATCCCCAAAAATATAATCGATAGAGTAAGAGAGCGAGCGAGCGCGAAATGAAATGAATGAGCGGAAGAGCGAGTGAGCGACTGCGATATGAAATGAATGAGCGGAAGAGCGAGTGAGCGACTGCGATATGAAATGAACTAGCGGAAGGCGAGCAAGCGACTGCGAAATGAAATCGCGCTCGCTCCCTCTAATTTATAGCCACTGCTCTCAAAGGGGATCCTTATCTCGCGCGCTAATTAAGCCATAAATGTCAGCGGACAAAGATTTGATGGATGAGACAAAGAGGTGATGGGATAACAACTGATTTATACTTTCGGTGGAAAATTAAGGCAAATGGAGGGAGGGCCTTGTTCAAATCTTTGGATAACCAACACATGGCATAAACATTTATTAATTCGTACGAACAGGACACTTCTACGAAATAACGATAAAAATTCTGAACGAATAAAATAATAGAAAACTTACACAAGCAAGTATACAGTGTCAGGAGGCTCTACAAAAAAATTCATAATTTTTTGAACTCATTTGCTATATTTTAAAATTTCTTCAAATTTCAAACCTTAACTAATTATCTAACTAACCTAACCTAATTACCTAACTTAATTAACTTAACTAGCCATTTAATGGCTGGTGCAGGGTGACCATGCGCCCACGGCGTTGGCGCATGGCCACCGTGGCGCCAATACCGAGGTGGCGGGGCGTGAGTGAGGTGGCGAGGCGGTGGGCGAGGTGGCCACGCGTGTCACGGTTGGGGCATTGGCAAGACGGTGGGTCTTGGCTGCCGTGGGTGCATGGCCACCGTGCGCCAACGGAGTCATTTTTGCTAATATGCGTGTAACACGGTCATATTTGCAAATACCAATCCAAAAAGTGCTAGATTAGCAAAAAAAATTCTACAATAAATACTCTGTATATATACCTTACTTCTCATGCTAGAGTCCAAAACGTCATTTATTTATGAACGGAGGGAGTAAATAATAGTAACCATACAAGCAAATGCGTGTTTACTGCCATATCACCTTAAAGTTGCCCGCTTGAACCATGAAAGAATGAAAACATAAAATTCTGCTATATGAGAAACTTTGTTGGTTCCACCATAGTTAAATGTCTGAAGGATTTTCAGTGATACACAAGATCACATCCATGTCAGAAGAAATTACAGGTACTTATCAGAGGTTTTTCCTTAAGGATGTACTTTTGCAACTTAGAACCCAGATATGAATCAGACTGTCAAAAGGTGTCATAAAGGGAACCTATTCTATCAGTGAATTAATGGTTTCTTCTTGTAAGTACAACTCTCTTATGGAAGTAACTTCTGCAGTGGTCTGGTTATTATCGCAACGCAAGTTAATTCGGGTCCTGTTTGATAAATAACATGAAACGAAATTGCAGAATCCAGAACACTATTAGACTATTAATTGATGCTTTACAGTAATGATGCGACTAGACTTCTAAATGGAATATTAATACAAGATGATAGCAGAAATTACATCATCCTGAACAAACACAAACAAGGTGCAATATAGTAAGCCTGCCAAAAATTATCTCAATGAATGATCATTTCAATGAAAGCTGACACATTCTAAATCAGACCAAAAGAATAGATATAGTTAAGCAATTCGGCAACCAACAGTAGAAACAAAAGAACTATAGACAGTATCACATGTTTGACTTATCTCCGGTGGCATCTCTCCTCATCCATGGAAGGCTCCCTGTTTCTGAGCAATTGTCTGAACCAGCTAGCAGCTTGCCCTTCACACTAGACCACTGCCAAATCTTCGACACAGAGAAGCTCTCACCTTTGTTCCTCGCACAAATCCTCTTGCCTTCCATAATTTCAGCATTGACAGAACTTATGCCAGCAGCTCTTCCCTTCAACCTGCTGCCCACACCATTTCTACTACGACCTGGCTGGAGAGCCACTCGAAGTTCAGAAGCGCCAAGAACGTACTGGTAAGTGCCCATGGAGAAGCATCTCCTCGCATCCAAGCTGCTACTGCTACTCTCCCCTGCCTCCCTACTCACTATACTATCTGCATTGCCATTGGCAACACCAGCATTGATGGCACCCTGATTCCCAACATTCTTGAACTTCCCTAGCCTTACTGGAAACACCCGCTTCTCGGCCACTGGCTGCTCCTCATCCTTGGGCTTCTGCCTGGGAAATTGGAATCCATCCTCACACTCCTCTGACAACCGTCCCTCCTCTAACCTCTGCTCAAATTCAAACATCAGGCTCTCTATCGTCAGCCCGGGGACAAAGAGCGTGCCACGGCAAAGAGGGCATGTCGAATTGGAGAGCAGCCATGTATCTATACAATGCAGATGGAAGGCGTGCCCGCACACCGGCAACAACCTGAGCCTGTCCTCCCCATCAAACTCACACAAGCACACCGCACAGTCGAATGGCTCCTTGTCGCCGCCAACAATGTCGCGGTACGCAAACACGGGCAGCGCGTCAATGAACGCCTGGTCGAGCCCCGAGTCATGTAAACGGAACAGCTGCTGCAGCTGCCGGTCCATTGCGGCGTCCCGCCCGCCCGCCCGGTGCGGTGACGGGGCATGCTCGGCTGCTGCAGCTCCACGGCTGTGCTGCTTCTTGAACAGTAGCTTCACAGGGAGGTGGAGCAGCCCGGAGATAAAGAAGATGACCGCAAGAATCACTATGATGAACAACACCGCAGGGATAATTCTTCCATTACCACCGCCGCCATTAGCTGACTGCTGCACCGGTGGCGGGGGTTGGGTGGTGTAAGGCAGGAGCGAGTCCTTGATGAGACCACGGGGACCGGGGGACGGAGACGGGTAGCGGGGTAGGGGCGTGAAAGATTGGGACGAAGCTACTGCTGCTGCAACCATCTCATGCAATCTCGGATCGGGAGGACACACCCACAACTCATCTGATCGGATAGGGAGGAGGGCTCCCTGTGGTAAGGGATTAAGTATATTGCTTGTCCTTTAATTCTCGCTCTAGTTTGATTTTTGTCTCTGAATTATAATATCGGATAAAACGTATTTTTGAACTGTTAATACCGTGTAAAAACTATCATTTATTCTTTTATAGAGCTGTTTCGTGACACGTGTTAAAACCGTGGAAAACTACATAGATCAAATACATGTCAAAATTGTTAGGAATAGCAACTTGTATTTTCAGAGGGCCAGTATATATACACAAAGTACAGGTGATGAATATGCAAATAACCCCTCATAACAATGGGGAATAACACACTATACATATATCTCTAACACCCCTCCCCCCCTCAAACTCATGGTGGATCAACAACACTAAGTTTGGAGAGGTAGAAGCCATGTTGTGCTCGAGTCTGGGCCTTCGTGAAGAAATCCGCTATTTGAAACTCAGAAGGCATATACTGAAGAGCAATCACCTGATCATGCACACAAGACCTCATGAAGGAAGCATCAACACCAATATGCTTGGTGAGCTCATGCTTCACAGGATCACGGGCAATACTGATAGCACATGTACTGTTTGACAAGAGAGGAGTTGGTGTAGTGACAGAGACACCAAAATCCTCAAGTAACTATCGTAGCCAAGTAATCTCTGCTGTCAAGAGAGCCATAGCTCATAACTCACCTCTGCAGACTCGAGCAGGACAACTGCAGTCTGTTTCTTCGTCTTCCAGGCAATGAGAGAACCACCAAGAAAAACACAGTAAGCAGAGATAGACCAGCGATCAGAGGGATCGCTTGCCCAAGTAGCATCCGAATAAGCCTAAAGCTGTAACGAGCTGGAGCGTGGAAAGAAGAGACGGCGAGAGATAGTCCCACGAAGGTATCGCAGAAGTCAAAGAAGGTGGCTGTAGTGGACCTGAGTGGGAGCAGAAACGAACTGATTCAGAATGTGAACCGGATAAGAGATATCCGGACGAGTAATGAGAAGGTAGACAAGACTCCCAACAAGATGATGATAGCGAGCGGATCAAAAGAGGCTCGCCATCGAGGGTTTGAGGTGAACATTGAGCTCCATGGGAGTCTCAACAATCTGTTGATCAGTGAGAGAGGCGCGATCAAAAAGATCCTGAATATACTTCTCTTGGGACATAAAGAAACCATCTGGAGTGGAAGTAACCTCAATCCTAAGGAAGCAACGAAGAGGACCAAGATCTGACATAAGGAACTGCTCACTAAGACGAGCCTTGACAAAGGCAATGTACTCATAATCATCTCCGGTAATGATCATATCATCAACATACATAAGAAGAAGAGTCCGACCATGAGACGAAGTGTGGACAAAGAGCGCAGGATCATGATCACTCGCTGAAAAGCCAGTAGCAGTGACCACAGAGGAGAAGCGTTCAAACCAAGCACGAGGGGCTTGCTTAAGGCCATAGAGAGAGCGACAAAGGCGACAGACCATGCCCTCAGGAACAGAATACCCAGGTGGCGGATGCATGTAGACCTCCTCACGCAACTCGCCATTAAGAAAGGCATTCTTGACATCAAGCTGAGAAACAGGCCAGTGGTGAACAGACGCCACCGCAAGAAGAGTGCAAACAGTGGTCATGTGGGCCACAAGAGCAAAAGTCTCGTCGTAGTCACGACCATGCTCCTTCTAGAAGCCACGAGCAACAAGACGCGCCTTATAGCACTCAAGAGAGCCATCAGAGCGAGTCTTAATCTTATAGACCCACTTACACGTGATGGGACGAGAGTGAGATGGAAAAGGAACAAGATCCCAAGTACCAGTACGCTTGAGGGCAGCAATCTCCTCGCCATGGTATCTGCCACTCGTGGTGAGTAACAAAGATCTGGTAGGAAACAAAGCTCACGAAAGTAGCAAGCGCCAAAGAAAGGCAAAACGGGCAGGGGGCCGAATCGACTGGCGATCGCGGAGAGCATAGCGAGGAGAAGATGATCCATCAGGGGAAGATGGAGCATCAAGAGAAGATGAAACATCAGGAGAAGATGACTCATCTGGAAGATCCTCAATACGAGGTCGACGAGTGTAGACGAGTGTAGTAGGGGGAGCCTGAGAAGCGGCAGGAGACGAAGCAGGCGGCGACAACGGCGGAGAGGCCACATGAGGAATATGTGGAGACTCAGTGGGACGGGTGGACGAGGGCAAGACAGATATAGGTGTATCTGGAAAGGTCAAAAAGGACAGAGACTCCACAAAGGAAGCCGAAGGAGAGGCAGGACGTGGGTAGAAGGGACGAGACTCGTCGAAAGTCACATCCCGAGAAATCCGCATCCGTCGACCAACAGGATCCCAGCACCGATAGCCCTTGTGCGACGATCAGATCCCGTAAAGACACACTCAACAGGTCGCGGTCGGTTTAGTGCGTTCTCGAGGGCGAGAAGAACATAGCAAACGCAACCAAAGCATTTAATGGCGAGTAGTCGGAAGAAGACCACAGAGACGCCAACAGGATCGCACCTTGAAGAGCGAAAAATTTGGATGTTGACGAGATAGGTGGCAGTGGAAACAGCCTCGGCCCAAAAGTGAGGTGGAGTAGAGGCGGCAATCATCAGTGCACGAGCCGTCTCAAGGAGGTGACAATGCTTGCGCTCAGCGACACCATTCTGAGCATGAGCACCAGGACAAGAGAACTGAGCGAAAGTGCCCTGCTTAGCAAGGAAGCTGCGCAGGTAACGAGAGAGGTACTCGCCAGCAGAGTCAGCACGAAAGACACGAATAGGAGTAGAGAACTGTGTGTGAACCATAGTGGTAAATTGTTTATAGATAAACAAGGCCTCACTACGAGAAGACATAAAATATATCCAAGTGTGGCGAGAGAAATCATCTATAAATATGATATAATATCGATAACCCCTTTCAAACGAAGGAGCGGACCCCAAACATCTGAATGAACAAGATCAAAAGGACGCTGAGACACGGACTCACTATGAGGATAAGGAAGTTGAATCTGTTTACCTAACTTACAGCCCTGATAATCTAAAGACACGTCTCCTGAGATAGACCCGAAGACCACGATTTAACTAAGGACGATGACGAGATCCACACAGATGGCCAAGATGGTGATGCCACCGGAAAGATTTGGTAGACTGAGTGGCGAAGAGAGAGAGACCTGGCGGCACGGGCAAGCAGAAGGAAGGTGAACCCAGTCAAGCTCCCAGAGACGCTGTGAGTCAAGGTGCCGAGAACCAAAACCAACCAGAGCTCCCGTGTGGTGGTCCTGAACACAACAAGAATCAGAGTCGAGAATGACCCGATAACCAAGGTCAGTAATCTGCCCAGCAGAAAGAAGCTGCATGGTAAGGCGGGGAACATGAGCAACAGAAGGAACATGAAAGGATGAGTTGCTAAGAGATCCTCGACCAGAGACAGAAAGAGATGTACCATCAGCAGTAAGAATACTGACAGGAGAATCAAGAGGTGTAATGAAAGACAGAGTGGAAGGATCAGGAGTCATGTGAAAAGATGCTCCAGAATCAAGAATCCACAGGGAAGTGCCTGACTGTGTAGGGGGTGGTTTCTCAGTGCCCAAGAGTCGATGAGCGTAACTCGCAGAACTGCCGAGGAGAACTCAAGCGCAAGCAGCGCCGAAGTCCGCTATCTCGCCGCTGAGAGAAACTGCTGAAGGAGTCGATGCAGACGTCGATGTAGAAACTGCAGAACCTGTCGAGGGAAAACCTGAAGTGGCAAGCAGGCGTCGAAGTCTGGCTATCTCCTGCTCAGTGAAAGAAACTGCTGAAGGAGTCGATGCTTTCGCCTCCGTCGGTGTCCTCCCGGCGAGGCCATCGCTAGGATGGAGTTGGACGGCGGCCCTGGGTCAAAGAAGAAGCAGTCGGTGGAGGTCCAACCGAGCCTGTGGATCACCGCCTCCGACCACTCCTCGGACGTGGTCGTGGTGGAGAAGCAACTATCGTCGTCCAGTAACCATTGCCCCTCCTCATTGTCATCGCTAAAGCAGGAGTCGTCGGCGGAGTAGTCGAAGTAGACAGAGTTGGTCGTCTTGTACATTTCGTCGATGACCTTGCGGAGCCTCGTGGTTGCGGGCCTCCTGATGGCAGCAGCAGCAGTGGTGTAGGGTTGGTCGTCCTCAGAAGGAGGTGGTCTGGGGGTTCCGGTAGGACGACCACGGCGGGGAGGGCAAGTCGGTGGCGGCGGCACTGGGGCAGCAGTGGTGAAGCTAGGGGCATTATTGTCCATACAAATTTGGGATTTCAAATACAGTCGTTTATTTGAGGGAAAATGGGGAAAAGCCTTCGTAATGGTATTTTTTGGACTACCCTACATTTCCAGTGGCATCATTCGAATTTTCAACTGAAGAGTGGTAGATCTCTAATAAGGCCACTTAGCGGTGGCGTTTATCGAAATTTTCCTTTTCTTTACGAGAAGACCCCTATTGTATATATATTGATGTATATAAAAAGAAAAAAAATATGTACAGGGGAAAAGAAAAAAAACAAATATGTTACAACCCTTTGGGAGGAAAGAACATAAAACAATTTATTCTAGCCAATCAAATATAATTTGTCTATGGTCTTCTTTGACCCGGTGCACATGCGGCACGGACTCACTCTTAGAAAGGCTTTTCCGACTAGTAAATGGACCCTTTTGTTAGCCTCAAATCATACCTATACATCTTCTTAGTGTTTGCCAAGATAATTCCCCTATATTTGTGATTGGGGGTGTGATTTTCAATAACATACACGATTAGCAATAGAGTTATATAATACTCCTCTATTTCTTTTTATAAGGCGTATTTTGGCTAGAGACAGGATTACAGATATTGCAAAATAAAATAAAATAAAAAAGACAAGTGAAAATTACCGTGATATCTACGCTATACATACCTTGAAAATGTGAAAGATAATAGCTTGTGAGTGTTACTTATAAATGCAGGGAAAAAGATGTGATAATAAAGGCAAAGAAGGAAAACATCAAAAAATACATATTCATGCATTATATTTTGAAACAAAATTACATGTATTATATTTTGAAACGGAGGAAGTATACTGTCTCGAGGATTAGAGAGTACCAAGCTGGGTTGTTTATCTATGGGTGAGGGGGTCGCAAGTTGCCGCTATGTTTTTTGGCTTGGTTGAAAGATAGATTGAACAAGGTTCAACTCAGCTCTAACGAAGTAGGCACAACTGCACAAGTACAAAATGTTCAAACCACGAGATTCAAAAAAAACAATTTTTGATTAGCTTCTGCTCACTCGAGCCTGTGCAGTTCAGCTTGAGCTCCAATTAGACTTGAGTAGAAAAGGCGAAAAAAATGAACTAAAACCCGTGGCCTGGACCGATAGACAAACGTAGAGGGCTAGATTTGGGCATGCATGGTCTTGTTACCAATTCAAAACAACAAACTAGTATATAAACAGTCGGATTTATATATGTGAATCATGTGATAGACCTTACTCGAAATTAACCACGAAAGCTTTATATGTGTAAGCTTGTCTTCGATATAATTTGAAGCAGGTGACCAGGTGTGATTAGCACAGAGATAAATTACATGCGCCAATCCATCGAAAATTCAACAGTTGTACAAGAACAATGAGCATTCAAACATGTCAAATCGTCAAGCTTGTCGAGCATTAAAAAACACAGCAACCCGTCTGACTATATCCACTACGATTGTGTGCAGCGGCGGACCCTCCTTTTGGACATGCTTGAGCAGCCACCGAGCTCCCCTCCAGCATGGACACCCTCAGTCAGCAAGCAACTCAAGGAGCAGCGAAGTTTTGGAGAACTCAGGATTCAGGAAGATCGAAGACAGCAAGTAACTCAAGGCAAGCAAGGTTAAGAAAGTTTATGTAAACTCAGCACACCTCTTCCATTGATCAGTATAGTATTTATACAGAATACATGAGAGGGAAGAGAGAGAGAGAGATTACGATATACGTGCCCACTAGCACAGGCGCTAGAATAGGTCACGATGGTTATAGCAAGGAGCGATCCAAAGGACTCGGTCCAAATTGTTGAGATGCATGCCAATCATGAGATCCCAACAGTGTCATTTGTCTAACAGCCCCCCGCAGATTGAACGTGGTTCTCCCGAACGTGCAAGCTGTCCCAAAACATAGAACACAGTAGACGGGAGCCCCTTCATAAAGATATCAGCGTATTGGGATGCCGACGGTACATGAAGGACCCGCACCTCACCAAGTGCGACACGGTCACGTACAAAATGCAGGTCGATCTTCACGTGTTTTGTCCGTTGATGCTGCACGGGATTAGTAGACAAATACATGGCGCTAACATTATCACAATAAACAATGGTAGCATGTGTAGGTGGACGATGCAGCTCATGGAGGAGTTGGCGAAGCCAGCATGACTCAGCAACAGAATGAGCTACCGCCCTGTACTCGGCTTCCGCACTGGATCGGCTGACTGTTTGTTGCCTCTTTGATGACCATGACACGAGATTATCACCCAAGAAGATGCAGAAACCGGATGTAGATTTGCGGGTATCGGGACACCCTGCCCAATCCGCATTTGAGTAGGCAATCAAATCATGTCCGGAGGATTTGTTGAGCTGCAATCCGAAGTGGGCAGTCCCTTTGAGGTACCGCAAGACACGCTTCACCAGCTGAAAGTGGTGATCTTGTGGAGCATGCATGAAAAGACAAATTTGTTGAACCGCATACGAGATATCAGGACGTGTTAAGGTGAGGTATTGAAGGGCTCCGGCGAGGCTACGATAGAGAGTAGGGTCCTGGAAAGGAATGCCACATTGGCCAGATAGTTTGGAGCGAGTATCTATAGGGGTGGAGATAGGTTTGCAATTTGTCATGTTGGCTCTCTCAAGAATATCAAACACATAGTGCTTCTGGGAGAGAAACAGACCAGTGTTATTGCGTGTGACATTGATCCCTAAAAAATGAGAGAGGGACCCAAGATCGCTCATGGAAAACTCACACTGTAGGCTAGAGATAATAGTACGTAGCAGTGAGGTGGAATTGGCTGTGAGGATAATGTCATCGATGTAAAGAAGGAAATAGGAGGTGGACTAGCCATGGCGAATTGGCGATAGATGAAAAGCGAAGTGTCAGACCGAGAGCCAACAAAACCAATGGAAAGAAGAAACGTCGTGAAACGGCGAAACCATGTGCGTGGTGCTTGTTTAAGACCATAAAGAGATTTGTGCAAGCGACACACATGAGAAGGTCTGGAAGAATCAATAAAGCCAGACGGTTGGGTGGAGTATACCATTTCTTGAAGATGCCCATAGAGGAAGGCGTTTTTGACGTCCATTTGGTGGATAGGCCAGTCGTGGGATGCGGCAAGACTGAGTACAACACGAATAGTAGCCGGCTTGACGACGGGACTGAACGTTTCACCATAGTCGAGGCCAGCTTGCTGAGTGAAACCATGGACAACCCAGCTGGCCTTGTAGCGGGCAAGAGACCCATCGGGATGCAGCTTGTGGTGAAAAATCCACTTCCCTGTCACAACATTAGCATCTGCAGGATGAGACACAAGAGTCCAAGTATTATTCTGCATCAAAGCGCTAAATTCCTCTAACATAGCATTGAACCAATTAGGGTCCTTAAGGGCAGAACGATAATTAGATGGAATAGGAGATATCGAAGGTGTTGAGGTAGATAGGGAAAATTTAGTAGTGGGGATATGAAATCCGGACTTGGCTCGAGCTGTCATTTGATGGGTGTTGAGCGGTGGAGGAATAGGAACTGCATTGGTCGGTAGTTTTTGCTGGGGTGGTGAGGTGAGGCTGGAGACAGAAGAAGACCCCTGGGAAAGAGCTGCTGGTGAGGAAGCAGCGAGTCTGTTGGACAGCTAATCAGGTAGATGTGTGAGCAAGCTGGAACGATGGACATGCGAAGCTGGTGGGGCAACAGGTCCGCACGTTCTGGAGCCTGGAGGTGGGACACGGCAGATGCGGTCCGAGGTAGGTGCATAGGGTACGGAGGAGATTAGAGGTGGCAGGAGCGCCAGAGGTGCTGTGGATGAGTTTGGCTGGTTTCCTGGAAGAGTAGACTGAGAGTGAAAAGGAAAGTTAGCCTCATCAAAAATAACATGACGGGAGATAATGACTTTGCACGTGGCAAGATCCATACACCGGTATCCCTTATGCTCGAGAGGATACCCAAGAAAAACACATGGAGCGGAACGAGGAGCAAGTTTATGTGGTGAGGAGGTAATGAGATTAGGGTAACATCTACAACCAAAGACTCGTAAATGATCATAAGAAGGATGGTAGCCAAAAAGAGCATAATAAGGTGTTTGAAACTGTAGAGGGGAACAAGGTCTGCGGTTTAGTAAATGAGTGGCGGTGTGTAAGGCCTCCACCCAAAATTGAGGTGACATATGTGCTTGAAAAAGAAGGGTGCGTAAGACATCATTAGTGGAGCGGATCATACGTTCGGCTTTTCCATTTTGCTACGAGGTGTGGGGGCAGGTGAGGCGATAAGAAATGCCACGAGTGGAAAAGAAAGCACGCAAGTCCGAATTGACGAATCCCCCCTGGTCGCATTGAACACACTGAATCACAAGATGAAGCTGATTAAGCACATAGACGAAGAAGTGCTGGAAAGTAAGAGAGACATCAGACTTATGGCGTAAAGGAAATGACCACAAGTAGTGTGACAAATCATCAAGCACAATGAGATAATATTTGAAACCGGAAAAACTAGAATGCGGGGATGTCCATAAGTCACAATGAAGCAACTGAAAATGCATGTTTGTAAATGACGAAGAAGAACTAAAGGGCAGTTGAGGTTGCCGGCCAAGCTGACATGCTTCGCACACAGGGGGCATGCGATTGTTTTTATTATAGGGAATGGCAGAATTATTGGATAAACGTAAATGGGAGGATCGGCTTAAATGCCCAAGACAACGATGCCACAAATCCGCCTGGTCTGCTGTGCTGAGGAGAGCATGTGGCGCGCCGCCGAAGAAGGGATAAAGATCACCCGCACTATTGGACCTCATGAGAGTTCTCTTGGTAGCCAGATCCTTCACAGAGAAACCGCATGGATCAAATTCAATGGAGCAAGAATTATCATTAGTAAAACGACGCACTGAGATAAGGTTCTTCACAATAGATGGAGAAATTAAGACGTTGTGAAGACGAAAGAGATAACTAGAATTGTGTAGGGAGGTGGAGCCAGTGCCTGTGACAGGAAGAATAGACCCATTGCCTACAACGATATGCTTGGAAGAATTAAGCTTTGAATTAGAATAAGACTTAGAAAGTGTATCGCCGTCGCCGGTGATGTGGGAAGACGCCCCGGAGTCCATGTACCAGTCAGAGCCGCCGTTGGGCTGCGGCAGCGAGAAGTTGCTGAAGGCATTGTTCAGCATTGCGGTCTGGTCCCAAGAGAACGGCGTGGTCGGAGGTTGCGGTGTCGGAGGCACGCTGGGTTGGTGGGAGTACATCACCGGGAACGCCTGAGTGGACACCCCTGGACGAGGCCCTAGGACACCAGGAGCAGTGGGCGCATTCCACGCGCTACACCACTGAGTAGGCCAAGGTGCGCCCCACGATGCAAAGAACCCCATCCAGCGTTGCTGCTGAGAAGTCGCGATGCCACGCCCACCAGTGTTGTGGCCGCCACCACGGCCACCATCGCGTCCACGGCCGCGGCCTCCCTTGCCGCGTCCACGGGTGTTGTTGTGGTTGTTTGGCGTGCGGCTGCCACCATTCTGGTTGTCGTTGCCGTTGTAACCGCTTTGAGCGCGATCACCGTGGTTGGCGCCAGCAGAGGAGGATCCGTTGCTGCCATTGATGACAAGTGCAAATGAGGATTCAACACGATCCTTGTTGTTGAAACCGGTCTCCTCCAGCATTAGGCGAGAACATGCCTGCACAAAGGTGGGAAAGGGGACCTGCATAGGGAGCACTGACGCCATGACCTGGAACCGCTTGTTGAGGCCGCGGATCATCTGGAGGGTGAGAGTTTCGTCAGTGACGGGCTGGTCCACATCGCTCAGGGCGTCGGCGAGAGCCTTGAGCTTGCGGCAGTATTGGGCGATGGTGAGGTCGCCCTGCATGGTGGCGCGGAACTCGGAGTCGAGGTGGATAGCTCGAGCTCTTTTGTTGTCGGTGAAGAACTGAGCCAGTGCCGTCCATGCGCCGTAGGCCGTGTGGCTCGGCAGCATGATGATGTCAAGAAGTTCATCACTAATGGTGGCATAAATCCACATGGTGATGGTGACGTCGATGCAACGCCACTCCTCGTCGTTGTGGTCTGGCTCATCGTCTTCATCAACGTGGTGGCACACCTCGAAGCGCCCGAGAACCATGTACAGGAAGTGCTACCACTTCCGGTAGTTGTTCTCAGCTACATCAAGAGTGAAGGAGATCAAACTCTTGATATTGACCATGTTCATGGCCGCAGACTTGGTGTAGGAGCGGACGACGCTACTAGATCCAAAGGTCGATAGCGAGCATGGTGCTATTCTCGGTCGCAGTGGAGAGAAGCAGCCGTTGACGGCGAAGGAAGAGTCGCTCATGGTGTCAGTGGAGAATGGGAGTAGAGAGTGGGAGATGGGGATCGAAAAGTTGCTCTGATACCAAGAAAGTTTATGTAAACTCAACACACCTCTTCCATTGACCAGTATAGTATTTATACAGAATACATGAGAGGGAAGAGAGAGAGAGGGAAGAGAGAGAGAGAGAGAGAGAGAGAGAGAGAGAAAGAGAGATTACAATATACGTGCCCACTAGCACAGGTGCTAGAATAGGTCACGATGGTTACAGCAAGGAGCGATCCAAAGGACTCGGTCCAGGTTGTTGAGATGCATGCCAATCATGAGATCCCAACGGTGTCATTTGTCTAACAGGTTATTTAGGCCGTTTGGGCCACATTCTGTCCACAATCCAATATCAATATATCGTAGGGTCATTTTCGCACTTCCTAAATCCCTAATTCCCTATTCTCCCACTCCCCCCAAATCCCCATTCCCGAATTCAGAATTCCCCTACCTCTACTCCGCAAATCCCCAATCGGAGGCTCACAACGCAACGCAACACAACTCACCTGGCACAAGACTGGGCATGCACTGGCCGACAATGACGATGGGGCGACGCGAATGTAATAAAAGGTTAGGTTGGGAAGCAAGGAAGCTGCGATCGGCGGGCCTAGGCGCTTAGCCTAGGCCCTAGGCAATTGGGGCTTGGTCGCTTGGGCTTACCACGGCCGAGGCGAGTGCGACCGACCAGCCATGAGTGCGAAGGTCGGAGGAAGAGGAACCTCTGTCGCGTTAGGAGACTGAAGGAGCTGAGCTGCTGCCTGCTGAGGTTGAGGTAAGCAAAGTAACTAACGTTCACACTTGAGACTTGACTGAATACCGAATACTTATATGGAAATAGTAGGATTGTAGCAATAAACTCAAATTGATGGCTAATTAGAGTAGGATCAATACTTAGTGGCTCCGTGGCTCACTAATTTAAATACTTACAAACTCAAAAATTGGAATGTTACGATGATGTTGTGAACATGTCGTGTTGTCTACTTATCTAGTTTAGTTATTTGTACTTAGTATTCATGAATTACATACAATTTATTATAGATTTATAAAAGAAATATGAGGAGAACGTTCGTGATACGTACGACGTCACCGGCTCCTTGCCGAAGAGTGAGAAGCACAGTCAACTACACCGTAATTAATAAGACCACGACTCACCCCGCATAATATTTTGTCTGGGTCTATACAAAGCGTCGGGCGTCAATGGCTCAATGCTGTCCAAAACAAGAACCAACGCTCGAGTGGGCCCACGTGATGGTGCCTGACAAAAAAGAGAACCGTTCCCATGGGCAAGCTCGTCATTTCCTGCCATTTGAATTCGAAATCGCATCCGAAGCTTGACGTCTCGAGCTCTGCCCTTGGTCGACGTCCTTTTACGCCTCTTTGCGGCACATAGACCACGTCCATAGACCACAGTTAGCCAGGCTAGCCAAACCGACGGTTGGACAAGAAACGAGCCCAAAATCGACGGTGGTAGACGCAGCGTGCCCATAGACTAGGTCGTCGAGCCTTCCCGTTTCCTGTCACGTGAGACATTAAACATATTGTAGACCAAGTCCATGCACCATGGGTTGGGAGAACAAAGAAAGGGAGATGGGACGAAGGCTGTTTGCTTGGTAGCGATACGTTGCCACACTTAGTTAGATAAGATTGATCGTGTTCATGAACGGACTTAGAACTAAATTTTAGACAAAACGAAGACATAAGCGTGGACTAAAAACCCTTGGTCGTCTCACCTCGCCTGCTGTCGTGCGCCTACGCACTCGCGCCTCGTCAGCTGCCGTCGCGCGTTTGCGCACTCGCGTCTCGTCAGCTGCCACCGCTCGCTACTTGGTTAGGATTAGGGGAGGAGAGGACCAAGGAAGCGTGAGTGAGTGAGGAGCAGAGGAGACCGTGAGCCTATAAAAAAAATACGGTATGACTGTAGGCTGTGAGCAGTGCCTTCTAATGGATCCGTCGTCCGTTCAGGACATGCCTAATTGAACAAAACCCACGAGGCCATGGCCATGAAATAGCCTCATCTTCAACCTCCGCTCGATACTCGGTGCTTTGATAGCCTCTCCTTACTGGCTGTAGGGCGCCTGTATCATGGATGCAAGGCCTGATGTCTAGCCAAGGGGGGGTCCAAATGAGGAGAGCTCAGGTGGCCACCTGACCATGCCCGAAGGGAGAGTCCGCCACTGACTGACTTAAACATCTGTTTGGTTCGTAGTCCACATTTATGGTAATGTTTTTTTTCTGCCACTTAAGTCTCTCGTGCTCGCGACTAAAATAAGTGTGGTAAAATTTCTTTTGCAAGTCAAAGTGTAATAAGATTCCTCGTACAAGTTTGGTAAAAAATTATACGCAAACTTCGTCAATTTATTAGTACATAAACCAAACTGGCCCTAGGTCCATTCAGTAACGGGTCCATAGGCATGATTGGTGTTGATAGTGGTGTATGGGTTACACCACGGGGTCACGTGACGCCCTATTTTTTCAAACTCCTCCGAGCGGGCGCTTCTCGCTCTCACCCATTCGCCATCCCCCCAATCTCTCTCTCTCTCTCTCTCTCCGAGAGGGTGATCGAACCTCAACCCTAACCAAGCTCACCGCCTCCCAAATCCCCAATATTAACACAGCTCGTCGTCGCATCTCGCGGAGATTCTCCGATCCCGCTAGATCCGCCGGTCTGAGGTGATTTTTGTCGTGGTTTTTTGGGCTATTTTTGGGGATTTTTTTCGAGTGCTGCTCTGATCGGTTTGGGGGATTCATGGTTAGGGTTCCGATGGAGGGCTCGGAGGCGGCGCCGCACCAGCAGAAGGACAGCGTCAAGGTGGTCGTCAACATCCGGCCGCTCATCACGCCGGAGCTCCTCCTTGGCAGCACCGACTGCGTCACCGTCACGCCCGGCGAGCCGCAGGTATCGATTCGTTTGGTGGCCGGTGTGTCTGGTTGGGTGCGATCGGGTGGTCTGGGAAAGCGTGATGCTTCTAGGATTTTGAATTGATGCATGAGCGAACATAGATAGGTGAACGACGCGAGATTTACTGGATGTTTTAGCTAATTGGAGGATAATTTGGGCGGCCTGATTCAGCAAGGGCCAATGGGTGCATATGGAAGATGAGTAGTGGGGGATTTATTCTTTTGGACCGCTGTATGGGCTGATTTCGAGCACGTTTAAAAGCAATATACTTTCATCAGTCACAATTTCTTTTCCAGAACTCTAAATTCCAATGTGCTTGTTTTGTTGGACCAGAATGCTGAACATGTATAAGTTCTGCAATGACCACTATACCTGGGTATTTACCTCTCGAAATGGCTTGTAGGCCCAAATGGATGTTGATGATGCTCTTCTGTGATATTGTAGGTCCAAATTGGCCCACACGTCTTCACCTATGATCATGTCTATGGCAACACAAGCTCTCCTTCCTCGTTAATATTTGAGCAATCCGTGCATCCGCTAATTGATTCATTATTCCGCGGATACAACGCTACTGTGCTAGCTTATGGCCAGGTTTAATTTTTTTAGTATAATGAAATTAATACCGTTTTTATATGATTATTACGTTCTGTGACTTAGCTGTTTTTCTGTACCAATTATAGACTGGTTCTGGTAAGACATATACAATGGGTACCAATTATAGTGGTGAAGCTAACTGCGGAGGAATAATCCCCCAAGTTATGGAGACAATATTCAGAAAAGTTGATGCCATGAAGGATGATACAGAGTTCTTAATTAGAGTATCCTTCATTGAGGTATGAAAGCCGATAGCAGTTATTTTTCTTTTGTTGGTTCCAACTGCCATTATGCTTGTTATCATTTCGTGGTGTGTTGATGCACATTTCAGATATTCAAGGAGGAAGTATTTGATTTGCTCGATGCAAGTCATGCTGCTCTCAGACTTGATTCAGGGCCTGTTGCCAAAGCAGCAGCTCTTGCCAGAGTGCCAATTCAGATTCGAGAGACTGCGAATGGCGGCATCACCCTAGCTGGTGTCACGGAGGCTGAGGTGAAGTCAAAAGAAGAAATGGCATTTTATTTGGCTTGTGGGTCCTCGTTGCGTGCAACTGGAAGTACAAACATGAATAGTCAGTCAAGGTAAGTTACAAAGGAATGTTTTGGTATGTTCATTTTGTTCTGTTTGGACACTATCTTTCATCTCCTGTGGGTTCTACTACTTTTTAAATAATTACACATTCATTGTTAGTGATTAGTGGAGATGCGCAATGAAAGTGGCTTTGATCATGCTGTATACATGTTCTGTTGTTGCCTTTTGTATTGCCATATGTGCGTTAGTGTGGAAGGGCGAGCTACTTGCATGCTGTTTGTACTTGTAAGTATAGAAGTTCAAATAGTTCAAGTGCCAGTTTGATGTAGTAATTTAATGATTTCCATTGATGGTATTTCATGTGCCTATTACTATACGGGAATGGGATTAGTAGATGTTGTTATTTGACCATTTTTTATATTAATGCTATATACTGTTCTGATAGTTCTTTATCCGAATGGCATTTTTTTTGTAGCCGCTCTCATGCTATCTTTACAGTATCTATCGAGCAAAAGAGGACCTCAAGTTCTACATCTGACAAGTCAGCTAGCAATGACTATGATATTTTATCATCAAAGTTTCATCTAGTTGACCTGGCTGGTTCTGAAAGGGCTAAACGGACAGGAGCTGATGGATTACGGCTTAAAGAAGGCAAGCAAGGCTCTTCTGGCGTTTGTAGATGTTTGTTTAGTTCAGTATATGATTGGGCAGCTGGTTTCAACTTTGTTCTATCTTTTTTGTGGGTATAGGGATACACATAAATAGAGGCCTTCTAGCTCTTGGCAATGTTATTAGTGCATTAGGTGATGAAAAGAAGAGGAAAGAAGGAGCATTTGTCCCATACCGGGACAGTAAATTAACCCGTCTTCTGCAGGTATGAATATTATATTCTCATAGTTATGTTATCAGCATATCATAATTTAAAATTCACAAATACCTGGACTGGAAAAGATGTACAATGCCTTGCAATAATGGATATCCTACTCTTATGTGTGACCATCTTAAAGTCTCAGTACTTCCTACGACTCTCTAGTCCAGCTAGTGCAGTGTCTTTAATAGTTATATCTCCATTGTTGCCATCACACTTTCTCTAATGTTTGAGCACCCTTTTCCATGTTAGTTTAGGATCACCTTTACTTAAGATGTACATACACCTGATCATTTGTATTTCTTTATTGATCTTACATTATTTAATGCCGGAAAATGTAACATTTACACCGGGCTTTATGGAATTATAACATGCTGCAAATTGAGAATGCTTTGTCTTGTTACATTTACACCATGCCATGGCTAAGGACAAAAAGTTTTTTTTGGCAGGATTCTCTTGGAGGAAACAGTAAAACTGTTATGATTGGTAGGTCTATTTTCCACACATATATCCTCGTATTAGAAGCACTTTTACTAAAATCAATTTTCTTTGCTGTTTCGTTTCGTGTAGCTTGCATTAGTCCTGCTGATTCAAATGCAGAAGAAACTATAAATACACTCAAGTATTCAAATCGTGCACGCAATATTCAAAATAAAGCAGTGGTATGCTTTCTCTTCCCTTAAAGATAGGCTTCCTGTATCTCTTTTGAGTTGATATTATTTGTTCATCCTTTTGTGCCCTATTGTGTAGATAAACCGTGACCCAGTTACAGCGGAGATGCAAAAATTGAGGAGTCAGTTGGAACACCTGCAGACCGAACTTCTGTTTTCCCGCAGTGGGAGTGCAGCACTAGAAGAACTTCAGGTTTGTTTGTCTGTTTTGCATTGACTGGTTGAATTAGTTGAGTTTATTATCTAATGCTGTTTTCTGCATCTTTCAGTTGCTGCAACAGAAAGTCTCTCTACTTGAGCGAAAAAATTCAGAGCTTAACCATGAGCTCAAGGAAAGGGATTTATCTTGTGAGCAGTTGGCACAGTGTGCACTTGCTGCCCAGGTATCTATGATTTCTTTCTGCTCAGAAGTGCTTGAATCATGTACCATTGCTTTATAGTTTATAGCAGTGAAGTCGTAATATAGTAATATACTAATGTATATAGCACTATTTATCAGAGCTATATGAGTTCATCGTCCCTAGGTAATGCGACATGTGGTGTGGGTGTATGTTAGATCTTGCTCTTGTGTAACATTTTTCTTTGCTAATTCTATGCTATTAGTTTATAACACATGGCATTTCTCTGTACATGTATACCATCTCTAGAACCAAATGTTGCTACTTGCTAGCCAAGTTCACATGAATAGCTCTGCTAACATAGCGCAACAGAATAACAAATTAATTACATGGTTACAGCTCGAAAAGGATCAGTTGATGCTGAAGCTTGAATCAGCACGCAACGGACAATCGTGGGATGATATTGAGAATGCTGATATTGACCAGGTGCGTGAAATCAAATCTCTACTTGCCCCTCTACAGATTTCTGCACACATTGTTATATCAGCCTACTTGAACTTCTTGTTTTCTTATTTTTGGTTTTGGGCAGGATGTAGACCTTATGAAGAGCTATATATTGAAGATTCAGCACTTGGAGGGTGAACTGATGCGGCAAAAGTTCTCCACCTGCAGAAATGGTTTACATGATCAAGCTGCCATGGATAAGGACATGCTTCTAGATGACTTGGGTTCAGGTTGTGAAGTAGGAACATCTGATGCTTCAAGTAAGTTATTGAAACACATTCATACAATGTGTAATAGCACTTTCTCTAATAAGCACCTTTTTTTTCTCAGTAGTCAACATTTTACAATTCAGTAACTGTTGGCACAGTTGGAGCTAGCATTCTCTGCTTATCATCATTTGCTTGTTTACTAACATATCCTTTGACAAACTGTATACTGTTGGATAACTCTACTATCTCCAGGTGAAGTTGATGAAGAAGAAAAGGAGAGAGAACATTCATCCCTGCAAGATAAACTTGATAAGGAGCTGCAGGAACTAGATAAAAGACTTCAACAAAAGGAGGTACTGTTTTCCCTTCTTAACGATTGTGGTTGTTCATATACTGAGTTACAGCCATTTGTTTTGCTTGATCTCAACACTGTGTTTATGAATTACTTCTTCTAACACTAGATTTTTAGTTTTATTTATACATATCGATTTTACTTCATTCCTCAAGCCCAGTTGTACACTCATGTTAAAAAAAATAACTAACTTATGACACATATAGTTGAAATTATGCTATGTTTTTGTGTTCTTTGATCCACCTGGAAGAGTATAATTATACCTCCTTTTCATTTCCGAAAGGCAGAAATGAAACAATTCGCGAAGAGTGACACCTCCATTCTCAAACAACATTATGAGAAGAAGTTACATGAGATGGAGCAAGAAAAGAAGGCTTTTCAGGTTTTACTTGCTTAAATTTCCGGATTTTTTTACTTCTTTCTTAAACATTTGTAACCTTGTTTGCGTTTACAGAAAGAAATCGAGGATCTTCGTCATGCATTAACCAATATATCTTCTTCTACTGATGAGAGCGCACAAAAAGTTAAGGAAAACTATCTTCAGAAGCTGAATACACTTGAATCTCAGGTGCGTACACACAGAAACTGTTTTGTTCTCTTCCTCAGATTCTAAATAGACAACATTTGCAGGTCTCTCAGCTCAAGAAAAAGCAGGAAGCTCAACACCAGCTGCTACGACAGAAACAGAAAAGTGATGAGGCAGCTAAGCGTTTACAACAAGAAATTCAGCGCATAAAATCTCAGAAGGTTTTCTCCCTCCAAACTTTCCCAAATATAATTAAGTTTTTATCTTCTGACATATCTTCTTTTCATGGTATCTTAGGTTCAACTTCAACAAAAGATTAAGCAAGAATCTGAGCAATTTAGATCTTGGAAGGCTGCTCGTGAAAAGGAAGTGCTTCAGGTAATTGTTCTTACAGTTTGTAGTTCACATTTCTTGTAAACTCCCAATTTCTCAAAGGACTTGTGATAATGCTGCGTTTCTGTTAACTAGCTCAAGAAGGAAGGGAGACGAAATGAATATGAGATGCATAAACTCCTGGCTTTAAACCAGAGGCAAAAAATGGTTAGTTTTCTCATTTATATCTCTTTTAGCTTTCCAATGACATGATAGTTATGCCATTCTGCTGCAATTTATAGGTTTTACAGCGGAAAACTGAAGAAGCTGCAATGGCCGCAAAAAGACTGAAGGAGTTACTCGAAGCAAAGAAGTCCACCCGTGACACATATGGTAAGAAGCTACAGCCAGTGACTTCCTTTTCCCATTCTGATTGCTGTGTGCTCATAAGTACTATGAATTTTACTGCCTTTTGGTTGAAATTCGTAAATTTCCAGGAAATGCAAGTGGATCTGGGCTTCAGGTATTCTTACTAAAAATTTGACAATTTAGTTAACAGATACAATTACTAGTCCCTTGTACTTTCCCGTTGCATTATGTCTGAAATATTCTTTTGATATGGCACTAGGCCTTAATGCGAGCCATTGATGATGAACTTGAAGTAACTGTAAGGGCATATGAATTGCGTTCACACTATGAGCGACAAATGCAAGAGTAAGTCTCAGTTTTCCTGTGTTGATATCATATAGAGCTTGGGTTTCTAATGCTTTTGTTTGTTAGTGACTATTGAAAAATTGTACCTCAGCGGGTTCAGTACCGTAAGTGTCTTCTGCATTAGATTTGCATCTATGTAACAGAGATTTTTTTCTCCTAAAACAGGAGAGCGACAATATCCAAGGAAATAGCAAAGCTAAAGGAGTGTCCTCAGGCTATGTCTCCTAGCGCTAGAAGTTCTAGGATATCAGCACTAGAAAACATGTTGTCATCATCGTCTAGTGCCATGGTGTCTATGGCCTCGCAACTGTCTGAAGCGGAGGAGCGGGAGCGTGTATTCAATGGTAGAGGCAGGTGGAACCATGTAAGGTCACTGCCTGACGCAAAGAGCACAATGAATTACCTTTTTCAGTTAGCATCGTCTTCAAGGTATGCTGTACTTGGCATTCTTTGTCAATGATGTTTAAATTCGTTAAATACATTCTGTAGAGTTTGTTTTCATGATTGAAGCTTGCATATAACATATGATACGGACATTCCTGGGTTCCTAAATTGGTTCTTATTTTCTTTGTCACTTCTAGATGTCAACTACACGATAAAGAGGTGATGTGTAGAGAGGAAGAACTCGTCATTGGTGAACTGAAGGAAAAGGTGGTTGCGCTTAATGGCAAAATCAGACGATTAGAAACACAAGTAAAGGATCTAAATAACCAAAATATGCAGGTAAAGATTATCTCAATTTTGCATTAGGCAAATTTGATTACATCATTGGGAATTTGGTAATGTATTTCACAACTGTAGATATGATTTCAGTTATCACTTGTACGGTGATACTTTCTTCTATTCGACAGCTTTTTACTGCAATAAACAATGCAAAGAAATCTGCTGGGGTTTCAAGGAGTGTTACTGGCGGTTCAGAAGATGGTCAAACTCATGCTATGCGAAAGGTATTTAAGGAAAACTTATGTGTCTTCTTCATCTAGAGTACATCTGGTGATATTCATAACCAATGCACGCACTGCATGTTTTCCTTGTTAAATGTGTCTGATATCGTCCCTACATGCAGGGCCCTCGAGCTTCCCAATTTTTCAATTACAGTAAGAGCAACATGTATTGGTCAGACGACATGGACATATCAGACTCGGAGCAGTCGGAAGAGTTAGAAGATATGAATGACGGATCTGACTCAGACTGGGTAGCATCGTCCAAGAAAGTCAGAGCACGTCGGCAAACAAAGTCCAGCCAATTGAATCCTAACCTGGGTAGCGATAATACACGGGAAAATGCAAAGTCAGAGATGCCCAGTGAAGAAAAGCACACTTTGCAAAAATATGTTGCCTCACAGTGCTGCTCATGTTCGAAACAATCATTATGCAAGACTAAAAAGTGTGAGTGCAAAGCCTCGGGTTCACAATGCGGTGCTGCTTGCGGATGTACTGCTTCCAGATGTGCCAATAGGGTGCAGATCAAGCAAGAAATAGATGACGCGTCTCAGAAGGAAGGTGGGGAGTGTATTGATGTGCCTTCTTCAGATGATGCGGATGATGCCAAAACGCAGGAAATTGTGAAGCAGGGAATCATGCTTCTCGAGAATGCTATGGCTGACAAGGAAGCTCAAGAGCCAAAATCAAGAAAACCATTGGCTGACATTGGAAATAAGGCGGTTAGTATTATGCCTCCCACTATAGCTCAAAATCACTATTCATCTTAAATCCTGAAGCATTCTGCGTTCCCAACGACCCAGCATTGTGTTATTGCTTCTGTTAGATTTGCATGTGGCAGCCCCAGATGATGCGTCATGCACATTTGGTTGGATACAACAGCGAATTGTCGCCATGGATCTACTTTTTTTATGTCACAACCATGCCTTTTGCCATGGCCTCATTTCTTGTGAAACTATCTCATTTCAGGTGAAACAAGCCAGGGCAAAACCAAAGCAGAGGAAGAACTGGCGGAAGTCGACAATTCAGCTCATCCCTTCAGACCCTCTCCCACCCTCCGCGCCGGAGAACACCGAAGTAGCTCCCCGGAACAGAGGTGACATTCCCCTCAGATTGCCCCGAGCAATGTCCTCGGCGCCCGCGGATAGCAACCCTCCACTCACGGACCGGAACGCCACTAAGCCGGACGATTCCGTGAGCAGCAACAAGGAGAACGCCAGTGCTGTTCCTGCGAGGTCGCCGGCTCGGCTGAGAAAGAATGCTGTCGAGAAGGAGAACCACTTGCAATGATTCGGTGCAATGCCCCTGGTTAACTGGTTCCCTTGAGCCTGCGCATCTGCAAACATGCAATAACTTGGTTGCAAAGTCTTTCGTTTTTACACAGTGGGGAGGCCGCCTCGGTTTCCCTCGGCGAGGTGGGCTGAGGAAGAGGAATGGAAGGAACCTCTCGAGCCCCTGTGGAATGACCTGACGATGATGCATTCTATCACCATATGTAAGTGCCGTGGTTAAGGCTCGATGAGCTGATTGCTTTGACTGGAATGTAACACTTTTGTACAACGCTCGATGAGCTGATTGCTTTGACTGGAATGTAACACTTTTGAACAACGCTCGATGAGCTGATTGCTTTGACTGGAATGTAACACTTTTGTACAACGCTCGATGAGCTGAATTTAGTTGGTTAAATTATATATCATGGAAAGCAGTAAAGATTGCAGCCTCGTGACTGATGCCCAAGTATCTGGACTCCTCTAGCAATTGCCTACAAGACGTTTGTTACGCCTGTAGCTGTCTACAAGTCTGGTAATATCGGCTTGGACCGGCAAAAAAATTGTCGGACTAAAAAGTTTCAATTTTTAAATTTACATTTTGAATTTGAATCGACGAATAGTAATTTCAGGGGTAACTGGCCAGGTAATGGCTTGAAAGCCGGCTAAATTCAAAATTTGAGTCTAAATTTGATAATTGAAATCGTTCGGTAGAAAACTGGTTACCGCCAAGGTTTGGTAATTTTTCCGTAATCGGTTTTTGAATCCTTGGTAATACCAAGCAGTTAGCTCAATAGCTTTTTCAAAGGTATTATGTTTCACGGAGTTTGCTTACAACGGCCTTCAGTAGCACCCAGAGGTTCAGTTTCCACACCAACATCTCAAGCAAGACCAATCTCTCACCTAAGGAGTGGGGCACTATTCGCCTGTCTAGTGCCGAATAGTCTATGGTATCACTGTTCAGATATGTGGATAGTTTCTCACTGCTTGGGTGGGTGTTATGCCTTGCTTCGGAACTTGACGCTGTAGAGCCTGAATCCCTGGACCTAGAGAAAGAACCTACACCCCATATTCTGTCCCACATAGTTGTCTTCTTACCTATTGTGGATAATACTGGAGGTCGTTGCAAGCGAACTCCTTGAAACTTATGTTCGTATTATTATAAACATCGAAAAATTTAGTACAAACATATAAAAAATACTTATAATAACCTATGCTTGTAGCATCACTTAGAAGTTGGAGAACATTAGCAAATTCTTGAAGTTTAACTTTGGGATCTAAAATAAATGTAAATGCATATAGGAATGAGATTTCTTTTCAATATTTAAAGTATTTAGTTTTCATAGCAACGATAGTCTTTCGTACCACTATTTTATTTTCATAAGCCTTCAAGTGACTAGCTATTTCAAGAATATTATGCACAATTAAAGAATATGTTGGATAATACACATCGGATAAAGCAACAGAGGCATCATAAAAAAGTTCTGGAAACGATAGCAATTTCTCAGTAACATACCAATGTTACTCAATCAATAGTGTATTACCGTCATAACTATGATAGTGCGTGTGAAAAAAAAAAAGAAAATGTGCTCTTATATGGTAAAAGGCTATTAAGCATCAAGTAAGTAGAGTTTCATCTTACTGGCATGTCCAAACCTTTTTTTTGGGACATACATTCATTGTAATGCAAAAGTTCTTATATGTTGCTATTCGTTGGTTACAATGATTTATGAAAGATATCACATCACGGAAATCTTAAATATACGGATCCAACATCTTTAAACCACATTTAACCATAAGATTAGTAATACGACAAACACATCACTAATGTAGCAAGAAGGATTCCAAGTATGTACTAAATAATAGAGTGATAATACCCATTGCCCTAGAGTTTGTGATGACATTGTCTAAAGCTATTTTTTTTTAATTTGTAAGACCAAAATCTTCCATTGTAGGTTGCAAGCCAGGCAAGCATGTGTATATGAGGCAGACCCCTTTTTTGGAATTCTATGGTTTACATAACTAGAATGGAATACAACAGAAGACAGGGTTACAATGTCAACAACATTCACTGACAACAAGAAAAGTAGCCTCAATCACTAAATATAAAGTAGCAATAATAAATAAGCATGCATTATACTTGCATGAACTGGACCAAAAGCTATACCATCTTTAACATCATAGTAAAATCCTCAAAGCTTCATATGATACACTCGAGTCACAATGTCAACTCTATCATAGGAACGCTGCCCAGGTTCAAGCCTAAACGCCTCGGCAATCTTAGGCCGCTTTGGGTTACATGTGTATGTGGTGAACAAATCTGGAGCGCTGTAGACTCGGCATATTGCCTTGGCATCATGATAGTTATGTATCACGTAACGTCTTCAACTAGTGAAGCTGGCAGGTAGGATCTTCTGTATACCAATATCCTTGCATGTCTCGGTGCCTTGAGCAATTGCATAATTTATTCTTTGATATGCCTCACAGCGGAGTTTATCCTGATTGAAGAAATGGAAATTCAAATGGCTTGCCTCCACACGTGAAAAAGAATTCACCACTAACTGATTAGATAGTCTACCACAACATGTATATGGGTTTGGCTCATCTCTACGATAATTGCATTGGTAGCAATGATACTCAAGCATAGAAACCTCCTCGCAAATACCAGGAGGTGCTCCATCAATCTCGTTGTACTTAATACCAGTGTGGAAACCGTTGTCACCATATGGGAAGAACAAAGGGTACTACAGGGCCATAAGGGCTGGATGCATTGGAGAAACATGTTTTAGATCACCGGCATTTGTTTGCGCGACAATATCAAACTTAGAAACATTTATAGTAAGGTCACCCACAATAAGAGTTGCTAACTCTGCACAGGTCGGCAAATTATAACGATCACCATGTGGTTTGTCAAACCCAACAAGCTTTATGCTTGTTGGAGAGTTCGTATTAGATCCTAATAATGAGTTTTATTAGATTAGGACTCTATTTGAGACTATAAATAAAGGGTGTGAGATCCTACGGGACAACACACAATTATTCCCTAAAAGATAAACATGGTATCAGAGCCAAACCCTAATAGCTGAGATCCGCCGCCGCCACCCATCCACAGCTGTCGCCGCCGTCCACCCACAACCGCCGCCGCCATCGCTTGGGCAGCGTCGCATGCTGCACGATCGCTCGCGACCGCGCGCAGCCGCCGCCGCCTCCGCCACCTTGGCCGTCTTCTGGCCGCCTAACGCCGCTTCGGTTGCACGGGTTGTTGCCGCCGCACCACGCCTCATGCAGTATGAGCCTCGCCGTCGCCTCCTCTAGGGGTGGTCACGAGGTTGCCGCCACGCTGGCGCCTTGCTTGCCGCCGCCGCTCATCGCTTTCGGAGAAGAAGCGAAGAGGCGGGTTTGTCATGGGCTCGGAGAAGGAGGAAGAAGCGCCACGCAGAAGAAGAATAAAAAGAGCGTCGGCAGAGGAGAAAAAAAGAGGAAGGTTCTGTTTCTGTTTAATATGTTACAGATCTATATGATTTTGGTAATCGTGAATGCAGTCATCGAGGCTCGGCAGAACGTTGATGCGTGAAGAAGTGCCGTGATCGTGGAAGATACGCGCGGCATATCTTAGCAGTGATTGGCATTACTCTGGTTGTTAGAGGAGATGACCCCTGAGGAAATTGAGGCTGCGAGGAAGGCAGAGGAAGAAGCCGCAATGAGGGCGGTAAAAGAAAAAAAGAAGACAGTTGTTGAGACTACTTCGCCGCTAGTGACTCAAGGTGATATGAGAAGCATGTTACAGGACTTCTTTGCGACAGGTATGATAGGTCCAAGGGTTAGTGCAGGGTCATCTGACTTAAAGCTGGAGCTGATGCCGAGTGATGTAAAATTGGAAGGAAGTAAGAATTACCTGAGTTGGTCTAGAAGAGCTCAGCTAATTCTGAGGATGAATGGGGTGGAGCATTACCTGCGGAAGACTTGTGTTGAGCCTACAGACAAGGCGAATATGGATTGGAGGATGTGGAACACCACCAACTCTGTGGTGGTAGCTTAGTTGCTAGCTTCGATGTCTCCATCCATCGCCCGGATGGTGGAGATGATGCAAAGTGCACCGACGATATGGAAAACGCTAAGCAACATGTACTCCGGGGCAGGAAATGTGATGATGATGGTGGAAGTACAGAGCAAGGTGGAGGCCCTGAAATAGGAAGAGAAGACCGTCCAGGAGTATGCTAGTGAACTGCAGCAACTGTGGGCAGATTTAGATCACTACGACCCACTGCAGTTAACATGTGCTGGTGATATTGAGACTGGCAGGGTATGGCTGCAACGCAGACGGGTTACACACTTTCTAAAAGGACTGAACTCAAAGTTTGAGAGTAGAAGAGCTGCCATGTTTCACTTGACAAACTTGCCTACCATGAAGGAGGCTATTTCGGCTATGGTGCAAGAGGAGATTCGACTACGAGTAATGGGGGACAACAACCCGGTCAGATCAGCATACGCCATACCAGATGATAGGGAGTGCTACAACTGTGGGGTGAGAGGACATCTGAGCCGTGCTTGTCCTTCTCCACAGTATGGAGGTCGAGGTGGAAGTCGTGGTGGTCATGGAGGCCGAGGTGGAGATTATCGAGGCCGATGTGGAGATCGTGGTGGTCATGGGAGTGGAGGTCGAGGAAGAGGCCGAGTTGGTCCCAAGGCTAATGTGGCCGCCCTGACAGAGGAGATCAAGTCTGTCACTCTGGCAGGCGAGCAAGCTATGCAGTGGGAGAAGTGGCAGCAGGGAAAGGCATTGGAGACTTCTCATGATTCCACCTCCTTTGGTAACTTTACAAACTATGCCCACGTGGGCGAAGGTACGCAGGCACATGCACTTGCATCCACATATAAGCACTCTCAGATTGATTGGATCATAGATTCAGGGGCATCCAAGCATGTCACAGGTTCACTGAGTGCTTTTGCATCTTACACCCCATACACTCATTCTGAAACTGTCCAAACAGCTGATGGAACCTCCCAGCTTATTCAGGGTGTAGGATCTGTAGAATGCACACCATCCATTGTTTTATCCTCTGTGTTGCATGTTCCCTCCTTTCCAGTCAACCTTCTTTCAGCCAGTTCTATCATTGACCAATTCAAATGCACTATCACATTTGATGAGGATTCGTGTTTGTTTCAAGAGAAGAGAACTGGGAAAAGGAT
Organism: Phyllostachys edulis; assembly: GCA_036346405.1. NCBI lineage: Eukaryota > Viridiplantae > Streptophyta > Magnoliopsida > Poales > Poaceae > Phyllostachys > Phyllostachys edulis. The sequence goes on along the minus strand of CM070562.1, from coordinate 101,359,061 downwards.
TGGGACTGGAATAAGGCGTAATGGGCTGTGGTACATTGATCAAGTTGATGCGGCACTAGCTGTGGCTATAGGAGGAATCGAGGGAGAAATTTTATTACATCATCGTCGCGTAGGACATCTATCATTTGAGAGTTTAAGTCAGTTATACCCTGATTTGTTTAAAAGGGCGACAGAGTAAACTTGTGTGTGATGCTTATGAGTTTGGAAAGCATACACGGTCTACATATAGTAGCATTGGTCTTGAGTTATGAACCTTTTATATTAATACATTCGGATGTTTGGGGTCCATGCTCGCCATTTCGTGAGTGGTTTTAAGTGGTTTGTCACATTTATTGACTGCTATACTCGTATGACTTGGATTTATATGATGAAACACAAGAGCGAGGTCCTTCGATGTTTTCAGGACTTCCATCGGATGGTTGCTACTCAGTTTGACGCAAAGGTTCGGATTCTTCGATCTAATAATGGAACTGAGTATGTTAATAAGGAGGTTGCAGCGTATCTATCAAAAGAGGGGATACTTCATCAGACTACTTGTCCAGGAACTCCACCTCAGAATGGAGTGGCTGAAAGAAAGAATCGACATTTGTTGGAGGTAGCACGTTCACTCATGTTTCGGATGAATGTGCCAAAGGGATTGTGGAGCGAGGCAAGAATGACGGTGTATCTCATCAATCGCATGTCGCGTCTCGGATACTTGGGATGAGATCTCCGGTGAACTTCTTTTGGGTCACGGAGTTCAAGGTGCCTCCCAAGGTGTTTGGTTGTGTGTGTTTTATGCGGATCACCGACCGGCGGTTGGCAAGCTGGATCCACAAGCATTGAAATGTATCTTTATAGGCTATTCATCAAGTCAGAAGGGCTATAGATGCTGGAACCCAGTTGAACGAAAGTTGTTCGTGAGTATGGATGTGACATTCCGGGAGTTTGAGCCTTACTACACGAGTGGAGATACTCTTGATCAATTTTTGGAGTTCTCTCCTATCATTGAGGGTGACAGTCGAGAGGGGGAGAACAAGGAGAGTGATAGTCAACGAGAAGAAGTCATTGTAGGAATGATTTCGTGCCCAAACCTAACGGAATATACAACGAGAGATGTGATAGCCCTAAAAGAATTGAAGGTTTATCAGCGAAGATGCTTTGGGAAACAGGGGGAGAAGCAGAGAGACAAGCAACAATACCGAGCCATCAACAGACTGGCGCAGAACAACCGAGCGATCCTGACCACGGCTGAGCAATAGGCCTTGCCAAGTGATCCAGTCCCAAATCCCTTCTCGGGTCTCTCTCCATCAAGTTCCTTGCCTCCCCTTGGGGCGAGTGGTAATGTTCACTCTAATCTAGCGTTACCACTTGCACAACGAAGGGAAACTAGAGCTAATGCAGGAAAGCCCCCAGTCCGGTATGGCTTTGAGCATGACATTGCAAATTTCATCTCGTATTCCCATATCTCACCTGCATACAAAGCATTCATTGCATCTCTTCAGACAGTGCATGTTCCAAAGGATTGGCGAGTTGCTAAGGAGGATCCTAAATGGAAGGATGCCATGAAGGAGGAACTTAGTGCACTTCAGAAGAACAAGACATGGGATCTTGTTCCGCTTCCAAAGAGAAAAAGGCGATGGGATGCAAATGGGTATTTACAATTAAGCAAACTCTCAAGGCAAGATAGAGAGATACAAGGCACGGTTGGTTGCAAAAGGTTATAGTCAAACATATGTGATAGACTATGATGAGACCTTTGCACCAGTGGCGAAGATGAGCACGGTAAGAACGTTGATCTCTTGTGCAACTAACTTTGGATGGCCCTACATCGCTTGGATGTGAAGAATGCTTTTCTACATGGTGATTTACAAGAGGAGGTATACATGAAGATTCCTCCGTGCTTTGAGAATAAAGGCGGTGAGAGGAAGGTGTGTAAACTTAAGAAGTCTTTATACGGTTTGAAGCGTCTCCAAGGGCGTGGTTTGATAGATTCAGCGTGCGATTGTAATATGGGCTATTCTCGCAATGAAGATCATAATGTGTTTTACAGCATAGAGGATCACATATCACCATATTGGCGCCTATGTTGATGATATTGTGATTCTTGGAGACGATGCCGAGGAAATCAAGACATTGAAGAAAAAAGCGGGAGAGGCATTTGAGGTGAAAGATCTTGGACCTCTTCGATACTTTCTTGGGATTGAGATTGCCCGTTCTTGAATGGTATAGTTCTCTCCCGGAGAAAGTATGTCCTTGATCTATTTGGCGTAAAACAGTATGCTTGGGTGTCGCCCTATTACTTCACCTATTGATAGGAATCACAAGTTATGTCTTTGAGTCGGAGATCCAGTTGACAAGGAAGCTTATCAAAGGCTTGTTGGGCGTCTCATCTATTTGTGCCATACAAGACCTGATATTTCATATGCAGTGAGTGTGGTTAGTCGATATATGCATGATCCCAGAACAGGACACATGGATGTTGTTTATCGAATCCTACGGTATTTGAAGAGTAGCCCCGGAAAGGCCTTTGGTTGGGAAGAATCAACATCCGAATGTGGAAGGGTATTGTGATGCCGATCGGGCGAGCAGTGTAGATGACAGGAGGTCTACCTCTGGATATTGCATCTTTGTGGGAGGTAACCTTGTGTCATGGAGAAGCAAGAAGCAGGAGGTTGTGGCTCGGTCATCGCAGAGGCAAGAGTCTGAGCAATGGCGTTGAGTGTGAGTGAGATGATATGGATGAAGGGTTATTGTCCGAGCTTCAATATGGAGGAATAATCTCTTGGTGTTACATTGTGACAATAAATCTGCAATCAACATTGCTAACAACCCAGTTCAGCATGATCGTACCAAGCACGTTGAGATTGATAGGTTATTCATCAAGGAAAAACTCGATGGCAGAATATTGAAGTTGGAGTATATCAAGTCTGGTGAACAGTTGGCTGACTGTTTTACTAAAGGGTTAGGTCCTAGTGAGGGTACTACAATATGTAACAAGATGGGTATGATTGATATCTTCGGCCCATCTTGAGGGGGAGTGTTGGAGAGTTCGTATTAGATCCTAATAATGAGTTATATTAGATTAGGACTCTATTTGAGACTATAAATAAAGGGTGTGAGATCCTACGGGACAACACACAATTATTCCCTAAAAGATAAACAATGCCTATCTCAAGAGCACTGGGAGAAAACAACCGATCACGAGCATGCTGAATTGCCTAACCAATGGATTACACTCGTCAGAGCAACAACAATAGAAGGATCTGGTTGCTCCCGTCGCTTCTCACCTTTGTCAAAGATATCAAGCCTATTCCACAATTCATTAGCAGTGTCATATATATAAAGTTGTGCATATTCAGGATGTGAGAGACCATGTGGAGGTCGTCCCGTGTGTGTGATGAGTAATTGACATAGGTTTAGGAAGTCAAGTTTGGTTTTGTGGTCGGACCATGTCGCTTATGCGGTGCATTCGATTCAATGGTTTGGGCTCAATATTTTGTCTCGATGCTATTGTATGGTTCTGAGATGTCGAAGCGGTGCTATTTGATGTGTTTCTTGTGCGTGTGATTGCAGGACATCGGGTGGAGTCGTGGCGAGACACGGTGGACCGGACTAGGTGCAGTGGCACCGAGGTCGAACGGTCGGGATGTGTCAAGACGACGTGGACTCGAGGTGGTTGCGGCGGCGGCGAGACAAGGGCGCTGAAGCTTCCGGAAGGTGCGGAGGGCGAACGGAATTGCGCAAGGTCGCACAAGCGGGAGCGGGCTCCGTTGGACTTAGCGGGCGTAACGGGGAGGAGACCCGTTAGCCAAGGCTATATAAAGGATTGGAGGGGCTGCATGCCTGTTGATGGATTATTGAGGGAGTTAGGGTTTGGTAGTAAAAGAGGCTTTGTGAGGTTGTTTCTCCTTTGCTCTTTAGTTGTTGAGAGTTGGTGGAGATGGACAGGAGTTGTCTCCTTCGTAGCTTTCTCCTTCCTGCATGAGTGAACTAGTTCTTGAGATGGGGAAAGGGAGGATTGAGAGAAAGCCTCTAATCATTCCTCTTGTATCAATCATGTATCTCTCTTCCTTTAGATCAATATGAGATGGTGTTTGTTTATCTTGGCTGCTGGTTCTCTTGCGTGTGAGTTTTGATCTCAGTTTTTGGTTTTCTTCTTCACGCCATCGCATTTCTTGTCGCTTCGATGCATGTATTGCAGTGATGCTTTCTTAGTGCGATTTTGTTGTGTGAGAACCGCCTCGTCCATCGATCGAACTGCTGCCGTGAAAATCCTGCGGGCGGCGCCTGCTTGATTGCTCGTTGATTTGTTTTCTTTGTTTGCTCGCCTCGCTCGCATCGCAAACCGGAGCTTCTGCCGCTTTTTTTGTTTCTCCTGTGTGCGTCGGCGGCTTATTTCTCGGCGCCAATCTTTTTATTTCGGTTTCACAGATGTTTGTGACCAAATCTATCCAACGAGTTGATGATTTTGTTTAGTTTATTTCCTTCCGCAGCTTCATTGTCCGCTCTGCTCCTGCTCTGTTACGATTGGTTTGGTCCGGTTCCTCGCCGAAAAATCGGATTTGGGGCAGCGCCTTTGTGCCTGAAAAATCGGAAGTCTTGGGCGGCGTCCTGTGCCTGCTCGAAAAATTGCGTCGCGCTTTTGAGTCTCGTTCCTGTATGCTCTGGAATGCATCGATGCTCTTCAAGGTCTGTTTTTTATTTCTTTGTTGCTAAATTTTTTTTATCGCCTTGATCGCCAATACCGATAGAAAAAAAAATTCTGAGTGGAGGCGATGCAGACCGTTTCCTTGGTTCGATCCATCTTCTAGCAGCTCACTGTTTTAATTGCTGTTATGCCTTTTGATTGTTGCGGCTGCTAGTTGATAGCATTTTTCTATGCGTGTTGCGCCTTTTGACCGGTTCTGTGAGCAGAGAAGTGACTGCGACGGTTGCTTATTCATTTTGCTGTTTGGTTATTTGAGATTGCCGCTTCATTGGCTTCGTGTATGAGACCAAGGATTAGTGCGCTGCTTTTATTTCTTTTTATGGTCGCCATCGGTCGCGATCGCTAGTGATTAATTTCTCACTGTGCTGATTTGAAGTGCATTAATGTTTCATTGAGCTAGTACAAAATCTGATGGTTTTAATTGCTAGTGAAATCTGCTGTTTGGATATCTACAGTGCGTTTTTCTTTTTGCTGATTTTCAGTTATTTTGCATGCAGATTAAACAATGTATTTTCATTGAATTTTTCTTGGTCGGTCTCGATTTATGCTGAATTTTTCGGTGTCTCATGCGTTCTGTGTTTCAGCAGAATTAACTCTCTGTAAATTACTTTGTTTTGCTTCTTCAAAAAAAAATCAGTACATTTTCTGGGGCGATTTTAAAGAGAGCGACATTCACCCCCCTCTGTCGCCATTTCGGTCCTACAGGATGCTTTCCATGTGGTGGTAACAATGAGCCCACTTGATGATGCACAACACCGTTAACGTGAAAGACATAAGGACCATCACTAGTATTAATGCTCTTATCAACCTCGATGCCAAGCAAAGTAAATCCAAAAGGTGAATTATATTCCCTGATAAGCCACATGAAATGATTAGAACAGGGGCCACCATCAAATCGCATCATGCCCTTCAGTAGGTCAGGCCATGGTCTATATGGAGGCAAAGAAATCTAGCCAGCACGACAGCACAAGTTATACGCAATACGACGCTGCGTGAATGCACTCTGCATGTGTATCCTTTCATGGTACCAAAAGATCGCCGATCATTTACAATAGGCATAATCTGGACCACCATAAAATGAACGATCTGGATACACATCTACACAGAGCACATGGAGAACCATATAAAAAGAATGGCCAACAACTGCCATAGCAACAAAAAAAATCTCACGTAAAATATCTATGAGAAGCATTAACAGATATATCAGGCATGAAAGAAAAGGAAAGCACAGAACAAACCTTTTAGACGTTTGATCTGCTTTGGATGGAACGAGAAGACAATACAGACATTCGGTCCTCATGACGGACCGGCTATTGGAATTTTTTTAAGAAAGACCAGACGGAAGAACTAAAAGACAACACATGAAGGCAATAAGTAAAAACCTCATGGAAAGCAAATGTTGAAGGCAATATGAACATAACAAAAGTAGGACAACAGTAAAAACCTTGCGCAACCCATAGACATCGTCTGTTAGCCAAAAGCCTTCGATGATGATTCTCATGCGCAACATTGCGATGAACAACCGGACAAAAATGGTCCCCTATGCAGCAGAATAAACAAAGCTAGTATGAATAGGAATGAGCAAAGAAAAGAGGCACGCCGACAATGTTGGTAATGCTTAGGAAGCAACCCTAAAGCAAATGAGGAAGACACCTAATTGACTATATGTCTCCCAGGAAACAATGGAGCATGGCCCTGCAACGACGCTAGCACGAAAACAACAAGAGACGGTTATAAAAGGACAAAATGATACATCAATGATCAAGCATAGTGAATCAGTGTGCGAGACATCGAGCAATCGCAGAGTAGCATAGGAAAGGACATGGTAGCAAAGGGCAACAAATGACGTCTTTTTTTTAAGGAAAAAGCCCATATTACACCCTGAACTTTACGCCGAGTCCAAAATACCCTCTAAACTCCAAATCTGTCTGGTTTGCACCCTCAAACTTACAATACCATGTGAACCGAACCCCTCGGGCCGAAAACATGTGGTTTTGGGCCACGCTGGTATCACTAATTAACTTTGGCGCCTACGTGGCATCACTAATTGACTTTGGCCTACTGGTCAGACACAAATGACCAACGGTGAGTCGTCTGACGAAGCGGCGTGGCGCTTCCCGACTGCCCGTGGCGTCGACCCGTCGTCGCCGATGACCTCTTCAAGGTTTTTTCAGCGCCGCCACCGCCCCACCTCATCTGACAAAGAAGCAGCCAACGGAGGCGCCACAAACGCGGCGACGCCCGCTACCGCTGCCGCGCATGCCGCCATGCCGCATTTCACCGTCTCAAAGCGCCCAATGGCGGCGGACTAAAATCCAAGAGAAAGTACGAATTAACCTCGTTAATTCATTTCAAATTACTCGTGAAATGTTTCGATCATGTCATGCCATGCACGAGCTGATTTGCGGTGAAGAAGCGGTGAAGAGGGTGGTGCGGTGGTGCCGTGATGCGCGGTTTGCACCGTGGGCGTGGCGCAAAGCACGGCAGGTTTATCAAGGGTCGCCTACCGCGGGCTATTACAGTGTAGCGGCGACAAGGACCGCAAGGCGCGGAAGATGGTGGAGCCGCCCGACCGACCGACACCTTCGTCCTCATCTACACGGCGACCACGACCACCCTGGCCCCTATCCACCGCAACTCCTCACCGCACTCGCGCAACAAGCGACCACGATCCACCGAACCCGCTGCCGCCGTCGCAGAAAGCTCGGTTGCCGCAGCCCTAAGCGAAGCGGCGGCGGCGGTTGGCCGAGCCCAGCCGGCCAACTTCGCCAGTTATCTCGATGACGACACCACGCCGCCTTCCCCGAGTACGGCCAGAGGAGTTCAAGAGGCCGCAGACCGGTTGGCGGAGGAGGACGGAGATGGCGGCGAGGAGGACATGTCAGAAGTTCTTGAACCCCGACGAGCTCGCAGAATGGACGCGTCGGCGGCGGATCCGATCGGCGATGGGGCGGAATGGCCCCGATCATGAACATCGCCGAGGAGACGTCGTCATCACGCCGGATCACGGATACCGGCGACGCTTATCGCGACGCTGCCGCCGCTTCGGCATGTGGAGTTGACTCCGCGACATTGCATACATAGCATGCTCATTGTCAATTTCGCTTCTTGCAGCAGAGAATCGCCGAGTTGAAACTTGAAAGAGAGAGAAGGATCGATGTAACGTCCGTTTTCGGACGAATAAATAGTGAATACTAATTCCGTTTCGTTCTTCGCCGTAATTCAAGTATCAACTATTTTGAAAACCTCCGTTCTTTTCTGTTCGTGTTTTAAATGTAATGTTTGAAACATTTGAAATTCAAATTTCGTGGTTGGAGATTTTTCCTCCATTTTGAATCCCGGCCGAATTGAGGCTGGACCTCGCCTCCTTCTTGAGCTCAGCCATCGCCTCTCTCGGGCCAAGCCCACCTCCCTCGCCCAAGTCACCAAACCCCACTCGGGCCTTTTCCCCGCCTTTGGCCCACCTCCTGCCTGCCCAAAGTCGCCTGGAGGTCTTCTTCTCCCCAGTCGGCCATACCACCGCTGCTCCCTTTGCTCCTCGACCTTTGTCAAAGAAGCAGTCCCCTTGGGCCATCTTTCTCCTCAGGCCTCCTGGTCAAGCCATGCAAAGAAGAATACCATCCCTCTACTGCCTTTGTCTTTGCTGCTCCTTCGCTTCGCCGCTTCAGACCGCATCACTCACCGCCGCTTCGCCAGCAGGTCCCGTCCTCGCTTTTCCCGCCGCTTTCGCCACGCTTGCCGCTACCTGTGCCGCTAACTCTCGCCGCTCTGCGCCGATCCCGCTGGACCGAGCCGTGGCGCTACCATAAATCTCCTCGCCAGGACTGCTCAGGCCACGTCTGCGTTTTTCCGAGGATGCGCGGGTCGCCGCTCCGTCCCTGCGTCTTGACTCGGAGCTATCCGCGGCGAGCCGCAGCGCTATCGCCCGTCACCATCCGTCCTCGCAGATGGATCGAATCGCAGATCGCGACAAGCACACGACGCCTGCGTCATCCTCTCGCCGCCCATGTCTGCGCACTCGCTTGGTCACCTCAGGCGCCCATGCCGCCGGCAACCGCCTCGCCCTCGCTTTGACCTCCTGCGCCTCCCATTGGCCCTCGCCCTATAAAGCCCTTCTCCCCTGGAGCTCCTCCACGCCGCCTCCTCGCCCCGGTAAGCTCCAGAAAAGAACAACCGAGCTCCCTCCCTTGGCCGCACCGCCTCCTTGCCTCGCCGCCGCTCCGGTGAGCTCCTCACCCGGGGAACCGTGTCACGAGCATCCCCGCGATGCCAGGGTCCCAACCCCTACCTCCCTTCGTCTTCCCCGTCGCCGAATCAAGCCGCTGCCGTGCATCCTCCTCCTCCACCCATGGCCGCCGTCGCCGGGCCAATCCGGCCATCCCCGAGCCGCCTGGGTCATCCCATTGGCATCCCCATGCCACCGCGCAGCTGGTGCACGCGCCGCCCTCTCCTCGGCGTCGCCTGCTGGGCACGCCCAAGACAAGCCCGTGGCTCCACCGCCGCCTCCTTGTCCGTGCCACCACTTCCGCCTCCCCGAGTCGCCGCCACCTCCTGTGGACCCACCGCCTCCGGCGACCCCGCTCCGCCCATTCATTGCCGCCTGCTTTACTACTGCTGCCGCCGCCTAAAGCCGCCTGGCTCCCTCTCTCTCCCCTCCTTTCTCTCAGTCTTTGAATGGGATGAAAGGGGCCAAAGGCCCACCTGTCGGTTGCCTTACCCCCCCTCTCACTCTAGCTGCCAAGTGGGCCCGGCCCCAACCGATCCACCACGCGCCCAGCGCTACCAAGACGCGGACATGGTCCACGGGTCCCTTTGCGCCGAGAGGCCGAGCCAGGCGATCGCCACCAGGCTCCCTCTCTCTCTCCTTTCTTCTATTTCTTGAGTTTTAATAAAAGGAGAAACTTCAAAAATTCATTTCTCCCTCGTCATAACTCCAAAAATTATGAAATAAATTTCTAAAAATTCGTTAATTCAAGATCTTGCTAATGGCATAGGTCTTGTTCAATTTGGAGTTCATTTGTTGTTCTTTATTATTTATTTGCTCTCTTTGCTTGTTTGTGCTCTTTTTAGGTGCGATCGTCCGATTAGGATTCAAGACGCGGAGAACCTCCAAGTTGATCAAGCTCAAGATTGTCAAGATCCTCTTACCTATATCCAAGGCGAGTCAATACTTTGATCATATTGAACCTACATTTTATGCAAATTATGTTTGTTTAAAATAGCAAATTGCATGCTTTAATTTCAGTAATCAAATGTATGTTAAAGCTTAAGGTAGTTAAATACCCATTTGATGATTAATTAGTTAATATGCCATCCCTTGATAATTGAATCCATTATTCCATGTCACCCTAGTAATCTATATGGTAATACTAGTTATAGGTTGTACTTAGCTTACATGCTAGTCTTGTTTAAGTACCGGGTATTAAATACCCCAATCATCATCTCTTCAAATATAAAATTGGTTTTGGGCGGTCATTATGGGAAATGACCGAGGTAAAAGTGATAATTTGGTTTTCCTCTCAAAACCCTAATAACACCGCTTCCCATCCGGGCGGATGGTATGATGGATGATGCGTTGGTGGGCGCTAATGCACCCAAGGATCTCGGTATGTTGGTGGGTACTAATGTAGCCCAAGGAATACTAGTATGTGAAATGAACCTACCAGATAACCCTAAGGACTTAATCTTGTCATGACCTCTCTGTAAAACAAGTACAACCACAAGTCTCAGAATTACAACTCGCTAAATAATTTGTATCCACTGTCTGAAGTTGCACCAGGAGATGACTCATGACGCCATGAGCCTTTGTGGCGAGGGGTGTCGAGTGCGCGACGTAAGTCGTTAGATGGTGCAAGAGGGGTCTAAGTAAGGGTTAACGGATCTACATGGACGAACCCTCACGAGGACTAAACCTTAGCGGGTGTAACTAATATCGTTGGATGCATTGTAAAGGCCTTGTGGTGATCTCCCTTGATTCACATGTCTAAGGAAGCGTGTGTACATATCAAGACGATTACCTCTTGTGGGTAAAGTGTACAATCTCTGCAGAGTATTAAATCTGTTTTAAGCAGTAGTGCCCTACGGTCAAAAGGCGGACACGGAACTTAACTTGAGTTAGTTCTATTTCAAAAACCTTGTGGGTGGTATAAAATGTGGAGGGCTCACCTAGCCTCAGATTGATTTTTCCCGAGCCTTCGAGCTCGGTGGTGGTAGTGATTGGAGGTAGCTCCAATCAAAAGAAGCATACGGTATAAGTTCCGTCGGATGGAACCTCTACTGAAATAATTATTGCACATTACTCTCTTTATAAAAATTGCAATTTGTTAAAAATGCTAAGTCATAGGATTTGTAACTATAGTATATTGAAAAACTTGCTTTAGCAAATAAAAGAACCCGAGCCATCCCTTGTTAAGCCTTGCATATATATATAATTGCATTTGTGTGTTGGCTCATGAGCACGGTAGATGTGCTCATTCTCGCTCTTTCCCCAAACCCTCGTAAGTGAAATCAGGAGGATTACGACTACTACGAGGATCCCAAGTTGGAGGCCTTGGAGATGAATGAAGCGTAGTCTAGTCTTTAGTTGCTCTAGTCTCACCCAGATCTAGTTGACTCCGTTGGTGCTTATGCATCCTATATTATCGAGTCTTTGGGTAATATCGACGACACGGTTTCCCCGATCGCTTGTTCGTGGAGAGATGTGCTCTACCCTTTGCTTCCGTTGTCGCTTCGCTTTGTAATGTAATCTTTGGCCTTGTGCGCGCCCCTTTGTAAAACCCGACCCGACGCGGTCTATGTAAACTCTGTGTGTTAATTAATGAATGGTATGGTTTAACCTACGACCTATATGAATTGATTCAGTAATGTATCTGTGAGTGCTATCTATTGATCCAGGGAATAGCACAGTGTCTTTCACAGAGGATTTGGATTCTCGGAATCCGGGTCCGACAATCGAAAAGCTTGGAGAGGAGAGAGAGAGAGAGAGTGTGTGTGGAAGAGAGCATCTGATCCATGGTACATGTGCTGAGTTGGCCAAATAGGTACATGTGAACGTCACGTCATCCAAAACCAGTGATGTGGCTACCAACATGTCCAAAACCACCAATGAAACTAGCGTAGGGTGTAATTTGATCTGGTATTGGCAGTTCGAGGGTGTAAACTGAACAGTTTTGTAGTTCAGGATGTTTTTTTGGACTCTCGCTAAAGTTCAGAGGTGTAAAATAGACTTATTCCTTTTTTTAAACACAACAATCAAGATGAAAGAGCGAGCAATCATGCCTACATGGACATATAGCACACACTCTAAGGGGTACATACACTAAGCAACCATACCTAAGGACAACATAGGCGCCTGGTGACCAACCGAGGTAGAGCTGAGAAGCACGAAAGCACGAGCAAATCAGCCAGCAAATAGAGGAGATCACAAATAAAAAGCATGGAAAGACAAATAACATGATCAAGGGAGCTCTAGAAAAAACCAAATGACCAAAACATAGAAAGAAGCTAATTCGGCAACATGAGCAGTAACAGACATAGCCACCCTCGGCATCTGAATGCACCGGCAAACCAGAGGAAACATGAGCAGCAACAGCAAACCAAAATGACTAAAATCCCGTCACGCACGAACAAGGCACAACATAACGCGTATCTCCCTTGCAAATGAACATATAAACAAAGAAAATATCCTAGTGGCTACGATGCGACTAACAGGAACAACACCATTTGAACCCACTACTATTAAGTGAAGCTACATTAGCATGCACACACAATAACAATTAAAATTGCCTGAGCGTCATGGGCCCAAGTAACAGATATGAAAACAAACACATGAACAGAGGAAACATTGTGCCGAACTAGACGGAATCAATAGGAAGCACAATATTCGAGCCAACCATGATTGACCGAGCAAGTATATTACCATACACACAATGACATAAGAAAACCATTTAAGGAGTAGAGGGCTAAGAAGCAAGTATAAGCCAAAAAATAAGCAAGCCTTGAATTGAACCTGAAGCAACAAGACGGGGGACAAGAAGCCCCAGACACCGACGCTCCTCTCGCAGGAGCAGAGAAGCAGAAACTTACCCAATTGATCTGTAAACAAAGAAACAAAAAGGAAGTGAGGAAACCAACAATGCAAGGACGAACAAGACAGCACAACTAAATCCAGCAAGAGAGACCAACAAACAACTACACAACTGGATGAAAGGTAGTAACAAAAAACGAAAAGGAAAATCGATTACACAAACACAAAAGCACGGAACGAAACACGTCCATCAGAAAGAAACACAGTCCAACAATAAACAAATTGGAAAACACAGCGCAAATCAGCACAACAAGCAGCATGACCAGGCAAAGGGATGGAACTATGCATACAAGAGGTATATAAAGGGGTAAAAGGACTTAGAGTCCAAGTAGGACACTACTCCACTAATATGGCATATTCCAGATAATTCCATATTAGAAATTCAGATCACATACGGATCCAAATATTAACAATCTTCACCTTGAGACGAATTTCCTCTTGTAGCAAAATAAAGAATCATCAATCACCAAATGATTCCCCAATAAGATAAAAATCACCGTGCGCCAACTAGTCTCTAGGACTAAATCAGTATTAACTAAGCTTGAGCAAAGCTCAAACTTAGTAATGTGAACTCGGCTTTGTCATCATATCAGCAGGATTATCATGAGTACTTATCTTGCACACCTTGACATCACCTTGAGCAATACCACCTCGAATAAAGTGATATCTCACATCAATGTGCTTTGTTCTCTCATGGAACATCTGATCCTTTGTAAGGCATATAGCACTTTGACTATCACAAAATATAGTAGTGCAAGAATTATCTCCACAAAGCTCAGTGTACAAACCTCTCAACCAAATAGCTTTTTTACAAGCTTCAGAAATAGCCATATATTCTGCTTCAGTAGTTGATAAGGCAACAGTAGCTTGCAAACTTGCCTTCCAACTAACAGCACAACCACCAATGGTGAAAACATAACCCGTTAGAGACCTCCTTTTGTCCAAACCACCAGCATAATCAGAGACAACATAACCAACAAGTTCATCTCTAGAATTCCCAAACTGCAAACAAGCATTAGAAGTGCCACGCAAATATCTGAAAATCCACTGAACTGCTTTCTAATGCTCTTTTCCAGGATTAGCCATGTATCTACTGACAACACTTAATGCATGAGATAAATCAGGACGAGAACAAACCATGGCATACATAAGAGAACCAATTGCAATGGAATATGGAACTCTAGACATGTACTCAATATCATAATCTGACTCAGGACATAAGGTCAAGATAATCAAATGCGGCTAATGGAGTACTCACTGGTTTTGCATCATGCATATTAAAACGACGAAGAACTTTCTCAATATAACCTTTTTGACTAAGGTATAACTTGCCAGATTGTCTCTCTCTAATAATCTCCATGCCAAGAATTTTCTTTGCTGCACCTAAGTCTTTCATCTCAAATTCATTACTCAATTGTGCTTTCAGTTTTGCTATTTCTGACTTATCTTTTGCAACAATCAACATATCATCAACATAGAGAAGCAAATAAATAGCTGAACCATTAATAGTCTTTAAATAAACATAGCTATCATAATCAGACCGCTTAAAGTCATGAGAGAGCATAAAGGAGTCAAATCTCTTGTACCATTGCCTAGGAGATTGCTTCAAACCATAAAGAGATTTCTTTAATCTACAAACAAGGTGTTCTTTTCCAGGAGTAACATAACTCTCAGGTTGGTCCATATAAATGTCTTCTTCCAACTCTCCATGTAAGAATACAGTTTTAACATCTAATTGCTCAAGTTCATAATCACGCATAGCAACAATACTAAGTAAAGTGCGAATAGAACTATGCTTCACAACTAGAGAAAAGACATCATTAAAATCAATACCTGGAATCTGACTATAACCTTTAGCAACCAATCTTGCTTTATACCTTGCTGGTTTAGTAGAAGAAATACTTTCCTTTCTTTTGAAAATCCACTTGCAATGAGCAGGCTTCTTCTCCTTTGGCAATTTCACTAATTCCCAAGTGCCATTCTTTTCAAGTGACTCTATTTCATCATGCATGGCAGTTATCCACTTATTACAATCAGTCCACGCAGTAGGTCAGGTTATTACGTAGTAGTCCCCCGTCCTACCCCCCATGTTTTTTACTATCCCCTAAAGACATGTATACTTATATGGTCCGGATGCTTGTGTCGCAGTGTACCGTAGTAGTAGCGAGGATGACTAAAGCAATTAGCCGAACCATCATGCCATGTGACTACATGTAATGTACTTCTCGTTCCGTGTCTCCGCTAAGCCATCAAAGCAAGCCTATATTGCAAGTATGCCTCTTCTAGTGGAATCCCAGAAAGAACCATTCTCACCGTCATCGAATCATCCATGTTTTATGGTATTTTTATAACCACAACGAGCGTTCTCAGCATCTTCATAACTTCATCGAGGAGAGACTCCCTCACGCATCGTAATATCACTTACCTTTCTACTTACCACTCATTACTATCTCAATCGTCCTCACAAAATTCTACAGAAATTTAGTGCACTACAACAATATACGACGATCAAAAAATGTTATTGTGAGTCTGACAAATTTCGTACCCTTCATATTTTACGAAAATAACAAACAAACCAACCAACGTTGTCACCACACTTTTATCTTTTTAAAAAATAACATCATATAATACGATTTGCTAAATACAATACCTAAAAAATGTAATATATATTTTAACACAATTGTTCCAATTAGATTTGCATAATTCTAGGTTTATGAGCTAAAATCGCCCATTGGTTGGGTGACTTGAACTAAGTCGACCAATCACTGCACGACTTCCTAAACTCGCTCTACAAATAGGCGATTTCAACACATGTCGCACATCCGTTTGGAGACTAGGTCCACTCACGCTTTAGTCGCCGTTCCATTGGGCGACTTGAATATGTGTCGCACTGCGGTTGGGCGACTTGCAAGACTCGCCCAACTGTACGGCGATACGGGATTATTTCTGTAAAAAAAAAATTAAGCGGTATTATTTATATATTTTCGAATAAAAAATAGATTATTTAAAAAAAATCGTGCAAACATAACTGAAGTGCCGAGCCACCCACGACGACCACCAAACGGGACACCTGGCAATAGGCGATTCGAGGACTTTACATACAGAATCGCCCTGAGGCCACCATTCCTAGTGGGTTTAGGTCAGGAAGAGATGTATTTATGTATGTATGTATGTATAGATTATGTAGCTATTAATAATATCAGAGAATTGATTATATGCCATTGCTAAGACCCGTGTTTTAGGATTGGGCCACTCATAAGTTTTTTCTCGATGATTTTCCACTCCTAAATAGCTAGGTTTTGCCACTCCACCCGTATTCTTTCTTCTTTTTTTTTTGCCTTTTTTCTCTCCCAAAATTGCACGTGAAAAGACCATTATACCCTCATATTTCTCCTCTCTTATCTCCGCCTCCCCAAGGAACCAAACCAAACCAAACCAATCGTTGCCATGGACGTGGTCGAGAGGCGGAGGAGCAGCGCGTCCTCGCCAGAGTTTGATTTCTAGGCTTCTATCCCGTCAACGCCAACCCTATGTCGTCACCATCCTGCGTTGAAGAGGTCAGGGGTGGCTTCGTGCTCCTGTAGATGGCACCCAATATGTGGTGTGTCGAGCTCGCCATTGGCAGCAACAAGGTGCCAGGGTTCACGTCTCCACACAGACTCCAACGGAAGCCTCGTCTGGTACCACTGGCTCGGCGCCCACCCAACGTCTGCGAGCTGCCGCAGCAAGATGAATGCGCCAAGACCGGTTTGTGCACCCTGCACAACAGCACAAGGCTCTGCCTTGGTAGTGTCAGGGAGGTGAATTAGCTGTTGTGTTAGCTAGAACTAGAACATTGTGGAGTTTTTTTTTCTTAAATAGCGAGTTTCTAAGTGAAATAGCAAAAATAGTCTTCCGGTAAACAAAAGAGCAAAAATAGCACCCCTTGCGAAAAAGACATGGCAAGTCGACAAACGCGCACAATGTTTTTCATTGTTGCTATAGTAAACATCATTATCAATCACCGTTCGACACAGCGCAGTGGAGGTGCGGCAGCCCCCTACCACACGGGGAGGAGCAGAATGTTTTCGCACGATAGAGATACTATTTTTGATATTTCGTTCTTCGAAGGAATTATTTTTGTTATTCCGTTCCAAAAAGAAGCCAGATGAGCCAAAAACTCGAAGATTTGAGGTGAATTAGCTGCTGGGCATTCAAATTTGATAATCGAGCTTTCGTTGGGATGTGGGTTGCTCGAGAAGAAAGATGAGAGCAGTGGGAATGGTAGATTGAGCAGCTAAGGAAAATTTTGGACGAGGTAACTCTAGAAAGGAGCGAAACACTAACGTCAGTGATGAGATAATAGACGGCAATGGTAGAACGAGTAACAGAGAAATTTTTGTTGGTATTCCAAACAACGTTTGGAGTTGCAGCTAGCTGACGGGAAGAAGAGGAAGAGGGGAGGAAAGAAGAGGGGCATTCCGGCCTTTTCACATGGGATTTTGGGGCAAGAAAACAGAAAAATAACAAGAATACATGGAGTGGTAAATCTCAGCTATTTCTATGTTAGAAGTGGCAAATCATAAGCACAACGAAAAAGATGGCAAGTCCTAAAATGCAAGTCTTAGCAGTGGCAAATCATCAATTTTCCCATAATAACATCACACAACATCACACAGAGAAACTTTTCTTTTTCTTTTTTTGCGAGACTTAAGATTCAGATAGCAAAATCACATTAAAGGTTATGGCAGAAGATGCTGAAGGCAAATGGCAGTAACAGGAGTTACAATTTCATTTCAGTACCATTTCCCAGCACATCCATACTACCTAGTCAATAGTACATGCTTTGCTTATGGGAGTAAACTCCAGCCAGTGAAGTGTAAGATGCTTTAGCAACCAGTGGTGAAATGAAAGCGAACTTTCAACCATGAACATTGCAAAGATGGTGGGACATGAATTCTGTCTCTACAGCCCAAACACACATAAAAGAACTCGATCTGTTCTGTGCTGTTCACTTACTACGCTGAACCACCCCACTCTCCATCAAATGTTCCACGAATTCGTCTATTAGATAGGGCCAAGCACCTTCTTCATCGTAGTTGCTTAACTGAGGGTCAATTGTCTGCAGCAACAGAATAGAACAGTCAGACTAGCACAATTGTCAGGTCAGAGTCAGACAAGCGAAAGAATAAACAGATTCCAGCCCCAGAAGGAAATAACATATAGCAAGGATCCTTGGCATCATCAAACAGCATTATTGAGCTGATACAAGCCGGCCGATATTACGAACAAAAAATGGGTAATGATTACAAGCTGCTATTTAACTGGTCTTCGCATAGAAATACAAAATATCTATTCAAAATCGAAATAAACATTATGGTTGGATAACCAACATCTAAAACAAACGTGAATTTTGGAGGGAATGGGGAGGGTGTTACCTTCACAAATTCCAATAGTTGAGCCCATGTGTCCCTTGAGATTGCTTTATTATGCCTTATCTGAAAATAAAGGTTGAAACAACAAAGCAACACCACACCGTCTTGTTAACTCGTCAAAAACAGCAATATGCTCTGATCGAACAGATGGTACTCAAGTGCCACCTGTAGAAAATGGCACCAGTAATCGATAAGGGGCCAGTGCCTTTCAGCAAATAGCAACTGCCACATGCCAATAGCGGTCTCCAATGAAAGAGATTTTTGACCCTGTAAAATCAAGGACAGTAATCAGTATGTTAACATGGTATTTGCAAAAAACAATACACACGAAAAAAATAACTGATAAATGTGAATACACTTGTAAGAAATAGTGTACCTTTTCCCTTGCCCAGGTGAATGCGAAGTTGTATATTTCACGGAACTTCTCTGGATGAGGACAAAAGTGAACAGTTAAGTCACAGACAGATGAAACCATTTCATAACGCACACCTATTCCAGTTTGCCCTAACAAATTTGGTGGCTTGGTGCAGATATGCTATGCTGGCAGTATCCTAGTTCAAGTTAAAGCAGCATTATATCTGAAAAAAGAAAGCTTACGATCATCTTTTAGCTCAGCTCGTAATGATGGTAACTTTTCACGGAGCTTCTCTACTGAATCCACCCTACAAATAACAAATAGATCTTTGAGAACTATTTGATTATAAACAATTTAGGATCACGAGACATGGTGTAAAGGAAGAAGGGAATTGCACAGAGCAATCTCACCCAATTAACTGCAGTCCACCAATGAACTCCTGGCGAGTAAATTCACACATTATGGAAGCTTTCATGTGCCATGATATGACAAGCTGTTAACAGCAAAGTGAAAATAAAAATTATGATACGAAGATGGTAGTAGCAATTTAAATAACAGAAAAGTGCACCGTATGTTATGATTAACTTAGATCATAGGCGGCGGCGTTTTTTTTTTTTTAAGGGGGCTAGAGATGAGATGGACTTTATTATTCTTTCTTACTTAATGCCAACAATCACAATAGGCCTCCTTATAAAGAGGGTTCTAACAATTATGGATAAAATCAATCCAAATGATTTACTTCCTAACTAATAGATGATATTCCCAACTAACAGATAACCTTCTCAATTAACTAATCCCTATAAGTAAACAAATCAACTATTTAGGGAAATAGATATTCTTATTGAGAAAGGTAATCCCTTCCTAATCCTAATGCTATAGTACTTGGGCACTGCTTGCGCGCGGTATTGCTACAATACACGCGCGCTGCAGTGGCTCGCCTGGGTATTGGACCATAACATTACACCCCTAACGGCGAGACAGCTCGACAAGCTGTCAGGTGGCAGCCACGGACTAAGACCTTCGCGTCCCCAAGTCGACGAAAGGGTACGATGACGACGTCGCGTTGCATGGACAAGGAACAACGAAGCACCAATGGACAACCCCTTCATGTGGCTTGATGTCGCAGGAGTTGTCAGGGGTATGGGCACCCAACGCGAGGTAACAGTTACGCCCTTACTGCTATGGAGCGTGACGATGGCAGGGAGGACGCGATGGTGACGCTAGCCTCTCAGCTACTGCGCTCCGCATTGCCTATGGCACAGCATTGGCCGACCGCGTGGAAAAGATCGCGATTGCCTCGGCAGACGACGTGGCAAGCGACACACATGCTCCACTAACACTACAGCTAGTTGTGACCGCCGTGGCAGTACCACAGCAAGCTCCGACAAAATTGTGATTGTGATTGCCATGGCAGGTGTTAGAAAAATAGAGACAAAAGGAGACACGAATTTTTACTTAGAAAACCCTTGCAATAAAGAATCATCAATTACCAAATAATTCCACAATAAGATAAAAAATCAACGTGCGCCAACTAGTCTTTAGAACTAAACTGTAACACCAACTAAGTTTGAGCAAAGCTCAAACTTAGTAACAGGAACTAGCTTTGTCATCGTATCAACTGAATTATCATGAGTACTTATCTTGCACACTTTGACATCACCTTGAGCAATAACACCTCGAATAAAGTGACATCTCACATCAATGTACTTTGTTCTCTCATGGAACATCTAATCCTTTGTAAGGCATATAGCACTCTGACTATCACAAAATATAGTAGTGTAAGAATTATCTCCACAAAGTCAGTGTACAAACCTCTCAACCAAATAGCTTATTTGCATGCTTTAGAAATAGCCATATATTCTACTTCAGTGGTTGATAAGGCAACAGTAGCTTGCAAACTTGCCTTCTAACTAACAGCACAGCCACCAATGGTGAAAACATAACCTGTGAGAGACCCCCTCTTGTCCAAATTACCAGCATAATCAGAGTCAACATAACCAACAAGTTTATCTCTAGAATTCTCGATATGCAAACGAGCATTAGAACTACCACGCAAATATCTGAAAATCCACTAAACTGCTTTCCAATGCTCTTTTCCAGGATTAGTCATGTATCTACTAACAACACTCAATGCATAAGATAAATCAGGACGAGAACAAACTATGGCATACATAAGAGAACCAACTGCACTGGAATATAGAACTTTAGACATGTACTCAATATCATAATCTGACTCAGGACATAAGACTGAGGATAATCTGAAATGCGAAGCTAATGGAGTACTCACTGGTTTTGCGTCATGCATATTAAAACAATGAATGACCTTCTCAATATAACCTTGTTGACTAAGGTATAACTTGCCAGATTGTCTCTCTCTAATAATCTCTATGTCAAGAATTTTCTTTGTTGCACCTAGGTCCTTCATCTCAAATTCATTACTCAATTGTGCTTTCAGTTTTGCTATTTTTGACTTAACTTTTGCAGCAATCAACATATCATTAACATAGAGAAGCAAATAAACAGCTGAACCATTAACAGTCTTTAAATAAACACAGTTATCATAATCAGACCGCTTAAAATTATGAGAGTATAAAGGAGTCAAATCTCTTGTACCATTTCCTAGAAGATTGCTTCAAACCATAAAGAGATTTCTTTAATTTACAAACAAGGTGTTCTTTTCCAGAAATAACAAAACCCTTAGGTTAGTCCATATAAATGTCTTTTTTCAATTCTCCATGCAAGAATGCAGTTTTAACATCTAATTGCTCAAGTTCATAATCATGCATAGCAATACTGAGTAAAGTGCAAATAGAACTATGCTTTACAACTGAGGAAAAGACATCATTAAAATCAATACATAGAATCTGACTATAACCTTTAGCAACCAACCAACCTTGTTTTATACCTTGTTGGTTCAGTAGGAGAAATACCTTCCTTTCTTTTGAAAATCCACTTGCAATGAACAGGCTTCTTCTCTTTTGGCAATTTCACTAATTCCCAAGTGCCATTCTTTTCAAGTGACTCCATTTCATCATGCATAGCGGTTATCCACTTATTACAAGCAGTGGAGCTAATAGCCTCAGAGTATGATGAATGTTCTGTATTACCTTCAATTTCTTCTGCCACACTCAAAGCATAAGCAACAATATTTTCAATCAACCTCTTGGGTGGATTAATCTCCTAGGCCTGTCAACTGCAATGAACCGTTGTGGTGGCTGCTCAACAATAGGAGGATCCTCAACAATTGGTGCATCATGAACAACAATATTTTCCTTATATGATATGTTATCTGAACCAACAAAGTGATCCACCTTAACACTTGAACTCTGCTCACTCTCAATAGGAACATTAGTGGGCAGTTTATCATGAAGCATAACAGATTCATTAAAGACAACGTTTCTGCTAATCACAACCTTATTTGTTTCAGAATTCCACAACTTATATCCTTTGACACCAGATTTATAACCAAGAAAGACACACTTAACAGCTCTAGGCTCTAATTTTCCATTATCAATATAAGCATAAGAAGTACAACAAAAAACTATCAATTCTGAATAATTTGCTGGGAACTAGACCATACCTCAATTGGAGGCTTCTTTTCAATTGCAATAAAGGGTGACCGATTAATAAGGTAGCAAGCAGTGGAAGCAGCTTCAGCCCAAAAACGCTTATGCAAACCTGCATTTGATAACATGCAACGGGCCTTGGAAATGATGGTCATGTTCATACGCTCAGCTACACCGTTTTGTTGAGTATGGGAAACGGTGTAGTGCCTAACAATGCCTTCAGTCTTGCAATACGATTCAAATCCATTAGAACAGAATTACATCCCATTATCAGTGCGAAATTTCTTTACCTTCTTTTCAGTTTGCCTTTCAACCATAATCTTCCACTATTTAAATGTTGAAAATGCTTCTGATTTATGCTTCAAGAAATAAGGCCACACTCTTCTAGAGTAATCATCAATAATTGTTAACATATAACGAGCACCTCCTAGTGATGTCTTGTGAGATGGCCCCCATAAATCAGAATGCACATAATCCAAAATACATTCTGTAGTATGAATAGAAGTATTGAACTTCACCCTCTTGTGTTTGCCAAACACACAATGCTCACAAAATTTCAGCTTGCTGATGCTATGTCCATCAAGAAGTCCTCTCTTGCTCAATTCTGCCAAACCAATTTCACTTATATGCCCAAGACACATATGCCAAAGATTAGTAGCATCGGAATCGGATAATAAACTTGAAATTACAGAAACATTACATAATATTGTAGTACTTCGCAGATGGTACAGATTGGCAGATTAATATCAGCTTTCATCACAACAAAAGAGCCTTTTGATACTTTCAAAACTCCACCTTCACCAAAGTACTTGTACCCTTTACCATCAAGAGTACTCAAAGAGATAAGGCTCCTTTTCAAATCTGGAATGTGCCTCACATCTAGGGATGGCAATTGTGCCCAATTACAGCGTGCGTTCGCTGTAATACCCCTAATAGAGCCTGTATAGGGGCCTTTCTTTGCCCATGGGTATGGAAATGGGGCAATTCTCGCCCGTCGAAAACGGCACTGCATGGGTAAGCTCCACCTGCATACCGCCTACCACATTGCCAACCCACACCGACAAAGGGCCCAAAAACCCTAGCTCACAATGCCTTATACCCATTCAACACAAAGTCACACCTCTCATTGTCATGATCGTCTCTCTCCTCCCCGACTCCGCTCCCACTCGGCTCCTCAACTGCTCCGCCGTCGCCTCCTCCCAAGCGCCTCCGGTCGCCTCTCAAGGCCTTGCCGCCGTGTCCTCCCGGCCCGCCTCCTCCGTCGTCGCCTCCTCCCTCCTCCTCCATTCCCTCCTGCCCGTCGCCCTTGCGCCTCCTCCTGCCGCCCATCCTCCTCCCCTCGCCGCCTCCCAGTGCTGCCTCGCCTCTCTCAGTCGCCGCCCTCTCGTTGCCCATCCTCCTGCCGCCGCCATCGCGTCCTCCTCGGCACCGCCTCCTCCTGCCGCTCTTTCTCTCGATCCACCGCCGCCCTTGCCGCCGCTTTTCTCCCTGCCGCCATCAAGGCTTCTCCTCCTCCGTCGCCATCGCGTCCTTCCTCTGTGTCGCCGCCTCCTCGCCGCCTCCTCCTCCAGTTAGAAGTGAAGCTCAAGAACTCTCTTTACTCCATATAGATACGATGCAACAATGTATTAATCATGACCTACTTGTTTGTGGCAGTGGTGTAAGACCATTTGGTGTGTCATTGTTGATTGCTGGGTATGATGACAACGGCCCGCAGTTGTATCAGGTATGCGCAAAGAGCTGCATGATAGAGATCTTGTTATTTTCCTTGCCATTGTTTCAGACTCAATTAACATGGTGATCCGTATCTCAATAACGACGTGCCGAATGTGTTTCATTGTTGGCACCAATTATCTAGTTGTAATAGATACAACTATTCTTTGTATGAAGCTTTTGGACTAATATTTCACTTTTCATACCATATTATGGTGTAGTTAATAAAATTCTGGATGGCTCATTGTTTTATTATTTCTTAGGTTGACCCTCAGATCATACTTCTCCGAAAGCATCACTATGGGGAAAAACAAGTCCAATGCAAAGACGTTTCTTGAGAAGAGGTACATAGAGGATTCATCTAGCTTACCACTAATATTGTACTAGATAATCGTTATGATTTACTAGTGGTAATATTTTTCTTCCATCGATCCTAAATAAATTGCATATGTATTTTTTTCAGATATCTCCTATCATTAATATAAGCAAGACCTATGTTGTAAAGGTTCATCTTTTTTTCCAATGATATATGGTTTCACCCATGTAGCCTTTATTTATGGTTTCATTGCGATACACGAAGACATGGAGCTTGATGATGCCATCCATCTTGCAATTTTGACTCTGAAAGAAGTGTATCACATCCCGCTTGTTGCTTTACTACTTGCAAAACATCCTTCATCGAAGTTCTTGACTTATTCTAGACTTGCAGATATGAAGGACAAATCTCTTCCAACAATATTGAAATTGGAGTTATTGATTACGACCGTGAATTCTCATGATCATGTAGATGTTAATAAGTCCGAGATCTTTGCCACCGTTATTAGATTATGTCCAATATGTATGTGCTTGTACTCAAATGTTATCTTCGCGATCGTCATACTAAAGCCGTTTGATGAGCGTAAAAATTCCTTCTTTGCATTCAAGTGGTTTATCGACAAAGCTGTTTAAGAGATCGCTTGCATAGTCTGCTCGCCAGTGGGCGATGGGTACCCATGGGCGTAGTGCATCGTTCACGGGTAACGGCATGCCATGGGCGACGGTACCATGGCGACGCAGGCATGGGCGAGGTTCTTCGCCGTCGTCCTTCACGGCATGCCCGTGGGGAAAATTGGGTTCGCGGGCATGGGTATGGGCGAGCACTACCGTGCACTACCGGCGCGATTGCCATCCCTACTCACATCTGTCAAAGTTCTGACAATGCCATTAAACATCTTGATCTGAACTGAACCAATTCCTGCAACTTTACAAGATGAATTATCACTCATCAACACAGTACCACCTTCAACAGGTTCATAGGTGGCAAACTAATCTCTATTAGGACACATATGAAAGGTACAGGCAGAATCAAGAATCCATTCATCATTGGTTTTAGCACATCCAGTAAAGGCAACAAGAACTTCTCCATCAGAACTTTCATCAACAGCAAGGGAGGTTTTACCTTCATTATCTAGTTTACCTTTTGGCTTATAATTGTCAGTTCTCTTTTCTCTGCAGCTTCCAGCATTCAGAGATGTCGTGCCCACTTTTCTTGCAATATTTGCACTACTTGTACTTGCCTCTCGATTTCGACCGGTTCATTTAGCCATTCGAACTTTTGTCTCGAGATCCATTGTTTGAGTTCTCCTTTTGCCTGCCACGAACAAACAAACCTTCTCCTTGCGAACTTTAATTTTCAGAAGATACCATCTGTTTCATCTTCTCCTTAGCATGCAAAGCTTCATAAACTTCATTAAGAATGAGAATATTTCTACTATATAATATGGTATCTCTGAAATTTAAAAAAGAACTAGGCAGGAAGCACAAAAGAATAAGACTCAAATCCTCATCATCATATTTTACCTCCATCGACTCTAGGTTGGCAACGATGTCCTTAAACACCGAAAGATGATCAAGCACGGATCCTCCTTGCAATTTGTGATAGTACAACTTTTGCTTGAGATGCATCTTGCTGGTAAGATATTTTGTCATGCAAATTTGTTTCAGCTTCAGCCATAATGCAAAAGCTGTCTTCTCCTTCAAAACCTCCTGTAAAATATTATTTGATAGATGAAGGTGAATCTAAAATAAAGCCTTACGGTCTTTACGCTTCTTATTTGCGGTCAATGTGATAGGTTGTTTCTCAAATCCTTTTAACGCATCATCCAAATCCATCTGTGCCAGCACAGTCCTCATCTTGATTTGCCATAACGAAAATCTTATCTCGACCCAGAAGTGGAAGATCATACTTCAAAGTCGTCATGTGAAATAAATCCTGAAATTGATGATACTGATCTATGTAAACCTAGCAAAAATCACGACCTCTTTAGTAAACCTTCTGTGTACGCGAATCAAAGATCTTCGAAACTCCTGGACTCCTGGTACACTTCTCGTGTGCACGAAACAAAATCGGCCGGAATTTGTTGACTCACTTGAATCAACGGAGCCTGTGCTTGCTCAGCGAGATGGCCGGCCGGTGAACAGTGACAGAAAGTTGATACTTGATGTTGACGCTTGATGGCACATTCCAGTAGCAAAGAACAATTGATATTTGGTGATTGATTAAAATAAGATTTCTTGGACACCTGTGCTCTGGAGTGCGTTGTTTTGGTCTGCTGTGGTTGGCAACGCTTGCAGTAGCTGCTTCCGCGCGCTGTCGCTTGAAGGCAACACATGGACCGAGGCGCCGAACGCACGACGCTGGCCTCGCTGCTTCTTTCCGCGCAAGACAGAAGGCGAAGGCTGGCCAAGATCAGAGGCGCCGCTGGACCAAGGTCAAAGTGACGCTTGCGGTTGACGCGCCGAGGAAGATGCTCATGGGAGATGAAGACTCGCCGCTACGTGTGACGACGGTCGGAATAGATCTGATTTTTTGTTCTTCGTATCTCTCAAAACCCTAAAAACTCCAATGCTCTGATACCACTTGTTAGAAAAATAGAGACAAAAGGAGACACAATTTTTTACGTGGAAAACCCTTGCGGGAAAAAACCATAGGCGCCGACCGGTGATGATCACTATATGAGTGATTACAAAATGCAGGGGATTACAATGAGGCGTCCATCTTCCCGTGCAGCTTACAAGAGGTATATAAAGGGGTAAAAGGACTTAAGAGTCTAAGTAGGAAACTAATCCGCTAATATGACATATTCCACAGACTTCCATATTAGAAAATTCGGATCACATACGGATCACAAATATCAACAGTAGGTGTTGGCAGCAACGTGGTATGCCGTGGTGCTACCGTGGTAGGAATCGCCAGGACCTCAGCTATCGCGGCGAGCTTTGGCAGCGTCGTGGTAGGCGTTGACAGGACCACGACAAGCTTCGGTACCACGCCTGCAACTACCGTGCGGTGCGACGCGACAGTGGGGACTGCGCCAAGCAAGTCATCGTCAGTGCGATGGCGATCGCCGCAGGGTTTGTCTTAAGCGGCCGTCGCTGGTGTAACGGTCCCTAGTTCTCTAGCTTTGGCCTTCTCGTTAATGATGATCAGTTGCGCCAATATCTGCTTGAGCATGGCGTTAATCTCCTTGGGACCGGAACCATCTCTGCCTGCCATAGTGGTCGCAGCGATAGGTTCTGATACCACGTTGCTATGATCTAGCTTAGATCATAATGGGGTAAACACTACCGAGAGGATGGCCAGGCAGCGTCGACGTGGATGGGGAGAGGGGTAGACTAAGACTAGAAATGAATTTTCTATTTCTTTCTTGCTTAATGCCAATGATTACAACAGGCCTCCTTATATAGAGGGCTCTAACAATTATGGATAAGATCAATCTAAATGATGATCTTCCTAATTAATAGATGACATTCCTAACTAATAGATAACCTTCCCAATTAGCTATTCCCTATACAAGAAAACTAATTGACTATTTAGGGAAATAGATATTTTTATTGAGGAAGGTAATCCCTTCCTAATCCCAATGCTACAGTACCCAGGCACTGTTTTCGCACGGTATCGTTACAGCACACGTGTGCTACAGGACCTCGTCCGGATATTGGACCATAACACGTAGTACATAGAAAAGTGACATCCCTATATCAAACTTATTATAAAACTTCAGGCAAATTCCATCTTGTCAGTGTTTGGACGGCAATTGAGAAAAAAGTAGATACGAGATAAGATCAGCATGTACCATAACAATATCCTGAGGATCCACCTGAGAAAAATATAATTTGCATATCAGAAATCATAAGATTCTCTGCTGTGAATGAAAATAGCCAATCAAAATAAACAACGTGAAGGTTTTCTTCTGAGTGAAAAAACAGCAGTGATAGCATCTATCTGGAACCAAACAAATAACAAAGAAGAGAAACAACAACTTAACGCTCTTTGCCAGTCTACACAGTAAAAAAGCCATATTCCTAGACAATTCATTGCAGACATTCTGTGCCCATTATTTACCACAGATTATCATAAAATGAAAAGCCAATGAAGACAGAATAAATATAAAATAAATAGTTCCTCTCCTCGATAGAAAAATGGCTGATGGATATACATAGTTGATTCCTAGCACTATGGAGAAAATATTGCATTTAATTAAGGGTGTCCACAATTTTCTCAATATATGATAACTATGTATGCATTACATCTTTCTGTAGATTGAAACCATCAGCTGAGTACTATCTAATCAAGATTAGAAGATAGCATCCACCACTGCTTACCTGCAAATCATTGCAAAGCTGTGATATGCCCTCCACCATTATTATATCAGCATCCGGTTCTGAAAAGGTCATAAATCCCATGATGGTAAGGGTCAAAACCTTTGCAGAGATTAAGTTGCTAGGTGTAACAATCTAACAGATATCATATACTATCACCTTTATATCTGTTGAACAGCTCTTCCAGACGTCGAGAATTAGCAACTGCAACTTGTGGTTGGCTGTAGAAAACATCAAAAGCTCCTTCCAAGTGCCAATCACTAGCTTTTAGAGCCTGAAGGGCAACCTTCTCACTGTGAGAAAAGTGTAATGCTTATAAAAATTAACAGAAATGAAGGTATAAACAAAACAAACAAGCCGTAAAAATAAGTAAAGTCCATATGTGGTCTTTTCATAATGCATTACTCATACTGTTTCTAAACATTGGAGGCACCATCTTTGGAACCACGCTTCATGAAACCAATATAATAAGCAATACAAATGCTACAACTCCAAATAATCCTAGTGAATTTGGTCATGCATTTGCAATTCAAACCTGTCTCTGGATACACAAATGCCACTTAACGGTTGGGTATACTAATGTCAATGTAAGCCCTACATCAGACCAAATTGCATCAAGCATGCTGATTGATCATGGAATCTACAACAGCAGAATATCAGGACCGATACAGGAATAAAAACAGTGTTAACGAATTCATTATACTCCTCAATGGTTCAGTTGGTCAGCTCCTGTCCATAATGTACAATAGGAGCAATTTTCCAGGATAACCTGCTAGACGACAGATCACCCTTATGGCCAACAAACTTGATGAGTTGAGAATTTTCGGTAAAAGATGGAATTCATTCGAAATTAAACAGGGAAGATCATGACACCAACTCATTGGAAAATTGCATTGTGATTCAAAATTAAAAGAAGCCAAGCTCAGGGGTTTCCACTAGCTTGCACAACAAAATAAATAGTCTAACCGCAAAGAAGACCACTAAAGTCCATGATGTTTTATTGCAAAGATCACGTTCTAATGGAACAATAAATAAGTTCTCTGAATAACCTGCAACGTAACATATCACCACCACTCACCACCTAGAAAGCTCGATATAATAACTAAATTGCCACCCAAATCACCATTCACCACTAAATTCCAAGCTCAAAAAATGCTTAACAAAATTGTACCTTGCGCCGGTTATGGCCATGAACTGCTGCACCTTGTCGCGGGTTCCTCTCCCCAGCTTATGCTGCACGCACAAAACAAGATTAAAAATTACGCGCAAGAATCACATATCTGATGAAACCACGCGCACAGCCTTCGCACAGAAAATTGACAACAGATGCACGAATCAAACGGGAAAAGACATTAACAGTGCCATTTCAAGCACAAACCAATCGGAGGCCAAAAAAAAATCTAAAAAAAATTGCGGCGAGTCGGACTAGTAGGAAGAGGATGGGAGGAGGGACTGACCATCTTGGATCGGATCGGGCGAAGGAGGCCGAGGGCGAGGTGGCGCGAGGTCTAGGGTTTCCAGAATCTTCCGCGCTCTTGTGCCTCACCTCGCCTCTCCTCTGGCCCCTGGCCTTCGCCTTTTGGTTTTTCTGTTTCGCTATTTTCCTCTCTCGCTGCACACGCAGATGACGGCCTGACGCGCAATGACCAAAACGCTACGCGACATCTGATTATTTGTCACTATCTAAGATATGTAATTCAAAATTTGTCACAGGTCTTGTGTCCGTACGTTACAATAAAAACTCATACTAAACCAAAATTTTAGTATTTAGTGTATACTAACAGTGTTCGAAGCATACTATTCACTCGAACATACAATCATTGAATTTTCAACAAAACCATATGTTGAAACATATGCTGGAGTCATTGCTTGAGCATCTACATAAAATGAAAAGAGGACTGAATTATTCCAACTTCTGATAGATAATGTCATTACAAATTATTAATCAAAGTTACTTGAGTGACTGCTAAGAACATCCCTCACAGTATGGAGAAAAGTATCACGGTCATCAATAGACCATTTTGCTAAGAATAACACAACTGTGATTTAAGTAATGAACTTAAACACAAATCCAACTGCTAATAGAACATGACTTACACTAAGATAAAGCAAGGGATATTTTCTGGGAACTAAAGAATGAATCACCACAAAAGCATCAATGCAAAAATTACAATTAGGTGGAGTAAGGTAAATTTTGTCAAGGATGAGTTGTTGTAATTCTGTCTGTACTAGTACCAAAAAAAAACTTCTTTCCTCGTTCCAAACAGATTATTTGGACGAATTCCCGAGCTAGTCAAGGCTGTCCAAAAAGGGTGCAATCGCACGTGGCAAATGATAAATGAAAACCACAGGATGTCAGTATCAGTTTAAAATTCTAGGGAACCCAGACAAAGGGTTTTGGCACATCTCTCATGTTTAAGCCAAAAATTAGACGCTTCATGAAAGGGCTTTCTGCACCTCAGCAGTCACTTCCTTTGGTGGTTTCTCTGCATGAAGATTCCCCACTAAGCCCTTCTTGGAGTAGTAGCCAATCACCTGAAGGAAGCAAACCGTGCCAAAATTTAAAATATTGATTGAACATCAACTGTTTTGTTGCTGGCAGATAACAAACAATCCTTTCGCAACAACATAACTCAGGATTTTGAGCACAAAGGGAGATGTTGAAGCCATCAGAAGGCACGTCAGGCAACAAAAGACACAAGAATGGAAGATATTAAGATAAAAAAACAAGAGAGAACACAAGAAATGTCTGGTTCCATCAAATCCTCAAAAGATCTTATGCAGCACTATAAGTAGGAACAATTAATAGACTACTGAAGCAAACAAGCATCTATATGTGATTTGTGACAGAATTTGCAAGCTAGAGAAACGCTGATAGGACCTAATGTTATGTTAGTGCTAACATGCATGTAGACACGCCTATGTTATTTGAAGCAGCCGAATAAGTTGCAGTGCATGTCTAAGCAAGAGAATACTAATCTGTCCCTCATGGTAGTAGTACAAAATGATTATTTTTAGAGGAACATCCGAAGCTCTCCGGTTTCTTAATGAAACTAAAAAACAATTTAGTACAAGGTTTAGCTCAGAGCCTACAGCTTACAAGGAAAGCAGATCCAATAAAACACAAGCAAGACAGCCTTCACCTATCAGCACACTACAATACAGGTTCTCAAAACTAGACTCGTATTAAAATCTTTGAGATTTACTATACCCAAACCACCAAATTGTTTCCTCATGCATATTAGCTCCCCACTAGATGGTATTTGTTTTTTTCCCTAATCACTCCGAACAATTGAATATTACGCTTATCCCGTTCTGTAATAAACCATTTAGGCGCTTTATAAATACATAAGGTTAATGAGCGAGACTAACCATGTTATCGATTATCATGAAGATATAAACAAGTACATGTCTTGATAAAGGAATCAAACATAAAATCCACACATGAGAATGGCATGAATTGACATGCTGCATATCCATCCAGAGAAGAAGAAAATGAAGCATACCAATAATCTTATCTGCCGCAAGCAAAACCACATGCAGCAAAAAGACTACCACTACATAAGCATCGCGCGACAACCACAAAAAAAAGCAATACATGGTCCAAAAAACCGCATGGCATCAAGAATTACAGAGGCTAGACCTTGATGACTTGCAGTTGGCCTAGACCATGTCATCTAGAGCTGCTGTTGCTGCCAGGATCTTCTGCAGCTGCTCTACACTGTCGCCTTAGGATGTGTAAGGCGTTGCCTCACCTCGCGCCTTAACGCTTAAAAGGTGTGAGGGGGGTGGGTCGCCTCGCCTTACCGTCTTAATAACCATGGTCTTGTTCCTCATACAAGTTGTGAAACGTTCAACTATTCCGCGGTCATTGTTCATAAATGCTAAAATAAACTCACTATAGTACATCTGAAACTAAATCCTGTTTCTAGTAGTGGAAGCTGCGAAGCTAGGAATATTACACAATCCAAGAGCAAGTCATACCATCTAGTTTGCAAAATGGGAAAGCGGAACACAAAGCAAGACCAAACTGAAAGCAACATAGTTGATAGTCAACATGTTACCTGCACCTCTATGTGAAGACCAAGAGTATGAAGATCCAATGAAATCTTGATTTTCAATGTAGACGAAGTCTTTGCAGATCCGATGGCTTTTACATATGCATTGTGTATGCTCTTGTCTACTGCAGATTCTTTTTGCAGACAAGATTCTCACACAACAGAGGATAAAAGAGCATATCACGGCTAGGACACACCTTCAAACAAAGAAGCTTGCATTTAAATGTTAAATTCCGCGGTTTCCATGTAAAGAATAATATTACATAACTATTTCAACTTGTAACCCTACCGTGACTCGGCCTCTTGAACAAGTTTAGGAAACCCCTTTATTGATCCCAAATCAATGGACCGGAAAACCTAGCCAAAGAATAAAAGGGTAAAGAACTATCTTATAGACTAAGACTTAAGGCAGTAATCACACATTGGTGGTAGATATTTGATGGTGTACATGCATGACTTATAATACCTGTACATGCCAGTTCTCTGGGTCTTTTTCATCACAAACATGTGCATTGAGCTCATCTACGAGGGGAAACAATCCACGACATCCGGTTTATTTTTACCAAGGTATCATGTCGCCAACTTACTGACTCTTTTAACACCGACTTTCCATTTTGCGATTTTCTCCATCTCGGCTCAAATTTTGTAAGTATATCATACAATCGACCTTCAATCTTGCAATGTAAATCATGTCATGGTTGTCTCGGTCCATACTTATTAACACGCAATAATGGAAAGAAGGGTGATCTAAATTTTAGTAGGTTGAAAAGATGTTTGGCTTTCTCAATTATAGCCATGAAAATTCGGTAGGAGAATCAATAACATAGTTTGGGAGGAAAGTTACAATTAGATGTTAGAGAACTTACAGGAATGTGGGATTATGGAAATCGCCCTGAAGACAAGATCAAGATCCTTGAAAAGCACGTGTTCGTGTGTATCATATCCGCCATCACACAAGTCTAGACCACCAATAAAAGCGCTTATTTTTCGATTGTTTCTCGTGGCTTGGGTGTCTACAATTACACATTTTTATGGTGCGTAAATAAAGTTCCTACAACCTAGAAAGCAAATTTGCTTGTAAACACCAAAGATGTGGTTTTCCAGTACTCAAATGTATGACTATAAGCATTGTTGCAAAATAAGTGTTATCCATGGGGGTTTGCTTCAGTACTCCCTTTCGTAAGAAGTTCACAAACCTTGAAGCAAAACAGTTAGTTTAAGGTGGGGGCAAGTCGTACTAACGTAAACGTTAATGGCAAAGAAGAAGAAAAAAGATAAGAGAATTTTGCATTAGTTAGTTTGTTAGTTTAGGGCATCTATAACATCATCCAAAAACCAATCGGGAGAAGACTTCTTGCCTCCCGATGGCAATGCAGTAGCTGCATCCAGACGTAGCCCACAGCCCCATCACCACCTGATGTTATGTGCGACATCTTCTCATAATGACCTCCATCCAATATAATTACAAGATGAGATGATCACAGAATTTTGCCTCAGCTCGCCGATATCTCATAACTACAAGATCAGATTGATCAGTAGAGCTAACGGGTCAGATCTAAAGAAAGATGAAGACGCTTCCATGAATTGTAACTCTCGAACCAACAACTTCAATACTTAATGTTCGCTTTGTCAAATTCAGCCATTTAAGATGATATACCAATAGTACCATGCAACATGCTTACATCAAGTCGTGTCCAAAGTTGATTAAGATATATTTTACTACTATTATTCTACCTAGGTTTTCTCCTAAAGATTTCAAACACACACAACTATTTGAGTATATTGTTTCCATGTGACAAAGATATAAAATTACAAACTCTCTCTCTTTTCCATCAAAATTATGAAATTAATAAGAATATGATTTTACATGAAAGGAATCGACATCTTGTTGTGGGCATCTATGTATAAGGCCAAAATTCATTAGACTCTTCTGATGTATGACCATATATGCATGTTCTTCGTATAGGTATCTATGTACATTATTTAACCAGACAGATCAAAACAGTAGAGTGATTTTGATATGTAGCCATTTTATCGAAGGAGCAAACGAAGAGGTTCAATGGTGAGAAAATGGATAATGCAGAATAAAGCCTACCATTTTCAAGAGAAATTTGTCATGCGATGTTTTGTCATCCCAAAGCAACACGATAGCACGGACTCCCTCTTGAACCTTGTTCTTCAAAAGCTCACCAATGGTTAGTGGGCTTCCATTGGGCATAGGTTTTGTCGATTCCCTTACCAGCCTGACAGGGTGATACAAGGACCAGCTCAATCTTTAAAAAAAAACTCGAAATAATTGTACCAAAATATCCCCAAAATAGCAACAGGAAAAAAATGTACTGCAGAAATACCAAGCACAACCATGGACTATTACCTCTTTCACCTGGCCGTCAAGTTCTTATTCACCCCGATTAAATCGACCAAAATGGAGGCACATTAACGAGGCAAAATGGTGTAAATATAACACAAATTAATTTGCGGTTTGCAAAATTGTACGAGGCGGAGTTACATGTCAAGAAGATCTGGAGGTGCGAGTCGGTTGTTGTCGGTGATCTGCCGCCAGATCTCGCGAGCTCCTCCATGTTGATCTTGTCCACTGCAGACCGCCGCGGCTCAACGTGTCGAACAGCTCCATGGCGAACTCCTTCGACTCTGTCATCCCTACATCTCAAATGAGGTTACAAACTAAGAAGAGCGAGGTTTTTTGGGGAGGGGATGGGGATTATACCAACAATGCGAGGGAGAATACCAGCTCGAGGTTGTGGCTCGACTCACTAGGGACGTCAACGGTAGGCCGACGGCTTCTGAAGCATGGCCAAATGACAGAAGGCAGATCCGCCTCGATCTCGGCCAGATCCACCTCGATCTCACCAGATTCCACATCCCCAACGGGAGGAAGGCTGAGGGAGAGAGAGGGTGGACCAGGAGCCTCTTGTCCCCCTCGTGCAGTGCGACGAGGAGGCCGAGGTGGCCCTGTGGCACTGCTCAGCTCTGGACCCGTCGGCAAGGCTCGAGGGAAGTGGCGGGGGAGGCCGAAAAGAGGAAGTCGTCCTCGTGGAACTCGTCCCCGGCGACGAACGAGGGCTCCGTCGGGGACGACGAGGGCGATGGCGACGACAACATCCCGATGAACCGCTGCCGCCAATGACCGACGCTACTCTGGTACTCATCCATGGTAGCTCCACCGCCTCGACTCGAGAGGAGGGCTGCGGGTGAGGAGAAGGATGGGGAGGGGAGGACTGGGTGGCCGGCATGCCGCTCGGGTGAGAGACAGGAGATGAGAAAGGCGGGGTGGTGAGGGAGAGTGAGAGAGGAGTGGGATGGAGGGTGGCGCGAGCGTGGGAGGTGGGCGGGGTGGGCATTGTGTGCCGCACAAAGAGATCTAATCGTCGGTGGTCCGCTCACAGATCTAACGGGTATAAAAGAGCATGGGAGGACACACCACCACTAACTCTAATATTTAAGTAGTAGAGATATGATTATCACACGTGGTCCTATAACTTAGATATCATTCACACATGAAATAGTAAATCCTGAAATCCACATCTTTGCAGTAGCAAATAATTGATTATTCCAAATGGGACCAGTTGCGCATTTTGTCCAAATCGACCCTTCAAGCTGTAGTATTTCCTCACCCGTCCTTGCTCAGCTGATGCATTGTATACACCGTTAGCTCTGTTAAGAAACTGAGCCCAGGCCAGGCAGGCCTGGCCTATGGTGAACTCCTCATCCCCTTGTACACTATATAAAGGGGACCCTCAACCATTTTACGTGCTTTTGAGAAGAGAAAAAAGAAGTCCCTCTATATTCCTGTGTTTAATTTACTATTCTATTCTTGTGTGCGATTCTACGCTTGTCTACGAGGTGATCGCTCAGACTGGACTCGCTAGCGACGATTCCTCAACACGTTATCAGCACGATCGACTCTGGCCTACCTCTAGACATACTCTACTCATATCGAAAGGTAACCGTCGAAGCACAACACTCGTAGATCGAATCGCTTTTTGTAGATCGCTTTCAATTACGCAAATTTGTCTTTTTAGATTATTTCCTACGGTGCAAATCCGCTCTAATCTACCGAAAGCCGACTTGAAGTCGCCGGCTAAGTCGATCGGTGGGTTGCATGAAAGAGTAAATGACTATTGCACTGTAGTTTGTAGAATGCAAATTTCCTCTAATCTCCGCGAGCCGACTTGCAGTCGCCGGTACAATGCCGATCGGATGATTGGTTGAAATAGGGATTGTTGATTGCACTATTTTTTGTATGAACAGTAAAAACACACACACGTCGCTGTGCCGCCATCGCACGCCGCACACGCTCACCGCCGCCGTTCACGACACCAGCCCCTACACGGGGCAAAGACAAAGGAAGCAAAGAAAAAAACAAGGGTGGCGCTTTATCGCGACGGGCGATCGCGCCGCCACTCTACGGTACCGCCATGCCGGTCTCTCGGACTACGCCTGCACGCGACCCCGTGCACCGCTGCCTACATGCGGCACCACCCACCTCGCGACGGTGCCGCCACATCTTCGACCCCGACGGCTCGCGCCGACTAAAGCCGCCCCACCGACCAGATGAGTCCGCGACGCGATGCCTAGAGTAACGCCGCCGGCGCGCGCCAAGATGCACCCACGGCTCTGCCTCCGTGTGAGGCCGCGACGCTGCTGAGAGCGGCCGCCCGGCACGCCAAGATGCGCCGCCGGCCGACCTCGTGCCGCCTCGCGACGGGCGACGCCACCTCTGTCGCTTCCGCACGGGCAGCGTCGCCACTACCACCTTCACGTCGTGACTGCCCCGTCACCAAGCTATGCCACCACGACATCGCCCATCGAGCCTCTGCGCTAAGCACACACCTTTGGCCAAGAAGGCTTGGGCGGCTAGGGTTTTAACCCTAGCCGCCACCCTTTGATGGACCAGGTGGCATTTTGGGCTAGCGAAAGGCCAAATGGGCCGTGATGGGCCCAAGGAAGAAGGCCCGCTCGAGAAGAAATCCAGAAATCAGGCAAGAAAAAAGGGGTGGTCCGGCGGGAAGAAGAAAAAAAGGGAGGGAAAAGAAAAATCCTGAAATTGGCTAGAAGACCCTTGGAGTTTTGAAAAGTACGAGAAAATTTTGCGAATAAGAAAATTTTGTGAACCCCCCGGAAAATTTGAAAATTGCACGGAAAAATTATAAAAATTGAAATTTGGCGGTGATTACCCTAGAAATTGCAGAATTCGTCGAAAATTCATATTCCAGCAGAAAAGGGCATCTTGAATTCAATTTTTGAATCATTTTTAGCATTTGAAGCATGTTTAAGTTTGTTATTATTATTTCTATGCAATTTATATATTGTATTTGCTGTTTTGATTATCTCTGATTGTTTACATTGCTTTTAATAACTAAAAATAGCAGTAAATCATGAAAAATACAAAGAAAAATACGGGATCACGAACCGGGAGTTCGAAGATCATTATGAGAATTTTGCAACTATTTTACGCAAATTACCAGCAGTAATCATATGAACTCTTTGTATAAAAATGTAGATGACTGGCATCATGAACCAGGAGTTCGAAGAACTGACCCAGCATGGCCAAAGTTTGTACCAGTCTTCAACTTTGTGATATGGTAATCACAGATGAGCAAAAGATTGAGAAGGCTATCTCTACCTTTCATCTGAATACGGTGCAATCCGCACGCAACTATTGTCAAGATGGCTACAAGGAGTATGCCAAATTGATTGGCATCATGCAAGTTGCGGAAGCTCAAAATGATGTTCTAAGGAAGAACTACATCCCACAGCTGCGTAGTAGAAATGTTGGCCATGAAGCCAATGTAATAGCTACAAGGTGAGGAAGTCTCTCACAAAGGAGAGGGGCAAGAAGGGTAAGGTCGTGAGTCGCACGTTATTGATACTTTCCAGTCTAAAAAGAAGGGCAAAGGACCGCATGAGGCACACCTTGCCATTGCAGGCACAGACGATCCACAACCATTAGTTGCACTCATGGATGTGGACAGCTCAGTAGCAGCCCCCATCACCCCTTCTTTGGACATCGCAGCGGTCGCAACCATATTTGCCCAAGAGGAGAATATCGCCATGGAGCATATTCACGCAGAAGTTTATACATACTTCGCTGATTCGATCTAGTGCACGCATTGCACTCAGATCTTTTTATAGTAACTTGTATTTTGTGGTTGTGATGGAACATTGAATTATTTTACTCTTTGAATAATGGTTGTAAGCTCTAAGAGAGCAAAGCATTAAATTCTTATGATGAGTCCTACAAGGCTCAATTTTCCCGTATTTATAATAGCTAGTTATGTTCAGGTACTTGAGGTATCATAATGCGTGTGACACCCTATTGAGGAAGTGTGCTTAGCGGATGGAGGCACAATGAATACCATCTTAAGAGAGACGAAATTCTTTCAGTCGATCAACAAGAATGCTGGTAGTCTTACGACAATCGCGGGCAGTGATACTTGTATAATAGGCTCAGGAAGGGCCATAATTATACTTCCGATGGGCACAATTTTGGTCCTTAAAGAAGCCTTGTTGTACCAGGAATCGACTAGAACTCTTAAGGATATTCGTGCTAACGGTTTCCACGTAGAGATTGAATAAGAGTATGGTAAGGAATACCTGCTTATTAAAGCGTGAAGAAAGTGGAAAAGGGTATTAGAACGACTTCCGTCATATGAAACTGGGCTATACTACACTAATATTAAAGCATTTGCAGTCTATACTGCCCTGAAAACTGTATTTAGAAACTCTGAACTTTTCTATTTCTGGCATGATAGATTATGCCGCACAGGTCTTAGGATGATGAGAAAGATAATTAACAATTCACATGGACATAATATCGATGTAAAGAATTTCCCAAATCAAGAAGATTTTGTGCGCCCCGCATGTGCCACCGGAAAATTAATTAATAGACCTTCTGCTCTGAAAGTAAAGGACGAAGTCCCTGCATTCCTGGACCGTATCCTGTGAGACTTTTACGGTCTTATACAGCCCCTGTCAGGGCCATTAAGATACTTTATGGTGCTCATCGATGCTTTCTCGAAATGGCTGCACGTATGTTTATTGTCTACGAGAAAACACGCTTTTGCAAAACTAATCTCGCAGATAATTAAAATTAAGAATAATTTCTCTAATCATCATGTGAAGTCCATCAGAATGGACAACGCCGGACAATTTACTTCGAAGGTATTTGATGATTATTGCATGGCAATGGGAATTACCGTTGAGCATTCCGTACCGCATGTCCACACCCAGAATGGACTAGCAAAGGCATTAATTAAAAGAATTAAATTTATTGCCCGATCGCTTTTGCAAAATTGTAATTTACAACCTACATATTGGGGACACGCAATCCTGCACGCAGCAACTCTCATCAATTTTAGACCGTCGGCATATAACATCCATTCACCTATGCAATTAGCGCAAGGGTCAACACCGAAAATTTCTTATCTTCGCAGGTTTGGTTGCAAGATTTATGCATCTATACCACTACCACAACGATCTGCAATAGGCCCTCTCCGAAAGTCTGGGATATACGCTGGTTGTGAGACAACATCTATAATCAGGTATTTGGACCATATGATTGGTGATTTACATACCGCTCGCTTCACTGATAGCATATTTGATGAGGATAGTTTCCTGTCATTAGAGAAAGGAAATCAACCCCTTGATGAAAAATATCGAAAAATAACGTGGCAAGACACAGAAATCCATGTACATAGCCCACGCACTAGTGAAGCAAGTAATGAAGTCTAGAAGACAATTGAAGTCCAGAGGATAATTGAAGTCCAAAAGATAATTGCTTTGCAAGCAATAGCGAATCAATTGACTGACCACTTTAGTGATTTGAAGAGCGTGACCAAGTCGCATGTGCCTGCACGCAATACACTGGAGAGGGCTGAAATACCGATGAAGGTATCCCTAATCCCGTCCCGAGGCCTCAGAAAATGACAAGAACTCCAGCCCCTCGAATCCTAAGTAACCAGGGACGCCTGGTGAAAAACGACAAGAAGGACTTGACACAGCCGATCACTGAAGTTCCCTAGAACCAGAAAGGGAGTTAGTTGAGACCTAGTACCAGTATGGAACCTTCAGTAAAAGGCATACCGGATTTGAACATCCCCACAGAGGGAGACATCAGCATGGATGTGTGCGCACACATCGGAGCTGAAAATCTAAAGGGACTTGCCCTCATAATTGGAAGCAGCAGTGAGCAAATAGAAGCATTACAAGAATCGCCCCATGAAGAAATAGTTATAAACTTGGTGAGCACGAGAGAATCTATGAACAAGACAATATACAATGTTGACATTTACTTTGCAAAGAAAATTACCACAATCATCGATCTTGATCGAGATCCTGCATCGCTCACTGAATGTAAGAAAAGATCAGATTAAGAAGATTGGAAGAAAGCAATAGAAACTACAGAATAAAAGAAAGATGTTTGAGCTTGTAAGCCGCACGCCTCCCCACGTGCACCCCATTGGACATAAGTGGGTATTTGTTCGAAAGAGAAATTAAAATAAGCAAGGCTCATTGCACAAGGTTTTACTCAACATCCAATAGTTGATTATAAACAAACCTATTCCCCGGTCATGGGCGAAACTACCTTTAGATATTTAATCTCAATGGCAGTAAACTTGAATTTAGAAATGAAATTGATAGTTGTGGTAACTGCATACCTTTATGAAAATTTGGATTCGAACATTTATATGAAGGTACTTGAATGTATCCCTGTCCCGAACCAAGACAGAACAACTAGACATCTGTATAGTGTGAAACTCAGAAAGTCACTGTACGGACTTAAGCAATTAAGCAGGATGTAGTATAATCGCTTGAAGCAACTTTCTATGTAAGAAAGGCTGCACGAACAATGAAGATTGTCCATGCATATTTATACGCCGATCTCAGGATGGATTTTGTATAATCTCAGTGTATGAAGATGATATAAATATCATGACAACCTTGGAAGAAATTAAGAAAGTAAGCTCTTACCTGGAGTCGGAGTTCGAAATGAAAGATTTGGGTAAAACCAAATATTGCCTAGGCTTGTAGCTTGAGCATGCCCCTGAAGGGATTTTAGTACATCAGTCAACCTACATTCAGAAGGTGTTAGAAATGTTCGGCTTTGAAAAGGCATACCGTTCGAATGTACCAATGGTCGGAAGATCCTTGCAGCAAGAAAATGATCTGTACAAACCTAGAGAAGAGGAGGAGGAAGTCCTGGGACCAGAATTCCCATACAAGTGCAATAGAAGCACTCATGTATTTAGCAAACTGTACTAGATCAGGCATTGCATTTGTCGTGAACCTATTAGCAAGGTATAGTGCATAACCTACCAAAAAGCATTGGCAGGGAATAAAGGACATCTTCCGATACCTCCAAGGAAGCAAAGAACTTGGTATGTTCTACAGAAAGAACCAAGACTTGAATATGACTGGCTATGCAGATGTCGGGTAGTTTTCAGACCCGCATACAGCCAAGTCGCAAACAAGCTATGTATTCCTATGTGGTGGAACTACAATTTCATGGAAATCGTCTAAGCAAAGACTTGTATCGACTTTGACGAACCACTTGAAAATCATAGCACTGTACGAGGCCTCACGAGAATGTGCTTGGCTTCGGCGGATGATTCGCCACATCCAGCAGTCGTGTGGATTGAATACCGCGCAAACCCCCACTATTATCTATGAAGATAATGCAACTTGTGTTGCATAAGTACGAATGAGTTATGTGAAGAGTCATCTCACAAAGCATATCAACCCCAAGTTCTTCTATGCTCTTGAATTGCAAAAGATGGACGAAATTAAAGTATTGCATATTAAGTCATATGAAAATCTAGCAGATTTATTCATTAAGTCACTTCCAGCATCTAGCTTTGAAAGATGCATCCGTGGGATTGGTATGATGAGACTTAGAGAAGTGTAGAATTCAGGGGGAGAATCTTTACGATCTCATTATTGAAACTTGATCACGAAGATCGAGTACCCAAAGAATAAATCCTGGATATTAAATGAAATTGGGTGGATTGTACTCTTTTTCCCTTGACGAGTTTTCCTGAAGTTTCTCGGCTAAGGTTTTTAATGAGGCAATTCATGCAGCACAGCAGAACGTGTTTCATATACTCTTTCTCTAAATTTTTCTCACTGGGTTTTTATAGAGTTTTGATGAGACATGAATATACCAGATGAGTGCTCAAGGGAGAGTGTTAAGAAAACGGGCCCAGGCCAGGTAGGCCTGGCCCATGGTGGGCTCCTTATCCACCCTGTAGACTATATACAAGGGGGACCCCCAACCATTGTACGTGCTTTTGAGAAGAGAAATAAAGAGAAGAAAGAAGTCCCCCTACATCTCTGTGTTCAACCTACTATTCTGTTCTTGTGTTCTTGTGTGCGATTCTACGCTTGTCTACGAGGTGATCGCTCGGACTAGACTCGCTAGCGACGGTTCCTCAACAAGCTCGACTTACACATAGTGGCCAATATATCGTACTTTTATGATGGTGCATTTGTTGCGATCTATATCTAGTTTTACCATATCTACATGGATGTCTGTACATCCCCCTTCATTGGATTCGGTTTTGAGATTAACACATCTCTCCCCTCCACTCCCTCCCTCCTCTCCTTGACTTTAGAGAGGGGGCACAAATTTCAACACAAAAATAGGTGGTGGGATTGTGATATGACAATGGGTGTCCTGATCTTTCGATGAGAACGATACTCGATTTGGTGGAGACGACTCTCACGATTCGACTACCAATCGTACACGACCAATATGCCCGCAATCGCTGAACCAACTCTGTGATTGTTATCGACCTTGCTAGAAGCATGATCGACCTGACCACAAAGGTCTATTCCTGCATGCAATCGAAGAACAAGATAATAAGCAAGCTGAAATTGCAGATAGGAATTAAGATTGTATTGAAAAGTTGGGGTTCCAAAGCACGATGACGCTGTTGCCCTAGCCGAACAAGAAGACATTGTATAGTTTTACAAGTGGAAAACTAAATCAAACAAAACCCAAACCCTAAAGTGTCGCACACATGAGAATATATGAAGGTGACGACCAGGGGGTGACGGCCGCAGGGGGTGGACGCTCTGAAGAATCTAGACCCGCCATTATGTGTTAATGCAGTATTTTGGTGATTAATGACAAATCTAGTTGTGAGACTAACACTTTCATTAATATACCTATTGCTTAGTCTCAGTTGGATAAAAAAAAGGTGAAAATCAAAGAGGTATGCATTTGACATCATATTCTTATATATTGTTGCATTCCTCGGATCCAAAATATAGGTTAAACTCCACCAAAAGTGTAACTTGAATATGTGCATATATTCTCATTACACATTCGTGTATGCACACATCTAGGGGGAGTTCATTCTATGTTTTGTGGTTTTCATTACTATTGATCCATATTTCTTTATCCACATATGCACGACATTAAATGATGGTCTGCCTGATACGACTTCGTCGTAAGGATTCCAGAGGTTACATCGTGGGTACCATGGTCGGAGAGGTTCTGTACTAACTACCCGACCAGGTAACTGCTCGTAAAAACAATGAACTGGAACTTGGATTCGATTCTAAGTATATATCTTCTGTGTGATGAATGGAACATGTGCCTAATCACTCCAAACCACACGACGTTTCATGGCTCTAAGTCACTGACAATAACCATCATGTGGTTACGTCATTCTCTGATATAAACCGCCGAATGGTTGATACTTCACCAACTACCGCCTCGCTCCGACCAGTCGTGACAC
The DNA here is from genome assembly GCA_036346405.1 of Phyllostachys edulis. Classification (NCBI taxonomy): domain Eukaryota; kingdom Viridiplantae; phylum Streptophyta; class Magnoliopsida; order Poales; family Poaceae; genus Phyllostachys; species Phyllostachys edulis. Next base: position 101,314,773 of record CM070562.1, on the reverse strand, counting down.
TTCCAACAGTCGTCTCTTCAAGAAGTAACTGTCGCTACTTCATCGACTACTTAAAGGAGACTACGAACGGCAGAAAGGGATGAATCGCATTCCATCAGATTGAAGCACAATGATCGGCATTAGATTCATGTTTTAAACCTGATTCAATAGCATAGCAAGGCTTACGCTCAGTGTAATTAGGATTAGTCCACCGCCTTGTCGAGGACACCCCCTGTAAAGGATCTAGTTCATAGCAATAAAGAGTAATCTCATTATCTCCTAAGAACTCTTTGCCATTTTCCTCTGTTTATTTCATAAGATCGGCGACTTGATCGTCGACAGGAGTATGTCTAGTTCTTTTAGGTGGTATATCAGATGTGGGAGTAACTACACCCAATCCACTCCCGGGTGTAGTTACTCCCACATCTGATATACCAACTAAAAGAACTCAATATACTCCTTTATCACTTTGGGTATACTCATATACTAATTATAAGATACTCTAATGCAAACTACACGAAAAATTTGAAAGAGTCTATAGTTTTTAGCATATTTTGTAAATACCTTCATATCCGCACATAAAAAGGAGTATGTCTAAAAAATTGTACACCCCTAAAAAGGTGTAAATACCACCTAAGTGGTCTTATATACCGGTATACTACATATACATACTCTTGGTTGTGTAAGATACTCACTACGTTAGAGATATGAAATAGGAGTAACTACTATATATATATATATATATATATATATATATATATATATATATATATATATATATATATATATATATATATATATATATATCGGACGTATGAGATTTGACTAAAGGCGTTGTACTAGAGCCCTTTGCCTTTGATTCATTAAGGCACAGGATCTTCTTCCTCTCTGGCCAGCACACGTGCAACTCCTTTTCCTTTTTCCTTCAGCTAATAGCTCCTTATTCTCCTTGAGCCCTTTTACTATTGCTCTTCTTCATTCAACCCCGCACACACATAAACGTCCGTGTCGCGTTTATCCAATCCGTACAAAAACATGGTGAAGTCGATCGATCGAATAGTACCATGCAGTGGTGAATCCAGGATGAAAAACGAGGGTGGGCTCAACCGCTCAAAGCTTTAAATGACTAAACTAATTTGTAACAAACATAGTCTTGTATTTTTGTGCAATCAAATTTATAGTTTCATACATGAATAAAAACACAACAAAAAAAGATAAATATAATAAAAATACCTCGCTAATGGAAAATGCATCCTCCAAAACATGTAAATATGATTCCAGCAAGTAACAACATGTACATCAAAATTAGAAGAATTAGCGATACAATAGCAAATTATACTTAAATGATCATGAACATTCAAAATAAAAGAACCATATCACTAAGGTGCGAGCTTGAATCACGACTTTTATGAGGTAAATTCATTTTGCGAAATAATTACGCAAAGTTCGTTTCTCCATTATTGCAGACCTATAAATTAATGACTAATTGAGTATATACCATACTAATACTATATCAAACTTACTAACAAATTAAAAATTGGGCAGCAAGTGTATTTTACCTATTACCAACACAGGTCCTTTGGTCCCCACTTTCTCAGCACTTTGCTATATCAAACTTCTCCTTTGGTTCGGTCTCATTTTCTCGGTAACCGTCCCGGCCTCCTCCCAATCCCCCAAATCGTTCCCCCCCTTTGGGTCACCCACTGACTCCTTGCCTCGGCCAGCGCCTGACCAATGGCGGCCAGATCCGCCTCGGCTCCCGCTCCCCACCCCCACCCTGAGCCACCCATTGCTTTGTGGTCATGATCACGCTTGCCGGCTCCTTGTGTCGATCCGCGCCCGGCCCCAGCCAGATCTGCCTCCGCCTCCCTTGTCGTGACCCCTTTGGCCACCAGGCACCACCCAGCTTTGTCATTGCTCGGCTGCCTGCCTCGGCAGCCCAGATCCACCTCGGCGCCTCCGGCTCCCCTCCCTGCTCTCCTCCGGCTCCTTGCCTCGGCGGCTCGGCCGACGCCGGACGCCTGACACCTCCTCCTCGGCCTCCTCCGAGCTCTGGTAGTCCGGCCTGGTGGGCGGCAGCAGACGCATGGATCATGATGGCTCGCCCAGCTCCTCAGTGCGCCTCGCTCGATTGAATGTGGAATGGGGGAATTGAATGGGGATTGGCCGATTGGGGATTGCCGTGTGCCCGTGTGGACCGATCGGTGGATGTGAGACTGTGAGCTGGGCCTGGGCTTCAGCAAGGGCAAGACCCACACTCTTTTGTTCCACTTCCGTTGCTCTGCTTGTGCTTGACTGCTTTTCTTCTTCTTGTTTGTTTTGCGCAGCTGGGAGCTGAAGGTCGAAGGATGAAGGTTCAAGGTTGGACCGGCCGACCAAGCCACTAGGGGAGGGGGCTCCGGCCGTCGGAGGGTGGGCTTCAACCTGATGAAGCCCCTCGGTAGATTCGTCTCTGGTACTATGCCAATACCCATCAATTAATTCCATTTCCGTGGCCAACAATTAGTCAAGCCCGGGCCACGCCACCAGTACACCGCCCAATCATTGTTCAGGTTTCTGGCAAAACCCTGTACTCGGACGATGCTATCACGTATCAAACCTGACGCGTGCTCCATGCTTATCCGATCCGAGCACGAGCGGTCGGCGTCCGGCTAATGATTGGGCCGCCCGCGCGCGCGCGGCAGCGAACGAGCCGGCCAGGACCATATATCGCGCCGCGCCACCGTTGCGTACTTGCCGCGCTTGGGGTTCTCCTTACGAACGTACGACGGTTCGGTGGCCGCGCGCGCGGGGCAGCGAGCGAGGACCATCACGACGCGCTTGGGTTCTCCTCACGAACGTACAACGGTTCAGTGGCCACATGCGAGCGCGCGCGCGCGAGATTGACGGCCTGTCGTGGTGGTCACGCCGGGCGTGTCGTCTCAAGCACCTCATGTGCACTGTTTGCGTCTACATTCATCTCACACGTCCATCCTAGCCTCCATAACAGAAGCAAATTATCTAGGAAAAGGTCTCACCATGAGACCTCTCACCCCACTGTTCGATCTTCCTCACCCCCTCGACACTATTTATGGATAGACGGTAGAATCGATGAGCCCTCGCGGAGGCCCCTCCCTGAAAGATTTATTTTCCTCTATAGCATACCACTGCTTGGCCTATGAAAGAAATCGTATGACTGTGTAGGGAACAGTGACTGATAGTTAGTCCTCACCTATATATGTCGGGGAGCTCCTATCAGTTGCAATTTCGTACACAACTTGTTGGTGCCATCTCATATAGCAACGATTCTATACATAGAACTTTTAGGTTTAACGGATTTGCTGATTCTCAATCATATGATTTTTTTTCTGAAAAAAAGAGTCAGATTTCTAATCTTACTAGTCAGGTGTCCGTGTGTTACAACGAAAACACATATTTCAAACCAAATAATTATGTATCGTGTGAAGTGTACCAAAAACTTTCTGCCAAGTGTTGTTCACGCAGACTGAAATCACTGTTCAAACAGTGATCCTCTGTAGTACAGCAAAGGATCCGGATCCAATGTTATGTATATGTACATAGATAGGTAATCATTTCATGCGCTCTATCAATGGACTAAGTACACAAGTAACACATAATTGTAGGATAGATTAGGTAAAAGAATAAACGTATGTGTTCAAAAGGGCAGAGGGTTCACCAAACATTCTGTTACATCAGAGACACCATCAACGTACATAAATAGTTCAATATCAAATATTACAATTTGAAGTAGTACATTAGTGTTGGATGGCAATCAAATTCAAAGAAAGTAATCTCAGAACCATGCATTTTTATGTAGACTTGAGTCACACTATAATAAAATAGTCTACTAGGGACGTTTTTATTTAGACGCTTTTAATCGTGTCTCTACACTCAAAATCAGGTAGTACATAAAGACGTTTCTCAAGACATTCACATTTAGAGGATAACCGATTTGGAAAACCCTAAGTACCAGGGGCAGCCCCAAACTAGCGCGGACCCCCACCCCCAAACTAGCGCAGCCCCTTCGGTCCTTCCTGGCTCCTGCTGCTCCCGGCGCTAACCCTAGCGCCAAGAGCTACGACGCGCAGGCAGAGATGGGGAGAGGCCTGTGGGACGGCCGGTGAAGGCGAGGCCATGAGGCGGCCAGGAGTGCAATCTTGGCGGGCGGGCAAGGGCGCAAGGCGGCAAGGCGAGGCATGAGCCATGAGCGACGCAAGATCAAGACGGCCAGAAGGCGCCTAGCTTGCCTCGACAAGGCCTCCTCTCGCTCGCTCTTGACCTCGACCTCGGCCTCCAACTCTCCCACTCCCGCCTCCTCTCCGCCCGACCTCGGCCTCCGTCTCGCCACTGGCGGCTCCCTGAGAAATACGACCTCAGCCCTCACTACTATTAAGGTGAGTTTGCGCACCACCTGTTTGATACAATGCCTCAATGAACCACATTCAATTTCAAGTATTTGTTTACTTTACTTAAACGGTAAATTGGTCAGCGTGATTTAGGGCGTCTATTTCTACAGACTTGTGGAGTAATGCTGTGTACAATGTTCCATCTCAATTCAATTTCAAGTGTTTGTTTACTTTACTTAAACGGTAATATAATCATGAAGGCTGACTGTGCAAAAGGATGAATTTTTAGTTGATATTTTCCCTCTTTTGCTTACCAAATTTCATGCTAGATGCATCTTTAGGAACTAGTACTGAACTACAGTTTAAAGGTTCGTGTGCATTGTTGCACAATTAGGTGGATTCCCATTTTATTGTCATGCTGTGCAATTTGTGTATGTATCTCTTTAAGACATGTCTTTTTATTCCTGGCTCCAACTGGCACAATAGGGCTATAGGATGTGTTTAATTCTTAGGTAATTGCTTTAATTCTACTCTGTTATTGTTGATGTGGTTATTTTATTTTTTCAGATTGTAGAGTTCATCTCCGTTCTACTGTCAATTGGTAGAGAAGTTGCTGAAATGCAGTTGATCCATCTAGGAGCTATCAAGCGTGTTATAGATCTATTTTTGAGTAAGTTTGACATTGCAATCTGCTTCTCATTAACTAGTTTACTAGTTTCTTTGTAGGGACAGCGACGATGAAGACTTTCGATATAGGAACTATGATGTGGCTACGCTTGCTATCAATTTGAGCCAGGCTTTTAAATACAGTATTTACAGTAATGAGGATATTGATGAGGTCAATATTTTTTCTTGTGAGCAGCATTCGTTCTGTTAAGATATCCATCACATTGCATACGATGAAAGGCATGTCATCCAAACTCTTTGTGTTTTAATATATGTTTTGCATTTGTTACCATATGAGGTAGGTATATGAGCAGCATAGTGAGGCCATGCAACACAAGCCAATATCCATCACATTGCTATGTTGCCTCTAGAGTCTAAAAGTTTGAAATTTGCAAAGCAATTGCAGATACACGCATCTACAATTTAGATAAATATGTCTGTTGGTGGTCTACTGCTGACCTCAATGGGATGAGAATTATACTTTGCATTATGATCTGCTATTCTCTTCAATTAGTATGTGCAACAATATTTAGCAAGTATATGCAATGTGTTCAGTTGATACTTAATAGAGCAATCTGCTTCTCGATCCAATACTTGCATTGTTACTATTTCTTTGCTTTGCAGTATTCTGCAAAAGATTCTTTTATGCAAAGTTCTGTATAATATTTTCTTAATTTGCAGAAAATCCATCACTAGGATATAAACCTTAGTGACACACTGTTTGATGGTTGTGGCTTGGTAGAATTAACATTGATGCCTCTCCCCTTGAGAAACAGCTGCTAGCAATGGTGCTGTAGGGAGGAACCTAGAGTATTGTTTGATTTCTGGTCCAACGAATATGCTTTGTTGCCTGATTTCTTGTATATGTCTAATTTATGCTCTTCCTCAACCTATAGATAGGGGTGGTCCAGTGGATGGGTTGTCTGATAATGACAGCATCTGTGTAGATCTTTATCATCGTCGGGTGTCTGGTGACTACATTAGAGACAAAATGCTCTAGAGAAATTCTATCTTTGGAAGAGGGAACTATTTTGCAATACATGTGCAGTTTTCATTTCCTTACCTTTCTTTCATTGAAGTTATAATTGATGTAGTTGCTATTTCGATTACTCATGGAGCAATGCATGGTGAGCTTAGTTTTTTAGGAAATTTATTTGCTCGTTTTTTTATCAATGAGTTAATCTTAGATCAACTATATTGTATAACTATCGCTCAATCCTAACACAGTTGCTGTGTTATTGTCTGTATTTAGTTACTATTGTAGTTCGTACCATGTTAATTGTTAAATTGAGCTTCACTCGGTGAAACGGGACAACTCGACTTACATAAGCGCATGCCTTGTTGTCAGGTCAAGTCAGAGTAAGCTATTTCTGATGCATATTATCTAAGTTTCATGTTTTCCTTTTGACATCTCACTTTCCATGTAAATACTTTGCAGGAATTATTGGTATTTCCTTATCAGCTATCTATTTGAATTGCATTTGCTCACAATGTCATCTAAGCAATATGCTCTTTCTTTGATACTTGATTGTTCATACAGATTTTGATCCAATGTTTTGCTCTATAACGTCTTAAGTTGTAGTAATGCTGCCAACTGCACATGAACTCTTTCCTAGTAGAGATGGGGGGTGCAAAAGAAGAGATATACTTACCGCATGATTTAGGATTCTATTTGTTGGTATGTCTCACCATCTTTTAATACTCTGTTGCAACGCACAGGCATCCCTAGTAGTTAATTACTTAGTAGTCGTATTCTTTGTATTAGTCTTGGACTAGTCCTATATTGTTTTTTATTTGGATTTTGCAAACACATGTGCTCTATGTACATAATAAACAAGTTTATCACTGAACAGGTACCAAGCTCTGTGATTTGGAGGTGGATTAGACTGTTTGTTCCTGAAGACGCCGCCGCCGCTTTCTAGCTACTCGTCGCCTGATTCATTTGTAGGATTTTTTTGGGTGTGTTTGCACCTTTGTATGTGGATACTAGATTTAGTTGTTAACTCGATTCAGTCCGCAACAGAGTGTCTATGTTTTTTTTTCTGGTTTATATATATATATATATATATAGACAATGTAATTCTACATTTCAAATGGCTTTACCTCAGATCTAAAGTTCTTATGAAAATATGTGATACTATATCTTCTGAATCATTGTAGTTTAACTAGCGATAAAATATTTCTACAGAATAAAATAAAAATGGACATCTTTAGCTCAATCTAAATACGTCTATGAATGCGTATCTATGTTTCTTGGCACGCAATAAACCGTCACTAGGGAGAGTAGAGACAATATGGAAATGCATATATGAAAGCGTCTCTAAGCTTGCAGAGACGAAATCTAAACGACTCATATCATTGTAGACGCGTTTACTAATACGTCTCTACGATATTTGACACAGTACATGGGGAGACGCTCCAGAGACACTTTACAAAAACGACTCTACGATGCTATAGAGATGATTGAAAACGTCTTTAATCCATAAAATAGGCGTCTCTATAGGGCTTTTGTGTTGTAGTGTCAGCTTTACATCATTCTCCAGTGTATCATCCCTTACCGAAAAATATTTTTTTACATATTGCAAAAGAGAATCACATTAGAATGATCTTGTCAATGGAAGCGCTTCTTGAAACTGTATATGTTGCCGAGACTATTCTTGGCGAGACAAAATATATTTCATTAATCCATCTTTGCCAGACTATTTGGTCTCAAATAAGCTAAAGTAAGAACACGGTTATGTGCTTGCATCTATATGTGGACAAAATGAGTGCGATCTGAAACATACCTTCTACCAAGGAAAAATAGTCATGAGAAATATGAACAGCAATCTGACTGCTCATCCTGAACTAAATAGGATTGATTTCTTAGTCTTAGACAAAGATAACCACATTTACAATTGTTGATGGAAGATTCACAATTACATCATGCTTCTCTTTTTACGGTGACAAACTCATTGGCTCTAGGTGGTGCTAGGCTGTGAGCCTATCTATATTTTCATTTGCCAAGAATCCTTGCTTATGCAACTTAAAGCTAAAAAACCTTAATACATGTTAGGAACAATAGTTATATAGCTCAGACCTAGATCCTCTTACACTTGATTAAAGAAAGAAGTAGACTGATAGTTAGAGAACTAAAATGTGAGAATAGTTTAAAATGATGGCATTCCGGTAAGGCAAAAAAGCTAAGTGCATCCTTCTACTTAATAGTGTGGTTCCACTTGGGATCTGGTTGCTTTGGAGAAGGCCACAAAAATTAGAGATGGGCTAATTTCTGCATCTTGCAACCATATGGAACTAAACAACAATATTAACTCTCAAAGAAAAGTTACACCAACTGTTTGAGTTCATGGGCCCAACAATAAGATGAGCTTAAAAGAAATGATTTGAATTTTTGGAAGGCTAAACACTATTTCGATTGATTAGTTCCATACCTGCGAGAGGCTTAGCTGAGCTCTGCAAGCAAATGAAAAAATTCGAGTAATCCGCCTCCTAAAAAGAAAAGAAAAACATGGTTGAGCATCTTCAAAATTCAATTATCAATTGGATTGTTCCCGTTTTAGTACAATGACCTTGTAGAAATGTTAGGGTAGAAAAAATCAAATGAGTATGCAATATGTAAACATTTAGACTAAAAAGCCATAATTTTAGAAATGTTATGACCATCAAGTGGTTATGTCAAGAGAAAAACATAATGGCAACAGTATTAACGAAAGTCCAACAGCAAAATGGAACATACCATTATCAGTAGCAAACATCATACTGAGAGATGGTCAATAAAATGTACCAAGTTCATGCTATAATAGAGAAGTTCATGCTATCATAGAGAAGTAGAAATAAGGTCGTATGCTATCATGATGAGTAAAATGCAAGATCTAAAGAATTGGTATGCAGTACTAAAAAAGTAAACCTCAATAAAAAAAAATCGTGAGTACATCAACTCCAATTTTTAAGTAGTAGAGATATCACCAACAAAAAGGCATGCTCTTGAAATTTGAGCATTTTCCAGACATGTTTAATGCATCGGGTTGCTTATGTAAAAATTCCAATCAAAGCGAAGGCTTACTACACCTGATCAACGACGAGCTCTATCTTCTTTTTCCAGGACAGCACATCTTCAATATCATATGCACCCATCTATGAATTAATTTATTAATTTAGCTGTGACATAAAGCTGAATGAAACAGATAATATAGTGTTACTATTGAAGGTCTCAGCTTTATTAGAACAAACCGTGATTTGGTGCACCTTTTCTTTCTTGTTATAAACGCACATGACATAGATCATCTGAAAAAATTGTAAAGGAGGGATGAGAATAGTACGATGAAGAATGCTAAGGAGAGTAGAACATTAGCATGACCACACAACACTGCGTAAATAAACTACAGAGATCATTATGCAAATCAGCAAAAAGATAATGTCTCGTATTATACAGGCATTGAGAAACAATAGTGTTAAATTGCTTGATGATTGTTGCGTCTTGCATGCATAAGAGCTGAAATGGAAGTGCCCTTTTCATAGCATCAAACAACCATATTTTAAGTGGGTCAAATACATTAGATACGCATATACATGTAAACATCATAATGAGATCATTCAACACCCAACATTCAGTATTCAAGTAAGCAGATAAAAGGAACAACAAACTCGTGTTCTCAAAACATAAACTCACTTGCCCATGATGTGTTTTAAGTCTTCTATCCTCCACCCTGCAATTCCCATCTATTAGCAGCGACTTTAGCGGCACCTGTATGCACAAATTTCATAATAGTTATCAACACCAAAGGACTTGTGTGCTATTGAAATTAGGCAGCAGAAAGCATGATATATTATTGGGAATTCAAGTAGGATTAAGTAATCTCATTAGAGTATCAGAAATAAAAAGAAGTGCAGATAAAAAAGGATTTTTTTTAGAGAAGCACGAAGTTTGTAATTGATTGACATTTGTAAAATAAAATTCTTTGGTTGGCGTCCATAAGAAAATGCCAAATTGGACAACACTGGGTTACCACTTTGCATGATCCATCATTACATCCGACAATAGAAAAGAGACAAAACTCCCATATTACCAACGCAAATCTGAATATGAATGCACTAACAAATTGTGTAACCTTGGGCTTGAATGACCAACGACAGTAAAGGCACTGGTAGGATCAACTTTACCGATCTAACTACGCTAAGCCCGATCTTGCCTGTGAGGTATAGCTGCTCCATACATTCATGTGTAATCCTTGATTTGTGCCTGAAAGTATGGCATGCAAAAGGAACAGGTAAGATTATTTTGCATAGACGATATCAAATCATAACTGAAAGAAGAATCACCATTAGATTTTGTGCATTGGATGTTTTTGATGATTTGATTAGTCTTTAGGCATACATCAGGAATGGAGGATAGAAAAAGAGTAATATGTAATAATAAGCACATGTAAGCACTGGTAGGTCCCAGCCCCGCACTATATAGATCCACAAGTCACTAAGGCATGTCAAAATCCCTTCCATATCAAATAATAGGACATGAATGGAAAAGGGAAGGAAAGACATGTCGAGATCCCTTCCTTCTCAAGTAGAAACAGGACATGACTGAAAATTGGAAACTGAACGTGAAGGTAAGCTTTAATTCGGGACATAAAGCAAAGGATAGACCACATAGCAAATAGGCATTGCTAATCGCTAAAGAACAATAATACTCAGCTGTAAATAACATCTTTTAAAATTATTGATCTTTAGTTGCTACAACTAAAAAGTATACCTAATAAAGGGTTAGAGCAACGTACTTGTGCAAGAAACATAATATAGCCAAACAAGTAGTGTTTAATTGACAAATAAATATATCATCATGTGACAAATCAACCAGGTATGTTTAGAATGTTATACCATAGAACAGAGAAAGAATCGCCATTAACCAAAAGGATGCAAAGATGGACATCCTAGAATTTAGGATTCTAGCCTATATTTAGAAGAAGTTTGTTTTCTCATGAAGTAACATAGAAAGAACCAGCATTGACCAAATGGATGTAAAGATGGGTATTCCTATAAGTACATCACACACAATAGGATAGGAAACAAAAGAGGCAAATATTCAGCTAATTAAAGAAGGAAACAGGCAAAGACGTAACTAAACACACCAATATGAGTGTGTGGTCCTGTGGGTCTAAAAGACGAAAACTTCACTTCTGTAGTTCTGTAAAAATGTAGATAGATTTAATGGGAGTGGTAAGATTAATCTGTAGAATCATAGCACAACAACGAAGAAAACAAAGGAAATCTATACAGGAAGGCTATGCATATGCGTGACATCAAATCATGCTAGCAACTACTACTGGTCTATTTCATTAACCATTTTAGGGTAAATAATAAACCAATTTCTGCCATAAAACATTCGGAACTAAGGAGCATGACATGACAATTGTTTTGTAAAAAACTCTTAGCTCAGAGGATTGGAAAGGCATATGCTAAGAGCTACTTGGTTATCTCCATTTTTGTGGCTTCATGTTCTGGAAGGATAAACTCTTATGTTATGCTTTCGAAGTGAGGATATATTTAGACGGTAAGAGCTACCTCTGTTTCGGCTTCATGTTCTAGACGCCCTACGCGTGCCCATGGGCCTAGTTGGTGGAGGGCGGGCGCTGCTGCTCGACGAGCTTGCTGGTGACGTCGTCCTCCTTCTCGGCGGTCGCCAGCTGCAGTAGCCACAGCGTCTCCAACGGCGGATCCAACAGGTCAAGGTTGTTCCTCTGTGGTCAACCGGAACCACCCAATCAAATCAAACATCAACGAAAACACACACATAAAAAGGGTGAAAATGTATCGAGGAGGGGAAGGGGAAGGTGTGCGCGTGACGTCCACCACTCACAAATTTGTAAGCCATGTCATTTAACTGGAGTTCATTCCATTCAGTGACTAAAAACATGCCAAAATCACAAATTGCTAACATTCAAGACCAAATATTCAGAACTACCTTTTGCCCTCACAAAGACCAAAATCCTAGGAAGAGACAATCATTCAGCGAGTCTAAAAAGCTGCCTAAACCAAAATTCACTGTCCTGAGACTAAACAATTCAAAAAACTAAATACCCTCACTAATCTAAATTGTGAAACAATCAAAATCTCAAGCCTTAACACAAGAAACTGCAATAATGATATCAGATGGTCACATCAATTTAAATTCGACCTTCTTTCCTCACAAATTCTAAGGCATAATTATGTTGTGCTGGTTTCTAATAAGCACAACCAAACTACTAATCCTTGAATAAAATCAAAATGCTTCCATATTTGCTTGTTTTCATCCAATTAATGCATTATTGCAGTCTAAAAATCTAAATAAATTCTATACACTATAACTATAAACCAGTGCATCACGGGTATACATCAACAAATATCACCTATTACTTCTGCATTCAATTTGGAAGGCAACAAGTTAAGGAAATGCATTAACCACAAACCTTAGCGACAAAAAGTGATAGATCATTGTGCTCCAAGAGTCAACAACTCATAAAACTTCAGAAGTAAAACTTGAAATCTCACTGATGGATAATAGCTTCCAGAACTATGTGCTGGCCTCCAGTTGCACAGTGCTATCGTCCAAGAGCACCGCTTGCACCATCGCCAGCAAACCTCCAACTGCGCAAGCGCACACAGAGACAAATAGATCCAAAATTGTCAGATCGAGACTCACCAACCACAAACCTTAGCAAACTGATTAGATCAGGGAGAAACAAGAGCGACCGAGCGAGAGGGGAGCAGAACTTCTGCTGGGAGCGTGGAGGAGTGGGCCATCTGCGGCGCTGCGGCGGCGGCAGAGGGCGAGAGGCTGTCATGGCGCTTCTTCAGCAGGCTCTCCTTGCGGTGGCTCTTGTGGATCTCCACCATGTTGTCCTCGCGCCATCGGCGGCCCTGCTCCGTGTCCACTGCCACCTTATAGCAGTTACACTACACCTCTGCCCGCTCGCTCGACTGCAGCGACATCGTTGCCCTTGCCTCCTTACCCACTGCACCCTTCGTCTCCAGATCAAGAACCCAACAAAACCAAACACTGTAACAAACAACAACAACAAAAGAAGAAAACAAAGAAAAAAAGATCCTAGAAAATCCGATTAGATTGCAAGAACCCGAACGAGATCAAGAAACCCTGATGGGGGGACGGCCAATCTGCGGATCGGGAGGGGGAATCGGGAGCAGGGGTGAGGTGACAGTTGGAGGGGCGCCAAGGACTGGCGGTGTGGGGGAGCGGAGAGGGAGGGAGACGCCAAGGACCGGCAGCGTGGGGGAGCAGAGAGGGAGGGGGCAAGGACCGGTGGTGCAGGGAGCAGAGAGGAGGGGGCAAGGACCGATGGCGAGGGGAGTGGAGAGGGAGGGGTTTTGGGTGGTCGCGGTGTCGTGGAAGAAGCGGGGGGGGGGGATGATGCACGGTTGGAAGTAAAGGCGGGGAACAGGATAAGGAGGATGGACTGTGACGCGAGCGTGGGTGCGGAGAAGAGGGAGGACGGCAGTGTTGGCCAAGGGGAAGAGAGAGAGAGGGCGTCGTAGCTGGTGGCAGAGGCGGCGAGGTGAGAGGAGAGGCGGTGAGGCAAGAGAGAAGTGGGTGGGGTGGGGGTGGGGGGCGCGACATGCTCGTGATGTGGGCAGTTGCTCCGCAGGGAGGTGCGATAACGAGTGGGTGTGGATCCGGTGCGAGATGATCCGAGCCATCGGTTGATCGTTGATCCGATGGACGCCGAAGAAAGTTGGAGGACAGACGACCACCAATTGCTTCTTTTAAGTAGTAGAGAAGATGCATACGCCTCGAGATTCATGCTCAACAGCATCCTTCATGACAGTTAGGACTGACGTTCACCAGGGCTTCTGGTTCACCAGGGTTGAATAAGAAGGGTTCGGCCTAAGGAGTTGAGTTAGGTTTTGGGTCAACATGAGGCGATCAATAGTGGCGGATTAGCGCTGGTGAGCCGTTGGAGATAGGGAAGAAGGTGTGGCAAGGATAATGAAGGAGGTGAGGTGAAGACGGTGTCATATAGGAAGGGTTGCAGAGGGGGATATCCATTAGATCCAATCGGACGTGCATAAAATTTGATTATTTCTTTTGTAAAAGATTATTTGCCTAGTGCATATATAGACCGACCTTGAGTGTAAAGAAACATGTAAGAGTAATCAAAGGGACATTTTTTTCTTGAAACTAAATAATCCTAGGAACATATGGGAAAAAATTTTATGGCATCAGTGCTACGTGGCATCGAGTATAGATGCACTTGAAGCCTCTAACCAAACTCTCAGGTGCTATATAACATTTGCTATGTTTCGTGAATTCAGAGTCGGTGCCACCCAGCACATGTGTCATAAAATTTGTTTCCAAGAACATACCATGAGTTTGTAAAGAGTACTCTTCTGATATAGTGCTAAAGGTACTGTAACCGCCCGATGGGTAAAATTACACTACTACAGAAAAGAAAATCACAGACGGTTCGAAAACATCACCACAGATGATTTCCTGAACCGTCTGTGCTTATGGGTCAGTAATACCCTAAGGGCATTATAGACGGTTTTTGAACCGTCTGTGATAGCACTTATCACAGACAGTTCTTACTATAAACCATCTGTGATAGCACTTATCACAGACGGTTCGTACCATGAACCGTCTGTGATAGTCTATTATCACAAACTGTTCTTAATATGAACCTTCTGTGATAGTCTATTATCATACACGGTTCTAGTTAAGGACCGTATGTGATAGCTATACTGTCTATTACACGATGGTGATCTCGTTCTCATAAATAAGCCTCCTTCAGTTCATCAACATTCAGATGTATGCCTATTTATGAGAACGAGACCACCATTGTGCAATATAACTGTTTATGAGAATCAATCATAATACATGAAATGAATGAAATAGTGCGAGACCACACATTATATGATCTTTTATGACCCACACTGACCACCCATATTGGCTTTACTTTATAGGAAATTTTCTGCTAAACCAATTTATATGCTTTACTTTACCTGCAAATGTGATCCAACACTACCATTTGGACTGTGCCAATACTACCTACAAAAGTAAAGCGGTTAGTGGACAACACCTTGTTATAACTTATAAGGAAGCAGAAAAGGGGATTGTGCCACACCATTTGGAAAGTTAGGTGCATGTATTGATGGTCGGGTGGGAAGACGAAGAGGAGAGGCGATGAAGGAGAGGCGGCGCTGGTCGGGCGGGAAGACAAAGAGGTCCACCTCCGGTTGTGGCACGACGGTGACGCTGCACAAGGAACTCTTACGATAAGAGTTCCTTGTGCAGTGAACCATGACGTCACAACTGGAGGCGGAGGAGCGATCACCGCGCCGCTTCAATTTGGGGGAGGTGGCAAAATCGATCTGGAGTAGTTGGGCGTGTGCAGGCAGTATATATAAGGGGATTTGGGTAGCAGAACCGATCTGGAGTAGTTGAGAGGTCGCGGCACCGTTTCGGTTTGAAAGTTTGGGTGGCGCTAAAACATTTCGCCTCTCGCGCACGCTTTAAAAAATTTCTGCTGTGAATCACAGACGGTTTCAAACAAACACTGTCTGTGATGACCGTAATATCACAGACAGTTCTTGTTAAGAACCGTCTGTGATATTACCTCTTCACAGGCGGTTTTCAACATGAACCATTTGTGATATTACCTCTTCACAGACGGTTTTTAGCTCAGCCTGTAATACAAACGGTCGCTAAACCAAAACCGTCTGTAATTGTATTTAATACTGACAGTTTTAATCAACCGTCTGCGATGAGGCGTCTAGTATTAGCTTTTTTTTTGTAGTAGTGTTAGTGTCATAGATTTGTGATCAGGGCCAAAGACGACATCTAACGTGATGGACTGAATCTGGAACACTTCTCCAAGTCTCATCATTCCAATTCCACGTATGCAGCTTTCAAAGCTAGATACTGGAAGTGACTTAGTGAATAAATCTACAAGATTTACACATGAGTTAGTATGTAGTACTTTAATTTCGTCCATCTTTTGCAATTCATCAGCATAAAAGAACTTGCGGTTGATATGCTTTGTGATAGGACCCTTCACATAACTCATTTGCACTTGTGCAACACAAGCTGCATTATCTTCATAGATAATAGTGGGGGTTTGCGTGGTATTCAATCCACACGGCTGCTGGATGTGGTGAATCATCCGCCGAAGCCAAGAATATTCTCGCGAGGCTTCGTACAACGCTATGATTTTTGAGTGGTTCGTTGAAGTTGATACAAGACTTTACTTAGACGATTTCCATGAATTTGCAGTTCCACCACATAGGAATACATAGCATGTCTGCGACTTAACTGTATGCGGGTCCAATAGGTACCCGGCATCTGCATAGCTAGTCATAGTTAGGTCTTGGTTCTTTCTGTAGAACAGTCCAATATCTTTACTTCCTTGGAGATATCGGAAGATGTCCTTTATTCCCTGTCAATGCTTTTTGGTAGGTTCTGTACTATACCTTGCTAATAGGTTTACGGCAAATGCAACGTCCGGTCTAGTACAGTTTGCTAAATACATGAGTGCTCCTACTGCACTCAAGTATGGGAATTCCAGCCCCAGGACTTCTTCCCCCTCTTCTCTAGGTCTGTACGGGCCCTTGTCTTGCTGTAAGGATCTACCGACGATCGGCACTTTTGAAGGGTATGCATTTCTAAATCCGAACCTTTCTAACACTTTCTGAGTGTAAGTTGACTGATGCACTAAAATCATTTCAGAGGTATGCTCAAGCTGCAAGCCTGGGCAATATTTGGTTTTACCCAAATCTTTCATTTCGAACTCCGACTCTAGGTAAGAGCTTGCTTTCTTAATATCTTCCAGGGTCCCGATGATATTAAGATCATCTACATATATTGAGATTATACAAAATCCATCCTGCGATCTTCGTATAAATACACAGGGACAATCCTAATTGTTCGTGTAGCCTTTCTTGCAGAGAAAGTCGCTTAGGCGATTATACCACATTCTGCCTGATTGCTTCAGTCCATACAGTGACTTTCTGAGTTGCACACTGTACAGATTTCTATTTACTCTGTCTTGGTTCAGGACATGATACATTCAGGTACCTTCATATAAATATATGAATCTAAGTTTCCATAAAGGTATGCAGTTACCACATCCATCAATTTTATTTCTAAATTCACGTTTACTGCCATTGAGATTAAATATCTAAAGGTAGTTTTGCTCATGACCAGGGAATATGTTTCTTCATAATCAACTCCTGGTCGTTGAGTGAAACCTTGTGTAATAAGTCTTGCTTTATGTCTTACAATTTTCTTGTTTTCATTTCTCTTTCGAACAAATACCCACTTATGCTCTATGGGGTGCACATGGGGAGGAGTGTAGCTTACAAGTCCAAACACCTATGTTTTATTCAGAGATAATAATTATGTTTCTATTGTATTCTTCCAATCTTCCCAATCTAATCTTTTCTTACATTCAATGACGATATGGAGCTCGGATCAAGATCGATGATTGTGGCAATTTTTTTTGCAAAATAAATATCGACATTAGCTGTTGTTCTATTCATAGATTCTCCCGTGGTCACATAATTTATAGCTATTTCTTCATAGGACGATTCTTTTAATGCTTCTACTCGCTCACCGCTGCTTCCAATTGCGGGGGCAAGTCACTTTAGATTTTTAGCATGGATGTGTGCACACACATCCATACTAATGTCACCCTCCGTGGGAATATTCAAAACCGGTATGCCTTTTACTGAAGGTTCCATACTAGTGTCAGGT
Organism: Phyllostachys edulis; assembly: GCA_036346405.1. Lineage (NCBI taxonomy): Eukaryota > Viridiplantae > Streptophyta > Magnoliopsida > Poales > Poaceae > Phyllostachys > Phyllostachys edulis. The sequence continues at coordinate 101,297,046 of CM070562.1, read as the reverse complement.
CTCAACTGGCTCCCCTTCTTATTCTGGGGAATTTCAGTGATCGGCTGCGTCAAGTCCTTCTTATCCTTTTTCGCCAAGCGCCCCTGATTACTTGGGATTCGAGGGGCCGGAGTTCTCGTCCTTTTATTCTGAGGCCTCTGGACGGGATTAGGGATACCTTCAATTTTCTTTGGTATTTCAACCCTCTCCGGTGCATTACGTGTAGGCACATGTGACTTGGTCACGCTCTTCAAATCACTATAGTGGCCAGGCAGTTGATTCGCTAATGATTGCAAATCAATTATCTTCTGGACTTCTCTATTTGCTTCACTAGTGCGCGGGTCATGTGCATGGATTCTCGTGGCTTGCCACGTTATTTCCCAATATCTTTCATCAAGGGGTTGATTTCCTCCCCCTAATGATGGAAAACTAAACTCATCAAATATGCTATCAGCGAAGCGGGCCGTATGCAAATCTCCAGTCATAAGGTCTAGATACCTGATTATAAATGTTGTCTCATAAACAACGTATATCCCAGACTTTTGGAGAGGTCCCATTGTAGTTCGCTGCGGTGGTGGCATAGGTACATAAACCTTGCAACCGAACCTGCGGAGATGAGAGCTTTTTGATGCTGACCATTGCGCTAGTTGCATAGGTGAATGGATGTTATATGCGGACGATCTAAAATTGATGAGAGTTGCTGTGTGTAGGACTGCGTGTCCCCAATATGTAGTTGGTAAATTACAACTTTGCAAAAGCGGTCGAGCAATAAATTTAATTCGTTTAATTAATACCTCTGCTAGTCCATTCTGTGTGTGGACATGCGGTACAGAATGCTTAATGGTAATTCTTATTTCCATGAAATAATCATCAAATGTCTTTGTAGTAAATTCTCCGGCGTTTTCCATTCTGATGGATTTCACATGATGATCAGGGAAATTATTCTTAATTTTAATTATCTGCGAGATCAGCTTTGCAAAAGCGTGATTTCTCGTAGACAATAAACATACATGCGACCATTTCGAGGAAGTATCGATGAGCACCATAAAGTACATAAATGGTCCTAACCAGGGCTGTATAGGACCGCAAATGTCTCCCTAGATTCAGTCCAGGAATGCAGGGATTTCATCATTTACTTTCATAGCAGAAGGTCTACTAATTAATTTCCCGGTGGCACATGCGGGGCACACAAATCTTCTTGATTCGAAAAATTCTTTACACTGATATTATGTCCCTGAGAATTGGTAATTATATTTCTCATCATCCTAAGACTGGGGTGGCCTAATCTATCATACTAGAGACAGAAAAGTTCAGAGCTTCTAAAAGTGGTTTTCAGGACAGTATAGGTTGCAGGTGCCTTTATGTTAGTATAGTATAGCCCAGATTCATATGAAGGAAGTTGTTCTAATACCCATTTTCTATTTTCTTCACGCTTTATAATGAGCAGGTATTCCTTACCATACTCTTCTTCAGTCTCTACGTGGAGACCGTTAGTGCGAATATCTTTAAAACTTAAGAGAGTTCTAGTCGACTCTAGGTACGACAATGCTTCTTCAATGACCAATGTTGTGCCCATCAGGAGTATAATTGTGTCTCTTCCTGAGACTATTATACAGGTATCGCTTCCTGCGATTGTCGTAAGACTACCAACATTCTTCCTGATTGACTGAAAAAATTTCGTCTATCTTAAGATGGTATTCGTTGTGCCGCTATCTACTAAGCACACTTTCTCCATAGGGTGCCACACGCGTTCTGATATATAAAATATTTATTAATATGGGGTAGGAAGCAATCCGCACATAAATAAAATACTTCAAAACATGACATAACTTGCTATTATTAATACATGAAAAAGTCTTGTAGGACTCATCATAAAAATTTAATGCATTGCACTTCTAGAGCTTACAATCATTATTCAATAATTCAATATTCTATCACAACCATAAACTGCAAATGACTATAAAAATCTAAGTGCAATGCGTGCACTAGATCGAATCAGCGAAGTATGAAGAAACTTCTGCCTGAATCTGCTCCCATATCCATCTTCTCTTCTTCAACAACTACAGCTGTTGCCGCTGCGATGTCCAAAGAAGGTGTGATGGGGGCTGCTTCTGGGCTATCCACATCCATGGGTGCGATCCTCTATGCCTGTAATGGCGAGGTGTGCCTCATGCTGTCCTTTGCCCTTCTTCTTAGCCTTGAAAGCATCAATCATGTGCTGCGGCTCACGGCAAACACGTCACCAATGTCCCCATGTGCCACATTTGTAGCAACTTTGGTCCCACTGACCATAGGGCTTCTCATCGCGCTTCTTTTGTTCGCCCTTCTTGGCTTGAGCATACTGCTTGGTCTTGCGACCCATGACCTTACCTTTCTTGTCCCTTTCCTTTGAGTGAGGCTTCCTCACCTTGTAGCTGGTAGGGTTGACTTCATGGAAAAATTTGCAACTAGGCGGCTACGAGATGTAGTTCTTCCTTAGAACCTCATCTTGAGCTTTCCGCAACTTACATGATGTCAATGAGTTCAGCATACTCTTTGTAGCCATCTTGATGGTAGAGAGGGGTTTCTCAATCTTTTTCTCATCCGTGATTGCCTTACTAGAGAGCTGAAAGACTGGTACAAATTCTGTGCTAAGCAGAGTTGTACTCCCCCCACGGTCTTGTAGTCAGCAAGATGTAGTCGGTTCCATTCCTGCTCTGCACGAGGAAGAATGGTGTACTTTAACTTCTCGTACCGCTTCTTTAGTGCGGTCTATAAAGCTAGTGCGTTCTTCTCTGCCATATACTCGTTCTTGAGCGTTAGGCAGAGATGGTGTCTGAGGAAATAAAGTGCCTGATCATTTTCCTTAGCAGTTGGAGTGACATCCTTCGAGGTGCCAAGTCCAATAGCAGCACGGTGCTTCTTGGCTCCAAGTACGATCTCGACATCTGATGCCCAAGTCAAGTAATTCTGGTCATGCTGGGCCAGCTCTTCGAACTCCCGGTTCGTAATGCTAGTCATCTGCATATTCATGCAAAGAGTTCATAAGATTATTGTTGGTAATTTGCATAAAATAGTTGCAAAGATTCTCATAATGTTTCCGTATTATTCTATGCATTTTTCATGATTTACTGCTATTTTCAATGATTAAAAGCAATATAAACAATCACAGATAATCAAAACAGTAAATACAATAAATAAATTACACAGAAATAACAATAACAAAGTTAAACATGCTTCAAATACAAAAATTAAATTTCCTGAGCCCCTTTTCCGCTGGAAAATGAATTTTCGGTGAATTCTGCAATTTCCAGGAGCTAAACTGCTAAATTTCAATTCTGAGAAATTTTTCGCGCAATTTTCAGAGAGTCTGAGGACCTTCTTGCAAAAATTCTTTATTTGTGTAAGGATCCCTGAAATTTTCAGAATCCCGAAGGACCTTTTGCAAAATTTCCTTTTTCTGGTTTTCTCCTTGTTTTTTCTTTCATCCGGAAAGCAATTGGGCCACCTTCATGGGTGACCTTCTTGGCCCATTTTCTTAGACTTTCAATCCGCTTGGTTGCTCCGTCCATAGCCGGCCTGGTCAAAAGGAGCTGACGAGGTAGGGTTTCCCTACCCCGGTTTCAAGGCAGCGGTGACGCTTGGTGCTACAAGCATGCGTGGGCCGAGCGAGGGGGCTCGTGGCGGTGCCACCTTGCGAGGCGGTGGCCGGAGGACCGTCTTGAGCGAGCTCATCTTGGGGTGTGGCATCGGCCGATGGTGCCGGCGTTGCATCGCGCGAGGCGTCGCATTTGGTGGTTCAAGCGGCGCCCGATGGTAGCGCCGAGCGGCGGCCGGGCGTCGTGGTCGACGAGCGCAAGATCCCTACCCTTTGGCGGTGGCGGCTGCAGGGCCACACCCGTGCGGTGGGTTCTTGGCGCAAGGCGGCAATGGCAGTGCCTGTCCATGCGGAGGTGGTGGCCGGCCAGGAGGTCACGTGGCACGAGAAGCGGAGGACGACCTAGAGCTGGTGGTGGTGCGTCTTTGGGACGCGTGGAGCGGCATGCTCGGTCGAGACGGTCCGGCTAGTGACACATGAGGATAAGGTGCGGCCGTGGCATGCGTGGTGGCGCCGACTTCGAGTGGTGTCGCGGAGACGAGCCCATGCAGGGGCGGCGTCGACTTTGGGCAGTGTGGCATGGTAGGCGCTGCTCGCCTAGCAGCGTTTCGTGTCGCGTCTTGGCGGTGTGGTGGCCTAGCCGCCATCAGCCGCCAGCGTGGCTCTAGGTTGGTGGTAGCCCAGCTGCTGGCCGGCAATAGGAGGGAGCCAGAGGCGGCACCGGCCGTTGGGCAATTTTTTTCCGTTACTGTTTATGCAACCATCGTTCATGCAATTACCGATCGGCTTGGTCGGCGACTTCAGGTCGGCTCGTGGTAGATTAGAACGTATTTGCAATTTTCAATCTATGGTACAATCGATATCCACTTTTCCATGTAATCTACCGATCGAAATTGTGCCGACGACTTCAAGTCGGCTCGCGGTAGATTAGAACGGATTTGCACCGTAGGATACAATCTAGAAAGCCAAATTTGCGGAATTGAAAGCAATATAGAAAAAAAAGATTCGATCTACGAGTGTCGTTCTTCGACGGTTACCTTTCGATCCGAGGAGAATCGATCGTACTGATAATATGTCGAGGAACCGTCGCTGGCGAGTCTAGTCCGAACGATTATCTCGTAGACAAACTCAGAATCTTAAGAACAATGGAAGAACACAAGAACAAAATAGTAGATTGAACATAGAGATATGATGGGACTCCTGGCTTCTCTTTATTACTCTTCTATAAAACTGTATACAATGGTTGTGGTCCCCCTCCTTTATATAGATTACTGGATACATAAGTAGGCTATTGTGGGCCCAGTGCTTCCAGCCTAGATCCGGTTTCTTAACAAGTAGTACTGTGGCATCGCATGGACAAACAGCAAGAAGGTACATTTATTAGTATAGTGACCAATCTAATTAGAATCCTACCATGTTGGTCTTAATTATACGAATCTGCTAATTCACGTACGACCGAAAATGTGTGAAGTCTCAGTTGATTTTGTGGCCATTGGATTTTACTTTGAGATACTTCTTTTTACCTGTCTTGGATTAACGGGCCGCACTGCTATTAGATTGTTTTGTGCGAACCCGACCTGTGAGCTTATTCGGACAGCTCACCTCGTCCATCAGGCCATGACTCTTCTTTGTTTGTGGCTCGAACAGATAGAGAGGGGGAAGCGAGCAAGGCAGTGACCGGCGACGCGCAGTCGAACGCTGCAGTAGGGCACCACGGGCTACGAGTGGGGAGCGCTGCAGCACGGGCGACGGGAGCGGATGGGCTGCTTGGTCTGAATTTTTTGCTTTGTTTTTTCAGATCTGCAGTTGCTACGGGTGTCCTGCTTGTGATTGAGAAAATTTAGGCTTTATGGCCAATTTTTGTTGGTTTGTTGCTTGATTTCTAAGATTCCATCAAATTTGTTCAGATTTGGGTTTTCAATGTTGGAATTTTTAGGGTTACAATAATTTGATGATGCTTTCGGATATGAGTGGCTTTGGGGGATGTGCTTCGGGCTGCTAGGTATGTAATTGATTTGATGTTTGCATGCTACACGATGACCGTTTTAAAATGTGCTCGTAAATGATTTGAATGATTTGATCCGATGTTTCTCGATTTCCATGACAAACCATTTATCTAGATGAACTGAAGCAATACTAGGCCTACTAGTTTGCAGCATGAAACATAATTAGTCGTTGGAGTACTAAGCTTAGATCTCTGCATTAGAAAACTAGACTAGACGTTGTCACAGGCAAGCAATTAACATGCAGACTCGGTAGTTGTTGTTCAGCTTTCTTAGCCACCTTGGATCTTAGAGCATGCAAGTAGGATTGCTTTTGTAATTCTCTAGAGGTTATGGATGGTCATGCCAAAAATGACAGTGAATTAGATAGATGGTTGTGCAGGTTACTGAGGTCATGTCTCTCTGTTTGTGCCACTATGCCTTTCTATGGGTAAGATTATGATATTTGTACTTGTGTTAGTTTGTTGTACTCACATTCATGTTGTCTAGTTCTCTTCCAACTTGTGTTAGAGACCCTGATGCCATTGATATGCTAGAAGTCCATTGCACAAGGAATTATATCCAGTTCATATTTTTTTTGCAGTGGACAAACATGTGCAATTTCTTCAGTGAATAGGTACAACTTTGCACCTAAGTATTGTATCTGTCTGGATCAACCTGTTCTTGAGGCTATAGTTGTGTACAAAATTGGTATGAATTGTCTACAGATTTCATTCTTTTTGTCATCTTCAAAACTGGTTTCCTGCTGAAAATGGTTTTATTAAACTAAAAAACAAATTCATTGATTTGTTCATGTAGTTTTGTTTTGCATACATCTTATTCAAAATTTCATTCCATCAATTTCACATATATCATCATCAATTTGCATATGTCATCATGATTTCATAGTTTTATGGTGTGAATATTTATCAACTTATTTTCTTCCTAACATGTTGTAGTTCTGTGGTGATTTACAGATCTTCTAGTACTTTTTATTTTTGAAATCACCAGTTGTCTATGGTATTAACATCAAAACAAATACATGTAGGCAGTTTATGAACAAAACCTGTCAGATTAAAAGTTGCATACCATTCGAATTAAACTTTTAGTTCCGCGCAATACGTAATTTTAGTTCATCTTCAGTGCCATATCCATTTTTACCATTTTTTTAAGTTCTCCCTTTTAAACTGCGATCTAGTACTTTCGAATAGTTCGAAAATCTGATTATGTTTCATTGTGATCTAGTGCAATATCTGTTTGACTATATAATTAATGCATGAACAATCGCATTTAGATAACCTATGAACATGTCCTATCAGATTAAAATTTGAACTCCATTTTTACTAAACTTTCGGTCCCATGCATTATGCAGTTTTAGTTCATCTTCATTGCAATTTCCTTTTAGCCATTTTTAATATGTCCCTTTAAAACTTGGCACAACTGTTTTGCAGCAGTTGAATTCTCTGAGTATGTTTCATTGATATGTGGATCACGTGAAGTAGTGACTAACTCTCCTAGGCCCCAATATTTTTGTTCATTGTAGATTTAAATATGATCTTCTTTGGTTTTATTTATTTTTGGGTAAGGGTTCACTTAAATTAGGATATTTCTGTCCTTATTATATTATTTTGTTATCCTTTTGACCTGGATTCTGTCATATGTTAGGGTTCACTTGGTAAGAAAAATTATGACCATAGAAAAGTATTTGTTAGTTGTTTTTGTTTTTTTGATTTTGATTTCATCATTATTTGTTTCTCTAGTTCTATGTAATCTCTTCTCTTTTTTCTCGTGGTCTTCTTCCTTTCTTTCTTTGGTCCTTTCTGATTTCTTCTTCTTTTTCCCTCTAGTGTTCTTCCCTATTTCTTTTTTCTTGGGAGATGGTGTGATCTCACGATTTTTTTTCACATTTATCCCGTCAATTTGATTTTTCTGGCTTGAAAACAAATTGGCATGTATTTTGTTTGTTTACTGGGCTGAAAAAAAATCAGGCCTTCTTATATATTTTGAGCTTTACAATTTAAGGGTCCAGTATATTTTTAGCTAGCGGTTCACGATTCTCTTTCTGAATTCTTAACAGGTGGCTCATGTGGAAGCAAGCTGTTAACCGGTTGTAGTTTCAATTTGTTATGGGCCCGATAAGGCCTAAACATAACGTATTGATAACAATCATCTCATAACATATATAACAACACAGAACTCTAAGCCATCTAAGCCACCACACATTAGGATTGAAAGTTTTTTTTTGGGTTCAACCGTGCAATAGACGCCCCCTAATTATAACGTACAGTTTGATCGATCGATAGAATCTGACCTACCGGATACGTACGTACGTTGCAGTACGACCGCTCGAAGCACGCGGCGGCGCACATGATTGGGTTAATATAGAATAATCATCATAACGCGGCACTAGAAAAGACATTGCAACAACCACGCCAGCCCGACTGGATACCTACGTAGAGACGCACAGACTCGAGATGGAGACAAAGACAAGCTAAAACCCCTCGCTGGGTTTAGCCACGTCGACGTAGTAATTAGACAGTACTGGGGTCGCGATGGTGGTAGCGACGCTGGTGCTCTCGCCGCCATTGCCAATGGCGCCGCTCCCCGCGGCCATGTCTATGGCGCCGTGGCACTGGCCGGCGTCCACCTCCTCCTTGGCCACCGCGGCCATGCCACCGGCGCCCGCGGGGCCGACCGAGGGCAGCTTCGAGAGGAGCGCCTCCAGGCTGCTCATCGACGGCACGATGTGCATCTGAGCCGCCGCCGCCGCCGCCGCCGCTTGGCCGCAGGGGTCGTAGATCTCCATCGGCGGCACGAGGCCCGGAGTCCAGCAGGCCGCGTCCGCCGGGACGCCGGCGCACCCGCCCGGGAACGCGGCCGACGACGGGTGCGGCAGCAGCACCCCCGGGATGCTCTCCAGGTAGCTGAACTTGCGCCGCAGCGTCACCACGTAGCTCTGGTCCTCCGCCACCTGCATGCAGCCATCGCCATGCACGTACGGCGCAGCAATACAAACAAGTTGTACACGCACATTATTGCCTTGTCGTGCTCGTGCATGCATGCAGCTATGCGGCACAATTAACGCTCATGTAATGCACCACAAGTATAGTGAGCGTGACATCAGTGGCACCAAGTCACAGTGCAACTTTGGTTCAGTGGGGTAGGTGAAGAACAGGATCGGCGTACCTTCTTCATGGAGCCTAGCTGCACAACGCCTTCTCTGACGGCGATCAGAGCAATGGTCTGCGAAATGAGCGATAAAAGAACAGTAAAAGACATCAGCTTTTGCATGCAGATCGAGCTGGTTCTCGAATTGCTGATAGAGGGAAAGAGGGAGGCCAGGTACCTTGATACCAGACTGGAACTGAGCCACCCATGTCCTTGGATGCTGCAAACAAACCGCACACGGACAAAACATGTTTTTTGTGTCCGAATTCCGATCGAATTGGTGGACGCATGAGTTAATTATTAGTGTAAGCATTGGGGGTTATATATCGACAAATTAATGAGTTGGTTGAGTGAGGTGATGCTTACACAATCAGCAGGGTTGTTCCAGGAGGAGATGAGGTTGATCTCATGCTCCTGGGCCTCCTGGAACACCCACTTGTGGCTGTGGTCGGCTGCCACTTTCCCTATCAACCTTCGAAAAACATCACCACAAATGCAAATCATGTGAGCGTGCTTTACTTGCTGATCAGCGTATGTTGAGTTTCATGCACTAATTAGCCAGTTCGCCAAAAAAAACTTAGTTTACTGGGTGAACAACCTACTCATACTTGGGCAACGTATGCCGAGGTGATTGACGTGATTGGTAACTAATATGCTTAGTTAATCAATAAGCTTGCTTACATACCCTTCACCGTAGTTGTAGATGTCATGGGACATCTTGAAGAAGAGCTCAGGCTGAAGGCCCTTCACCTCCTGCCCAGCTGCACAGTCCGTGTAGGCGGCAGCGGCAGCGGCAGCTGTGTCCTCCTGGTCGCAGGCAGAGGCTGCAAAGTTGCAGAATCCATCCTCCCATGCCAGGATCCTAGGTGAAATTTGCGTCCCGGGAATCACACACAAACAAATGCAAATGCATAGGAAAAGAAGAGCTTGTCTTAGATAGATAGACTGATCCAGATGTACCAACCAGTTCCTCCTGTTTCCTCTAGTCCTGTCATAAACACCACCCTGGAGATCCCATCTGAACAACAAATAAACAAGTAAGCAGACAAGGAGCAGCATCAATACATCATGCATGGACCATGAGAAGAATCAAGAAATGGAACAATACATGCATGTACTTAAGCAAGAAACAGTTAAGCCGAGATCGATATATGTGCTTATATGGGAGTAGTTGACTCACTTTGGAGGCGGGTAGTTTCTTGGGAGGATCCGCCAGAAGACGGCGTAGACCCACTGGGAGTCGTCGTGGGTGCAGAGGCTGCGCAGCGTGTGCTGCAGCAGGTGCGTCACGGCCAGTGGGTTCAGCTGCTCCTCCATTGCAGCTTGCCTTGAAGCAGCGGCAGAAGCTTATGGCCGGCCGGGAAGGAAGTAATAAAAGCTAGCTGCTTGGCTTCACTAGCTAGTGATCAACTATATGCTAAAGCTGCACTTGATTTGAAGCTGAAGGGCTAGCTAGAAAGTTGATGGAAGCTATGAGAAATTTGGGAGGACTAGGAGTAGGTGTTTCCTTTCCTTTTTCTTGCTTGCTAGCTTCCACTTTTGATCTCTCCAAGCTAAACTGGTTGTGACTTCTGAGGCCAGGCCACCACCGAGGGAGCAACCACACTTGCCCAAATCTATACACCCAATCTCTCTCTCTCTCCCCCCGCTCGCGCGAGAGAGAGGGAGAGAGTGAGTCATCCTGCTACAGTAATCACTTTGATGATGTACATTACATTGCTTCTCTCTCCGCACAGCTTTAGCCATGGACCATATCTTGCATAGCTTTCTTTTTTCCATAAAAAATCTGCTCTTTAGTGGGGCTTCATCCATTCGATTCGATCCTCTTGGTCCCGCATCAAGCCCAAATTGTGGCTGCTCCTCTGTCCAGGCCGAAGCTTTCTTGCTTCGATTCTTCTTCTGAAAAGCTTAGCTCGGACCACTGGCTAAGTGCTATATGCAGTAGCTAAAGATAGGATCCATATTCTTGTGAGTTTTTTTGGGGGAAATTTTATGGTGCACCCACTATTATATGGCCCGTTGATTCCGTAAGATCCAACGGATGATATCACTATTATCATTTAGGAGGTAATGGATCACCAATGGCCCTATCAGGGTTAATAAAGCCTTTTTACTGCATACAGGGAAGGAAAATAAGGGAGCAAATAATATTATTAATATTTGTCATTTAAAGCGCAATAGTACATAAGGAAAGCACTAATGATGCCGACTAATATTATTGTTTTTTCTCCTAATGATTCCATGCATGCTCTAAATTGCCTCATTTGTTTCTCCCCTCAGGATTCCATGAAATTAGAACGACAGTGTTGGTTGAAAAAAATGCAAAGCAAAACTTAGAATTACATGTTATTCTAAAAAAAACTTACAACCGCACAATTAACATGTTTTTTCTCTCGTCTTTTATTCAACAATGGCAAGGTTCCCCGCAAATAGAAAATAACGGAAAACCAAAATGATGAGTAACTATTTCTACTTTTCATACTTGTAGCACGTAAAATGGCTGGTTGTTTTCAGTGTGCTTTGCACATCAAAAAATTTCGGTTGAGATTTTAAAAAACAACACAACACAAACATTGTCCACTCAATGTACAAATTCAGTAGATAGTCTCATATTTACTCATGGTATGCAAGAATTAACGAAGGAAAGAAAGAAACATACTTCACATTCCATTTCAAACTTTCTTAATTTAGATATGACCTCATAACTCCTGGTAGAAAGCCATGACATACAATTCCATTACTAACCTCCTAATATGGATTACTAGGATTTAAAATTGGGCATACCCCATAAAGGGTAAGTGGTGCACCTTAAAAGAGCTTTTTTTAAGGGATCTTGTGAGTTTTACTGGAACAGGTTGCATTGTTGCAAGTGTAATGCTAAGTAACAATTTCGTGGTGTTGCATTTGTCGATTGGCATGCATGGACTTTTGCGTACGGCATATATATGTTCTCCCGTTGAATTTCACTTGGCGCCCTGGAGTCGCACGCACGTCCTTCACTGTTCAGATGCGTTTCGCACGAAGCAATGTTCGTACCTACTAACTTTTCTCGACATCTTAGTAGATTAATCCTGGTATTTTATCTCCTGTTCCTACCATATTTTTCACATTTTTATCCTGAAAAATTCAGAAGTTAAATTTACATTGGAACTGTTGGATACGACCAGTTCATAGTGGCATGTACTGCCCATGTTTCTCTTACTCCTCTCTGTGGAGTGTGGACTCACCTCGCATCAGTAAAACTGGGATCAAATGGCGAATCCAGCGAACACTTGGATGGAATTGAATGGCTCTGCAGTGGCAGCACCACAGAATGAGATGAAATTATGCACAGGGCCTACATTGCTCTCTCTCTCTCTCTCTCGCTGCAGAGTGAGAGAGTGTTCAGGAATTTTTGTCACTCATTCGCTTTTTCACATTCTTGATCCTGAATAATGGTACTGCGGCGGCAATGTGGCTGTGTGGCCCAAAAGCCAATAAAGATGCAAGGTGTGCTGCTGCCTTGAGCAGGGGAATGGGGAAAATTGCTAGCTGCTGCTTCCTCTTGTTCTGACAACCTGGACCACCACTCTCCCCGAATAACATTGTTGTATGAACCATATCAGATCTGTCTATTTGTATGCAAGCAAATACGAGCCATGCAAGTCAGTAGAGTACTGTATAAGAATAGATAATAAGGCAAATAAGAAGATGCCATTTCGGATTAAAAAGACATCATGGAAAACAGAAAATCCCAAATAACATACCAGTGTTTTGACCCGTATCCTTAGTTCCTTACCGGGATAAAAAAAACTTGGTCTGACACTCTTTTAAACCAGTATTTAGTTTGTGATCATTAAAAGATTATAAGACAGTATGGTGTGTATGTTGTCTCACTTATCAGTTGTATATACCCGGATCATTGTTTATAGTAGAGACTTCAGGCTAAATCTACATTTCTGTACATGTTGCAAAAATGTGTAGCAAGAGTATGTGCCGAGAAGTTTGTTCAGTTCATAAGAAAGGTAGAATATGTTAGATGTGTATTATTATCTGTGTATTTTCCCCATTGTATAAGGGGTTATCTGCATATATGCTAACTCTATACTTGTATATATATTGACACATTGGCCTCATGATGAATACAAGCGCTGTTCATAACATGGTATCAGAATGAGGTTAGGGTTAGAGTCTTACAGTTGCCACCGTCGGTCTTTCTGCCGGCCGCCGCCGCCCTTCCCGTGTCCTCTGCCACCACCCGTCGCTTGTAAATGCGATGCATATTCTTGATCTCCTCTGGCTGATCCGCCGCTCGAGTCTGGCGTCTTCACTACGCTAGTCTTCCTTGCCCGTCGCGCCGCTGCCGAAGCCGTGCGCCTCCGCCCGAACTCAGCTCTCGCGTGGGAAATCAGGCGCCGTCGGGGAGCTATCGCCGTCGCCGCTCCGATCTTCGTCGTCCGTCGCGCCCTTCTTTGGCCGCGCGCCTCCGCCCGAACTTCGGCTGCCTTGCGCTGCCATGGCCTTCGGACGCCCCGCCGCCGCCGCCCGCCGTCGGTTCTCGATTTCTAATCTCCACGCGCCATCGCCTAGACGCGCCCTCTGTCTCCATCACCCACGGCTCCTCCTCTCCTCCGGGCGTCCTCTCCTCGCCGCCGGCTCATCCTTCTCGGCAGGTTCTTCTTTTTCCTCTCTTCCTCTCCGATTAATTGATCATCCGGAATCGGCTCCAAGTTTGTTCAATAGACCTTTTAGATTGCTCCAATTGTCTTCTACATTACTTTGAGTGTCGGATTAACCCGCATTGTGAAGTTTTCCAAAGTTGTGGTAAAAACCCTAGTTTTTTTGTCTCGTAGGACTAACAGGCGTGTTGCGTCTTGATCGATCCGCGCTACTGTGGTGGACCGCCAATTGCCTCTGGTCGGTCCGGACCTGAGAAAAGTTTCATTTTTATCTTGATAATCCATATTCATTTCAATTCAATTCACTTTGGTTGTCTTGGCCTTCTCTCCGATGATCATGGCAAGGACCAAGGCATTCTTGATCCTCCGGGTCTCGTCCTCCCCACCGAGCTACTCATCGTCCTCGGTTGAGCATTAGATAGCGATGAAGCGGACTCCTCGCCGTCCTTGTCCTCCGTGCCTAGCGCCAGTGAACATTTGGACGAAGAAGAAGATGCTGATGTGGAGTTTGCGCCTGAGCCTCGTGTGAATCTTCACACAATCCGAAATGATGATTTCAAGCAACTCAGAATGCAATCTCCCTATGAGCAGCCTAGGTCAGCCGAAGATGAGAGATTCCACACTCAATTCCAGGAAGATTGCTACCATCAAGTGGTGCTTCACAAGCAGTTTGCAATCTAGAAGTACATAAATTGGTCGTATCTCAATGAACAAACCCGGTATGCGACTTTGTACACTCGTTTTCGCAATGCTGGCTTGGATGGGCTTGTTAGCATCAAGTGCAACTTCAATGAGGAGGTAATCCGTCAGTTCTATGCTACTGTTTACATCCCATCCTCCTTGGCCACTGTGACTTGGATGACAGGCTCGACGCGCTACACGGCCACCAAGCGTCACTTTGAGGAGGCCCTTAATCTGCCAGCACGTGAGTATGTTAAGATCCATCTTGAGCCCGCGCTGCAGACTCCGGAGCAGTTACAGTTCTATGAGCCTAATGTTGCTAGAGTTGTCCTTGGTAAGGTTACCGGTCTGAGACCTCTCCCTAGTGTCATTAACAGGATTATCAGGGCCACCATCTTGCCCAGGAGTGGCAACAATGATGCTATTAGAGGACATGCATGGAATGTCATAGATTATGTGATGCAGGGAAAGAAATTTGATATTATGCACTTAATCTTGACTGAGTTGCAATCCTGCCACACTGATTTGGGAAAGAGGATGTATTATGCTCCTTACATCATGATGCTCATTTTGAGGACCACTGACTTTGATGGTACCACTCCCTTTCCTCACAAACAGTACAAGCCAGAGGGTGACCACCAGAGAGATTTGAGGAACATGCCTCTTCACCCAGTTATTGATGCTCCTGCCTCTCCTCAGCCAGCTCCCCAGCAGCAGGGTGGACTTGATCCAGTATTGTTGGAGGTTCTGCATACTGGTATCAACACGATTGTATCTCGTTTTGATCTGATGGATAAATCGCCTAGAGGTTTTGGATCATCGCATGGATACTCTTGAGAGCACTACTCAGTCTTTGGACTCTCGCTAGGTAGCCGTGGAGCAGTCCAACTCTCTTGTGCTTCAGCGCTTAGATCAGATGGTTGGCTTGGTTTCAGGGATTCAGTCCGACATGGCTGAGATGACCACTCGCATCACGTCGATTGAGCAGACTGTTACTTATTCTCGGCGTCGACGCTTTGATCCTCCTTCAGCCCCTACTACATCGACTGCAGCTCCTCCTCCTCCTCCCCCTACTGCGTAGCTTTTGGTAGTTGATGCCAAAGGGGGAGAAGTGCTAGATGGTCCTATATATTTCTATATCTATTAGTTATGGTTAATGAATGCTTGTTGGACTTCTGTGGTCTCTTTTGTGTGTAATAATTAGAGGATAAGCTTATTACTCTTTTTGCTATCATTGTAAGTTTATTGAACCTCTTATATATATGAACGCTTAATGCTTTACCGTCTATGAGCTTGGTTGAATGATATATACTTATATGCTTGTAACTTGAAATGCTGTTTATAATGTTATATATTGTTGCATTTCCTCGAGTTCCATCATGTAAAAGAAACTCTGCCAAAATTCTCTAAAAATCTATACTTGTGCTTGCAAAAATTCTCTACCTTTTATGCACATGTTTAGGGGGAGCTTTCTTTAAAAACAGGATTTAGCAAGGAAATAATTCTCAAAACTCATTTAAAGCTTATTGCAAGAATTATCTCGTTGTTAAGTCATCAATAGAATATACACTCACAGTATATTCAAAACAATCATTCTTTCACATATTAAGTGTGTTGTCATCAATTACCAAAAAGGGGGAGATTGAAAGCATCTAGGCCCCTAAAAACTGTTTTGATAATTAATGACAATATGTGAATATGGGATTAACGTATATATTGAGTATGTACAAGGTTAAGTCCCATTGGCGCTCTTGTTGATCGGGAATTGCACGAAAGGTTTACATGAAGATCTTATGACTCTAAGGCAAGGTACAATAGTCTAGGACTTTTTCACTTTTACCGGTCTTAGGTGAATTGGTTGGAAGACGGGTTATAGGCTAAACGGTAGTACTATAAAGAGGGTGCAAAAATTGAGTACCTTGAAAGTGAGCGATGCCTGGCTGCTCAAATCTTATTTGGTTTTACCTTGGATTTGTTTTGGCTTTGCCTCAATTTAAATTTTTGAATTCTGTTGAGGCCGGATGACCGACGTTACTGGCCGGATGGCCGTATTCTTGGGACCAAAAGCGGTCAACTTTTTCGATGAGTCTTTGTTTTACGGTTTTGCTAAAATCCTCTGTCCGGATCGACCGGCGGACCTTTTCTTGGATGACCGCACTCCGGTGCAGGGACGCGGTCAACTTTCGAAGAAGGTTTTCGGTTGAAAAATGCTAGGCGGATGACCAGCGGTATTTGTCGGACCGACCGCACCGGGTCTTGGTTGCGGTCGACTTTTTCGAGAGTTTCAAAACGTATTCGTTTTTACGTAGAGGGGATGACCGGCGTGTTTGCTGTGGTGACCGGACCCTCAGAACGACTATATTTGATGCATTAAATGCGTAACGATCGACCGTTATAATCGAGGCCGGATGACCAAGATCTTTGTTACTCATGGACCGAAGGGCTCACAAAAAAATTGGGAATTTCGTGTCCAGCGGCTAGTGGAGTGGGTGGAGGCTATAAATACCTCCCCATCTGCAACTAGAAATGTGGTTGAGCCTCATTTAACATCTCTTGAGCCCTTTGTATTGTTTCCTACTCATTGAGAGCATTCATTTCCATTTGCAAAGGTAGTTGAGGTCTTTCCAAAGAGCATTCATTGAGTTTGATAAATTGTGGCATTAGAACGCTTTCAAGTGAAGAATTCTTGCTCTATTACTCTTAGAGATTGCCGTCTCCTAGGCGGTTTGGAGTTAGGTTCGGTGATCTTCTCAAAGGAGATTGTGAGAAGGCAGAGCATTTGTGAAGGTTGGAGCTCGCCTATTCGGAGAGGAGAAGAGCTACCTCTAGTGTCGAGGAAAGCTTAATTCGTGGAGCCGGCTTGAATTGATCAAGCATCCTCAAGCGTGGATTAGTGAAGACCAAGCAAGTCTTGATACCACAGGAAAAACTTCCTTGTGTCATTGTGGTTATTTCTAGTCTTTACATTTCCGCATTTATAATTCTAGCTTGTCTATTGTGATAAATTGCTTAGTTAGAATCATATCTTGTTTAGACTAAGTTAATAATTGGATAAACTTGTTAATTTGTCAAATAGTTTAAAAACCTCCTATTCACCCCCCTCTAGTCGGTTATCCTTGATCCTACACATGACCACCATTCGCACTCTTCTTGCTATGGCGTCTGTTCGGGTGTGGTCCATCTCTCAGCTTGATGTCAAGAATGCCTTAATGGTAAGCTACGTGAAGAGGTTTATATGCAGCCACCACCGGGGTATTCTGTTCCTGTGGGTATGGTTTGTTGCCTTCGCCGATCTCTTTACGGCCTCAAGCAAGCTCCTCATGCCTGGTTTGATTGTTTCTCTTCTGTTGTCACTGCAGCTGGTTTCTCTGCCAGTGCTCATGATCATGCTCTCTTTATTCACACTTTGTCTCGTAGTCGGACGCTTCTCCTTTTATATGTTGATGATATGATCATTATTGGAGATGATTCTCAGTACATCACCTTTGTGAAGGAGCGTCTTAATGAGTAGTTTCTCATGTCTGATCTGAGTTCTCTTCGCTACTTTCTTGGGGTTGAGATTATTTCTACACGTGAGGACTTCTATCTATCCCAAAAAAACTATATTCAGGATCTTCTTGATCATGATTCTCTTACTAACCAGCACACCACTCAGACTCCTATGGAGCTTAATGTTCATATTCGGCCCACTGATGGTGAACCTCTTGTTGATTCTACTCGCTATCGTCACCTTGTTGAGAGTCTTATTTATCTGGGTGTCACTCGTCCTGATATTTCGTACCCTGTGTATATCTTGAGTCAGTTTATTTCTGCTCCCACTTAGCTCCACTATAGTCATCTTCTTCGTGTTCGATGATATCTTCGTGGAACCATCACTCGTCGTCTATTTTTCCCTCGCTCCAGCTCTTTACAACTCCAGGCATATTTTGATGCTACTTGGGCTAGTGATCACTCTGATCGCCGGTCTCTCTCTGCTTATTGTGTTTTTCTTGGTGGTTCTATCATTGCTTGGAAAACTAAGAAGCAAACATCAGTTTCTCGTTCGAGTGCTGATATTGAGTTGCGAGCTATGGCTTTGTTGACTACGGTGGTTACTTGGCTACGGTGGTTACTTGAGGATTTTGGTGTTTCTGTTTCAACACCCATTCCTCTTTTATCTGACAGTACAGGGGCTATTAGCATTGCTACAAATCCGGTGAAGCATGAGCTTACTAAGCATATTAATGTTGATGCTTTCTACATACGGACACAGGTGCAGGGCTAGGTTGTTGCTCTTCAGTATGTGCCTTCTGAACTTTAGTTGACAGACTTCTTCACAAAGGCACAGACCAGAGCCCGGCAAAACTTCTATCTCTCCAAACTTCATGTTATTGATCCACCATGAGTTTGAGAGGGAGGATATTAGATGTGTATTATTGTCTGTGTATTTTTTTTATTGTATAAGAGATTACCTATATATATATATATTCATTAGCCTTATAATGAATACAATCACTATTCATAACAAAACAAACCATCTCATCATCTTTAACAAGCAACTTTTTCTGACCTACCTGGGCAACCTATGGAAATGCATGGCCATGAGATTGAGAAGGGGACAATCAAGTCCTTCCGTGCTCACTTTTGGCTACAAGAGGCAGTAGGTAAAAAAGACGAGAGAGAGAGAGAGCAAAGATGCCTGCCCTCTCCTGCCCTTGGGAATGGGGCACTGTACCCTGCCCTCCAGGCTCCTGCATTGCGAGTACCATCGATTCTTTTCACAAAACTTTTCTAGCCACGGATAATTAGATCTCACTCATAAATGCAACCCAACTGAACCCATTTGTCAGTGACTATTTACCAATTGTTCATAAGCAAATCACTTCCTGGACAAACGCATGATGTCATGTGAGTGAGGACTGATTTCAATACAAAGATCCTTTTTACCCAACCATCTACTACCTATTTCCTCCTAGTGAAGTGAGCCTCCCCCCGTGCTACACCGAAGGCGACATCCCTGAGTGCCGAGAGACTCATCTCTACCTCGTCCCACCATGCGGTGGCCACAGGCGGTGTTGGCCGCGGTGACGGCGGGCCCGCTCTCCTCCCTCCCCTTCTCTCTTCCTCCTTGTGTAGCTAGGCTTCCAGATGTGTTGGGTCTCTGCCTCCATGGCGTTGCCGGTGCCGAAGGTCAGGCCGCCCCCGGGGCGCTGATGTAGGAGGGCAAGCCTCTATCACCGTCGCTGTCGAAGCTAGTCGTCATTGGCCTCATCCTTGAACAGATCCGAAGCCTCCCCATCTTCCTCTCCAGATGGGTCACCACTCGATCCACAATGCATTCTTCTCCAAGCATGGGGCGGCGGGTCAGCCAGCGGTGGTTTCCAACGGCGCGGTGGCAGGTGGTCCCCCCTGGATCGGCCGCCGGTTCTTCGCCTCACGCTCAAGGTTGCCACCGTTCCGTCCTCTCGATCTGCCGCCTGTTCTCCGCCTCACGCTCGGAGCTCTAGATCCGACTGACTCACCGCAGGGCCCCGGGCTCTTCTCCCGTGGGTGCTCGGCCTAGGACCGCTGGTAGTCGTCGTCCCCACATTGGCGTTTGTATTGTCACGGCAGAGCGCGCCGCCTTCGCCACATCGGCCAGATCTACCCTCTCTTGTGGGTTTGGCCTCGATCCGGCGTGGCGGTCCTCCGTCGCAGCAGTGTGCGCCACCTTCCACCGGATCGGCCAGACTTCTCCTGTGGTTTTGCCCTGGGTCTGGTGTGTCGGTGCTTTGTCATGACGGAGCGTGCTGCCTCCCACCGGATCGGCTAGACCCACCCTTCCCTCTCTTGCGGTCCTGGCCTGGGTTCGGCATGGCGGTGCGCGTTGCCTTCCATAGGATCGGCCAGGCTTCTCTTGTGGTTTTGGCCTGGGTCTAGTGTGTCGATGCTTTGTCACGGTTAGGGGTGATAATGGGTTGGGTTCAAACGGGTTAAACGGGTTGGGTTCTTGATTGGGTTGGTTTTGGATGGGTGACAACGGGTTGGAAAAGCCAATGGGTTGGGTCGGGTCGGGTTTCCTCGTAGAAAGGGTTGGATTGGAGTGGGGTGGATTGAGAAATTTAGGTTGAGAACGGGTTGAACCCGTTGATATTGCAATGGGTTGGCTCCATGGTCGGGCCCATTGTTCTGGTCCACGACGAAGGTTACACCCACACAGGCACATGGAGGCTCCTGCGGCGAAGGCTTGCAAGCACGTTGTTTTGGTCCACGGCGCGTGCCATGGCGGCCGGTCTGGTTCAAGGTGGCCACCCTGCTCGGTCGTCCGGGCACGCGTCCACCACGCCCGGAAACCTTGTCGCGTCGGGCGTCGACCGCGGCCATTGCGAGGCGCCGACGCGTTCGCGACTACACCAAGCCTTCTTTGGACCTCGTGGAGTCCCTCACCGGGGAGAAGGTGGTGCTCGTCGACCACTGACCTCGGCGGCGTGAACGCCGTCGCCTGCCGAGTGGTTGTTCCGGAGAAGGTCGCCGCCACCGTGTTCCTCCGCGCCTTCATGCCGGACCACACGCCGCGGCGGACCCAGGCGGCGGCGGCTTCGTCTCCATCATCCTCGTCCTCGTCCTCGTCCTCCTGCTCCAGCGAGGCGGCAACGGGATCGCGTCATGGGATTGATTGCGGGGGACGCAGTGGTGGTGCGGGATTGATTCCATGGAGATTGGTTCAGCTTCTTCTGAGAATCGAAGAGATTGGGTTGGTTCAGCACTTCGGCTTGGAAATTGGGCTAGGTGGATGGAATGGGTTGGAAATGGGTGAGAAATGGGTTGAACCCATATTGAGGAATTGGGTTGGGTTGGGTCGGGTTGGAATTTTATATGGGTTGGGTTGGGTTGGGTTTTGAAGGTGGAACAATGGGTTGGTCTGGGTTGGGTTGATATACTATATTGTAGTGGGTTGGGGTGGGTTTGGGTTGGGTTTCAACCCATTATCACCCCTAGTCACGGTGGAGCGTGTGACCTTCCACCAGATTGGCCAAACTTGCCCTTCCTCTTGCGGTCCTAGCCCGGGTCTGGTGCGGCGGTGCTTCATCACAGCGAGGGGCGCCGCCTTCCACCAGATCGACCAGACCTGCCCTCCTCTTGCAGTTCTGGCCTTGGCCTGGGTTTGGTGAGGCGATGTTTCATCACCACCGCATGTGGCTGCGCGCGAGTGCAGGCCTGGCATAGGTTGGGATGGAGCGGTGGTCTCTGGTGCACGGGCACGTTCTCCGCTACGGCGGTGGCCAGCTCCTCGTTGTTTGGTGCGCTTCTTGTTCGGTATGCTTCGAAAGAAGTTCCATCCATGCCGTGGTTGGGTCATCATCCTATGTGTAGGCCAATTGTTGGTGTTGCAGCTGGTCCAAGCCCTTGGATCAGGTAGGCCTTCGTCGGTGGACTCAAGGATCAGGACAACAAAACAGGGTGACCCCCGTGTCGCTCGGTCGGGCGACCCGGGAGGCGACGCCGCTCCTCCCGAGAGCCCCCGCCTCGGCCCTCTCCGGCCACTGCCGTTGCTCTGCTGCCGTGGCGGCCCCCTTCCACCCTCCCGCCTCCCTCTCCCTCCTCCCTCCCCCTCTTCGGTTCTCACGAAGGATTGCATCGCCATGCTTGGATTCGGCCGTGGTGGCGGCGAGCCCCGGTGGGCGCTAGAGCAGCGGCGCCGCCCTCCCTCATTTGGAGCCCCCTGAGCCTCGGCGCCCTCATAGTGGCGAGATCAGATCTGGATCCGCCCCCCTCTCGCCAGAGCTTCGAGGCCGCCGCTCGCTCCGGACTTCGCCAGGCGTCCACTGCTTCCGTTCAGAGGCCTCCTCGGCAGAGCTTCGGCGGCGGCGGGAACACCGCCTCGGCAGGCGGGCGGGAGACTTCAGCGTCGCTTGAGGAACTCCTTGAGCCCGTCGATGGCGAACCCTCATCGACGCCAGCGGTGCTCGGTCATGGCCGGCCGCAGCGTCGCCAACACGATGCTTTCGCCAGGGGATCTGCGGCGAGGAGTCCGTCATCTTCGCTCGCACGGAGAAGTTTCGCTTCGTTCAAGGGAGACACCGCCTCATCCCTGGGGCCATCGTCGTCTTCACATGCGCCGGGGAGGCCTCGGTGCTCCACACCGGGGAGCCCACCCCCATCGCCGACGACCACCGGTCGGCCGGCGGCAACCGGCGGCGGGGGCGAGGCGAAGCGCCAGTAACGTAATGGCGGCTGCGTTGCGTCGCGCGTTCGTCTTCGCTCTCGTCAATAGTTTGTTCGAGTTCCATCCGCCACGGCATGAAAGCGGTGAAGTCTTGACCTCGGCCCCGAACCCCGCCCTTGTTGTGCGCTTGCGGTCGCGCAAGATTGAAGAAGAAGGTCGACTTTCCTTTCTTTGCCGTCGGCGCTCGCGTGTAAGGTGTTGCTGAAGTTGCGGCCGGCCGTCGAAGGTGCGGGTTGGGGCCGTTACCCCTGGAATAGCCCAGGAGAAATTGTTGCCATTGAAGGGTTGTCTCGGCGCAAGAGGTGCAAGACGGCCGTCCGGAGGCCTGTTCGTAGTGACTAGTCGATTCACCTTGTATGGCCGTCTTGCGGAGAGGAGAGGAGAGTTGCCATTCTTCGTTTTGTGTCATCCTGTCATAAGAAAGAAGCGCATCCACACCCAATTCATGTGAAGCTCCTCTCCGGTGGGTCTGTTAGCGTGTAGATCATCTTGCATCTGCTTCCTCTTCTCTCTCAAGTCGGTGCTAGGGCGGTCTTCTTCGTTGTCTGGTTCTCTCAGTTTGTAGCTCCAGTGGGTTGTTTGGGAGGTGTGGTCTTTCCATCAGCTTTGATGTGTTTGTGCGGCAGAGCTGGCTAGGGTGTGTTCAGAGTTGGCTAATTGGCGTATCTCGCTCTGGTGTTGTTGTCGTAAGGCGTGTCTTTGTTGCGGCTTCCCTTCCGCAAAGGGCAGTGCCCCTGTCGGGTTGTATCTTTTTTTTACCTGTTTTTCTCCTACTCTATTAATGCAAAGGGCAGCGCTCCTGCCTTTCGTTCAAAAAAAAAGGATGATGGTGGACTCAGAGCTGTCGGATTCATGAGCCTAGGGGTCCCCTCATCCTCTTCTTTCCGAAGTTGTCTGTCGACAACCCTCTAGTGGCTTGTGCTTGCTGTTGTTCCCTGTGCTCTTCCTGTGGCTGGTGGTTGCCATTTGTCGGGGTGTTGGTGGTGGTGCTGATGTAGTCCTAATTTTTTATAAAAAAAATAATATTTTTAATAGAATGACATAAATAAATGACAGTATAATAAAATTATAAAAATGAGCTTCTGTCGCCGTTTGGAATTATGACATGCCCCTATCGCTAGTTGGATTGGAGACAAGAGCCCCGTCTCTCACCAAACAGTATTGAATGTCTCTGTCACTATTTAGATTGACGATTTCGAATGACGATAGGACCTAAAATTTTTTTGGTAGAAAAATGAAATAGAATTATATTTATATTTTGACATAATGCAGCTTCAAATTAAGATTGTAAACCTGACACAAGCATAATGTAAGTCGTACACAAATTAATATTTACATAAGATTAGTGATACATGTAGTCGCGGACCCTTTTTGGGCGTACCACATGGGTGGCCCCTGCTTCATCTAGCGTAGTGGATCACGAACCTTGAAAGTCTGAGTATGCCAAGGGTCGGCACCGAACTAGCCTAGAGGGCGAGTAGCCTCTGCGGTTGTCATGAACCCCTACTACGTCGGCTGGCTCGGTCCAGGCACCATGGAGCTGTGAAGCCCCAATGGAGATCTGGCTGGCAGAGTCATCGGCCTACGAAGGCCTACCGTCGTCTCACAGTACGCCCCAGTTCCGAATGACATAGTCCGAGACATGTACTCCCACCTGCGCGGGCAGCTCTTCGTCCCAACCGTGTTGACGCCCTATCAAATAGTATGATATGCATTTAAACGTAATGCAATTGCTAAAACAACACATGATGAGGGAGCAATAACTGACCTGGTCATTGCATCAGAATAGATGTCTCTACATGCTCCTGCCCCGTGAACACATGGAACTATGGATCTGTTCGAACAGCTTGGCATTAGGACAAACTCGGTGTAGAAGGAACAAGGTCACATGATTGCTATAGTTGTACCTACGAATTGGGTAGGGATACTGCTGACACTATGCCACGAGGACCCGCCTAGCAAGTCTGGGTGAGGAGCCATCGTCGTGGGCGTCGGGCATGACGCACTGTGGCTCACCCCTGTCAACGCACTATGTCCACACGTGACGGTGCGTCCAGCATGTCCGTCAGCCTCTGACATGATGACAGCTCGATGACACGCCTTGCCTTGTCACAGATTCAGAGCTCGTGCACCGTCATCTCTAGGCGGTCCCCAATCCAAGATAGAATGGAGGCCGCCCCCGAGTACACCTCCCTTGTTAGATTGCTCTGTTAGGCACGAAGAACAAGTTATAACCCAAAAACAGGAGAAGTAAATAAACATTATGGACTGTTCAATACATATGGTGCGATGGAATGCAGAGTCCGGTTGCGAGGGATATGTGTCAATCGTCACGACAACGTGTGGCAGTGGGTCATCGACGACCTATACGCAACGAACACTCGTCTGAGTGCTATACCACTCCATGTGCTCGTCGTACGTCCCTCGGTCATACGGGGCAGCCTCCTGGAGCATGTCCTCCAAGGCATTTTCCCACTGCGCCACCCTAGGCTCCATGCGTTGAGCCCAAGATGTGTTACCTGTGACACCCTTCTTGTTGTGCAACACGACAAAACATGTTAGTATACATGCAACACGACAAAACATGTTAGTATACATGCAACACGACAAAAATATTATATTCAAGATTAACTTACGTGTGGATGTTCGGTGCCAACGCTCCCCCAGGCCACTGGCATCCAAACTACCTCATGACCTGGTGGACAGAGTAGGCCTCCATGAACACGTTGTGCACCAAGTGACACCGCGTGATCCAGAAGGAGAAATCTCATAGGCACTGGCTAGACAAGCCGCGGGGTGCACGATCGTACACCCTCTCAGCAGTGTACGGTGTCTAGATGACACAGTCATCTGTCAGCTGGTCGAACATCACCACGTAGTCTAGGTACGACGCGTGCATAGTGATAGGTGTGAACGTGACATGTGGAAGAAAACAACACACACCTCGGCAGATGCAGTGCAAACAAACTCAAGAACGGACGAACGGTACGAAAAACTTACCCATCAACAACACCACACCATACCCTTGGTCAGGCTGTCCACGTCGCTGTCCCCATGGAGGGCGATGGAGTATGCTGCGAAGTCGAGTTGTGGCCATCTGACCTGGAAGCGCTCGAAAGACCATAGCTGCAGTAGGAGCGGGCATCTAGAGAGTATGGAGCTATCCCCAACCCTCTGGCAACTGTCATAGAGGGCACGGTATGTCGCGCATAGCATCACCGAACCCCAAGCGTACTGCTAGATCTCCTTGAACTCTGTGTCTGCCAACTCCCTAGCGTACCAGATCACATGCTTTTTGACGCTGTCGCTGTGGGACCCGCAGAACATGACCCACCTAAAGAGCCACAAAAAGTAGGCCTTGAAGTGCCTCCTCACTATGTAGTCAGGAGCGTCAGGGACCATATGCTCTAGCTGCAAAATGGCAAGGACTCATTAGTAAGTTCAACGAAAAATTGAAGCGTGAACACAAGAGATGTGTGTACTTACGTAGAACTGATAGAGCCACTTCAACGTTGGCCCGTTCGTACTGCTTAACTCTTTGTACTTGGCGCCTTGCGGCATCACCCCTTGGAACCTGGTGAGGAAGTCCACGTGCCACGTCGGAGCAACATCGTGCGCAGCTAGAGGAAAGCCCACACAAGGCAAACATGTGAGGTATGACACGTCCTACAACGTAGGAGCCATCTCCCCACATGAAAGGTGGAACGTGTGCGTCTTCGGACTGCAACGGTCCACCAACACCGTCAACAGGCATCGATCGTATGGAAAATGCCTAGGTGTACAGCTGTCCAGGTTATTCTCCCACACCGCCTCCACCATTCTCGCAAGAGGAAGCAGGCTAGATGCTCTCAACCTGTGTCGAAAGTATTAACAAGATACATGAGTACACCCAAACTAATAGGATTGAAATTGAGTATGAAAGGTCACAACTGCACGTACCTGGGAACCCAACATGGGTCGACCCTTCATGCCCTCATGGGTGTACGCAGGCGCAACGTGTCAAGCTCCGTGGACCGCCTCCTTGCATTTGTATATGGCTCCTTGCCTGAACTCGTTCTGGTGGTAATCCCACAGTACACAGGATCTGTTGTCCACGACGAGGTTGTCGAATTGGTATGTGTTCCTGATATGGTGTGCCCGATCTTCACGACGTAGGATCAATGATAACTTTGGATCTGTGCAATTTGATAAACCGATGGCGCCAACCACTATCAACACAGCAACCTGTGACAAAAGAATCTACCTAACCACATGATCTTGATCCCGTCTACTCGACCACACAAAATTTGACGTCTAGCAACGAGAACTCCTAATTCCCTCAAGGTGCAGTTGGCTAACCTAGAAAACAAGAGTATAATTCTCAAAATCCGTTTATTCATGGTCTAAAGATTACAAGGGTCAATACCCTGAATATATAGGGGTTCCCCTCCCCACCTTGGCCAGACAAAACTCCCCCTCTCCCTCTCCAATTCGGATTAGGGATGCCTAGTCCAATTCGGACTAGGGAGGGAAGACAGAGGGAGCCCCTTGGTTTCGGCCATAGAGGGAATTTTGAATTTAATTAGGCTAATTGGCCATTTACTATATAGCTAAGCTATCTAAATTTCATAAATTAAAAGGTACTCTAGTTGGAAATTATTTCCTACTTCATTTCGAATTGCAAATCCTCTCTTAATTCGGATTCCAAATTAGCCTCCCATGCGGATTGGAATTTCATCATTGATTTTGGATTCCCTCTTTCCTTTCTTGGATTTTCGACTGAATATGAGGGTTGTGTTCCCACTTGTCTCCTTTCTTCCTTCTTGTTTCCTTCTTTATTTATTTATTTATTTATTTCTTCATGCATTTGGCCAAAAGAGGTTCCTTACTTCTTTCTTGTCTCATGGCCGAAATTAGTGTGTTCACACTTGTCTCCTTGATGGGTGACATTTCTCCCAAAAGCCAACATGTCTCCTTGATGGTTGACATGTCTCCCGAAATCCAACATGTCCCCTTGATGGTCGATATGTCTCCTAAAATCTAACATGTGATTTGTTCTTCCTTTTTCTAGGGTTTGGCTGAAGTGCCTTGATGTGCATTCTCTTTTCTTCTATTGATCTTCATGCTCTCTTGAATTGCACCAATATTCCTCTTTGTCAAACCTAAGTACACAAAGATGTAATGCTTTAGGTAGTAACCAATTCTCATGAGAATCAAAAGAAAATTCATTAAGGGGTAGGTTCACCTGTTGAGCAAGAAGCTTATCTCTAGCCCGAGTAATAGGGCCAGTTGGTGCAATGGTGCTAGGAGGGCTAGAAGTTGCCATGGTGGTAGGGATGTCCTCATCGGTTCCACTAAGATGGAACCGCATGTTGTTCCCCACCATCGTCTTCATTTGAACATTCATCTTCCGCCAATGCCTCGTAGTCTCGATCTTCGAGCGCCATCCTTTCGACTAAGGCTTCGATCTCCTCACCTTCGTCTGCAAACCCACTAGTTTCTTAGGCCAAATGAGCTTCTTTGACCCTGTCTTCATCGGCGAAATCAGCAACTCCCCAACCTTCGGTCGTTGTGTGCGTCGCGCTGTGGTTGGACTCCCCGACTTCTTCGACACTACCACCAACTACCCCGTGTCTAGCCGCATATGCAGGAGAAGCTTTGACATATGCCTGGGCCAAGAACCAAATCTCACCCGCGATCCCTTGCCATGCTTAGGTATGTCTGCCATGATCTCATTCCCTTCAATTGCACTAACTCTCAATGTGTACCCTGTCATGTCCGAGTGGCAATGCAGCTCAATTTCAAATCGTGCAGAGCATGGCCCAACTCGAAGGTGTAATACAACCACCGCATCACATCGCCCCCATGTACGCCGCTCTGGTCTTGTTAGGCTTACTGTCATCGATTGAAAATAACGCAAATCAACCGCCTCGGGACCCTCCAGAACAGTCCCTTGTCCATAGCAAAGTTTGAAATTGATTATGTCCGACATATCTACGTACTGCACTATAGAATAGATCTATACGATTAACCACATATCTAAAACTAAACTATACACACCAAAAAAGATGTATTACAACAAACTACACTACATAACCGTAATCTAGAGCTATCTAATCCATTCAATTACAGACCTTCTAATTTTATTTGCTAACCTACCAGTGTTTTAAAATTAAATATAAACTTACAAAAAAAATTACCTACAAGATGGGTGACCGGATATGCTCCTCCCTTTCTCCCCTTCTCCGCTATGGACAGAAAGCGCTTCGCTAGCTTTTGCCTCTCCTCCTCTCCCTTCCCTCCCCTCTTACTCTTTTCAGATTAAAAATGAGTTTCAGCAGATTTCTTGGGGCTTTTATAGGCAGCTTCTGTCTCCATTCCCAATGGCGACAGGAAGCCGCGGGCTCTCTGTCACCATTTAGAATGGCGGTTTGCTTCGAAATCGCCATTCCAAATAGCGACAAAGACATTAAATATTGTTTGGTTGGCGATAAGGCTCCTGTCGCCAATTCAACTGGTGATAGGGGTATGTCGCTATTTCAAACGGTGATAGGAGTATGTCGCCAATCCTATTTTTGTAATTTTATTAAACGAACATTTATTTCTGTAGTTTTATTAAAAAAAATATTATTTAGAAAAATCACGGACTCCTTTAGTGTGTCGTGGTTGATGTGACGTGGCTGCTGTCGTGGTGTGCACCTTGGTTTTAACGGCTACACTTCAAGCCCTTGAAAGATCACGGTTTCTTTAGTTTTGTGTATCTCCTTGTTGATTGTCAGCTCTAGTTTTCGCTTTTTTGCTTCTCCACAAGGTGTCTTGGTAGGAGCTCCAGTTTTAGGGCTCCTTCCCTGGCGTTTGTGTTTCCCTCTCCGATGGATGGTCGGTGTTGTATCTTTTCTTCTCAAATGAACGATGGAACTCCTGCCTTGGGTTAAAAAGAAAACTCAACCATCTACTCTTTACCGCTAGAGCTGAAAGGCAGAAAACCTCAGCCAAAAGTCCGTCCTTTTGACCCACACGGGCACCATCCAATCCATCAGTCGCTCGCGCCAGAAGCCTACGAGAGTCCTAAGCCTGCATCATTGCATGACACCTTTGTTCGAGCTAGCCTTCATCTCATCTCGATCTGGAATTGATATCGGATGGGGCGCATCCTGCAGAGAGCTAATGAGTAAGGATGTACCCTCTCGTTGCCCAGGATGATCCCCAAAAAGCATGGCCAAGCTTTGATCATGGCAATGCTGGGCACCAGTCCACCTTAATAATTTCCCCTGCCCTACTTATTGGTGATATGCATGGCAGTAGATCAGAGAACGTTACTGGTTTTGCTTCTAACTTGGTAGGTCAGGTTAGATGAAAATATATAATCAACTGAAAGTTTTTATAGACGTCTTGCGAGCGCTCCAATCTTGATCGGATGGGTGAAACTTGAATATGTGAGAATAAGCTATAGGGGCTACTGTATTATTATTTTTTTGTCTAGCCAAATTGGCATGCTTCCAAAGATCTGAAAGGAAAGATTCTTTAATTTTTCAAATTAAATCCAATTTCTTGATAGAATGGACCGAATAAGGAATGGTTTCAATCGAGTTGAAGTGTCCATGCACTCTTCCCATATGTTTCAGTAACCATATGCTTGTGTACATGTGACGCCCCGTGTCATTACCCCGGAGGGTAATCACACTTAAGCATACAGATTACTATTCATCTGTCTGGTAGAACACTGCTCTAACGAATAGTAAGCCTTACCAGAGTTGACGTAGCAGAACAATAAGATAGATACTATTCTTTATTATAACAGTTAGCCACGCAAGGCTATTGTCTTACATTACAAGTAGTAATTTACAACTGCAAAATGGGACTGAGTCTCCTCGCTTGCCTGCCACACTTCACCGGTCTTCTACTCGTCTCATGTGTCAAATAGGGCGCCCACCTCGCCCTGCTCCTTGTAATCAGCGCCCTCGTCTCCTGCGGTCTCATCGGTACCTGCGTGACCTTCGTCCCACTTAGGATAGTTTCCGGCCAGATTAGGATCTAACAAAGAAGAATAATAGCAAGGTTGAGTGCTAGTGTACTCAGCAAGCATTAATAGCAAAAATGCACTGTATGACTCATCTCTGTTCGTTATCACAATTTCTAATCATATCTTTTCTAGAAAATAGATAACTCATTAAAACTTTAGGTAGCAAATTTTAATATTGAAAAGACTACTTGTCACTCGAAGAGAAGATAGACCCCCAGTGGTTCCTGTAGACTCTAATCCAGGAGACAGGAATGAATTCATAATTTTATTTAGCGTTGCGTAGGTTTGTGCCACTTTACCCATAGATACTCTGAGCTCTCTATGAACTGGGTCCCCTACATTTCCTTTGATGCGGGTTCGAGTTCAGAATATAGAACGTTTTTCAAGTTTCGTGATTAATTTCTCCACCCATTACTTTCCGTTGGTGTCCTGGGATGCTCACCCAGTCTTCCACCGAGTTCCCGTAATGTTGGTTGGGCCGGACTCTCCGCACCCAACACTCCACCTAGCGCTATAGCACCTTGGATCACCCACTCCCGGACTCTATACCGGCTCTGGGTTCCTCCAACACACTCACACATATTACTTACCCAATGTGGAGAGTATAACTACGTAACAAGGTAGCATTTTCTGCACGTCGAAACCGAAAAATGGTTGGCACTTAAATACGGCCTCTTATCTAGGTGAAAGTTTTGTTGGTCCTTATATATTAACCATATTAAAGGGTCTCACCTCTTCCCTCATCTCTTTCTTGCCACGGACCCCCTTTACCAGCCATAGTATTAACTCTTGTAGTATAGCTGCTCCTCTCAGCTGTACCACCCTTTTCTTACTCATCATATCTTTCCTCTTTATATCATTTATCCAATTTGATTTTGAGACATATTTTGATGCATGTACAAATATAATATAGTAATATACGGTTTACATTTAATATAACTAGATTGGTGATCAAGAGATAAGCTTGCCTTCGTAATTGTAGTAAAGATCGGCGTCGATGGATAACGGATCAGATACTCTTGCTTGCGTCAGATCGTCTGCTGCAATTTATACGTCGGTGCGAATAATAAATAACTAAATACATATTTGCTTTTGGTGCTATTAGGCGTACATAAATTAGTGGGTTTCTTTTTGTTAGCATATTTTAATTTAATAACATTTTTCGGATCCCTGGGTAAGTTAGCACTCCCCAACTGTGGGTGTTCTACAGTCTATTGGCTTGAGGGTCGAAGTTGGCGAAACCCATGTTTTAAAGTATGAAAATAAACTACTACTCGTACTCACATGTAGTAAGGTCTATTAAATTTTGTTCATGCAAATATGTCTAATTGATTTTATTTAAGGGCGTACGTAGTTGTTTAATTATCTAAATAGACTCGAGTTGTTTATTTTAATTATTTTCTCGTGACTAAAATATTTCTAACGCAACAGGCTATCTATTTAATTTAGTGGTTCATACCGATGATTAATTTATCTTAAAAAGGTCTCAAATTAATTTTTATACCTTCTCCTATTTTTATTTTAGACCGGTCTATCTACTATTATTTATCTATCCATGCTTTAAAAATTCATTGCTCTGGCGATTTAGCTGAAACTAGCAGATAAGGCATGGAATTATTTATCCAATGAAATGGTGATTTTATTAGATTTATTTTATTCCTTTTTCCCCGCTTTTAATTTTTTTTATCAGTCAACTGCTAAATATTGTAACGCCGTTTAGAAATCCATACTTCTGACGATTCATCTAAAAATCGCAAGTATGGAGCGTAAGAGTTCTCTCTACCTATGTTGAATTTTATAAAAATTTTATACATATTTTTCTTTTCCTTTTCTTTCTTATTTTCTTTTCCACTTTCTCTCTCTACTTTATCCTCATTCGGTCGAGACACATACTAGGCTTCCACTCATCTTGCTTTTCCCCATTCCCGTTTCCTTCTCTCTCTCTTCCCATGGCTCTCTTCCTGGATCTTTTCTTCTCCATGGCTCCTCCTCCATCCGCCTACTCTCCTCCTGGCGCCTTCCCCTTCCTCTAGTGCCGCTGCCATCGGCCCCCTTGGCTCGTCGTCACTCCGCCCGTCTAGTTCTCCTACGTGCTCGACCGCACCCATGAGGTCTGCTGCGTTCACGCGCCTCCAGTGGCCGTCGCTGCCTCCTCTCCCTCAGTGCCGCCATCGCCGGCTCTTTGAGCAGCCTGCGCCTTGTGTCCTTCGCTACCGTCTTAGCCCAGCCCCATCGCACATTACGCTCCGGCTTTGGTTGGACAACCTGATCCCGGCCCGATCCTCCCATGGCCGGCCCAGCCAAAAGCCGCTCGAGACTCCCTTCCTCCCCTTGTTTCCCCCTTTTCTTCTCTGTTTTCTTAGTTCGATTTGGTTTTCAATATTTGAGCTTGGTCTGCTTGCTGTTGTTGATTCACTTTGTTGGCTTTGTGTTGATTTGCTTACTGATGTGTGTTACTTCTTGTTCATGCATGGAGAATGCAAAGGAGGTGGCTATTGTGGCTTGCTATGGCGGGGTGTGGCCTAGGTAATACTACTCCCTTTCCTCTCCATACTCCCCCATTTGCTCTGTGATGAACTGGGTGAATAATGCTACTACTGTGGGATGCTCTATGTGCATGTGTAGCTCATCCTAGGGTATGAATGGCAAAATGGTAGTGGGGGCATGAATATGGTTTACTTGATGGGTTGGGTTTGGTCAGTTTTGGGGTAGTGTCGGAGGTGGTGGACGGTTGTGGTCGGGATGGCGATGCCGGCAGGGGGTGGTCGTCCTCTTGTTGGTCTTGGCGTGGCCTTCAGTGGTCGATGCGGTTCAATACCCTCGCCGGCGGCGTCCCCGCTCTTCGGCTTCCCCTTCGCCCTTTCTCCTTCTCTGCGCTTCTTGTGGATGTGAACTGGGGGCAGAGCTTTGCTTGGCTTGTGGAGAGGCAGTGGCTTGGTCTATTGGTTTTGCTCTGAAGGTCTTGCTTGGCTTTGGCTTTGTGAGATGGGAAGCTTTGTTGGTTTGGCTTGCTTGCCCCTTGCTTGCCTTCGGCTGAGAGGAAATAGGGTGGGGATGGCTTTGTGTGTGGCAGTGAGGGAAATGAAGGCCTTATGTAGGGGGATGGTTTCGGCTGTGAGGCTTGTCCTTTGCCCTTATCTATTACACTCTCACATGCTACTCTGAGGCCATGGTCCAATGGTCAAAAGGGTGTTTTGGCTACTATACTCGTAAACATGGGTGTTGGGTTTTAAATAAACGTCAGATGATGACTTAGGTTGGTCTGGAAACCCTACTGAGCTTTGTGAAATCTGATGACAACCTTCTTTATTATAATACTATTTTAACGCTTTTGGTTTGCTAATTGTTTTCTGAGTTGTTGGTGTACCCTGAAAGAGGCAACTCTTGGTGTTGCCATGGGGCTCATGGATAGCTTGGACTAACATACATATGGTGCTGGATAGGGTATATATCACATGCATTTTCTATTCCTTGTTTTTTGATACCCCTTATTGTAGGGATACGGGTAGACTACGATAGCAACAATTTAAAAATTCTACTACGTAAACCAGGAAGACAAGCAAGAAGATGATCCGCGGATCGTTACCACCGGCGCCTGAGCGGCGGAAGAAGAGTTGGGCGGCACTGGTCCAGCGTGAAAGCGCGTCGATCGATAGTCATAGTTGATTGTCGGCGTCAAAGCGCGTCGATCACGATGGTCGTAGTCGATCGGCCAGTGTCTTCGCGAGTCGATCGTCTCCTCCAGCAACCTCTGTAGTTCCTTATGAAGATCGCGGATCGTCCTCAAGCGCAACAGCAACCGCAGTGCTAGTACCAAGTCGCACGGCAGAGCTCTTAGGAAGATGGCGGCTAGGGTTTTGGTGGAGCAACTCACGTCAACTTCTCTCTTCCCAATAGCCTCAACCATCTCCTTATATAGTGCTCATAACGGATCCTATCCGAACATGTTTGATGAATCGTATCCGTACTGGTTTGTTCTAACCCGTTAAGTGTGTGACCCATTAGGTTTATACGTATTCGGTTCTGACTCGGAAACACCTTTCTGACCATGAGTCGTTAGCGGTACCCAGTAGGACATAACGATTCCTAAATACACACAAATTATATCGGACGAACCTTATTGCAATATGATCTACGACCAGGTCCTCATCACTTACGAACAAGTCCTATCTCTATACGACTAGTTCATATTTGGTCACAACCAGTTCGTAACTCCTTACGACCAGGTTACGACCACTCTGTGATTATGCTCGACCAGTCTACGACCAACACGTATCTCCATATGACCAGTCCGTAACTGATCGGACTAAGCGACCTACTCGTGTCTTCTCCCTTTGCCTCACGATATCTGGTTGAACTCCAGGTGAGATGTTGTGTCATCCATGGACTATTCAATACTTTCTCGATCGAGTGTTAGATAACTTCACGTGGTCTAACACTTCGACCACTATTAGCATGGCCATGCACTTACTTTATCCGATCACAACGAGGGGCCCAAAGATATCTCTCCTGTTATGTTAGGAGGGGCAAATCCTATATCCGACCAGTCACATTCCTCCGCATGTTCAAAGCATACCCGAAAGCTACCTTTATAACTACCCAGTTACGGGTATCGATTGGCAACCCCTAAGAGTGCTATTACACATATAGAAAAACATGCTGATCTCAGGTCTAAGGATTATATGTCATCATTGCTTGAGACCAACTAACGACACATAGAATCATAACAATCTCAATAGTGTCTCAAGGTGGGTCTTATCCAACCCCATGTTCCCTAACATGTGTCCATATTATTGATTCGATATCCCTATATCCATGACCGGTGAAACATAGTCATCAATCAATACAATGTGCTGGTCGATAGAGTCACTAGTGTTTCTATCATTGACATTCGGCCAGGGATTCATTTAGATCGGCATCATATAAGTTAAAAGAGCTTCACCAACAAGTCACATACTTGTTAATCTTCATAACCAATGATTCATTCAAGGAACATGATAACATATTATCAAATATTATGAATATAATGAAATATAATCATCTCTATGATTGCCTCTAGGGAATATTTCCAACAGTCTCCCACTTGCACTAGAGTCAATCATTTAGGTATCTATCCGATAGCTCTTGTGTCGCCTCATGCTTTGGGCGTGTGAGAGGCTTTGTCAACGGATCAGCAACATTTAAATCCGTATGAACTTTGCATATCTTAACATCTCCTCTATCCACCAATTCACGAATAAGATGATAACGCCTGAGTATATGATTGGACGTCTGATGGGATCTAGGCTCCTTGGCCTGCGCAATGGCTCCATTATTGTCACAATAAAGATCCATTGGGCTCGAGGCACTCGGAACCATAACCAACTCAATAAGGAAATTCCTTATCCAAACACCTTCTTTCGCAGCTTCAAAAGCCGCAATGTACCCGGCCTCTGTCGTAGAATTAGCAACCGTTTCTTGCTTGGAACTTTTCCAGCTCACTGGCCCTCCATTCAAAATGAATACAAAACCAGATTGCGAACGATAATCATCTTTGTTCGTTTGGAAGCTTGCATCGGTGTAACCATTTACAACGAGCTCTTCATCATCGCCATAAACTAGGAACGCATCCTTAGTCCTTCTCAAGTACTTAAGAATATTTTTCACAACTGTCCAGTGACCATCACCGAGATCAGCTTGGTATCTACTCATAACACTTAGAGCATATGATACATCTGGTCGAGTACATATCATGGCGTACATGATAGATCCAATAGCTAAAGCATATGGAATACCATTCATACGGTCTCGCTCATCAGTTGTCGAATGATACCGACTCTTGCTAAGACTTATGTCATGTGACATAGGCAAGAACCCTTTCTTGGCATCCTTCATGTTGAACTGAATCAACATCTTATCAATATAAGTACTTTGGCTTAATCCAATTAGCCTTCTTGATGTATCTTTATAAATCTTTATCCCTAAGATATATGCTGCCTCTCCTAGGTCCTTCATAGAAAAACTATTTTTCAATGATGACTTAATAGATTCCTGCATAGGAATGTCATTCTCAATCAATAATATATCATCCACATATAAGATTAGAATAACAAGCGCGCTCCCACTAACCTTCATGTAAACACAAGGTTCTTCTTTCTTGACGAAACCAAACCTTTTGATCTCCTCATCAAAACGTATATTCTAACTCCGAGATGCTTGCTTCAACCCATAAATGGACTTTTGAAGTTTGTATACTTTACTAGCATTCTTTGGATCGACAAAACCTTCATGTTGTGTTATGTACACATCCTCACTTAGGTTTCCATTAAGGAAAGCCGTTTTGACATCCATTTGCCATATCTCATAGTCGAAATCTGTGACAAGAGCTAGAATGATCATGCAGATTTAAATGCGCTACCAGTGAGAAAGTCTCATCGTAGTCAACCCCTTGAACTTGTCGAAACCCTTTTACGACTAGTTGAGCTTTATGAATGTGAACATTTCCATCCATATCAATCTTTTTCTTATAGATCCATTTGCACTCAATGGTTTTAACACCATCAAGTGGATTGACCGGGTTCCAAATTAACCTGATTGTCTCTCATGGAGTCTATCTCGGATTTCATGGCTCTAAGCCATTTCTCAGAGTCTGGGTCTATCATTGCTTCCTTAAAAGTTTTAGGCTCATCATTATTCAATAATAATACGTCATGCCCATACCTTATAGGCAACTGACATGACCTTTTAGATCTATGTGGGGCTGATGCCTCATCTACAGGTTCAACAAAACTTTGTTCATCCTGTAGAGGTTCAGTAGGAGTTGAAACACTTTTAGACGTTTCCCAAATTTCTTCGAGTTGCACCTTTCTCCCACTGACTCCTTTTGAAAGAAACTATTTCTCCAAAAAGACACCATTTCGGGCAACAAAGACTTTGCCCTCTTCTCGGTTGTAGAAATAATATCCTTTGATTTCCAGACTCTTCCCAGTCCATATCTCATATGATGTCTTATCTACTGATTTAGATGGTACCCTATTTAAAGTGAAAGCGGCAGTTTCTAGAGCGTAACCCCAAAAAGACAATGGTAGATCCGATTGGCTTATCATCGACCGAACCATGTCCAACAAGATCCGATTATGTCGCTCGGACACCCCATTCCATTGTGGAGTGCCCGGTGGTGTAAGCTGTGGAACAATTCCACACTGCTTCAAATGATCACCAAATTCATGGCTCAAAAATTCACCTCTACGATTAGATCGTAAAGATTTAATTATCTTGCCAAGTTGATTTTGTACCTCACTCTGGAACTCCTTGAACTTTTTAAAGGATTCCGACTTGTGCCTCATTAAATAGATATATCCATATCTACTAAAGTCATCAGTAAAAGTAATGAAGTACTGAAAACCACCTCTAGCTGTCTTGCTCATTGGTCCACATACATCAGTATGTATGAGTGCCAGCAAGTTGGACGCCCTTTCATTCCGACCAGTGAAAGGTGTCTTGGTCATCTTTCCGAGTATACAAGATTCGCACGTTTCAAATGATTCCAAATCAAAGGAGTTTAGAATTCCATCATTATGGAGCTTCTTGATGCGTTTATCACTTATGTGACCCAAATGATAATGCCAAATAAATGTGGAATTCATATCATTAGGTCGAAGCCTCTTTGCGTTAATGTTATAGACGGGTGCATCATGAAGATTTAAAATATACAACCCAATCGAAATAGGAGCATAGCCATAAAACATCTTATTCAAAAATATAGAACAACCATTGTTCTCTATAATGAATTTATAACCCTCTGCCATCAAACATGAGGCAGAGATAATGTTTCTACTCATGACTGGAACGTAATAACAATTATTTAATTCCATAATAAATCCTAAGGGCAAAAGTAATGGCAAAGTCCCGACGGCTAATGCAGCAACTCTTACTTTATTCCCGACGCGAAGATCCATCTCGTCTCTTGCAATTCTCCTACTCTTTGTTAAACTCTGCATCAAATTGCAAATATGAGCAATCGATTTGGTATCAAATACCAAAGAGTTAACAAAAGAATCAGCAAGAAAAACATCTATAACATTAATACCTAAAGTGGAAGGTTTAGTCCCACCATTCTTTTTCAGATCAACCAGGTATTTCTTGTAGTTCCTTTTCCAATGGCCTGACTCCTTACAGTAAAAGCATTCATTCTCTTGAGTCAGGCCAGACTTAGTCTTGGGCTTAGGCTTGTTAGTTTGGATCTCATCTGAAACTTTAGTCTTGCCCTTACCTTTGACCCATGTCTTAGCCTTCTTCTTGAAGCTTGTACTATTTTGCACCATCATCATATGACTGTTGCTTTTTTTAATGCTGTCCTCTGCAGTCTTAAGCATCATATGCAGTTTGGTGAGATTCTTGTCTAAGCCATTCATATGAAAGTTCAGAATGAACTGTCCATAGCTTGCTGGAAGCAAAGCAAGAATCAAATCTGTAGTCAACTCTTGACTAAGTGGAAAACCAAGTTTTTCCAAGCTCTGTGTGTAACCAACAATCTTGATTACATGTGGGCTCACCGGACTACCCTCAGCTAGCTTACTCCCAAACAACTTCTTTGAGATATCATATCTCTCAGTTCTTGCTTGGGTCTCAAACATGCCTTTGAGCGCCACGATCATATCGTAGGCCTCGATGTTCTCAAACTACTTCTGAAGGTCTGAGTTCATCGCAGCAAGCATGAGACAGCTAACATCAAGGGACTCATCACATGCCCTTTTATAGGCAGTTTTAAGAGTAGCAGCAGCATTTTCAGCAGGCACATCTAGAATTGGTTCCTCTGGAACATGTTTCCTTTTTTATCTTGCCTAAGAACAATTCTTAGGTTGCGGGACCAATCCGTAAATTTTGTTTCATTCAGTTTTTCCTTATGAAGTATCGAACGTAATGCAAAACTGGATGTAGGTACAACAGTTGGTCCCATGATCTACAACATAAAATATGCAAAGCTAAGACATATGTTCAAGAAAAGTAACTTCTATTAAACAATTTAATAAAGATACTCTCACTAAATACCATATCCCTCTTATGACATTTAGTGATTCAAGACCCATAATCAGTTAATCTACTAGTGAGCTTTGGCATCACTGCTAGAAGATTAGTGAAATTGGTAAGCAACCCTTTGCTAATCATATCTCTATATGACTCCTGTTGTTGGGTAGCATCTCTATGCTCTGGCACCCAACCCTATGCCCCAAGGTCCAAAACTGTTATGATGATCTTGTCAAGTTAAACCAATGCTATGCGTGTAAGTGTTTGACACAAACCCATTTAGTCAAGGAATATTAATGGCACTCTGCTTTAGCAAGACCTACTATTAAAATACATGGCTTTGGATAGTGCAGCTAATTGGGAGGGTATCGATTTAACTTAATATTATGTGAGGGAATTTTACTTCTACCATGTTAAAAGCATTCAAAGCAATGAAATAACATGCATAGAAATAAATGAACAGAAATTTAAAGGCATTCACAGACAATCAAATTGCACTGTGATATAGTATGACCCTTCCACATGGTGATCTCCATCGCCGTGCTTCCTGTTCGCCATGTTTCCAAGTGGCCAATTCCTCCAAGTACCCCCACCCCACTAAGCCATTACTCCTAATAGCATTAGTAATAAATTACATGCAGTGAAGAAGCATCACAAGTCGACATGCAGGTCGTTATACAAATATAAACAGCATTGGGCTGCAATAAACATGACACGCAGGTCATGAACGTTACACACATACATGCATCTCATACATCGTGGGTCATACTATTCACATCAATCCCTGCAAAAACAAGTTATGCATGGAATCCAATTATATCAGGCGACATGAACACATACTACCTATAACACGCGGTACGACTACCCAGCACGGCGGTCCCGATGGCGAAATTCCGATGGCCTTGATACGACCACCTACTGTGGCATACTCCGATGGCAGAATTCCGACCGGTAGGAGTGATATGCAGCGTGGTCGTAAACATGCGCAATAAACCATCTGGTTCTTTGAGCTCATGCCTCCTCGTAAACCCATCTACTACCACCGAAAACTGATCGATCTTATCAACCAGGGCCTAGATCGTTCCATCTAAATGAACTGATTTAGGTTACTAGACCCGACTAGTAATAGATCCTATCTACTACTGCCACATATCAAGTATATGCGACCGATCCAGATCAAAAACTACGCATGATGGCTCTGATACCACTGTAGGGATACGGGTAGGCTACGATAACAACAATTCAAAAATTCTACCATGTAAACTAGGAAGCCAAGCAAGAAGATGATCACAGATCGTTACCACCAGGCGCGTAGAGCAGTGGAAGAAGAGTTGGAGCAGCCTGGTCCAACGTAGAGTGTGTCGATGCAGTGGTCGTAGTCGATCGTCCAGCGTCGAGCACGTCGATGCAGTGGTCGTAGTCGATCGGCCAGCGTCCTCGCGAGTCAATCATCTCCTCCAGCAACCTCAGTAGTTCCTTATGAAGATCGCGGATCGTCCTCAGCCTTGGCGGACAACGCTTGATAGTGCCTTTCACGGTATCCACCGTCCGGGGAAGGAACAAGCATGCGCCGGTGTGCTAGCACCAAGTCGCACGGTAGAGCTCTCAGGAAGATGACGGCTAGGGTTTTGGTGGAGCAACTCACGTCAACTCCCCTCTTCCCAATAGCCTCAAGCATCTCCTTATATAGTGCTCGTGACGGATCCTATCCAAACACGTTTGACAAATCGTATTCGTACTAGCTTGTTCCAACCCGTTAAGTGTGTGACCCATTAGGTTTATGTGTATTCGGTTCTGACTCGAAAACACCTTTCCGACCACGAGTCATTAGCGGTACCTAGCAGGACATAACGATTCCCGAATACACACAAATTATATCGACGAACCTTATTGCAATATGATCTACGACTAGGTCCTCATCACTTACGACCAAGTCCTATATCTATACGACCAGTTCGTATTTGGTCACGACCAGTTCGTCACTCCTTACGACCACGTTACGACCACTCTGTGATTATGTTCGACCAATCTACGACCAGCTTGTATCTCCATACGACCAGTCCGTAACTGATCGAATTAAGCGACCTACTCGTGTATTCTCCCTTTGCCTCACGATATCTAGTTGAACTCCAGGCGAGATGTTGTGTCATA
The DNA here is from genome assembly GCA_036346405.1 of Phyllostachys edulis. Classification (NCBI taxonomy): domain Eukaryota; kingdom Viridiplantae; phylum Streptophyta; class Magnoliopsida; order Poales; family Poaceae; genus Phyllostachys; species Phyllostachys edulis. The sequence goes on along the minus strand of CM070562.1, from coordinate 101,255,657 downwards.
TGGACTGTTCAATACTTTCTCGATCGAGTGTCGGATAACTTCACATGGTCGAACACTTCGACCACTAGTGGCATGGCCATGCACTTACTTTATCCAACCACAATGAGGGCCCCAGAGACATCTCTCTTGTTATGTTAGGAGGGGCAAATCCCATATCCGACCAGTCATATTCCTCCGCATGTTTCAAAGCATACCCGAAAGCTATCTTTATAACTACCCAGTTACAAGTAGCGATTGGCAACCCCTAATAGTGCTATTACACATGTAGGAAACCATGCTGATCTCAAGTCTAAGGATTATACATCATCATTGCTTGAGACCAACTAATGACACATAGAATCATAACAATCTCAATAGTGTCTCAAGGTGGGTCTTATCCAACCCCATGTTCTCTAACATTTGTTCACATTATTGATTCGATATCCCTATATCCATGATCGATGAAACATAGTAATCAATCAATACAATGTGCTGGTCGATAAAGTCACTAGTACTCCGACCAGGGATTCATTTAGAACAACATCGTATAAGTTAAAAGAGCTTCACCAACAAGTCACATACTTGTTAATCTTCATAACCAATGATTCATTCAAGGAACATGATAACATATTATCAAATATTATGAATATAATGAAATATAATCATCTCTATGATTGCCTCTAGGACATATTTCCAACACTTAACCCTTAAATGCCATCCTTTGATATGAATATCAGAATATGGGAATGTGGATGCTATGAGAGTGCATTGGGGGTGTAGGTATGGGCTCGAGAGATGGCAATGGATAGGCACCTGCTCACTTCTTTTTTTCATCTGTGTTCGGCATTCCCATTCCCTCCCTATCACAAACGAATGCAACAGTACTGAAGAGATCACCAGAAGGCTCTTGAGAGACATGGTGAGCAAGTATGGGGAAGTTCAACGACCGAGAGACAAGGGACCAAAGAAATAAATTACTAAACATCCCAAAGATAAGAAAATTGCCGCAGTGGGCACTCAATGGTGGTCTAGGCGTGAAGCTGGAGGCTGACCAGATCTTCCATGCAGTGATGAAAATCCAACTAGGGAATGGCAGGCATACTGATTTTTGGCAATACAATTGGCTGCCTGATGGCCCAATCGCTTCCTTCGTGCCGGTGCTCTTCAGCCACGTCAAGAAACCGGGCGTCTCAGTGCGGTGGGCCTACACCGGCACCGCTGGATCAAGGACATCAGGTGCGCCCTGTCCCTCCAAGCTTTGGATGAGCTGGTGCTCTTCAGCCACGTCAAGAAACCGGGCGTCTCGGTGGCGGTGGGCCTACACCGGCACCGTTGGATCAAGGACATCAGGTGTGCCCTGTCCCTCCAAGCTTTGGATGAGTACCTCGATTTATGGGATGTCATCTCATAGGTAGCTCTTGATCCCAGTTTGTGCGACAGCATCCAGTGGTCAGCGTCAGCTTCACAACAATATACAGTCTCCTCGGCGTACCAATTATTTTTCATGGCCAAAACCATGTCAGCTTGTGGTAACCTCATTTGGAAGGCGAGAGCTCCGTCGAGATATTCTTCATGTGGTTGCCAACGAAGGGTCGATGTCTGACTGCAGATAATTTGCTCAAGAGGGGATGGCCTTACCAGCCTTGTTGTGTTCTTTGCTCCTCTGAACCAGAAACATGCCTCCACCTATTAGCATGTTGCAGTTATACAAGGTACATTTGGTCCTCAAGCACTGGCTCAATGTCCCCTTTGAAATCCCAGGAACTGATAAGCTAGACTTAGGGGTCTAGCGGTGCGCTGCTAGGAAGCGTTTCTGCAAAAAACTTCTGGAAGGCATTTGACACATTGGTAATTTTAATCTCTTAGTTCATTTGGAAGGAAAGGAATGCACCTGTACTCCGTCGAACCCGGAAGTAACACCCCTAGATTCTTTGTGTATTGTACACTAGTCTCTGGAACAGTAGCTAGTGTATATAGTAAAACAAATATGGTAGTATCCACATCTCGCACAATTTTATTAATAATTATCAGAGTTTTACAAGAACGGCTTACAAGCCAATAGTAAAAGAACATAGTGGAAGACAAAGAAGAAGTAGTAGAGCCCAACAAATCTGCCACAGGCAATCGACTAGGGTAGCGGCCTAACCATCGAGATCCACACCGTTGGCGAAGTCCTTATCTTCTTAACAACATTTTATTAAGCAAGAGTGGGTACAAAAATGTACTCCGCAAGTTACACCCATAACAGAGTTAATGCATGCATGAATATTATCAAAGGAAGGCTTATAGGGTTATTTGTGCAAATGCAATATTTGACATTTTAAATACAATAGCTAAGTTCAAAAGCTCAAATTTTACTACATCTAAAATTTAGTTTTAAATGAATTAATAAAGCTAGTGTAGGAACTAACCTAACACTAACTTAAACACGGGCACTAGCCGGGGGCTTCAACCCATAGTTTTTCTTATGGACACACATCCATGTCATAAACTGTTTTATAAAATATTTTGAAAACAAAATTAAAGTCTAATCCACAAAAAGCTTTGCTCAGCATGTCCATGACCGTAGACGCGGCTATTCGAATAGATTTACACTCTGCAGAGGTTGTACAACTTTACCCACAAAAGATAATCAACTTTTAATGTCCGTCTGATACACTTCCGTAGGTGTGCGACAAAGTGATTATCATGAGACCTTTAAAATGCTTCATCCCAAAGTAGTCATGCTTACTAAGATTTCACTTCTATTTGGCTAGCCACCTGTCAGAAGGCCCCTCTTGCGCCAAGTGGGAATATTGTCTAACTGACACCCGCATATCAACATGGCATAACTAACAGTGAGACATTGCAAATTATTTAGCCCAATCTGTCCCATACCAGATTTGTGGTAGTACGAAAGAGCTTTACAATACGCAGCTCGTAGACCGGTCCTTAATTGACTTGGGTGATTTCCAAAAATAACCCCTAAGCCTCAACCATTCACTGAATTGAGCCTGTGCATAAACCTGCACCCACTTACTATCCATTTCGCCCAAGTCTAAACCATTTTTTGATTTTATTTCATTTTTCAAAGTCATTTATAAACTTCCATGGTACACCAATGCTATGGATACAATTTAAACCACTTCTGATTTTTGGTTGTACATTTCCAAACCAAATATTTCAGGTCTATGCATGGCTAAGCTTAATTTTTCTTCCAAAATATTCTAGTTCATACTATTGTACCAACTAGATTTTATCTAAGGTGACAAGGTATGGATATTTCAATGTTAAAGTTGGCTATACGAATGTATTGGGAATTGCTACAATTTTGAAACATGCATTTAAATTACAAGGGATAAAATTAAGCATGCAATAATAATTTAAAATACTGGGATCAAACATTATCAAAGGATGTAACTTGCCTTGCTCAATTATTTGTTGTTCGGCGTAGAAATCTCCTCTCTGAAGTCTTCGAAATCTATACGCAAAAACAAGCCAAATTAAAAAAAGTAAAATAAACTACAAATTAAATAATTATGGTATATTTATCTAGATTAGGATTTTAGATGAATTTAGAAATTAGAATTACTAGAATCGGAGCTCAGATGAAGGAGAACGAGCCCTCAAAAGTTTGAATTCCACATGAAATGTTAAAAAGCAAATTTCTGAATTTGGGGAATTATTTTTCTAAAGGAAAATCCACTTATTGCGTTAGCGTGATGTTAGTGAGTGAATTTGATTTTTGGCCGAATTATTTTTTAAAGGAAGTGGTTTTGAGTCTCTGACAAGTGGGCCCTTGGTCCATAGACTAGATTCACGGATGCCAAACAAACTAGAGAAGTTGTGTCGTGTAGGTAAAGCTGTACACCTCTACAGAGTGTAAAACTATTCGAATAACCGTGTCCATGGTCATGGACATGCTATCAAAGCCACTCCAAGTTAGATTTTGGTTTTGTTTTCAAAAGACTTGTTAAATGGTTTTAGATTTCTATCCAAATAGGAAATTGGGCGAGTAGCCATGTGATAGGAGGGTATCCTTCACCACTCTTATGTGAATGTTATCTGACTATAAAACTGAGAATTTAGAAAATGAATTTTAGTTATAGAATATCTGCCTTGGAACTTAGTACAAGTATTTAAAGAAAACATCGCTTTATGCAAAATAAGCCCTATAAGCTATCCTTTGTCATACCCTCATGCATTATAATATGTTTTTTGGGTGTAACTTGCGGAGTACATTTATTTGTACTTATCTTGCTTAATAAATTGTTGATCAGAGGAAAAAGACATCGCAACTGCTGAAGATCTCGATGACTAGGCCGCTACCCCAGTCGATTGCCTATGGCAGATTAGCTGGGCTCCACTATTTTTTCTTCGCCTTTCGTTGTGTTCATCATTATTGGCTCGTAAGCCTTTCTGGTAATAAAACTCTGTTGATTATTTAATAAATGTGTGATATGGAATTGTTATCATTTTGTTTAACTGTGTACTCTAGCTACTGATCATGGGACTAGAGTGGAATGCACAGAGGATTTGAGAGAGTTAATCCTAGGTCCTTAGAGTATGTACAATGGGCTTATGTCAGTCTTCTATAGTCATTGCCACGTAGGATTTTTGCTGACGTGGATGAAAGAGAATTGATGAGGATCTATAATATTCATTTTATCATTTATCTATAATTCTTATTATGGGTAAATATGACGTCATATGATCCCTGAGTATACCCCATATATTTACAAGGGAGAAGCCAACCAGGTGGTCGTAAATTCTTCTACGAGCACCCCTATAGTCGTAAGTCCTGCTACAACTACCTCATGGTCGTAAGTTTTTCTACGATCACTATCCAGTCATAAGTTATTCTACGACTACCCTATGGTCGTAAGCTCTTCTCTGACCGGTCATTCGACCACCCTATGATCAACATGAGCCTACAAACGAGTGGGTCCAATTGATTGGGGAATTCAAGAAGTCAATATACGCTGTTATTCTACAGAGTAATAGCACATAATACTACATTATCTCTGACAAATAAGCGCGGGCGGCGCGGAGGAGTTAATACCCGGTGATTCTGCAAACATCGCCGATTATAGGAGGCGATGAGGTGCCACTTCACGGAGAAAGCGGCCACTCCTTCACCGACTATATAAAGGTGGTGGTCGAGAGAGAATAGGGCGGACAAGAGGAACAAGGCGAAGGCAATCGAGAAGATAGGCACTATCCTCTGTAATAGTCTTTGTCTTTCTCTGATTGTAGAAAATACACTCAATACCATGCACACACGGGAGTAGGGTTATTATTCTCTCGAGAGAAGGCTGAACACGTATAAAAATCCTGTGTCAATCTCTGCGTGATTTCATTCTTGGAGACCCTCAAATCAAACAATCTTTCGTAAGACCGGTTCTAAACACAAGCGGTTGGCGCCGACCATGGGGAACTTCGGTAATCTCTTGTCAACATACTCTCTTTTCCAATCCTCATGCACTCATGGCGGGAGAATGGAGCGAGGAGAAGCTGGTTCGACTTGCGGTCTGTGACGTTGACATGGATGCGGTTTTGACTACTGGCGAGTATCGTCTCATCAAGCGGTATTCTTGCCTCGAAGATCTTCTGCGAGATCCAGGAGACCATGCCACCGATGGAGTTGAGGAGGATCCTTATCCTCCAAGATCGTCCAATAGAGAATCGATTTCCTCAAAGGACAAGGGTCAATCTGACCATAATCAGGACTACACCCAGGCGGACTCGCAACACGATGAGAGTTTTTCCTCCGAGTGTCCGAGTCCCCCTAAGGCGGTCCGACTTGGCAAGATAAGTTCTGGAAGCCACAATTCCAGGGCTTCGCTAGCATCTAGTGGTCCTCTCTCTCCGGTTAACGCCACAGAGAATGGGATCAAGCATGCTTTTCCTGCAAATTCGACCATCTCTCCACAGGTCACACCTACGGACGGAGACGGTTATAACCCAGAGTTCCCCTTCCTGGAGGGGATTACTCCAAGTCGCCAGATGGTGTCTCTCGATTACTCCTCAAGCGGGGAGGCCTCAAGCGCAAATGAGAATCATCAACGGGAGGTCTTCGTCCTTCCCTCGGATCAAGGTCATCCTTCTAGAGACCGAACTAAGGACCCTCCCCGAAAGATTGCGTACTGCGCCCCTTCGTAACAATGGCAATGGCACCACCAGTGATGGACAGAACCAACACTCTGATTAGCGTGAGGGAAATCCTCGACATACTCGCACTCCAGTGAGGCAGTTTCAAGGGTCTGATGTGGAAGATCTTGAAGCAATTCGACGGAAGAAAATTGTAGCCGAAAAATGCATGCGGGCGCATCGATGTCGGTCGGAGGAAGTTCAAGAACTCCGGCACATCAACGACCTCCTCGAGAACCCGGCTCGAGAGCTTGCGAAACACCGAGCTCGACCTCTTCGTCGAAGAGATCGCACAAAACCGAACCGCGATGGCAAGGCTGGAAGCACCTCGCCAACATCATTTGAAGTCGTAGTAATCGACTTTCTCAACTTCTGATCGTTCGAACAATTCACCGCGTAAAGATCGGTGCAACGAGAAGTCGCATCGATCTCCTACTCGAAGAAATGTCCTTCGAACATCAGATGATCAATAAGCCACTCGGAGAGCTGATTGCTCACCATTCCGACATGAAAATCTGCAGCAGCAGATGGAATACGAGGTGTATTTCCTCGTAAGACCGAGACCTACTACAGGTCAGGTCAATCTGTCACCGGGTATCGTCGAATACGATCACCTGGTGATATCAACCCTTCTTTCTTGCAAAGGAGGCGTCAAGAAGTCATTTCCGGATGTCGAGCCTTCTCACCTGACCTCCAAGCAGTTCGCTGGCCGCCTCATTTTTGACTAGTGAACATGGAGAAGTTTGATGGATATCAGAATCCCATCGAATTCGTCCAAATTTACACAATAGGTGTCCAAGCAGCAGCAGGAGAAGAGCATGTAATGGAAAATTACCTTCCAACTGTGCTCAAAGGGTCCACTCGATCGTGGCTACTAAACCAACCACTCGAGTCGATCTATTCGTGGCAACACCTCTGCGACCTTCTACTAGCAAACTTCCAAGGCACCTACAATCGCCTTGGAAAGGAGGACGACTTGCACCGGATGAGACAAAACTACCACGAGACCTTGCACCAATTCATCAGGCACTTTAGTCAGGTTCGTAATTCAATTTCGGAGGTTTCTGACTCATCTGTCATTAGAGCTTTCAAGCAGGGAGTCCGCAGTAGAAGAATAACGAAGGATATTGCTTTAAATACTGCTGCTACCATCGCTGAACTCTTTGAGATGGCGATCGGTATCTGATTATACGAGGCGGTCGAATGGAACAACAAAATCGTCGGAAGACAATACCTCTCGAGATCGGTGAAGGTGGAAAAAAGAAGGATAAGAAAGCGAAAAAGCCCAAGAACAAGGAGAAGGGCCAAAAACCTCAAGCTAGCGGTTCTAAGGAGGTCTTGGCTGTAAACGACAAGGAGCCACAAAGTTCCAAACCATACTCCAACCGAGGCAAAGGTAAGCGCCCCGATCGGAAGAATGACAAGCCTAGGTGGTGTCCTTTACATGAAAAAGGAAGGACGTGATCTTCACAACTGCCAAGTTTTCCAACTAAAACTCGAGGACTACTACAACGGTAAAGGACCACTTCCTACTCTCGAGCAGGTAGGGCAAACGAGTGGTCGTAAGTCATCGGATGACGATGAGGAGATGCCGTTCCAAGATCCGCAATATACCGTCGAGCACATCTATGGGGGATCGTCGGCATATGAATCAAAGCGACAGGTTAAAGCTGCCAAACGCGAGGTAAACTCCATAGACCCTCCTATCGTTAATAAATTACCGAAGTGGTCAGAAGTCACCATCTCCTTCGAGAAGGGTGACTGCCCGATTCCTTTGACTCGACCATGTCGATATCTGATCGTAGTCGAACCCACCATCAACAATTGTTGAGTCAATCGAGTTTTAGTTGATGGTGGCAGCTTGTTAAACATCATGTTTACGAGTGCCCTGGACGAAATGCAAGTACCTAGGACTAAGGTAAGACCAGTACAATACTCCTTTCATGGGATCGTACCAGGGTCTTCGGCCAAACCTATTGGCCAAGTTTCTCTTCCTTTAACATTTGGTTCACCAAGTAATTTCAGGACAGAGAAGATCTCTTTTGATGTGGTCGATTTCGATACGACATATAACGACATACTCGGACGACCAACTTTGGCAAAATTCTTAATGGCTACTCGTTACGGGTATCAATGTCTTAAGATACCAGGTCCCAAAGGAGTAATCACAATCCATTGTGACAAGAAGATGGCACATACCTGCGATCGTTGATCCCTCGAGATGGTTGGTCAAATACCAACTCGAGAAGAAAGTCGACCCGACTAACAAGTGAAGCCTAAAAACTACACCAAAGCCGAATGACCAAGTCAAAGAGATTCCTCACGGGCGAGGGAGTCCTCGAAGGCCCATTTGCATCGGGGATACTTCCGACCCCAAGTAGGAAGGCGTCCTCATCACCTTCCTCCAAGCTAACGCAGATATCTTCGCGTGGCAAGCATCCGACATGCCCAGAGTCCCCAGGGAGGTGATCGAGAATAGGCTAGCTTTATGGCCTGATAAAGTACCCGTAAAACAAAAATTAAGGAGATTTGCCTCTGATCGACGAGATGCTATCAAATCAAAATTGGACAAGCTACTTAAAGCAGGTTTTATAAGAGAAGTTGACCACCCAGAGTGCTTGGCTAACCCTGTAATGGTTAGGAAGTTGAACGGCAAATGGTGTATGTGCGTAGACTTCACTGATCTAAATAAGGCTTGTCCAAAAGATGATATCACTTTACCTCGTATCGATCAGTTGGTTGATTCTACTGTAGGTTCTGAAGTATTGAGTTTTCTAGATGCATATTCTGGTTAGCACCAGATCAATATGTGTCTAGACGATGAAGAAAAGACCACATTCATTACACCATTTGATATATTTTGCTATGTCAAAATACCATTTGGTCTAAAAAATGCCGACGCTTCTTTTCAACACTTGATGCAATCGACTTTTTCATCTCAACTAGGCCGAAACCTGGAAGCCTATGTTGATGATCTAGTCGTTAAAAGCATCAAGCGACTTAATCATATCACTGACCTACAAGAAATATTCGACAACCTAAGAAAACACCGCTTGAAACTCAATCCTGAGAAGTGTGTGTTCGGAGTCTCTTCAGGAAAATTGCTTAGATTCCTAGTATCTATACAAGGAATCAAAACAAATCCTGAAAATATATAGGCCATTGTCCAAATGCGCCCTCCGACCACAAAGAAAGAAGTCCAGAAACTCACAGGGTGCATGGCAGCTTTAAGTCATTTCATCGCGCGGCTGGGAGAAAAAGGACTACCCTTCTTCAAACTTCTAAGGAAGCACGAGGGTTTTGAGTGGTCGAAAGAGGCAAACGCTGTCCTTGAGGATGTCAAGAGGTATCTTACGAGTGCTCCTATTCTGGTTTCTCCGAGGCCAAAAGAGACACTCTTAATTTACCTAGTTGCCACGCCACGAGCGATGGCGCGATCTGCGGTCGTAGAACGTGTGGCGTACAATGACCGGTTTACTCGTAAGTGAAATTTTACGGGCCTAGGAGTGTTACCCTCGGGTCCAAAAACTTCTATATGCCCTCCTCATGTCTTGAGAAGCTGCGGCATTATTTTCAGTGCACAAAATAGTTGTCTGTCCGAGTTTCCCTTAGGGCGATCCTCGAGAATAGGGAAAGCAGCGGGGCGCATGGCAAAATGGTCGGTCGAACTTGGGGAGTTCGACCTCCATTCGTGTTCGAACGGCCATTAAATCGAGATCTTGGCGAGACTTTGTTGCGAATGGACAAATCTGAACATGTTCAGGATCCCGATCTGATTCCCACAACGATGGGCGATGTACTTTGACGGGTCACTTACTTTAAGTGGCTCGGGGGCTGGGGTGGTCTTGGTATCTTCTACCAGAGAGACCTTAAAGTATGCCATACAATTAAACTTTCAGGCCACTAACAACATGGCAGAATACGAAAGTTTGCTAGCTGGCATACGAGCTGCGAAAGTACTCTCGATTCGCCAACTACTCGTGAGAGGAGACTCTCAACTAGTCGTGAATCAAGTCAAAAAAGAGTACCAGTGCTCTAATCTGACAATATCTCGGTACTTATCGGAAGTGCGTAAGCTAGAAAAGCATTTTTTCGGTTTTGAGGCACAATTCATCCCTCGAAAGGATAATTTCCTCATAGACCAGCTTACTCGAATAGCTTCTTCCCGATCTATAGTACCAAAAGGAGTCTTCTTGGAAAAACTCCAGAAGTCGTCACAGTCGAAGAACCGAGACACCCCTATTGAGGCGACCTCTCTAGAACACGAGGATACGGATGGCTCCCATCTCTGAGTATCTTGAAGGGTTCTATACCGAAGGCGATCGAGGCGGATCGCTTATCGAAAAGCCAAAATGTATACTTTGGTTGAAGCAGTCCTCTATAAATGAGGCACTCAAGGGGTGCTAATGCGATGCATTCCGCAGAGCGAAGGATTAACACTCCTTCAAGACATACACGGAGGCATCTGTGGAACTCATGCTTCCTATAGAACGTTGGTCGGTAAGGCCTTTCGACAAGGTTTCTACTGACCAACAGCCTTGTACGATGCCAAAGCGTTGGTTAAAAAGTGTGTCTAACGCCAGTTTCATAGCAGGCAAATACACCAACCACATCAGGCATTACAAACGATACCTCTATCTTGGCCTTTTGCGACCTAGGGTCTCGATATCCTAGTACCGTTCCCCAAAGCTCCAGGAGGTTTCGAGTTTCTTTTTGTGGCTATTGATACGTTCACAAAATGGATCGGTCGAACACGTGGATGAGGATAACAGCGAGCGACAAAGCAGTTCATGATGAGATCGTAATTACTCGATTTGGAGTTCCAAGTCGAATAATCACAGATAATGGTAAGCAATTTTCGAGCGCAAAATTTCAGGAATTTTGCGACGAGTTGCGTACCAAGCTATGTTATGCTTCTGTTGCCCATCCCCAAAGCAATGAGGCAGTCGAACGTGCAAACGGCCAAATAATGCAGGGAATCAAAACCCGAATCTTCGACCAGCTTGTTAAGCGCTCGGGGGCTTGGGTACAAGAATTACCCTCTGTATTATGGGCTGTTCGTACGATTGCTTGCCGGGCTACAGGTGAAACACCTTTTTTCCTAGTCTTTGGAGTCGAAGCCATACTTCTTCTAGAACTAAAGATATGATCAACACAAGTCGAAGCTTTCAACGACTCCAACCAGGAACAGCTTCGAGCAGATGACATCAACTTACTCGAAGAAAAGAGAAACCCAGCCTTAATTCATTCAGCAGTCTACCAACAAGCCCTGCGCAGATATTACGATCGTAAGGTCCAACCTCGCAGCCTTGCTGTAGGTGACTTGGTATTGAGGCTCTACCAATCCAAGTCTAATCGGATTAAACTTTCTCCTAAGTGGGAAGGTCCTTACACAGTGGTCGAAGTTACACGGCTAGGGTCGGTACGATTGGCAATGGAAGACGCCCAGGTTCTCTCGAGTTCTTGGAACATCGGCCAGTTACGCAAGTTTTATGTGTAACAAACCATTTAGACAATAAAGCCTCATGTTCCTCCTACCTCTATTGTCTTATTTTTTAGTAGAGCTTTCATAATCTTTCGACTACATTTCAAACACCCAGTTTTCTTTACACTAGTCGAAAGGAAGGTGACATCAACTAGTTGAAGTCTTTCCTCTCTGCACGTGGTTATGCCCACTAGAAGGAACTTCCTAGTGTCGACTCGTTACTCACTTTTGCTGCCAATACAAAGAGCTCGGGTTCAATAAAATATGGTCGAAATATTTTCAAAGCCAGCTCTTTTTCACCTTAGTTTATTTCTTCACTTACTCTGAAATATACTCTAAGCAGAGTGCACTTTTTGAGGTTTATTCAGCTACTTTTAGTGTACTCGATCCGTTCCAACTGGTCGGAGGAAGAAACACATCTAGTCGAAATCTTTCCTCTCTGCATGTGGTCCTGCCCACTAGAAGGAACTTCCTAGCGTTGTTCAGTTTCCTACTCTTGCTACCAGGACAGACCTATCAAGTCTACCGAAAAAGGTCGAACGAATTTTTAAAGTCCTCTAGACGTTTGTCTAACTCAAGTTGCCGTTCTCGATTTGATTAATCTGGTCAGAGATGGTAACATCTCCTAGTCGAAGTCTTTCCTCTCTGCACGTGGTCCTGTCCACTGGAAGGAACTTCCTAGCGTCGATTTGTTCCTACTCTTTCGACCAGTGCATGACATTCATGATCAAAAACTACAAGTTAACCAAACCTCTCTGTTTTCAGAACCCTCTTCACACTATTTACTTAGTTTATCTAAACAAACTAAGCAAATAGTCGGGGGCTAGGATAAAGTTATTAATTTGACTTTGATTCTTAGTCTTTCTTTCATCAACTATCTTTTGAGTTACTAACTACTCGACAAGATGATTTGCAGGAAACAGGATGGATTATATATATTACATCAACAAAAGCTTGTTTTCACAGGTTTTCATTACAAGCTACTCTGAATAAGAAGATCCCAGTTGCATCTCCTCCGAGACCTTCCTGCCGACTGGCTGCATTTCTTCAATCAAACGACTTACTTCTGCCTCAGGGCAGTCAAAGTCGACTTCGATTGGTTGCACATTAAGGTTGAGGTCATGAGCTTTAAGTTTTGCCAAAGCATAACTTATTGCACCTTCGATCGCCTCCTTTATTGAGTCAGCTTGGTTGGCCTTCAAAGTAGTCACCAGCTCTTGCAAAGTCCCTACTTGTTCTCCAATAGCACTTATGTGAGCACCTATCGTGTCTTCTTGAGGAGTTTTTCCCTCACCACGTAGCTCACCAAGTATATTGTTCAGGAACAAGATGTTGTCTTGAAGATTAATCTTTGTCGACTTCATATCCTCTTGGTTACGAGTCGAAGTCTCACGGAGTTGTTTATTTTCGGCTACTTGCTCTGAAAAAGGGTAAGACTGGTCAAGCAAAAAATAACTCCTAAAAGAGGGAAGAACTTGATCACAAGTAAAGAAGTCCTTACCTGCCAGTCGAGAATCTAATTTCTCGATTTCATCATTATGGGAAGCAACGATCTTTTCATACCGCTCCTCCCATAATCTAATATTCTTTGTGTTTTCTTTAGCAATGCGGATGGTCTCGTTAAGGATCATGGTTTTTCTTGATCCTTAGTTTGAACCTTCGATTCGACTCAATTTCTAAAAAGAAATGAGAGTTAGAAAAGGAAAAGAACTCGTAAAGGACTACAGGTAAATAATTGCTTACCTACTCGGCGAGATCTTAATCTCTCAATCTCTTGATCTTTATCTCTGGCAATGCGAGAAATCTCGTGAACAACCAAAGTTTTATCTCTGACTTCAATTTGGAGCCTTCTCATTTTGTCTTCTTTTTCTGAAAAGAAGTAAGAGTTAAAAAGGTAAAGATCAACAACATAAGCAGTCTTAAATTCAGCACTTACTGTTTATCACTTCCTGCAAGTTTTGAGCTGTAGAGTTGGTCTCCTGGAGTTTCTTCAAGAGGTTTCTTTTTCTTCCCTTAGCTTTTTCGTCTTGGCTTTTTCATAATCGAGCGAGTCAGCCCGGGTCTTTTCATCACTTTTTAACCTATAAAGGTTAAGAATGGACATGAGCACTAACCAGGTGGTCGTAAGTTCTTCTACGACCATTGATCTAGTCGTAAGTTCTTCTCTGACGGACTACTAGTCGTAAGTTTTTCTCGACCCGGCACCTAGTCGTGAGTTTTTCCCGACAAACCCCATAAGCACTGTATAAGTAGTCAAACCAAAAACGACTACGAGTAACAGTGACTTACCACCTCTCTGCCTGTTCGCAAAGTTCCGCTTTCTCCTATCGCAGCTCTACAAGTTGTCGGTAATATTCACCAACAGTAGCAAGTTGTTCCAGAGCTTTCTGCGAGAAGAAGGATAGTAAGAAACAAGGAAAGACCACACATATAAGTATCCTTAAAATACTTACATTCATGGTCGTCCGAGCAAATATTGAGAAAACCATTGATGGATTCTTCAGCTTATCTATCTTCGCGATACGGTCCCACCAAATCTTCTCAAGACGCTCGTTATCAAAAATTTCCCTTCTATTAGGGATATCCTTGGGATGAGGGACTTGATCGCGGGATCTAATGGTAGAAGACTCCACGATGGAAGCAGGGCCAAAGAAATCAGAGCAGAAGTTGAAGTACTCCTCTTCTTCTAATTCTGTAGCAGCAGCCTCTTCTTGAGGGCTAGGGGGAACGTCTACCACGACTTCCTTCCCGGCACGGTGATCAGATGCACCACCACCTTGGCTAGAGGTTCCTACCACTGCCTCTGCTATCTCCACCTCCGTCTCCACGACCACCTCAGTGGTCATAGTAGCCGCCTCAGTGGTCGTAGTAACCACTTCAGGAGCCACGACTTCCTCCACCACTCGAGCAGTGGATGATCCTTCAATCACTTCCACTATCAACTCTCCATCCGCTGGAGAAGTGACAATGAGCTTCTCAACAGAAGTGTTCTTGGGGGCTGAAGGAGTTGGGCTAAGATCAACAAAAGGAAAGCATGTTAAGTTGTGAAAATCAAAAGGTAAAAACTGTCCTTACACTTTAGTCTTTCTCACATACCTCTGCACTCTGGATCTAACCAGGAACTTAGGAGTCACCTTCCCAACGAAAGATTTCTTTAACTTCTTCTCTACGACTACGTCTGGTCGGAGTTCAAGTTGAAGGATAGGCTCAGTCACGACCATGTCTGGTCATGGATCTTGAATAGGAGCCACCTCTCGGCTCTCTTGACTCTCCGGATGGCCAAGACCAGTCTCGACCACTCCAAAAGTTGCGCTTCCCTCAACTACAGGTTTTGTTAGCGCAATATTTTCCTTCACAAAAGACATAAAGTCCTTCCAGTTCTTTTTTTTTCTAATTGCTTAATTAAGCCAGGAGAGGCAGAAACTGTGAAAGTATTCTTGTCATAATAAAAGGGTACCTTGACCTTGCGGGTTTTGCGCTTAAGAGGTTCAACTACTTGGACCTCCTCAGCTTCAGCTGTTTCAACCTCCTTGGCCCATTCTGACCATATCTCTGACAGATTTTGTAGAGGATCTAGTCGAAATAAAAGAACTTGAGCTTGCACCGCCCTTATCGGCGACTTTCACGAGTCGACGCTTCTTAGACGGAGGAGCCGAACTTTTCTCCGTCACCATCCCTGTGCCAATGGTTATCAGTGCGACCTCTTGGTCGTCCTGATGGTTTTCCATCCCTACTTTCTAAAGAAAACAGAAAAAGAAGAATTACTGACCAGT
This sequence comes from Phyllostachys edulis, assembly GCA_036346405.1. Classification (NCBI taxonomy): domain Eukaryota; kingdom Viridiplantae; phylum Streptophyta; class Magnoliopsida; order Poales; family Poaceae; genus Phyllostachys; species Phyllostachys edulis. Next base: position 101,240,291 of record CM070562.1, on the reverse strand, counting down.
CGTAAGAATTTCTACGACCAGTATCCAATCGTAAGTTTTTCTACGATCACTACCTAGTTGTAAGTTCTTCTACGACAACCAAGCAGTTATAAGTCTTTCTACGACTACGAAGTCCTAAGGATAAAATCAACACTTGATTACCTTCGGGCGTCTCATCTTCTCCTCTGCGGATACAACTGCAAGGATTTGAGTAGCCACTACTCTGGATGGCGGAGATTTTTCATAAACAAGTTTGACTCGAGCGTCAATCTCTGCTTGTGAAAGGTCTGTGCAAACAGATAAGACATTCATTAGACCACTTTGAAGAAGACCAAACCGAGAGCTAAGTCGAAGATTCACTTATCCTCCTTATAGTCTCTGGTCGGGTCTTGTGGCCCCGTATACCTCCACATAGAAGGTACGCGTTTCTTCAAAGGGCTGATGCGACGTGTGATAAAATTTTTCACCACATGCCATCCGGTAAGCCCCTCTTAATTCAAATCCTCGATAGCTTGAATATAGGGGGCAATCCGGCCAAGATCCTTGGGAATAAAATCCTAGTAAGGAATCTTCTTGGCAGCCTTCCCCCACAAAAGAGAAGCTATCATCTTGGGTGATTTTCCAATAAAACCACTTCTTCCATCTCGGCCACGAAGACCGGGTGAACATCTGAATGTACTCCTTCGATTTCCCGTCATGGAACTTCAGACCGCAACTCCCAGCAATTCCAGTTTGTCGAGTCATTCCATAATAATATTGGAAGAGCTCAAGGTCCGCTGGAATTCCTAGGTATGCCTCGCACAAGTACATGAACACACTTAACATTCTAATAGAATTGGGACCAAGGTTTATCAATTCCACCCCAAAGTGCTCGAGTACGAGCGTAAGAAAAGGGTGAGCAGGCAATTGAAGGCCACACTCACAATACGCCTGGAAGACGGAGATTTGCCCAAACTCCCCCGATGGCCAATCCTGCCCAGCGGCCACAATCCACTTCACAAGAACCTTCTCTGGAATCTTCCCGGTGGCAACCAAAGTTTGAATCTTCACGCATCCATCTCCGACTCGACCCATTGGAAGCGGTTCGGCCATCTCTCTCGAAAGGAAGGATTTGGATTGGGGAAGGTCTTAGAGAAAGCTTGATCCGTCGGCGACGGAGAAAGCAAGAACTTCGATGAACGGCGGGAGCGATTTGGGGAAAGTAAAAACCCGAATCTCACCCCCGGTAAGTATTTGTAACCGCGTGCCAGAGTAAAAGACGTGGCAATCCAAGGGTTACCACCGCTTCGGGAACCGCTCCAACGGACAGGCCTGTGAGAGTCGATTACGATTCTCTAGTTTGTCTGTTCGAGAAAATCAGGTTTGTCTTTGCACCTCAAGCAAAATTACTTCCTTGACCAAGTCTTTCTGGTCAAATGAAATATCAATCGGAAAGATTTTACTTCCAATCACCATACTACGATCACTTCGTAGTCGTAAGGTTCTCTTCGACTACCTAGTAGTCATAAGATTTCCAACAGCTTTCTTGACCAAGTATATTTCTGGTCAAAATGATGTACAAGTGTCGAAGAGTTTTTCCTTCGACCATTGTTCTATAACCCTCTCGTGGTTATAAGACCATCTACGATTTCTTTCCTAAGTAAGTTACTTTCACTTGAAGCTAGGGGGCTAGATGACGAGGATCTAATAATCCTCATTTTATCATTTATCTATAATTCTTATTATGGGTAAATATGACGTCATATGGTCCCTGAGTATACCTCATATATTTACAAGGGAGAAGCCAACCAGGTGGCCGTAAGTTCTTCTACGACCACCCCCATAGTCGTAAGTCCTGCTACGACTACCTCATGGTCGTAAGTTCTTCTACGATCACTATCGAGTCGTAAGTTATTCTGCGATTACCCTATGGTCGTAAGCTCTTCTACGACCAGGTCAGCTACAACCACCGTATGATCAACGAAGCCTACAGACAAGTGGGTTCAATTTATTGGGGAATTCAAGCAGTCAATATATGCTGTTATTCTACGGAGTAATAGCACATAATACTCCATTATCTCTGACAAGTAACTGCCAGACGGCACGGAGGAGTTAATACCCCGGTGATTACTGCAAACATGCGCCCGTTATAGGAACTGATGAGGCGCCACTTCACCTGGAGAAACGGCCACTCTTTCACCGACTATATAAAGGTGGCGGTCAGAGAGAAACGGGACGGACAAGATGGAACGAGACAGAAGGCAATTGAGAAGATAGGCACTATCCTCTGTAATAGTCTTTGTCTTTCTCCTGATTGTAGAAAATACACTCAATACCATACACACACAGGAGTAGGGTTATTATTCTCTCCAAAGAAGGCCTGAACCTGTATAAAAATCCCCGTGTCAATCTCTCTGTGTGATTTCGTTCTTAGAGATCCCCCGAATCAAACAATATTTATGTAAGATCGGTTCTAAAACACCGACAAGAATGAAGAGAAAGAAAGATGCTATCTACAATCGTGTAGCCGACTATAGCACAAGAAACAAGAAAAGCATTAAAAGATTGTGTGTTCTATAAAGACAACTAAAAAGACAGCAGCCATCTGTACCATTGTATGAGCTGTCTTTAGTGTTGTCTACAGGTGACATGGAGAGTTGCTATAGACAACAGCTGTCTATACCATTGTACATGCCCTTACATGGTGGGAGTGGACTGCGGGATAAGTGGGTCGGGCACGGGAAAAGGAGGAAATGGGCCAGAGGGAAAGAGTTTCGGCCCGAGGGGTTTTTTTTTTGGAGTTTTAGTTGATTTTGAAATTTCAGAAATTACAAGAAATCAAATAGGTTTTTAGAAAATATCAAATAGAGCTAAAAAAATTCTAAAAAAATCACATAAATTCCCTAAATTATTTTCAACAATGGTGGCCATCAATTGATTCTGGAGCTCAACGGTGACAGATTTGTAGCCTTCTCGCTCCGCATTTAATTGGCATGCAAGATGCAAGAGCCAAGAGACGGTGGATGAAGCCATGGAGGGGATAGACGAGGCATAGAAATCCCACGGGATCTGGACTCTATGATTGTCCGTCACGTAGACCGTTGGATGGATTATTCAGATTGATCCTCGCATAAAAATAGAATCAGGAATATATGAGAACTTTTTTTTATTAATTAACCTTTTTTGAATTTTATTTTAAAGTTAACCTCCGACGCATTTTATTTCTAATTCTGACCCCTTTGGTCACGCCACGGGTGATGGCGTGACAAAATAATACTGTCACGCACCAAGATAAGTCCCCAAAATAATACTTTTTGTCACGCCACTGGTTATGGCGTGACCAAATAACACTGTCACGCCTGACAAGAGTTTGATCAGAAATGGGTTGGCGTGACAGTGTTATTTTGTCACGCCACGGGTGGTGGCGTGACCAAAGGGGTCAAAATTGAAAATAAAGTGCGCCGGATGTTAACTTTAAAATAAAATTCAAAAAAAGATTAATTAATAAAAAAATCAATATATGAAGCGCTTATTGAAACCTTGATATACATGAACCGTCGATCCTGCGAATCAGCGGGCTCTAAACTGTCTGTAGTCCCCATGATTGAGAACACAACAAACACGTATTTAATGTGAAAATTCAATTGCATTATCTATTAAAAGTCGATGATAGACCCTTTACAATTGCTAAGAAAAAAAGAAAAACATGCTAAAAATTCTCACAAAAAAGAAAAACATCTAACTCTTAAATTGGTGGACCCTAATTTTAAAGGTTTAGATTCGATAGTTATCTTAGGATATATTAATTTGAAAGGATCTAAAAAAATCTAAGCGTTAATTTAGTAGACCCTAATTTTAAAGACTTAGGCCCTGTTTGGTAAAGCTCTAGATTCTTATTTTTCAGATTCTGCTCCTGATTCTCTGAGAATCTGAAGCTGTCTATTGAAAGCATTTGGCCGGTAGATTAGTTTCGAAAATCATATGAGGAAGGATTAGAGGCAAATAGACCAAACTACTCCTTGTACAAATACTTCAATCGTATCTTGTAATGCTTGTTACGCAAATCACTAGACAGTGAGCCCTAAAACAAGGAAATGTGTGTGTAAAAATGGAGCAACATGTATCACAATCTCCTGTTTATTTAGGAAATGTGCATTGCAAAATAGACTCGTACGTGCAAAATGGAGCAAGCTCCACATGCAAATGGATCAACATGCATTACAAAACGAGGAAATGTAGTTCAACTATTACTGAACAAACCTACCGAATAAACAGACTGTAGTTTAATCAATTCAATTTCAGAAATAGCCTACAACCGAAAGTTGTAGCCCATTTGGAGAATTCCCCAAAACTGAACCCATCCAATGCAAACCATACTTAACAACCCCACAACCAAGAACCAAGATCGCAGTTCTTGGCATGCTCACCATTCTACTAAAACCCCTGGCTCGATTAGACAAACAACTAGAGAATCCCACCAAACAATCCGATTCCATTCCACAGGGTATAGAGAGATGGGCGGAGGAAAAGATGCATACCTGGATCTGCAAACTTCCGCTGGCAACACATGATTCGAACAATGAAACTAAGGCATCTTCAATACTATATTTATTGTTGTCTTTTAGTTTTACCACGTCAACAAAATCCTATGTGAAGGAGAGAGAGGGAGTAGAAAGTGCACAGATCGTCTCTTCCTAAAAAAACTGTCGTACACGCGAAACAAGACATGATACATTAATCTACTCTAGTTGATATATAGACCCGTCTCAAAGAAAAATTATAAAATATAAATATTAGAGAGTGTACTAGAGACTATCTGTTGGAGATGTCATCTCTAAAGATAATATAGCATACGTTAGAGACAATGTTATTTATAACTATTGGAGATGCCCTAATAAGGATAAGATCGTACGACAGTGGAGGTAGTGGTGGAGGTCAGGGAGGAGGCTGGCGCGGGGGCAGGGGGGCTTGGGGAGGAGGCAGACGCAGGGGGGCTCGGGGAGGAGGCCGACGCACAGGTCGCCAGGAGGAGGCCGGCGTAGGGGGCGCTGGGAGGAGGCCGACGCAGGGGGGCTCAAGGAGGAGGCCAGCGCAAGGGGAAATTGACAGTCACGAAAGCAGGAGGAGGAGATGAGGACACGAGGGGAAGCACGGTTGGGGGGTCTCGCGATGGAAGGGGGTTTATGTCGATGGCATTTGCGGGTAAATAGAATCAACTTCACGGGGTATTTTCGCTTCTACAAAGTTGGCTTCCCACAAGAATCCACGAAAAGGCTGCTTCTCATTGCTAGTTTATTTTTAAGACAGCTCCTCGTGAGAAGTGGAATCTGGTTGTTTTGAGAAGCTGGGTGTTTAGTACAGCTCCACAAAATCCACACAAGAAGTTAGGAGTAGGAGTTGTACCAAGTAGAGCCTTACATTCAATAATTGGTTTCAAGATATATTAATTTGGAAACAGAAATAGAGTGCAGATTTGCTCGATGGACCCACCTCTCAGTCATCTCTTTCACACATAAAGAGAAAGATCTAAAATAAAATTTGTTAATCAAAGATGAAATCAAATATCCCTAATTCAAATTTAGATCGCAAAATATGAACTTTGAGATTTGGAATCGTGTAACACGCAATTGCTTGGGCCAATAGGCTAGTTGGAAAAAAAAACACGAGCCCACAAAGACGATGATTCATTATATAATGGGGAGTTAATTACCAAAGGATTTTACAATGATGCGGCTACTGAGATTACCATATATTAAAGCTCGTGGGATTGCCCCGACCGCCCGCGCTTTGTGCGTTTCATGCGTTGTGCTGGGACACGCGTCCGGTGGGACCCGCAGCTCGCGCACGCGCTCGATCCTGCTAGCTGCCTTGCTCGCGTTGGCCGCCATGCGTCCGGTGGCCACCGCCTTCGCGCTACGCGCGTGTTGGCGCGGGGTACAAAAGGACTCTGAGTTGGAAAAGTAAACAAATTCGGTTATCTAGTCCTCCGCTCCTACACATCATCGTTCAATCAGAATTCGGCGAAGACAGGAAACAACATCATCGCGGCAGTCATTGTGCCATTCCCAATTTCCCCTCCACCATCCTACCCTATCCATACATTTTCGGTGAATGTGTTCGTTTTTATACAGAAAGATGGATCATTTTACGAAAGAATTCTAAGACAGTAGATTATGTTGACTGTTTTTTTGTCCTCAACGTGAAAAGTAGTGGTACAAGTAGAGCGGGCTGTAAACAGCCCACGCCCACCCCGCGCTGACTGCCAAGGATTTACGGCTGGCGGCATCCCATAATGCAATAATGCATTTATTTGGTGGGTTCAGCAGATGCCCGCAAGACCTCTAGTCATCGTTGGTAGATGCTTGCAAGGCTGCAATAACCCAGATTTGACAGATCACGGTGGCCTCTGTCCGACCATAGGCGGCTTTGAAGCGACTCACGCCGGAGCAAAGACCACCATGTGACTCGGCGGCTCCTGGAACCACCAGAGATCTCGTGACTTAGGCAATGGGAAAAACAAGTTGATGTTTGAACAGGAGAGTACATTTTAATAAAATATGTACACGGGTCCTGATAGACAAAGTACTCTCAACTGTATAGAAGAGGATGGCTTAAAGCCTTAATGTATTCGAGTGTCCAATGAGGAAAAAATATATTAGCCTACAGGATACCTAGAATGAATACACCTACTTGAGCTTAACTGAGGTCGCAGTTCACGAGAATAGGGGCATTCTCTAGATAAGGGAGCATGACCATATAAAGCTCCAGTTAGGTTTGGTTCTTTGACAGTCTAGTATCAGTTGAGATTTCAAGTGAAATCTTATCACGAAAGACTGTGAATTCAAGGCATGGTCCATTCATCACTTGTGATAAGATGAATCTTGTTATTCTAGGTGTAAGTCCAACTCGTACGGGACTTACACTGAAAGACTGGTATATTAATAACTCTTCAACACAAAAGTTTTTATCTTACTCTTTGCTGCTTGCCTTAGAATTGGTGGGGGATTATTAGAATTGGGCCCTCATTTGTAAAGGCCCATTTATTCCTAAATTCCAAAGCATGCATGGTTTAGTCCCATAATACCTAGCCAAGTAGCGAGAGAGCAATTTATAAAGTGGAGTCCTTGGCACCCCTTGATACATGCGGTACATGTCATGGGGTGACATGAGGAGGACTATAGCTAAAGTCACACACACGCACGTACGCACGCGTGCGTTTATTCGCGTGGCAATCGCGTGACTTGGGACTTGCGACGCGCGACCGTGAACATATCGTGAACCAAGTCCACCTTTCTTTTGCTGACCTTGCATTTCTCTTGGACCTCCCTTGGAGATTTCTCTTGGACCTCTAGGAGATCCTCTTGGACCTCCCTTGGAGTGTGGAGATCCTCTTGGACCTCCAAGAGATCTTTTGGACCTCCATTGGATCACTCCAAGAGAGTGTGGTCGGAACATTGTGGTATCCTTGGACCTCTTCGGGAGATTTTTTGGACCTCCCTTGGAGGTTTCTCTTGGTCCTCTTCGGAAAAACCTCTTGGACCTCCCTTGGAGAATGTGGTCAAGGCTATAGACCAGTGGTCAAAGCTGAAGGCCAACGTGTAATCAGGATATGAGAAATTCTGCTTAATTACCATTAATTGGTTTTTAATTAGCAATTACCAGCGTTTTGATGTGTGCTTTATTGAGTAGTTACTAGGGAGTAATTGACTCAACCCTTAAAAGGTTTTTGAGAGGTCCAGACCAAAAGTTATCTTTTTTTATTCCAAGAATTCTTCTTCTTCCTCTCTGTCCTCTTTTGCTGGAGGGTTGTGCTGTTTTGAACCAAGCTGTCCCTTCTTCTCAGCGTGCACCAGAAAGGAGGGTGAGCGGTATCTCCGAACCATTGTCGCATACTTCACCTGCACAGGGTGGCAATAAGGTTTCGGGCAGATTCTGCATGACCGCTTCTTTACTTCGCGGCGTCTCGATATGCCTCGTGATCGAGTCTGTGATCGCTTCTGTTCTTCATCAAGCTCGACTGTAAGTTGGTCTTATGACATGATGAAAATGTTACTGCTACCTTCAGAAATCAGATTTAGTATATATTGAATTTTTATTTTTGTAGTGTGCACAACTATTTGAACAAAGATATAGACTATTCTTGTCAGTTTCATCTGGATATTAGCACAAACTCCAAATTTTCTTGGCAAAATCGCTCAAACTATCGTATGCATTTGAATGAACAAAGTACACATTTCTCATAGGTTGCATAATTGCATTAACAAGTGGCGACGACAATGGCAGCGGCAGCAGCAACAGCGCCGACGGCAGCCTGCGGGTGATGGAGCAGCAAAGTGGCACAGATGATGGAGGAGGACATGGGCATCGCCATGTAGTACCTGCAGGGGATGGAGCCGCAGAAGGAGGCGCCATGGGAGGGAGCCCGAGGAGGAGGCACTACCGCATTAGGGAGGACAGAGTTAGGGAAGGAGGCGCCGTATCGGGGGAGGAGGTGCCGCAGAAGAAGGTGCGCCGGGGAGGAGGGAGGTGGAGGAGGGCGGCGCGGAGGAGGGCGCCGGGGGAGATCCAGATTGGGATCTGGATCTAGGACGAGGAGGTGCGCCGAGGATGAGGCCGGTGGGGAGGAGGCTGGCAGGGTGGATGGAGCCAAGGGAGGAGGAGGGCACTGGGGGAGGAGAAGGAGGTGGGCGAGCGTGCGAGGAGGGAGCTGGGCGTGGGGCGGGGCTTTTATGGAGTGGCAATCGGCGGGTAATTACCCCCGAACTTCGAGGATAATTTGGGAAGCAGTAGTTGGGAAGCACTGAGCTTCACGGGCGGCTCGCTTCCGCGACGCTAGACCAAAAGCGCCAAGAAAAGGTGTGAAAAGCCAGCCATTTGAGGCTTCCGGCTTTTTTGAGTGAAAACCGGAAGCTGAAGTTGTCCCAAACACCCCCTATAGCTGCAAAAGAATCAAGAGGTTGCTGCTGTTTCTTTCTCTCGAGACGACAGCTTCCATCTTTAATTGTTGTTGTGCTTGCCAGTGAGAGAATTCGTTTTCTACGGATCTTTGCCTTAATTCCTGGTTGAACTTGCTGTTCGGGTTGTACGGGAGAACAAGGAAGCAATTGTAAAGGAGAAACCAAGCAGGAATTGGGTTTGCATCCACACTGCTGCTGCAGTTTTTTCGTGCACGGTGATCGAGGAGAGGAAACATCAGGAGTTGTTGTACGCAGCGTGAAAAGAAGACAATGAACTCAATTTTTTGTTTCTCCGATTTGAAGCACTACAGATTCAATTATCTCGCAATGGCAACCAACAGCGTTTTTTCTGAACTACTTAGATCATGTAAATTGGATGGCTCAAATTTCACAGTTTGGAAAAGAAAATTCACATTTTTTGCTTTTTGTTGAAAACATTGATTATGTAATAGACAAAAACGAGCCAAAAGAGCCAGAAAAAAAATAACACTATGGAGGAAAAGGAAAATTATGCAGAAAAAAAATGAAAATTGGACAAGGGATAATAAAAGGACTCACATTTTTATGTTGGGATCAATGACTGATTCTTAAGCTGCTGAGTATGAAGTATGAAGGTGAACTGAATGCGCGGAAGATAATGCGTAATCTGGAACAAGATTTTGGTGAGGTATCTCTAATTAAAGTGCTTAATCTTGTTAATTGTTTTCTCTACACCAACATGCATGATAACACTTCAATTAATGAGCATCTCAATAAACTCTGTATTTTAGCAGAGGAATTAAAAAAAATACTAGCTATCCTTTTTTTGAAGAAGTGCAGGTTATGGTTGTTCTAAACTCTTTGCCAAATTCATAGGAACAATTTAAGATATCTTTCTGTCATTTTGAAAAGATACTCAATATGCGCATTCTGAGGCATCATTTGCTTATGAAAGAAGATAGAAAACTCTTTCAGGGAAAAGAAAGAAATATTCACAATTCTGAGTTACACCTTAGAGAGGAAAAAGGTACTAATAAAAGGATTTAGCAAAAGAGGAAGCCTATTTGATGATTTGAGAGAAAATCTTAACAAGAAACGCGATCAGGATGATCGTGGAAATTATAAATCAGTTCAGAGGAATGATAAGTACAAGAATTTCAGGTGTCACAACTGTGATTAGTATGGGCATTTCAGAGTTGATTGCAGGAAAAATAAGAAGCAGAATGAGCAAAAGGATCAAAACAAGCAACCAGCTGAGCGTAAAGGTGATTCATCGCTTAACGGTATGTCTAATATTTCTGTATGCACTGAATTTTTATTTACTACTACTTTTCCAAATAGTTGGGTTGTTGATTCTGGTGCTACATCTCATATTACTAAAGATAATAGAGCTTTTATTTCTATGCAAATAATTCCAAGGAGAAATAGATAAGTCTATTTGGGCACTAATGCCGAAGCTGATGTACTTGGAATTGAAAATTTTGTCCTAGAACTCCCCAATGAAGAAAAATTAATATTACAGGACACTTTATATTCACCTAGCATGAGAAGGAATTTAATCTCTGTTGCTTAGTTAGAATATATTGGTTATGATATATTGTTTGGAAAAGAAAGAGTGAAAATATTGCTCAATGGGAAATTAGTGCATACTGGAACTTGTCATGAAGGTCTTTATTTTCTTGATGAGCTATCAAATGATGACAATATTGATTGCTTGGTTGGTGAAAATAACTCCATAGTGAGGAATACTAATGATAGGAATACATGCTCAGAATCTTATTTATGACATTTACAACTTGGTCACATATCTAAAAATAGAATTAAGATACTTCTTAATTCTGGAATTCTGCACTTTAAGTGGGAGGATTTGGGTATTTGTCAGGCATGTATAATGGGTAAGATGACCCGTGCAACTTTTTGAAAGGCAGAAAGATCTAATGAGCCTCTTACAATTATACATTCTATATTTGTGGTGAGATGTCTACTCCCACTAGAGGACAAAAGATTTATTTTATCACATTCATTGATGATTATTCAAGATTTGGTTATGTGTATCTTTTTAAACATAAGTTGGAAGGATTTGATGTATTCAAGTCATTTAAAACTGAAGTGGAAAATCAATTGAATAGAAATATCAAAGTTTTGAGAACTGATCGTGGAGGAGAATACACTTCAGGAATATTAAATGATTTTTGTAAAGAGCATGGAATTATTCATCATTATACCATACCTTATAGTCTGCAACAAAATGGTGTTGCTGAGCGAAGGAATAGAACACTTATGGATATGGTTAGGTCTATGATGGCTTATTCAGATCTTCCTTTATATTTTTGGGGTGAAGCTTTACATAAATCATTTGCCATCTAAGGCTGTAACAATCACTCCTTATGAGTTGTGGACTGGAAGAAAGCCCTCACTTTGCCACTTAATTGTTTGGGGTTGTAATGCACAAATTAGAGTGCCAAATCAAAACCGTACAAAATTGCAGCCTAAAATCACACTAGAAATTTTTATTGGTTATTCTTTGGAATCAAGAGGGTTTTTATGATCAGGAAAAGGATAAATTGGTGGAAAGCAGTGATGTAATATTTTTAGATCAAAATACACCTCGCCGTGCTAAGTGGGCAAGGGTGAAATTATTGGCAACTCCACTGGAAACACAGATACATCTGGTATTAACTCTCACAATGAAGGAGGTTTAGCTCCTGAAAATAAAACAAATCAAACTTCGAACACTAACGTACTTAGGAGAAGTGGGAGGAATTCTTGTTCACCCTAATATGTAGATGATTATTACTTATTCTTGGGGAAAGTTCACTCTAAAATTTCAGATTTAGAGAAAGAACCAAAGACTTGTAAAGAAGTAATAAATTGCTCACATTCAAAACTATGGGTGAAAGCAATGCGGGAAGAATTAAACTCGATGAAAATGAATGAAGTTTGGGAACTTGTTGATCTATCAAACAACCGTAAACCCATAGGTTGTAAATGGATTCTTAAAAGGAAATTGAATGCAGCAGGTTTAGTGGAAAAATATAAGGCTAGGCTTGTTGCTAAAGGCTTTACACAAAGGGAAGGTATTGACTTTGTGGAAACTTTTTCTCTTGTTGAAAAATTTACTTCAATTCATATTATCAGTGCTTTTGACAGCTTATTATGATCTTGAACTCCACCAAATGGATGTTAAAACTGCTTTCCTTAATGGTCTTTTGGAGGAGAAAATATATATATAATAGTCAGAAGGTTTTGGAGAAAAAGGAAATGAAAATTAGGTTTGCAAATTGAATAGATCAATTTATGGTCTTAAACAAGCTTCACATCAATGGTATATTCTTTTTTATAATGCTATCATGTCATATGGTTTTTCAATGACGAAAGGTGATCATTGCATACATACAAAAGTTATAGGTAATTGTTTTGTCTTGTTATCTTTATATGTTGATGATATTCTCATTGCTTCAAATGATAAAAATACATTAATAGAAGTGAAAGCTTGGTTGTCTTCTAAATTTGATATGAAAGATATGGGAGAAGCTTCCTATATTTTAGGAGTTGAAATACATAGATATCGAAATAAAATGATTATGGGGTTGTCCCAAAAGGCATACATTCGAAGCATTTTAAAATAATTTTCTATGGAAAACAACAAATATATTAATGTACAGCGGGTAGTATGTTCGATGGTTTTGGGTTAATTGGGTCGGTTTGGCGTAGACGTGCGATGATGATAAGTGTAAAGTGTGGGTGCTGTGATGTTATAATTTTGATATGTGTTTTGAATTGTTTGTCTAGCGAGTGTGGCCTCTAGTGCCTTGACACTGCCTCGCTATCCAACTCCAAGGGGGATAAAGAGACAATTGCATGGTAGACAGTGATTGATGGTGGACCGATGTATTCTTTATCACTCATTACCATTATATTGCTTTTGATTTCATCTTATGTAATTGCAAACAATATATGTGGTCATGATATTAATTTTTGTATGGATGAATTCAAGAATGTTGGATGACGGTATTATTGATGAACTTAAGTTAAATTGAGCATTCATAAGCACCATAACATGAAGAAAAGGTGATCATAGTGATCACATATCTACCTTATAGGTAGAGACTCGATGGGAGTGGGGGAGGTCCCTGATCCTTTTGGAGGACGGGCTTAAGAGTGAACATTGTCGTGAGTGTTCACTCACGCTATATCAGTATACGCGAAAAGAGTTGCATATGGACATGTAGTGTGGAGATACCTTGTATTTAATGAAAAGAGAATTTGATGATTGAGTATGAGAATAAAGAAAAGAAAACAGTTGATGTTGATGATGACATTGTTTACGGTTGATTAAGCATTGTTCATTGTTTATTATTGTGTTTGCTGAGTTGTGGACTCACTATTGCTCTATTGTTGTTTTCAGGTGATTGTTGATGACGTTGCACTTGGGAGGGCTAGCGCACTTGGAACCACAACCTACACTCGATCACTTGATTTATTGGACATGATAATTTTTATTATAGTCTAATGATTTATATTTAGGACATGATAGTATTGCTTAGTCATAGAAGATAGGTTGGAGTTGATTATTCATTTAATAGACTTTACTTGATTAGTTTGCGTAGAGCCTGGTTCATTGTCTTGCTATATATGCTTCTTAGGAAAAAAATTATCTATGATTGTCATATTGTTATGCTTGTGTTAATGTAACCCGTGGGACTAATTTTATCATTGATAAGCTTGCTGTAATTTACTAATAATTGATATTAAAATTGATAGTTAATATAATTTAGTGGTATTTCGGGCTCCGTGTTAGACCGGGTGCTACAGATGTGTCGATTTGATTAATTAGCTTTCCGAAGCCTAAAAAGATACGATTATATTAGAAGGCATAGCCAAGCACTAAACCCTTCCATAGGCTCCTGCATAGGGATGGAAACGGATCAAATACGAATCGAATAGTTCCGAATACAAATACGAATCCATATTTTTAAAACGAATACTAATACTAATTCGAACATTCTCGAATACGAATACGAATCGAATGTCATAAGGAATACGAATCGAATATGTACTTAATTCGGTCGAATGTGAATATCCTATAACTTTTGCAATAAATCTCGGTAGAACAAATTTATGTAACATGATTACACGTCTATAGTCTACACGGGTCGTAGCAGCACCCAACAGCTACATATTCGGCACCAAATTAAGACCCCATCGAAACATAAACGCTTCAATTTGGTGTGCCCCACTCATGATTAAAGGGAGAATTTTATGGGTACGGTTCCTTCAATCTGCCTCTGTATTTTGAGATTGGTACAGAATTGATCACCCGATCCAACACTGCACATGGAAAAGCAAGAATTATTGGGGAGGCATCAAGGCTTGTTCTTCCTTTACCATAGGGTCCGTCTGACTGATGGATTCCTCACCAAACAACAGAGATGGCCAGATTGGTCCATGCATAGGGTCTGTCTTATGTGTGCATGAGATAAAGAGAGGAAGATATCCCTAATATACAGAAAGTGAAATAACAGCCATCAAATCTGGGGAAAGGTGTGGGGGATCCTCGGTTCACCTCTTGCAAGGTGGATGGTGACGAAAGCTGGGGAGTTCAGTGATCAGAAGCCAGCACAAGAATGCCTGGGCCATTGGCTTGTTCCACTTTGTGCAATGCATGCTTTTGCAAGGTGGCCTGACAGACAACTTTGAAAGTGAGAGAGAATTCAGCTATCAAGCTTTGAAAATTTGGTGCTTAAACTCATCAGGCAGTGATGGAATGCTGCATGCAACAGCTGGAAAAATATTTGGGAGTCGCCCGAGGCGTCGGATTTAAAACTGGTGACTCAGATCAAATATAGGGGATCCTAGTTGAAATCTATGATTTAGATACTAATTCTTGCATAGAATGACTTGCTTATGCATTCCGAAGAGGTCACTCTCAGGAAGCAGAAAAATTCAGCTATGACAATTCAGTCTCCCAATGTGCAAAGTTCAGAGCATCACAGTTCTCCATTCAAATCAAGAGAGGTAGGCATATGCTTTGCATGTATGGATCCTCCTAACAACAATTTGTCCATTATGCCAATGAGTTGGAATTTGGAAAAAGATCCACTTCTAAGAGACTGGTTAAGCCAAAGTCTCAGATACATCAAGCATGCATGCATGAGGTCACTAGTGTTGGCACAGACAAGGAAAGCTAATGGATATTTAGCACTCGTGCAGGGCAAGTGGGCAACATCGATAGGACAACGACATCGCTTCTACAGTTTTCCTGCAGTAGACCGTGGCAGAAATGCAGTCTAGTTACTCTGGGAGAACCATTCATAAAGTGCCTGGTAACGTAATTCCACAGGGTGAGATGGCTATGGCAGAATTGGATGGATTCTAACAAACCATGCAAATGACTGCCGCTACCAGTCGACAATGAAGTTCAGTCGCACTTTGATGCTTCAACTCAGGTCCACGTTAGAAACGGCAGTACTGCAAGCTTCTGGACAAGTCGATGGCTCAGCGGTCTGGTCCTGAAAGACGCGATGCCCAACCTGTACCAACACAGCAGTAAAAAGAAAATGACAGTATGTCAAGCGCTCACGGATCATAATTGGATTCGGAACATGAAACAACACCCACCGCTGGTTGTTCCCAAGGAATACGTGGATCTTTGGCACCGCCTACAGAAATTTCAGCTGCAACCGAATAATTAAGATTTCGTCACTTGACGGTGGACATCGGATGTCGTGTACTCAGTGAGATCGTCCTATCTCATTCAATTTGAGGGATTTACTCGAACATGTTATCAGCAACTGATCTGGACAACCAAAGCCCCTCTGAAATACAAGATATTTGCATGGCTGGCTATTCGGAGTAAATGCCTAACAGCTGACTGCTTTGCGTCTGCTTGGAAATTGTTCGTTCACTTTCTCTGTCTGGATGAAGGTGCTACATGAACTTGGGGCTCATGCCAGCGTAGTACCACACTCAGTACTTGCACTTAAAGAATGGTGGATGGCATCACTCGAGGCGATTCAAGCAGAGGACCGGACGGTATGAAACTTTATGGTGTTGCTCGTTTGGTGGATGCTATGGAAGCAACGAAAGATTGGAACGTTCAACCGTCAGGGGCTGACCCAGTGAAAGTCTTTGAGGAAATCATTCAGAAAGCTCATGTCTGGGCGGCTGCTCGTTTTCAGGAGCCCAGGCACTGATCTTTTAGCTGACTGTGTTTTTTTTTCTGTAAATAGTTAGTAGTTAAGTGTTATATATATATATATATATATATATATATATATATATATATATATATGAAAAATACTTTCTACTCTCGGATGTAGTTACTCCCACTTTTGATATACCACCTAAAAGAACTTGACATACTCCTTTATGACTTTGGGTATACTCATATACTAATTATAAGATACTCCAAAGTGAATCATACGAAAAAATTGCAAGTGAGTCTATAGTTTTTAGCATATTTTGTAAATACCTTCATATTCGCACATAAAAAGGAGAATGTCACATAAAAGGAGTGTGTCTAAAAAAATTGTACATACCACCTCTGAAAAGGTATGAATACCACCTAGATAGTCTTATATACTCGTATACTACACATACATACTCTCGGTTGTGTAAGATACTCCTTACATTATGAAATATGAAATAGGGAGTAACTACACCCGGAAGTAGGAAAAAGGCTTCCTATATATGTGTGTGTGTGTGTGTGTGTGTGTATATATATATATATATATATATATATATATATATATATTTCTTTGTACTATCTATTGATCAATGAAATTTTTTCATTTTGCTGACTTTTCGTTAAAAAAAACCGTAACTCCAAAGGTAAGTACGATGCTGCTGCCAGTGTTTTCCAGCTTCTCTTCCACATGCAAAACTTCTACATGAAAAGATTGCAGCATTTGACCATTAGCCTGGGAGTTTGCGTCATAGTAAAAACATTTATGTAATGGAAGCATCAATTGATGTCATATGGACAAACTTAGGCACGTGTCCTAGTCGGCATGATGAACGAGGGGTAGAAAGAATAGAGCTCGAGGCTCTCACTCGTAGGGGCTAGGGGTGGAAAAAAAAAATTCGAAATTCGCGAGTCAACTCGGCTCATTAAAGGCTCGGATTGACTCGGCTCGAACTCGGTCCCTTAACAAGTCGAGCCGAGCTGGCAAAAAAACTCATTTTGTTAACGAGCCAAGTCGAGCCGAACGGGCTCGCGAGTAACTCGTTAACTCGTTAGGCTCATCGAAGTCGCAGGCCCAGCCAGCCCAATGCCGCAGTGCACTCAACCCTAAACCTTCCTTTTCCTTCCCTGTGCAGCTGTGCTATCCCTCATTCTTGACCTACTCCCCGCCGCCTCCTCCCGGTTCGGCATGGCAAGGCCAGACCCCACCTTCGCCACCTCCGCTTGCATGGCCACAGACCCCCCTCTGCCGCCTCCTCTTCCGCCACACTTTTTTCCACACAGCCAAGACGGCACGGCCACACCCCACCTCCGCCACCCCGCTTCCACCAGTGTCGCCTCTCTTCCGCCACCCTCTTCCGCCACCTCCCACTTCGGCCGCGGCGTCGCCTCCTCTTCCGCCACCCCCTCTTCTACCGCGGCGCCGCCTCTTCCGCCGCCCCCTCTTCCGCCACCCTCCTCTCTTTCGCCACCCCCCGCTTCCGCCACCCTCCTCTTCCACCACCTCCATGCTCCGGTCCGGTCCTGGCCTCGGCCCTCCCTCTTCCGCCGCCTTCTGGCTCCTGCCCGCTGCCGCCCACCCCCGTTTGTTGTTGGCTCCTGCCTCCTGGCCATGCTCTAGTACTCATAGCGGCGGTCGATGGATCAACAACCGAGCCTAGAGTCCAAGAACCGCAGAGGGAGGAAGTCATCCGCCTCGACTCGCTTTCAACCTCAGATCAACAATAATGGCCGCTAGAAAGCCTACGCTCTGGTCAACCAAAGAAGTCCAAGACCCAAGATCGACCCCTACTACGGATGTCCCCTTGGTGAGTGTCATGAAATGTCCACTCCGATCTGGATTGATTTCTGATCTGGATTATCAATTGAATGAAATGTTGACCAGTATGTTAGTGGCTTAAAGAATGAATGAATAACAACTTTGCATGTAATCCTCTGTTAGTGGGCAGTGCTGAATCCTCTGTTAGTGGGCAGTGGCTGAATCCTGTGTTAGTGAATGAATGATCTCAAGGATTAGTGTTAGTCTTATCATTTGAATGGAATGTTGAGTAGCATTTTGCATGCATGGTTTGGTGACTTTGGTCCATCTGGTGGTTGTTAAGTCCTTAAAATGTCATGTTGTAGAAATGTTAGCATTAATGGGCACAGTATGAATCTATAAGATTAGCTATAGTGCTAATATGAATCCATTTGTGCTGTGCAGGACTCCGAGTGTAGTGATTTCAACATTTCTGATGGTTCATCTGAGGGCGAACCTTCACATGTGTCCATTGATGAGAAAGAAGATGATGGTGGTGTGTCTGGATCTCCCAAGGCAAAGAGAAGAGCCAAAAGTCAGAAGGATATTGTAGTGTCTCCTTCCAAAAGGAGCCGAGGAAAGCGTTCTAATTGTTGGAAGCTTTTTAAGGTGGTTAACGTTCCATCCAAGAAGGAGAAGGGGATGACTAAGACAAAGGCGAATTGCAGGTTTTGCTATAGGCTCTTTGCTTAGTTAGATGGTTGAGTGTAAAATGTGAAGAAAAAAAATTAAGAAAACTTGTTAGTTATGGTCTGACGGATCACAGATAATGATTTCCCCTTTGACACTGTCAAAATGAGCCCAGCTGGAAAGATAATTTACATTGATTCCTGAGTATTGTTATACATTTTATTTCTATTAGCATCTCAGTACAATTAATTTGTCAGTTCATAATTTTGCTGATGTTTTGTCAAGCTTCATGTACACTAAGTTCTTGTGTGCATCTGATTCAGAAGGGGGCCATATGTGTTGCCCATCAATGAAATTTTAATTGCGACTTCACATTTACATGATGGAGATCGATCATCATATGATGCTTTCAATGATGTCACCATGTAAAGTGTAAACATTTTCCCCGATTACCCATGGGGTTTGGGAAATATGTATTAAAGCATTCAAAAACTTATACATTTTTGGTTGATAAGTTTTGATTTGATTATTGAAAACAGGTTCCCTTTCTCACAAAGGTTTACCATCCAAACATTGATAAGGTTCACCATGTTTATTGATAACGAGCCTAACGAGCTTAACGAACCGAGTTCGAGTTTTTAACGAGCCGAGCCGAGCCTGGGTTTTTGCTTGTTATCTTAACAAGCCGAGCCGAGCTCGTTTTCTTAACGAGCCGAGCCAGCTCGTTATCCACCCCTAGTAGGGGTGAAAACGGATCGAATACGAATCGAATAGTCTCGAATACGAATCCATATTTTTAAAACAAATATGAATACAAATCGAATGTCATAACAAATACGGATTCGAATCGAATATGTACTCAATTCGGTCGAATGCGAATATCCTACAACTTTTACGACAAATATGTAGGTTCTTACTTTTACAGTTAAAGATGCATGAAGTGATAATTTTATCTGGCGCTCGTTGGTATTTGATATTGTTGGCAGACTAAAAAAAAGTGACGGTGCTCTTCATCCAATGTGAGAAACTAGTCTACAAAGCATACCAGCTAGGCCTAGGTCTTGCAGCTGCAGTGTTCCTTGTAGCTGCCCACGCATTAGCCAACTTTCTTGGCGGTTGTGCCTGCATCTACTCTCAGATAGAGTTCATCACTCTTGTTGTTGCATCTGTTAGGCTTGGCGAATACGGATACTATCCGAATCCGTATTCGTATTTGGCGCAATTTCTCATACCACATCCGGATTTGTATCCAGGAAAAAAACCGGATAGTATCCGGATCCGGATTCGTTTTCTATTCAAATACGAATTATCCTTTACGATTTACATTTTCTCGAATACGAACATCGGATAAAACGGATTATCCTCTACCATTTTTCATCCCTACTCACTCGTTACAAGCGGATGCTTAGATCCAACGCACATCCTACTCACGCCACCGTACATACGTGTGTTTCTCTATACATGTGGGTATTTTTTGTGGAAGCGTCAAGATCTTACGGTACGTGGACACACACTTTCCTATTAACTCTCGCTTGTCTTTTGGCCATAAAGAAAGTACACAAATGAGCCAACAATATTGGTCATAGTTGTACGTTTTTATGGGTGTGTTTGGTTGTCTGCATGTCTTCAGTCTGGCCCATATGTGTCATCCAGGCTGAGTGGATGCAACGATGAGTTGTTTAGTTGCATGTTTCTGTTGGACTAGGCTATACTGAGATGTTGTTTGGTTGCTTGTATCTAGCGCGGGAGAAGGTGAACGGACTCACGAGCGCTGATCAGCCTGCATGCACTCAGCCTGGCTGAGGAGAAAAGCTCGAATTGAACGTTTCCCTTGGGTCTGGTCCAAGAGAGAATCTTGCATCTACTAAGTCAAACTCACCCACCTAAATAGGTAACCAAACACCAAAAAAACTTGCATCCACTTATGCGAGCTAACCCTACGCAGGTAACCAAACAAGCAACAAAATAGAGAAGTATCTAATGCAGATGGAGAATTTCTACAGAAAGAAATCGGTGCATGCAGAAATAGAAACAGCTAGAAGCAACACTACAATACTTCATCGTTTGGAACTGCAATAGAGCGAGTGATAGTAGAAGGCTACCCTTAATCGCAAGTCATAACTTCTTAAGAATCTGCACCTGCTTACTTTCAGGGTACATCAGTACAAAAGAACATCACATAGGCAAATGGTACATCAAAGGAAAGTAGTCCAGGTTCAGGCCGGATAAGCCTGAATTAGATTACAGAAAATATCTTTACAGTTCATTGGACCAGCTGCTTTGCTGTTTTCAGTGGAGCAAGGAGGCAGAGCAATGGCAACAAGGCAACGATGGTTAAAAAGAATATCACTGATAGACAGGGGCGGACCCACCGGGGGTCAACGTGGGCTGGCGTCCCTGCTACCGCCGGCCGGACAGTCGGTCCCCCTAGCCTCTCCGTCCATCTTTGGGGCGCAATGGATGCTGCTTCGGTGAAGATGAAGACTGAGGTAGAAGATGAATTGTCATGGAGGAAATTTGGGCTGAAATCGACTTTCGTGGGCTGTGCCAGACACCAAATGGCCCAACCGGCCAAGCCCACTAGGCCGACCTACCCATCCAACTCAGACTCAGTCAATCCACACAACCACCAGCATCCAGCGTCAATTCGATCCTCCACCGAGGGAAGAGAAACCTAGCGCGAGCGCGTGCGCGTGGCAGTGCGGCGACGCGGCGTCCGTGAGGCGGCACAGTGGCGGCATCGGGCCGTCGTGCGGACGTGCAGCGCGGGCACGCCTGGTGCGCGGCATGTGGCGGTGCCGGTAGCGCTGCAGGGCCAGGGGCTACTCGCGGCTGGGCGCAGTAGGGCATGCTCAACTAACTACTCAAGGCGGCAGACAAGGCACTCGGCGGGCGGAGGCAGGCCGTCAAGTATTTGAAATTAAAAAACCGATTGCTGATTTGTGCAATTTTAATTTGTCATTTGTCAATTCGTAGATTTGTAAGAGATGGAGAAAAGAACACTGCATAAATATTTTTCAAGCGATACCAGTAGTACTCCTCATACTAATGACCTCATACTAATGAGAGCATGAATCAACCAAAAACGGCTAGTGTGGATTTTAATCCTGATAAAATCATCGCTGATCTAGTAAAACACATACCAATTGATCAGTATGACAATGAAATTAAAGATCAAGTGAGGGGGGAATATTGTTGAGAGGTCCAACCCAACTAAAAGTCCATGATTTTCCTCACAAAATGCAAAATGATTGTTCAATGGCATTTCAGCAATATTGAATCGATAAGTTTGATTGGTTGAAATATAGCGTGGAAAAGGATATCGTCTTTTGTTTCTATTATTTTCTTTTTAAGAAACCAGGAAGGTCTGAAAAATTTGGTAGTGAAGTATTTACAGTAATAGGGTATTCCAATTGGAAGAACGCTTTGCTTAATTTTAATCAACATGTTGGTGGACCTAATAGTTGTTACAGCATTGCAAAGAGGACTTGTGAGGATTTTAAAAATCAAAGAGTAAGTGTGACTCAAAGACTTTTTCTTGATGACCCGGGGTCAGAAATTGCCTCATCGAAATATTGATATATCGCCTCATCGAGCTAACATTGGCTCTTCCTATGGCAACGACATGGTTGAAAGGGTCTTTTCATCAATGAACATTACCAAGACAGATTTGCGCAACAGAGTAGCGGATGAGTGGTTTGGTGACTTGATGGTGTGCTACACTGAGCGAGAGATATTTAGAAGCCATGATGTTGATTTCGGAATAATTGTGTGTTATCCCTTAGGACCCCCACACCCTTTATTTATAGTGCGAAGAATTACAATCCGACTCTAACACAACGCTTCAACACTCCCCCTCATGGCAATCTTGTTACATATTGTAGCACCCTCGCTAGGATCTAACCCTTTAGTGAAACAGTCAGTCAACTGTTTACCAGACTTGACATACTCCAACTTCAGCATCCTGCCATCGAGTTTCTCCTTAATGAAGAACCTGTCAATCTCAACATGCTTTGTACGATCATGTTGTACAAGATTGTTAGCAAATTTCACTCATGCTTAACGCCATTGCTTTGTACTCTGCATCTACAGTAGACCGAACCACAACCTCCTGCTTTTTACTCCTCCATGACACAGGGTTACCTCCCATAAAGATGCAATATCTAGATGTAGACCTCATGTCATCCACGCTACTCGTCTCATTAGCATCGCAATACCCTTCCACATTTAGGTGATGATTCTTCCTGAACCAAAGGCCTTTCCCAAGGCTACTCTTCTAATACCGCAGGATTCAATATACAACATCCATGTGTCCTGCTCTGGGATCATTCATATATCGACTCACCACACTCACTCCATGTGAAATATCATGTCTTGTATGACACAAATAGATGATATGCCTAAGAAGCCTTAGGTAAGCCTCATTATCAATCGGATCTCCCAACTCATTACAGAGCTTGTGATTTTTATCAATAGGTGAAGCAATAGGGTGCCACCCAAGCATACATATTTCTACCAACAGATCAAGAACATAATTCCTTTCGAAGGGAACTATACCCTTTGAAGAATGGGCAATCTCAATCCTAAGAAAGTATCAAAGAGTTCCAAGATCTTTCACCTCAAATGTCTCTCCCAGTCTTTTCTTCAAGGACTTGATTTCATCGGTATCATCTCTAGTGATCACAATATCATCAATATAGACTGTCAATATGATGATATGTGATCCTCTATTTCTATAAAACACATTATGATCTCCATTGCACTAAGAATAGACCATGCTTAGACCTGTTCATGGGTGGCACAGCCCGAAAGCCCTAAAAGCCCACTGAATGTAATAAAAATAAAAATAAACTATTTTTATTCTCGAAATGAATTAAATATTACTTTTTATTCCAAAAAATATTTGAAATAATATTTTTTTATTGAAAACATCATCTTTCGAGATGGGCCTATCGTTCGGGGCCGAGCTTTTTAGGCCTGGCCCAGCTTGACGTTTGAATAGGTCTACCCACACTACAGACTGCACGCCTGAATCTATCAAACCACACCCTTGAAAAGTGCTTCAAACCATATAAAGAATTCTTGAGTTTACATACATTCCCATCAGTCTGTCTGTTCTCAAAGCCTAGAGGAATCTTCATGTATACCTCCTCGTGTAAATCACCATGTATACCTCCTCGTGTAAATCACCATGTAGAAAAGTATTCTTCACGTCCAACTGATGTAGGGGCCATCCAAAGTTAGTTGCATAGGAGATCAACGTTCTTACTGTGCTCAGCTTTGCCACCAGTGCAAAGGTCTTATCATAGTATATATCATATGTTTGATTATAACATTTTGCAACCAATTGTACCTTGTACCTCTCTATCTTGCCTTCAGGAATTTTCTTAATCGTAAACACTCATTTGCATCCTACTGTCCTCTTTCCTGCTGGAAGTGGAACAATATCTCATGTCTTATTCTTCTAAAGTGCATTAAGCTCATCTTTCGTGGCATCCTTCCATTTAGGATCTTGCTTAGCAGCTCACCAATCCTTTAGAACAGCACTGTCTGAAGAGATCCAATGAATGCTGTGTATGCATGTGAGATATGAGAATATGAGATAAAATTTGCAATGCCATACTCAAAGCCATACCGGACTGGAGGCTTTCCCTTATTAGCTCTAGCTTCCCTACGTTGTGCAAGTGGTAACTCTAGATGGGAGTGATTAGAGGGAATATTACCACTCACCCAGGGGTAGGCAAGGAACTTCATGGAGAGAGACCCGAAGAGGGATTTGGGACTGGACCAACTGGAAAGGTTGGTTGTTCAGACTGTGGTTGTTCCGGTTGCTCCTCTACCAGTGCTCGTAGCTCCGCCGGCTCAGGTGCCGACTACTTCTCCCCTGTATCACAAAGCACCTTCGCTGATAAACCTTCAATTCTTTTGGGGCTATCACATCACTCGCATATTCCATTAGGTTCGAGCATGGAATTGTCCCCACAGTGACTTCTTCTTGTTGACTATCACTCTTTTTCTTCTCTCCCTCTTGACTTCACCCTCAGTGATAGGAGAGAACTCAGAAAGTGCACACCGATTTGAATATTGTCGATCCATTGACAAAGTCTCTCCCGCAACCTAAGCATATATAAGTATTATGTGTTCATGTCACTCGATAGAATTGGATTATATGCATAACACCTTTTGTAGGAATTGATGTGAATAATATGACCCACTGTGTATGTGATGCATGTATGGATTTTTCATGGCCTGCGTGTCATGCTATATTATAGCCATCGAGCTACATATTATTATATAACGGTCTGTGTGCCGACATGTGATGCTTGATATTATCATGTGTAATTCATTACTATCTTTTAGGAGTGATTGCTTACTAGATGAATATAGTGATTTCAAGCAAGATGACTTGATGGACATGAAGCGTGGTGATAGAGATTGCCATGTTAAGGGTCATACTATTTCACAGTTTAATATGATTATTAGTTAATGTTTATTTTGTTCTTGTTATGCTATTAATCATGTTTTTATCATTAGATATTTTAACATGATAGAGTAGTATCTCTCAAGAAAAATTAAGTAAATTTGATGTCTTTCCAATTGCTGTGCCTATGACGATTTTGATCGTTAATGGTAGGTCTACCAAAGTAGGGTGCCATTAAATATCTTAATAATATGGGGTGGGTGTCGGGCACCCACGTGCATAGTATTGGTTTAACTTTACAAGGCTATCAAAATGGTTTTGGGCCTTGGGGCGTAGTGTTGGTCACCGAGGCATAGTGATGTCACCCAACAAACAAGAGTCATATGAGATATGATTGGCCAGTGGTTGCTTACCTAAATCACTAGGTTTCTAGTAGTGATGCCAAAGCTCACTAGGACTTAATGATATATGGATGTTGAACCCACTAAATGAAGTTAGAGGGAAACTTGGTCTATGATATATAGTAAGAGTATCTTTTGTTAAATTGTTTAATAGAAGATCTTACATAAACATAGTGCTGAATTTTTGCATATACATATTTTCTGTTGTAGATCATGGCACCTAGTCCTTCCTCCACACCTACTTTTTAACTTGGGATCTATTCCTGAGAAAGAAAAGCTGAATGGAACAAACTTCATTGACTGGTTTCGTAATCTGAGAATTGTTCTCAAACAAGAAAAGAAGGAATATTTTCTATTGGGTCCCTATCCTGAGGAACTGAATGCAGATGCTACTTGTACTGAAAAGTGTGCTTATGAGAAGCAGTGCAATGGCGCAGTCGATGTACACCGCTTATGCTTGCCACCATGAACTCTGAGCTTCAGAAGCAATATGAGACCACAGATGCTTACAATATGATTGTGGGTCTGAAAGGCATGTTTCAGGACCAAGCAAGGACAGAGAGGTATAATACCTCCAAGACATTATTTTCTTGTAGGCTGTCAGAAGGAAGACCAGTCAATCCTCATGTGATCAAGATGATTGGTCACATTGAGAGCTTGAAAAAAACTTGGTTTTCCCCTTAGCCAAGAGTTCGCTACTAATGTAATTCTCCAATCGCTCCCTACGAGCTTTGAGCCCGTCATATTGAATTTTCATATGAATGGCATGAATAAGTCAAGGACCGAATTGCATGGCATGCTTAAGGGTGCCGATGAGAGCATCAAGAAAAGTTCCAATCATGTGATGATGGTTCAAAAGACAACTAGCTTCAAGAAGAAGGGCAAGTCTTGGGAAAAAGGAAAAGGCACAGGAAAGACTCAAGATGAGATCGAGAGTCTCAAGGCTAAGCTTAAGAAGCTCAAGCTAGGTCCTAAGCCTGATACAGAATGCTACCATTGTCATGAGACTGGGCATTGGAAGATGAATTGTAAGAAGTACTTGGCAAAGATGAAAAAAACAAAGGAAGTAAGACTTCCGGTTCAGATATAAATGTTATAGAAATTAATTTTGCCACTTCTCCTACATGTTCTTGGGTATTTTATACTGGGTCATTTGCTCATGTTTGCAATTCCAAGCAGGGACTGATAAGGAGTAGAAGTTTGGCAAAAGGCGAGGTTGATCTTCGTGTGGGCAATGGAGCAAAAGTTGCTGCACTAGCTATTGACACTTTACCATTGGTTTTGCCCTCAGAATTAGTTATGGAATTAAATAATTGTTATTATGTTTCTACCTTAAGCAAAAACATTATTTCTGCTCCATGTTTAGGACCAGAAGGTTATGAGTTCAGAATAAAGAGCAACTGTTGTTCAATTTATTTTGATGATATGTTGTATGGTCATGCTCCATTGGTGAATGGATTATATGTTTTGAATCTTGAGGATGTGCATGCCTATAACATTAATATTAAGAGACTTCGATATAATAATTTACATCCCACTTTTATTTGGCATTGTCGTCTAGGTCATATAAATGAGAAGCGCATGATGAAGCTCTATAAAGATGGTCTTCTAAACTCATTTGATTTTGAATCATTTGAAACATGTTAATCTTATTTACTTGGCAAAATGACAAAGGCACCTTTCACACGTATAAGTGAGAGGGCAAGTGACTTATCGGCCCTTGTACATACAGATGTATGTGGACCAATGAGCACTCCGGCCAGAGGTGGTTTTCAGTATTTCATAACTTTTACTGATCACTTTAGTAGGTATGGTTACATCTACTTAATGAGGCATAAGTCTGAATCCTTTGAAAAGTTCAAGGAATTTCAGAATGAGGTACAAAATCAGTTTGGTAAGACAATTAAATATCTATGATTAGATCGTGGAGATGAATATTAGAGCCATGAGTTTGGTGATCATCTAAAGCAATGTGGAATTGTTCCACAACTTACTCCACTAGGAACGCCTCAATGGAATTGGGTATCTGAACGACAAAACTAGATATTGTTGGACATGGCTCGGTCAATGATGAGCCAATCTAATCTTCCATTGTAATTCTGGGGATACACTCTAGAAACAACGGCTTTCACTTTAAATAGGGTTCCATAAAAAATAGTAGAGAAGACACCATATGAGATATAGAACGGAATGAATTGTCTTTTCTCAAGATATGGGGTTATGAGGTATATGTAAAACGTTTAACGTCTGATAAACTCACACCCAACTCAGATAAATGCTTCTTTGTGGGGTATCCTAAGGAAACTAAAGGATATTATTTTTATAAATGGGATGATGACAAAGTGTTTGTTGTCTAAAATGATGTCTTCTTAGAGAAATAGTTTCTTTTCAAAGGAGTCAGTGGAAGCAAGGTGCAACTCGAAGAAATTCGAAAAATATCTAAAAATGTTTCAACTCCTACTGAACCTCTACAGGATGAACAAAATATTGTAGAACCTGTAGACGAGACATTAGACGCACGTAGATCTAAAAGGTCGCGTCAATTGCTTATAAGGTATGGGCATGATGTTTTAGTATTGAATAATGATGAGCCTAAGGCTTATAAGGAAGTGATGATGGATCCAGACATTGAGTCATGGCTTGAAGCCATGAGATCCGAGATAAAATCCATGTATGACAATCAAGTTTGGAACTTGGTCGATGCACTAGATGGTTGAAAGTATCTAGGCCCTCAAAGTTGGTTTTGGTAATTAATGTCAATATTATGTTAAAGGACTAATACGTGTGCTAAGATGTGTTAAAGGTTAAATTCCAATGATTGTTTGGTGATAAGGTTATTGGCAATGCTAATGTAATGAACGATCGACATAGATCAAGATAAAGGTATTGTATAAGCCTGAGGACCCTTTGTAGTTTTCACTAGTCTCGGTGTATGAAGAAAAGACTGGGTTTATAGGATAAACGCCGTACTATAAAGATGGATTATGGCTAGTAGCTTTAGATACTATTTTTGTGCCATCATGATCAATTAGGGTTCATGCATTGCTTTGTTTTAAGCTTCTGGAAAGTTGTTTTTCAAAAATCGGTATGACCGCAAGTGATATGCAGTACTATCACAGGTCGTAGTACCGATATTTATATGGCGGTACGTATTTTCTAGAAAGCATATTTTAAGTGTTTTTTTTTATCTTCTCTGAAAATTGGAACGACCGTATTTGAACTGCGGTACTACCGCAGGTCGGTAGTACCGAGATTTATATGGCGGTACGCATATTACAGAGAGTGTGTTTTTGGGAGTTTTCTTATCTCCCTGCAAATCGATATGATCGCATGATCTAAGCGGTACTACCGGAGTGCGGTAGTACCGATATTTTAATGGCGGTACGTGTTTTCCAGATAAGGTGATTTTCTGAGATTTCTTGAGCTCTGAAAATCGGTAGTTCCGTTCTAGCTGAGCGGTATTACCTTAATGCGGTAGTACCGATTTATAGTTGGCGGTAGTACTACAACTTTATGTGTAACGGCTAGTTCAAAGCATTAAATGCTATTGTTCCGACCGTTGAGCGGAAATCGGTAGTATCGGGTTTCAACAACGATACTACAGCAAATCTTGATTTTTTAAGAAAAATGGTTGTAATGGCTAGATTTGTTAGTGAGGGGTATAAATACCCCCACACTCGCCTTCTACCAAAAGCATAAGAGACCATTAAGCATTATACTCTTGCATTGTACTCTCTTGAGCTCATATATACTCCTCAACTACTCATTTGCATTAATTTCTCATTCTTGAGGCAGTTGAGAGCATTGAAGTGCATTGATTCATTAGTTGATCATTTAGGCACTTGTAGATCCTCAAGCAAAACTCGTGATCTATTATTCTTGGTGCTTGCCAGCACCTAGACGGTTTGGAGGAAGAAATTGCGCGGTGAGCTTTTCAAGGAGATTGTGAAGAGTAACGATAAGATTGTGATTTGGTGTTGTGCTCACCACCCCCGGAGACGAGAAAGGCTTAATTCGTGGAGCCGGCTTAATTCATTCAAGTTTCCTCAATGTGGACTAGTGAAGACTGGCAAGTCTTCGATATCACGGGAAAAACTTCATTGTCTTCCAAACTGACAAAGATGATTTCAGATCGTAATCTAGGTTTGTGTTTTGTCTTAATGAAGGAGTAGTGAGTTGGAAAAGTCCAACCAAGGAACACTTGTTGATTCTACAACAGAGGCTGGGTACATTGCGGCTTCTGAAGCTGCAAAAGAAGCCGTGTAGATTAGGAGGTCCATTAATGAACTGGGTGTGTTTTCTAGTGCTTCTAGTCCAATAGATCTCTATTGGTAGAGCCATTGCATAAGCTAAGAAGTCTAGATCGCATCAAAAGTCCAAACACATACTTCGACGACATCACATTATTCGTGAGATTGTTGAAAGAGGTGATGTGAAGATATGCAAAGTGTACACGGATTTGAATATTGCTGATCCATTGATAAAGCCTCTCCTACAACCTAAGTATGAGGTGCACACAAGAGTTATGGGCATTAGATACTTGTATTATTGACTCTAGTGCAAGTGGGAGACTGTTGGTGATATGCCCTAGAGGCAATCATAGAGATGATTGTATCACGTCTATATTTATGAGTTATAGAATAAATGTTATTATGTTCCTTGGATGAATTATCATTTATAAAGATTAACAAGTATGTGACTTGTTTGTGAAGCTCTTTAACTTATATGATGGCATTCTAAATGTATCCCTGGTCGGATGTCACTTGTGTGAACATTCATGACTTATCGACCAATACATGTATTGATTGATGACCATATTTCACCAGTCATGGATATAGGGATATCGAATCAATAATGAGAACACATGTTAGAGTAAATGGTGTTGGATTGACCCACCTTGAGACACTATTGACATTGTTATGATTCTAAGTCTCATCAATTGGTCTCAAGCAATGATGATGTATAATTCTTAGACCTGAGATCAGCATGGTTTCCTACATGTGTAATAGAATACTTAGGGGTTGCCAAACGCTACTTCGTAACTGGGTAGTTATAAAGTTAACTTTCGGGTATACTATGAAACATGCGAAGGAATGTGACTGGTCGGATATGGGATATGCCCCTCCTAAAATAACAGGAGAGATATCTCTGGGCCACTCAATGTGGTCGGATAAAGAAAGTTCATGGCCATGCCACTAGTGGTCGAAGAATCGACCACATGAAGTTATCTGTCACTTGACCGAAAAAGTATTGAATAGTTCATGGATGACAAAATGTCTCACCTGAAGTTTAACTAGATATCGTGAGGTAAGGGGAGAATACACAAGAAGGTCGTTCAGTTCAAGCAGATACGAACTGGTCATATAGAGATACGGACTGGTCGTAACTGGTCGAGCGTGATCACTTACTGGTCAGTGAACTGGTCATAAGGATTTACGAACTGGTCATGACTAAATATAAACTGGTCGTATGGAGATACGAGCTGGTCGTAAGTATTAAGGACCTGGTCGCAGATCATATTGCATAAGGTTCGTCCAATATATTTTTATGTGTGTTCGGGAATTATTATGTCCTGCTAGAAACCACTACAACTCGTGGTCAGAAAGGAGTTTCCGAGTCAACCGATTACGCATGAACCTACCAGGTCACACACTTAACGGGTTGGAACAAACGAGCTCGAATAGGATCCGTTATGAGCTCTTTATAAGAGGATGCATGGGGATGTAGGGATGTAAGAGAGTTGCTCCACCGAAACCCTAGCCACCATCTTCCCGAAGGCCCTACCGTGCGCGTTGGTGCTAGCACGTCGGCGTACGACGTTCCACCCCTGGACGTGTGATTACCGTAGAGGCATTGTTGCGGTTGCTTCTATGCTGATCGAGGACGATCAACGTCCTACACAAGGAACATGATAGGTTGCTGGAGGAGATGATCGGTGCCTAGGGTGTTGGACGATAGACTACGACCACTACATTGACGCGCTCGGCATTGGATCAGGCTACTCCAACTCTTTTTCGCTACACTGTACGTCTAGTGGTAACAATCTATGATCTCTTGCTTGTATGGCTTCCTGGTTTACGTGGTAGAATTTTTGAATTAACAGCTAGTGTAGCCTACCCGTATCCCTTCAAACACCTTGGGAGGCACTTTGAACTCTCGCTGGCCCAATAAAAGTTCGACCGGAGACTTCATCCTAGGTATTTGAGATGACATGCGATTAATGAAATATGCTACCGTCATCACTGCCTCGCTCCATGATTCCCTCGACACAAATCATTTGAAATATGAGTGAACCTGCTACCTCTAACAAATGTTGATTCTTCCTTTTAGCCAATCCATCTGAGGTTGGGTTCCCAAGCAAGTAATTTGATGAAGTATCCCATCCTCTAATAGATACGCTGCAAACTCCTTGTTAACATACTCAGTTCCATTATTTGTTCGATCAATCTGAACCTTTCCATTGAACTGGGTAGCAACAAGCCTATGGAAGTCATGAAAACACCGAATGACCTCGCTCTTGTGTTTCATCATATAAATCCAAGTCATACGAGTATAGCAATCAATAACTATGAAAAACCACTTAAAATCGCTCACAGAAGTAATTGAGCATGGACCCCAAACATTAGAATATATTAATATAAAAGGTTCATAACTCCGAAGACCAATGCTACTTTATGTAGACTGTGTATGTTTTCCAAACTCGCAAGTATCACACAGAAGTTTACTATTGTCTACTTTATCAAACAAATCAGGGTACAACTGACTTAAACTCCTCTCTTAGATTCTCCACCCTGCCGACCTCTATCCCTGCGCCCTTCCCTTGCACATTGCTACCCTTGCGCCACAATGCCTATCCCTATAACGGCACCATGCTAAAAACCTGGCCCAAAGCCTCCCATGACCCACGATTACCTAATACGATCCCTAGGTCATGACAACCATATTCTCTTGTTCTACATATGACATGTGTCTCGTTCCCATCATGTTTGTAGTTTACGTGTGGAAGTGTTTCTTAAAGCTTTGTTAATATGATTATTCTTTCACTCTAGATAGTCCAAATGACGGTTCTTATTGAAATCATAATTTTGATAGTTTATTCAGAATGTAATTCCGATTTTTTACACATGTACCATGTTTGTAGTTTGCCAACCTGACTTATGTTTTTTGTTTCCATTAGAATCTAGTAGATAAACAATCTTGTCAAATTTCCATATATGGTGCTAAAAACTTTGCTCCTTTGTGGTGGCTCCCTTGCGTGTCGCTAGTCCCCACGATGCTGGCGATCCCTCCCGTACTATGGAGGATGTGATGGGGTGACCGGTGAAGAGGGTGGCCGAAGGCACCCCTTGAGGAAGAGGTCCAGACAGAGTGGGAGCTGTCGAACACCGTTCAGCTTGCTGCCTGGGAGACTATGGAAGCTCTCGAGGGAGCCGTGGTGGAGCTTGATGCCGTGCCTCCTCTGAGGCGTCATCAGCCGATGGAGATGGACATTACCATAGAGCACCTCCAGCGTGCCGGGGAGGTGTATCTGCCTGCGGCCCGCGCGTACGACGACCATTGCGTGAAGGTGGCTTGGTCGACGACCCTTGCCTCCCTTGACAAGGCAGGCTGTGCCCACATGGATGCCCTCGTTGCCCGGTCCGTTGCGATGGCGGCGATCGAGAGTAGGCCGCCAGCATGGCCGGACCTGAAGGTTAGCAAAGTCCTCCTACAGGACTTCTAGGGGTCGCACGGTCACGAGGCCATGACGGAGTCCTTCCGGGCGGTCCAGGCCCGGCAGGCGAAAGGGAAGGCCCCAGTGGGAGCTTCGGCGAAAGGCCCGGAGGACACCAAGCGGGGATCCACCCATGGAGACAAGGTGTGACCCTCCGCTTGCTTGAAGCGGCTCAAACTTTAGATTACTACTACTAGATGCTTAGGTTCTTAGCTTGCTTGTTATTTTTCTCCGCTCCGCTTTTGCCTGTTGTGCCTTGAAGCGGCTTTTTAGAGGAGGCTAACCTCTTTTTGTGTAATGATCTCCCTTTTTGGAATGAATGAGATTTTCGCACCATGTTTATACGAGCTTTGCTGCTACTTCCTCCAGTTGTTTACACCTGAACTTCTTGGTCTACGCAGGGTGAACGGTGCCTATTTAAATGCCCCGCTCTGCGGGGGCCCTGCCCCAATGGGGGCGAGGGGCTAAGACCACCGTCCCTCCGCGAGGGTCAAAGGATGAGCGCAGTCTTCTGTCCGTGTGGCCTCTGCGGGTGTGCTACTGAGGCGTGGTGTGTCATGGCGCTAAGTGGCAGCGGTGGAAGAAGGCCAATCCGGGTGGATCCGTGGAGGAATTTTGGCGCTTTCATGAGTGTAAGGTGGTGAGGGCGCATGACGAAATATGGGCTTTCTGGGATTGCCGAGCTATGCTATCACAGGTGAGGATCTTGCCTCTACTGAATCTGTGGACCCGTCAGTGAAAGGCTCCCTCGTAGGGTCCCCCAGGTCCCCGTGTGATTTTGGCGCGAAGGGGGAGTTCCTTAAGTTTATGGCTATAGGGCCCTCCGACGAGGAGTTGCTGGAGTGGGCGACGCGCACGGAGGTATGGGATTTCATCCCGTAGTTGTGCTGCAGCCGAGCTGTGTCTTGTATGTCGTATTGAGCGCGACTGTGTATTTATTTTTATTTTTCTCTAGGCTGGGCCCTTGTAGTGTATGTATCTTGTTGTGTGTGGAACTCGCGATAAATAAAGGGTGATTGTTGTGGTAAACGAAGTGTGCTTCTTTTTAGCCTTCCTTGTTTTTGCGAGGGGGGGCTAGCTACTGCCCCCATCCTTAGATAGGGCTCTGGTGGAGCCCTGATCCTTTTTTTTGCGAGTGGGAGGCGAAGCCTTGTGTCGTCCTCCATCCTTTTTTAGATAGGGCTCCGATGGAGCCCTGATCTTTTTTTGCGAGGGGGGAGCGAAGCCTCGCGCTATTCCCGATCCTTTTTTAGATAGGGCTCCGGTGGAGCCCTAATCTTTTTTTGCGAGGGGGAAGTGAAGCCTCGTGTTGTCCCCGATCCTTTTTTAAATAGGGCTTCGGTGGAGCCATGATCTTTTTTTTTTGCGAGGGGAAGGCGAAGCCTCATGCCGTCCCCCATCCTTTTTTAGATAGGGCTCCGGTGGAGTCCTGATCTTTTTTTTTGAGGGGGAGGAGAAGTCTCGCGCCGTCCCCCATCCTTTTTTTAGACAGAGCTCTGGTGGAGCCCTGATTTTTTTTTGCGAGGGGGGTGAAGCCTCACGTTGTCCCTCATCCTTTATTAGATAGGGCTCCGGTGGAGCCCTGGTCTTTTTTGCAGGGGGGGCGAAGCCTCACGTCGTCCCCCATCCTTTTTTAGAAAGGGCTCCGATGGAGCCCTGATCTTTTCTGCGAGGGGGAGGCGAAGCCTCACGCTGTCCCCCATCCTTCTTTAGATAGGGCTCTAGTGGAGCCCTGATCTTTTTTTTTTGCGAGGAGGAGGAGAAGCCTCGTGCCGTCCCCCATCCTTTTTTAGATAGGACTCTGGTGGAGCCCTGATCTCTTTTTTTTGTGAGAAGGAGGCGACGCCTCACGCCGTCCCCTATCCTTTTTTATATAGAGCTCCAGTGGAGCCCTGGTCTTTTTTTGCAAGGGGGGCGAAGCCTCGCGCCATCCCCCATCCTTTTTTTAGATAGGGCTTCGGTGGAGCCCTAATCCTTTTTTTTGTGAGGGGGAGGCGAAGCCTCGTGCTGTCCCCCATCCTTTTTTATATAGGGATTTGGTGGAGCCTTGATCCTTTTTTTTTGCGAGGGGGAGGCGAAGCCTCGCGCTGTCCCCTATCCTTTTTTAGATAGGGCTCCGGTGGTGCCCTGATCTTTTTTTTTGCGAGGGGGAGGCGAAGCCTCATGCCATCGCCCATCCTTTTTTAGACAAGGCTTCGGTGGAGCCCTGATCTTTTTTTTGTGAGGGGGAGGCGAAGCCTCGCGCTGTCCCCCTTCCTTTTTTAGATAGGGCTCTAGTGGAGCCCTAATCTTACACTCATGCCTACGGGGGGTATCAGTGTGCACTGAGGCTGAAGGCCATGCACGGTCTTCTTTATACACTCGTGCCTGCGGGTGGCATCGGTGTGCACCGGGGCCAAAGGCCATGCGTGGTGTCTTCTTTATACACTTGTACCTGCGGAGGGCGTCAGTGTGCACCGGGGCCAAAGGTCATGCGCGGTGTCATCTTTATACACTCGGGCCTGCGTGGGGTATCGGTGTGCACTGGGACCGAAGGCCATGCGCGGTGTCTTCTTTATACACTCGTGCCTGCGGGAGGCATCGGTGTGCACCGGGGTCGAAGGCTATGCGCGGTGTCTTTCAGATATATATCCCTGGGAGTGACCCCCCAGTACTTGCTCTTTATTGGATGGGGGCCAACTGGCCAAAACTATACATTTGCTTTTGTACATGCCCCTACCGTTCGAGGGACGATCAGTGGCGAGTCCAAACACAGCCGACCTTTTACATTGCCCTAGGGGTAAAACCTGCGGAGGCTCTTGGCGTTCCATGTGTGATCTAGCTGCTGTCCTTCCAGTGTCAAGCTGTAGTAGGAACCCACACTTGTGCTACGGGTGATGATGTATGGTCCTTCCCATTTGGAGTCCTATTTGCCCATGGCCGTGGGATTTGTGGCTCGCTTGAGGACCATGTCTCCTGAGGCTAGGGGGCGGATCTTGACCTTCCTGTAGTATGTCCGTGCTACGCCTTCGGCGTACCTTCCCATGGTTGATATAGCTTGTATGAGGTGTTCTTCGAGTAGGTCGAGGGATACCTCCCGGTCCGCAGGGTCGCCGTCTTGTGTTGCTCAGAGGGATCTGGCGGTGAGTTCCCCCGGGGTCATGGCTTGATCATCGAAGAGGAGTTTGAACAGAGAGAAGCCCGTGGCCCTTATTGGTGATGCCCGGAGTGCCCATAGGGCCTTCTGGAGCTCCTTGGGACAAAGCCCCTTTGGTAAGCCCACGAGGCGTTTTGTTAGTCCTACCAGCAAATTGCCATTGGCTCGCTCGACAGCCCCGTTGGACTCAGGGTGTCCGATAGATGCGAAGCATATTGTTGTTCCAAGGCGTTGGCAGAATGCTCTGAATGCCGATGAATCAAACTAAGTGTCGTTGTCGGTGACGATGTCACGTGGTACCCCGTATCGGTAGATGATGCTCCCCCATGAGAACCGTTGTGCTGCTGCTACGGTAATTTTGGCAACTGGTTCAGCCTTCACCTATCTGGAGAAATATTCAACGGCGAAGAAGGCGAAGCGGAGGCTGCCTTTGGCCCCCGGGAATGGACCGATGATGTCGAGCCCCCATCGTGCGAAGGGCCAGACCGGGGACAGGGGTTGCAGTGGGACTGCTAGTGCCTTTGAGCCGTGACTAGCCCACTGGCACCCCTAGCAGTGTTAGATGAGGTACTCCGCGTCCCGGAGTGCTGTTGGCCAATAGAGACCCTGGCGAAAAGTCCTTGCCACGAGACCCTCGTGGGGCTTGATGCGCACCGCAGAGCCCCTCGTGGATATCTTTTAGGAGGGATTGTCCCTCCTTCTTGGACACACATCGTAAGAGGGGTGTGCAGACGCCCCCTTGTACATCTGGCTATTGATCATGCAGTAGTTCCTCGCTCGGTGCCAGAGGCGCTTTGCCTCGGCGCTGTCTTCGGGTTCTTTGTCGATGAGGTATTTGATGATGACGTCTCGCCAATTGTCCTCATTAATGAGGAGCACCAGGTTTGCAGCTTCATGCGGTCTGGGTGCAGCCTCTTATGCTTCGAGCGCAGCCGAAGGGATCATTAGGATTTCATAAAATACTTTTGGTGGAGGCCGCTCATCGGAGCTTGCCAGCTTTGCGAGCATGTCTACTACCTCGTTGTCACCTCTTGGGATGTTTTGGATGGTGATGCCGAGGAAGTATTTTGCGAACGCCCGAGCCGCGGTGAGGTATCTGGCCATTTTGGGGGTCCCTGGTCGTAAATGACTTGTCGAAGTGTCCCGCCATGAGGCGGGAGTCACTTTTTATGATTATGTGTTTGCCCCCAGCACCTTTGCTTTGAAGAGGCCCAATAGTAGGGATTCATACTCTGAGACATTGTTGGTTGTCGAGAAGTCGAGGTGGGTGGCGTGAGACGCAGTCCGGCCATCTGGGGCGATCAGGATGGCCTCGACTGCGCTGGGTGGCAGATCTTCGTGGTAGGGGGTCCATTAGGCGATGAAGTCGGTGATGTCCTGGGACTTGATGGTCGTACGTGCTGCGAAGACAATGTCAAAGGGCGCTAACTCGGCCGCCCATTTGCCTATTTGACCCGAGGCATACTTGTTTCGCAGCATCAGTGCTAGCGGGTAGGACGTTGGGACCATAATAGCATGTGCTAGAAAGTAGTGTCGGAGCTTGTGTGGGGCCATTAGCAAGGCATATGCCAGCTTCTCCAGCTCTGTGTACCGGATCTTGGCCCCCTGGAGGGCCTCCGATACATAGTACATCGGGTGTTGTCCATTGCTCTCCTGGACGAGGACTGTGCTTACCACCGAGGAGGCAGCAAGGTATAAGAGGAGGCACGTGCTTGGGTTTGGACTGGTTAGGCTTGGCAGCTGAGCGAGATATTGCTTGAGCTCTTGGAATGCATTCTAGCAATCGTCCGTCCACCGGAACGGCTCCGCTCCTCGGAGGGTTCTAAAAAAGGGCAGGGCCCATTCCGCCGATCGCGATAGGAACCAGATAAGGGCTGCGAGGTGCCCCGTCAATCTTTGCACTTCTCGGGCGCTACGAGGGGGCTCCATTTCCTGGATGGCCCTGATCTTCTCGGGGTTTGCCTCGATGCCCCTCTCGGACACGAGGAACCCTAGTAGCTTGCCTACTCTTACCCCAAAGGCACACTTTTTGGGGTTGAGTTTGATTCCTTCGGTCTAGAGGTTTACGAAGGTTTCCTGTATGTCTTTTGTGTGGGAGCCTACGATTCGGCTTTTGACCAATATGTCATCAACGTATGCTTCGACGTTGCGCCTGAGCTAGCCCACCAACACCTCCTTGGCCATGAATATTTGATGATAGCCGGAGTAGGCGTCCAGGAAGCTCATCGGCTTGCAACCTGAAGTGGCGTCCACTAGTTGGTCAATGCGAGGTAGAGGGAAGTCGTCCTTCAGGGATGCCTTGTTTAGGACGGTGAAGTCGATGCACATGCGTCATTTGCCTGTTCTTTTTTGCACTAGAACTGGTTGGCCAACCATTTGAAGTGTTTAATCTCATGAATGACACCTGCCTTCTGGAGTTTGGATACTTCTGTCTTTGCTACTTGCAGCTGTTCCGCCGTCATGTGCCGTAGCTTCTGCTTCTTAGGCGATGCGTCGCTTCGGATGGCCAGGCGATGCTCGATGGTCCCCCGTGCTACCCCGGGGATGTCGTCCAGGCCCCAGGCAAAGATATCTGTGTTGCTGCGGAGCACTACGAGGATGGCGTCGCTTTTCTCCGCTGGGAGCTCTGCCCTGAGGGCAGCCATCCTCTCCGGGGAGGCTTCACTCAGCGGGACCCTTTGAAGTTGCCCTTCTGGCTTGGCCTTTGGTGCCCATCTTGCCGAAGGAGTATCCGCCTGGTTGCTCGTGTCCGCCTCGACTGTGTGGACGCGGCGAGGTGGCGAGAGTGCCTCCAGCTCTTTTTGTCTCGCCAGGTGTTGATCTCCTCGCATAGGGATTGTGCCGCTGGGTGCGGGGATCTTCATGCATAGATAATTTTGGTGTGCTATTGCACCGAAGGTGTTTAGGGTAGCTCGACCGAGGATGGCGTTGTACTAGTACAGCATCTGGATCACATCAAACGTGACGACCTTGGTCCGAGATGCGAAGTCATTGATGAATGTGACGGTCAGGCCGATTTGACCTAAGGCCATCACCAGCTTCCTCCCGAAGCCTACCAGGGGTATGCCTGGGGGTGACAGGCGATCTGGGGGGATCATCATTTTATCGAAGGCGTCTATGAATAGCAGGTCTATGGAGCTTCCCCCGTCCACGAGGATGCGCTTGAGTTCGAAGTCCGCGATATTGGCGGAGATGACTAGGGGATCTTGGTGGGAGAAGTATAGACCTTGGGCATCCTCGGGGCCGAATGTGATTGGTATGTCGGCATAGCGGGTGGACCATTGCCTTTTTGATGGCATGCCTAGCGAAAGACCTGCCTACGATCATGTTGATGATCCTTTGTTTGTGTTCCCCATGAGCTCCTATGCAGGGTCTCAGTGGCGGAGTGGGCAACTGGATGACAGCTCCCCTCCTGCCTTTGCACTCAGGTGGCTACTGGCCGTGGTTTATGTAATCTTGCATGGCCGCGATGGTGCGGCATTCCTTTCTTGCGTGCGATCCCTCACCGTGGAGATCGCAAAACAGCAGAGGGCCGCCGTCGCCACCTCGGGCGCCTGGTTGCCTTCCGTCGTTACGACCGCGGCCTCGTCCTTGGCCGCAGCCTCAACGCCTTCCTCCTTCGGGGTGCTGGCCGCCGTCGACGTGGTAGACGTTGTGTCCCTTCTGACAGTATTCATTGGCTCGTGGCTTGGTTGCTCCTACTACGGAGGCCACGGGTCCCACTTTCCCAGGCAACCCGTTCAGGGCTGGTACTAGTGCGGCGGGGGCCTGCGGCTCCGCCCTTCGGTTGCTATCTTCTTCTGCTCGGGTGTATTCCTCCATCTTGTCAAAGAGTTCCGCTACCGTGCGGATGGGTTTGCGGGCCAATCTTTTCGACAAGGGGCCTTTCTGGAGCCCACATGTGGCTGCATTTATGGTGGTGGTTTCATTAACCCCCCGCACTTGGCACTTCACTTCCGCGAATTTTTTGAAAAAAAACTGCAGAGGGACTCGCCCGGGGCTTGTTTTATTGCGAACAAGTGTCCCGCATCTTTTGTCTCGGCGTAGTTGCCTTGGAAGTTGTTTCACATGAGATCCCGTAGCTGCTCCCATGCGTATATGGACCGGGGGGACAGTGAAGAACCATGTTAACGC
This sequence comes from Phyllostachys edulis, assembly GCA_036346405.1. Classification (NCBI taxonomy): domain Eukaryota; kingdom Viridiplantae; phylum Streptophyta; class Magnoliopsida; order Poales; family Poaceae; genus Phyllostachys; species Phyllostachys edulis. The sequence continues at coordinate 101,199,977 of CM070562.1, read as the reverse complement.
CACGCCCCCGAGGGCGAGGGTGATGCTTTTTGGTTTGTGGTGTCGTCTCCTCCAACCGCCTTGATGGCGGTGTCGTATACCTGGAGGAACTCCAAGGGGTCCGTACACCCTTTGAAGGGTTTTACTTCCAGCATTTTGAAGCCCTGTGGCCAGCGGGTCGTGTCCAACCCCATGCTCAATGGGGAGTTGGGGTCCCCCCGAAGCAACGGAGCGGGAGGCATGGTTGCTTGCGCCGGAGGGGCGACCTCAACTGCGGTGGCTTGCTCCTATGTGTGGGCCATGAGCTGGGGTGGGCCACAATAGCCACTTGTGTTGGCTGCCAAAGGCCCAGCATTTCTCAGCGGAGGTCCACCAGTTCCCGCTGGAGGGCCTCGTAAGCTTCCCGGGTGATGCCTATTGCCTCAGGCTATGGGCCCACTGGGTGGCTCTTGGGGAGGGATGCCTCGGTGGGCTAGGAGTCTCTTTGGATGATGTCTCCGTGTGTGGAGTTGTTTGCCTCCTCCTCTGCGGCCTGAACGGTGGGTGCCGCCACCGCGGAGGTTCTGCTTCACTTGGCCCTCAAGGTGCTAGGGGCTGTGGCTACTGCGGCCACTTCGGCTGCCGATACTTTGGGTTTGGCCTTCTTTTGAGGAGCCATAATGATGCTTGGGAGTTGTACTTCGTGGCTTTCCTGCCACTCCCGACAGACGGCGCCAACTATCGCAGTAAGAAAAACTAGACAATAGAGAAAGAGGACCCCTGGTGTCTAAACGAGGGGCCGAGGGATCCTCGAAGAGGGGACCGGATGTCAGGAGTAGATGTGTATAAATTGCCCTAGAAATCTGGTTTGAGTCATTACATAGGGGGAAGACGGCTATTTATAACTTCCTGGCAGGGTACATGAGATTACTAATCTACCCCTATAAAGGTACTGGCCGCGTAGGGGTTACAGTGCCTTTTCCTACTCCTACGCATAGCCTCCGGCCCATGATGGGCCTCCTTGGATTTGGCTCACCTAGCTGGTGCGCCCAGTCCATCCGTCTTGTCTTCCCTTCGCCTCCTGCAGGGCGGCTTCAGGGCCGGGGGGGGGGGGCGAATACCCTTGTTGCCCTCGAGGTGGCCTTTCGGGGTGCTTGGTGGCCCCTGGAGGAATCTTCTGAGACCTTTGACCTCCTCCGAAGCCCCTCCTGCGGCCTCTGGGACCCTTCCGGGGCCCCTCTTGTGGTGTTCACTGGGTCGTGGGGGCCGGTGGGCTGCTCCTACAACACTTTCGATTCCTAACGTGATGATATGTGTTGAAACCCTTGCAGGTGCTTGTGGCAGATATCACCATTGGTTATGAAGATACTGTGAATACTCAGGTAATAAGTTCTGGGGTCCACTAGCATGAATTATTTTGGTCGATTCTAGCAGTTTTTCCGGACATATTGTTGTTAAAGCTATTTGTCTGCACTATGGAATTCTGTCAGCCTGCTAATATTTGCCCATGTATTTATCGATCTATTGTTAGTCCTTTTCTCTATATATATTTCTGTAGTGAAGCACTTGCAGTTTAATGGTGTATATTTGCCAAATTATATAGATGTTCCGAGTGCTATGTCTGAAAGTACCCCAGCACCTCTTTGTTTCCCCTGTTGTTTGTGAAAGCCAAAATAATTAACACTATTATGTGGAGTTTGGTTAGTGGTGACTAAAACCATTTATTGTCATTTTGTCGATAGGTCCTTGTTGTCAAAGGTCAGGCTGTAAAAAAAATTGAAGAACTTAGTGACGATAGTGGAAAATTGCAAGGATGAATTCTTGAAGTTTGATCTGGAGTATAACCAGGTATCCCCAGATTCCTTCTTTATGTGACCTTTCCTGCTATAAACATCTATCATGCCAACCCACATTAATCGAGCGGGCGTGGTCTTATCATATGGTAGAGCAATGAAAAAAAAATAGATAGCTATCAAATGACATGATCCTATTTTTTCTCTCCAAAAGTCACTGTCAAGATCCTTGTTTAACGCAGTTGCTTAGTTTACTGACGTTACATAACTAACATGTGATTTGACAGATTTTCCTCGAGACAAAAACTGCAAACAGTGACGGAGTCAGGATTTTGACGATGAAGGTACGAACTTAAGACACATCTATTTTAACACAAGTTCAAATGATATACTACATAAGCTCAAATATATCAAATTAACATTTGACCCTAAGTCATTTTACCCCCAAACTAGACAATAAGCAAATCATTTGACCCTAACCATACATCAATAAGCATTTGACCCTAACCTACATTTACAACAGAACAACATTTGACCATAAGTCATTTTAACCCCCAAACTAGACAATAAGCAAATCATTTGACCCTAACCATACATCAATGATCAATCAACTAATCAAAGCCAAACAATAACATCAGTACATCACTCATTCACAGAGCACTACCAAAGCATAGGGGATTCAATCATTCAATGATCAATCAAGTAACTCACTAACTCAGTGAGCCAATCAGCCAAACAATATATGAATATAACATCAGACATTCAGACATCAGTACTACATCACCCATTTCCCATTCTGCCGACTGCCATAATGCCATTCACAATCACATAGCACTAAGTTTAAGTCACTAACCAAAGCAGTGAAGCACAGGAGAGGGAGCGGACGGCCACGGCCACGGTGGGTCGTGAGGTCGAGTCGGCCAGAGCCAAGGCCGAGATCGAGAGCTGTGGCACCAGCAGCATGCGGAAGGGAGGGCGGTGCATGGCAGGGCTGTGGCCAGGATCACAGGACACCGAGCCGCCGGGCATGGTCATGAGAGGCGTGGCGGCCGAAGCGTGGGTTTCATGGCAAGTAGGAGGCCGTGGCAGGCAGCACGCAGCAAGGGAGGGCGACCAAGACCGGCGAGGGCAGCGTCCGCAGGTGGTGCCAGGAGGGGAGGCGGCCAAGCAGCAGAGAGTCGAGGAGAAGCAGCCGACGGCTTGGCTTCAGATCTGGATTCTGGAGAGTGAAAGAGAGAAACGGGGAATTGGCCAATTGGGGAGAGAGATTAGAGGAGAAGCAGCGGCAATGGCTAATGGGCTGCCGACACCCTGGCCGACTCCGGACTTGCCGACTTGGGCCGAATGGTGAATAAGAAATAGGGTCATTGGGTGGGCTGCCGAGCTGTGCTGCTGCTGAGAACACGTAATCATGTATATTAATATGTGTAGTATATACTTTATGTATTAAATGGGGTATATATCAGTTTTTTGTGTAAAAATTTTGGAAGTGCGACTGTACCCTCATGTACCTACTGTAGCTCCGCCCCTGACTTCGAAGGCTGCTACTCAAGGCATTCCGACAACACACTGTATACCGTTGGCAAGATGCAGCCTTCGGCTATCAGGTGGCCCTGCTTGGGCCACGTTTTTGGTTAAATTGATTAGTAGCTCGGTACAATGTCCAGCCCGTGACAAGCCCCATTTTATGAATTGAAGGCTTCAGAGGTTCTGGATGTCAGAGCAGGTTGGTGTCTAGCTTCACCAAAGAAGGCTCAGAGTAAGCGAGCGTCACATCACCATAAGCTGGAGTGGTTACCAGCAGTGAGTCATCATAAAAGCGATCGTGGTTAATAAACATGGTTTTGTTTTTTCATCACATTAAATTAGTAAAGGAGAAGAGAAATCATACTCTATATTTTGGCTGGACACCCAGCAAAGTCCAACACAAACTGCACCCTCGTCAGTTTATATCCTTGCACACAGCCAATCACAAATTTGGAGTGAAATATTCGCATTTGACTCTGTCCGTGCGCTCTCGTTTGTTCAAGTATCAATCTTTATCTGTTAAGGAAAGAGTACATAAAGTGGCGCCTGCCAAATCGTACTACTGATATCTCAGCCTTCACTACGTATCTTTCGTTTGCTTTGGTACGTCGGCTTGTCTTCTCATGCCAAGGTTGTCCTCCATTGCTAATGGAAGAGGAGCTGGCTTCCAGCTCAAGCAAGGGAAAGAACTGGCCCCACGTGGCGCCTTCCATTGCTGCATTTGCTCCGCTCGTATCGTACCATTGTGCCGAAGGGCAAATATTTACGTCTTTCCTTCCCTTGCTTCCCTTCAGTGTCATGATTGCTGGCCGGTAGACCGTCAAAATCCCACGCCTTTATTTTGAGAATTTTTTTAAATAATATTAATTGCAATATAATTATAAAAATAAATAGTCAAAAAAATTTACAAAAATATGTTGTTGTCGCCATTTAATATAGCGACAGGCCCTGTTGTCATTCCAATTAGCGACAGAAACTTTGTCGCCAATTAAAACAGTGCTGAGAGGGTTTTGTCGCCAATTGAGTTGGCAACAGGAGCCTATCGTCATATCAAATGGCGACAGGAACTTGTCGCCAGTTTAATTGGCGACATAAATATATTTTTTGCAATTTTGTTAATTTATGTGTAGAGAATTAAGTCTAAAGATTTAGTGTATTTCATGAAGTTTTTTTGGAATACCTTGAAGTGTCCGCGTAGTTCAGAATTCGGAATTGGAGAAGGTAGCGAAATATGAAGTAGACGATGCGAGATTGGCGGTGCAATTTAGAACGCGAGTTCGGCGGCGCAATAACAGAAAATGACCCATTCGGAGCGAAATGAAAAATATATATTTGGGTTTAGGGTTTTCGTGCGCGTTGTTGTCCTGATTGTATTGTTCGTGGAACCGATTCCTTCGAGAAAAGATAACGTAATATTTAATAGTCGAAATGTTTGGAAAAAGAGAAGTTTAAAAGACTTTATAATTTAATTGTGAATTACATAGCGCGCTGGGTTTAGTTACATACATTAAAAACGCCAACATGCACGAATCAACAAACCGAAATACACCTACGATACATGTGCGCCTTCCTCTTGTCTCTGGACTACCCGCGGCGGCGGCCAGTCTCGAAGTCAGCCATGTTCTGCAAGACGGACCGGACGATTGAATGATGTTAGGATAGCACAACGTAGGGCCAAAGTAATAACCGATATGCAAATTGAACATAACTCACTTCTTCGATCCGGACTATGCCCGGGCGACGAAGAGTGTTAGGACGGCCGCCGGTCTCAATAGCAGGAACCTTCCCCTTGTCTGTTGCGTGCTCGACCTAGTCATACTCAGCTTCTTGTTGGGGGTCCTCCACTACCACTCTACATTCTTGGGCTCCTCAGGTGCCTCTTCAATAGGGTCGGGTACATAAGGTTTCCAGCGTTTGAATGTCTCGGCTCGCTTCACATAGTTCAACATGTACTTCTACTCGATGAACGCCCTATCGTACATGTCTGGGCCATCGATCCATTGGAAGATGTTGCATCGCATCTCCAGCTGTCATTATGCGCAGATGTAGTTAGGAATATGTGGATTGGAACGTAAGATTTGAAACATCTTATAGAATTTTTAGAGGTGTCTTCCTATTTTTCTGGTTTAAAAAGTATTTTCGGCATTAAAAAAATATTTACCGTGAAAAAATGAAAACCTGCAAAATTTTCGTAGTATTTTTGCGAATTTGTTCTAAATTGTTCGAGTATTGAAACATAAATAATATCTATACGATAAACTAAACTATACAGAGCTAAAATGATGTACTACATCAAACAACAATACAGCTAAAATTATCTAATCCATTGAATTCTATATCGCTATTTTTATTTGCTAACCTATAAGGTTTCGAATTTATGTGCAAAGTTGCAAGAACATTTACCTACAAATGGGCGACCAGATCTGCTGCTATGTCCCTCTCTCCTCCATTAGGAACCGGTAGGGGGTTTCGCTACGTCTCTTCTCTCTTCTCCTCCTCTCTCTTCTCTCTCCTCTTTTTTCCAAAATTAAAATGACTTTTCCACGGGTTCCTGTCACCATTTCAACTGGCGATTTGCACACTCTTCAATGTAAATCGCTAGTTGAAATGACGACTAGCAGTAAACCTGTCGCTAGGTCAAATGACGACAGAACATATTTTTGTAATTTTCTTGACTATTTTTTTGTAATTGTCTTTTAAATTAATATTATTTAAAAAATCTTTATTTTGATAGGCAGTGATGAACAAGGTGTACGAATGTTGGCATGGATTAGGCCGAGTCCAGCCCTAGGGGTACCTTCGTGCCTCCCTGCCACGGAGGTGGCGAGTGACCGCGACAGCCACGCGGAGCGAAAAAATAGATTAAAAAAACATTTATGATACTATTTAACACTATTTAAAAAATGGATTAAAAAGTCACTGCCCGTCGCCGCGTCCGGTAACGGTGTACTACTGCCCGCCGCCGCATCGTCAAATAGTGTTTTATATGCACCGTCCATCGACTCACCGAACCACTGAAGGCTGCGAAGGGTGGCATGGCGATGGTTGACACCTATGTTTGAAGTTGCGTATGCTGTGCTGCGCTGTGATTTCATGTGAAAAAATTTGTGATTTTTTTCTAGTACATGTGATAATACATTTGAAGCTGCGAGTGCGAGGTAAAAATACAAGAATAAAAAAAATCCAATATATATATATATATATACATATATTTAAATTTAAATTTCAAATAGTGTAAAATACTGTTAAATAGTGTCATAAATTATTTTTAAAAAAAATCCATTTTTTCGCTCCTCTCGCGCGGCTGTCACAGTCACTCGCCACCTCCGTGGCAAAGAGGCATGGAGGCGCCGTCTGTGGCTCCAGGGCACGGCAGTGCCCTCTATCGTGCCCTTAGGGACCGGACTCAGTCTAATCTGTGCTCTAATAGCCCAGATTTCACACGTGGCACGTGATGGGGAGTTCGGACCTCTGGGGTACGATAGAGGGTGTCATTTTTGGTATTAACATAAGAAGAGGACTAAATTTGCTATTAGCACGATAAATAGTGCCATACGAACCAAAAACTCCCTACTACTGCTTCGCAGGTTTGGTACTGGCACTGCTGCCATGGTATGCACCGGTTCCTGACTGGCTGACTGAGAATCGGAATGTGGGTAGGCTGGCAGTCCAACTCGGTCATGAAGGATTTGAAATTCTGCTGGTTTTGATCGGCCTCAGGACTTACCCTGTACAGCAGCCACTTTTTTCAAAACTGTAGTACTTGTCTGGACTGATAAAGGGTGCTACCAGTACCAGTAGAAAGTGGATTCAGATCGCCTGCAGTCATAGCTGCGCTGCGACTGCACGTTCAAAGTGGCTGCTACAGCAAACCGAACACAGTTCAATCCCAACCATTCATTTTCAGATCCAACAGTTCAAAGTGGCTGCTACAGAAAACCGAACACAGTACTATTGCTGCTGTGGCCAATTTTCAAACCGTGTTAATTGAATTGAACACTTACACTGCTACTGTCGAAGAACATTTTCAAACAGGGGTTCTGGGCGTCTCTCATGTCGCCACCATAAAACTCACATGCCACCTTCGTTTCTCCAGCTTAAAGACGAACATGGTGTAAACGTACATAGTACTACTACCATATTTAAACGAAACAGCAATCGGCCCGTCGTCGTGTCAAACTTATGAAGGCAATGAATAATATTTAATAGCCTTTGCTCCTCTGGCCTTCCGGTCTACCCTCCGAGAGCCCAAACAAATATGGGACTGTCTATTCTACATTGTAACATTTTTTTCGTCTAAAATCAGTCGGTTTTTAGCACCGTTGGATCTCAATCCAACAGATCATCCATCTCCCCCCACCTCCTATTAAAACAATCAACCAAACCCTAGCCACCAGCTACTCCCTCCTCCGCCCACCCCTGCCGCCGCCCCTACTCCTCTTGTGCTCCCCCGCCGCCACCTTCTTTCCCGTAGCCGCCGGATCCGCCATCGCCACCCCCGCCTCCTAATTTCTAATCGATTCCCGTCGTCCCGCCGACCTCCACCACCCACCGCCCTCCTCCGATCCACGGCCGACTGCACCACCACCGCCTCGCCGCCCCTCCCTCCCTCTATAGCCGGGCCCCGGTGAACCCAAAATCTAATATGGCGAAACCCCTCCCTAACTCGTCGCCGCCGGAGAAGACAACTATGCCGTCGGCCGGAGCACGAATTATAACACGGATCTTAATGTCAGAAATTTGACTGATTTTCTAAAAAAATTCATTCGACTGATGTATAGCAGATTCGAACAAATATATCCTAGGTGTAAAGAGCATGTCATCGTTGAGAAATGTAGTGTAGCTCCAAATAGTGTAACGCCATTCAAGAATGAGCAACGAAGCAGCACCACACCAAGAAGAGAAGAGGGAGGGGGAGGGAAACAAAACGAAGGCACCCCGCGCCGAGCCCATCTTACCCCGGACGTTCGTACGTGTACTCGTCTCCACTCCACCAGCACGTGGGCAACTGGGCATTTACTCACGACTGCAAAGCAAGCCACGCCCAATCGAGACATTCCCCTCGACGGGAGGAACCGAGCCAATCGCGCGATGCAAGCGATGATGGGTCAGCCGCGGCAGACCGGGCCGCTGCTATTAGCAGCAGTGGAAGCCGTACGACGCGTGGATTGGCTGGGCACATCATGGCATGGAACTTGGACGGACGCGCGCCGTCTAACGTTTTCTGCATCGCGTCGCGCCGTTTCGTTTAATTCGGCACGCACCGCGCGCGGCCGGCGGCCATGTGACGCTCTCACGTACTAGTCCTTCCTTACTGACCCCCTCCCGGCTCCTTGGTTTGCCGATTTATTGCGATGAGTGACCCACGGCGCGCGCGAGCCCGCCGTGCCGTGCGGCCTCTGCCTCGCGCGCCCGTCTCGGTCTCACCGTGCCGTGCATGCGGTCGCAGTAAATGGCAGGCAGGTAGGCTGGGGCAGCGTTGTCTCCGCGACGGCATTCAAAGGCTTCGGAAGCACGGTGGGTTTGGCCGCCTTGCATGAAGCCTGCAGGTGATATGCATGCATGCATGGGAGACTTTCATGAGTTACTGAAGAGGGCCGTGTACTGTCGTTGCCATGCTTGGCTTGTAAGCCTTGGCCTAACTTAACTCTGCTAGCTGAGCCTCTGTAGCCTGCAGTATACTACCAGTCTACCACTACTATTACTGTCAATAGTGCCGTGGAAAGAAACAGAAAGTATTTATACCAACACGAGCCAACTTATACCAAGTGTAATGATTACATCTGAGCTGTTCCAATCATGCGACGAAAGATTAGTGGTATGAACTAGGGACCAAGTAAGTGCTGCATATCTTGCATTACATGGTGTACTTTCGGCATATAGAACAGCCTTTGTTTTCTGCGATCTGCGAAGGACACCACCTGGCAAGGAGATCAAATAAAGCCAAGCCTTTTCGTTCCCATCATTTGAGGAGAAATAAAGCCAAGGAGAAAGAACAAGAAGAAGCGTGCATTATGACAGGGCTCAGCGTTAAGGAAATCAAACGCCCACGCTCGAGGCTCGACCATGAGTTGAGGCACTGTTTGATGCTTTGTCCCTGTGCAATGGCAACAGGTAGAAGTAATTTTTAGCTTTGCAAGCATGGCTGAAAGATGCTTTACATACTAGCATTATATTATCGAACCTCTTTTGGATTTTGCTCAAAAAGCTGAGAGATCAATGTATCAGCAAAAGGTGTAGCCTGGCATTTGGAGTTTTTTTAAAGTCTTGATGTGGCTATACTTGTCCCCACCTGATTATTGTTATCACTATTAATCTGTGCTCATCGTAAGGGACACGCAATTGCCTCATGCTGATTTTACTTGTAAAATGGCGAATGCTTTTGTCATGATTTGACTTTGCAAAATGGTGGTTTATGACTAATGAGGAGACCATTGTTCCATTCCTCTTCGCTTTGATGGATGAGTTGGCAAAGGAAGGAAAGAAACAAAACATCATGATTCATCAAGGGTTTTTCTGTAGTACTAACCTTTGTAATAATGAGAGCTTCATTTACAAATAATTTGATGAACAGTTAAAGATTGTAATCATGGTGTGTACAGTGAGGCAAGCAAACTCCCAAGAAAAAAAGGCGAAGAGGGAAAATGGCAGAAACCACAAAATGTTAAGCAAAGACAGCTAGGGTGACCCTGAACATTGAGTCCTTGTTCGAAGTTGCTTAGAATTGATGGACCGAATAATGAATATATCAGAAATATTTGTGTAAATCCAATGGTTCAATCTAAGCATGCTAGACACGGCAATTGGACATCAAATTGGCAAGAGATTTTCTCACAAACAAATAGATTTCCCACATGTAATCTCAAGTCCAAATTCGATTATATTGGCCCATAAAACGTACAGTGACGCTCGGCTTAAGATGCATAATGACGCGAGTAAAGGTAAACTAGAATAGGCTGTTTCAGTGGTTGGGTTCTTTTCCCCCATTTTTCTTTTTGTGTTGTTCAAGAAGGCGAGTTTCTTTACTTGAATTGCAAAACATAGAATCTGACCAAAATCACTTTTCTCTGCCCAATGGGCTCTAGATACTAAGAAACGAAGGACATCAAGCATCACCAAACAGAGTAGAAATTCATTACTTTCTGCCAAGGACTTCTGGTGGATTAGTTGGAATTTTTATATATGAAGATTGGTTGAAAGTTGAAAGCATCCCCTTTTAATTTGACACTGCAGTTGCAAATTAAGATTAGCCCCCATCACTCCCAGTATCTACAACGGGGTACCGGTGCTCTCCAATTCGTGAAATTAAAAGTTTTCACAAGTTTCTCAGCGCTTTGGCACTAGTTGGAATCTTTGTGATTTAATGGGCAGGTTAATTAATCTTCGTGATACATATTTATAGCATTGATATTCAATCTATTGCAAAGATATGCGTATTAATATTTTCTAGAATATGGTATGCATATTAATATTCGATCTATTACATAATTAAGAGTGAGAGTGTTACGTACCCGATTGTGAAAACACCAAAGCACCTCCAGGACAAGAACACACAATCCAGTACCAAATCAAATAACCAGTACTTGGGGATACAAACTAAGAAGAAGAGCAATTAGACTGGGAAGAAGAGAAGAAGCTGGGACTGGGAATCTCAGAGCAATGGGAACTGGGAGAGGGGGAATCCAAAGAAAAGGAAATGGGGAAGAGCAGCAGTTGGGGAAGAAGACGCCTGCCTGGATGATTTCTACGATCCCCTCCTGTGTTGCTTCTCCTCGACTCTTGTAGCACGACTCGGCCAAAGCGTCTTTGCCTCCTGGCCCACGGCCCACGACAAGCCCAATCAAGGCAGGCCGATATGTGACATTCCTCCCTCCTTGAATTTCGGCTTGCCCCCAAGCCGATACACCATCACCACCATACTTCTGCTGCATTAGCATTGCCTATATCGCTAGATTCCCACAGTACAAGTACAGAGAACCCCACGCCGGCTAGCGACTCCAAGAACAGCAAATTGGCCGCTGCAATCTCTTGTATTACTGATGGTTCTTCAGAAAATCTGGCCATCAACTTCAAGAGCCTATCAACACCACCTGGTTGAATGATAGCAGCGTTGTTTGCGTCACTTCCAGTGAGCTTAGACAACAAAAAGCAGCAAGATCTTGCTATAACTTTGTTCTTCTGTTCACTAGCCTCATCAATACACCGAATAAGCACATCAATCCCACCATTTTCAGATATGGACTGGCATATTTCAACATTGACAGAAATCGCCTTCGAAGCAGCACACCCAATTTCAGCATTAGTGAATGGCATCATCCATGACTTGATTCCTGCCTGTTTGCGAAACCACTCGAGCAAAGTCCCATGCCATTGAGGTGGTGGCCATGGGGGCATCCACGGCACTCCACCTTGATAGCAGTCGAACCACTGCCTTGGCATTGGTCGTAACTCAGCTTTGCCCATTTTACCGTGGTAAATGCCAGATTTGATTCCAGCGGTAACGAATGCCTCATGTACCTATTCAGTGTCTCGGATGGTGGTACAGTGTTGAGCCACCCACAGTACAGTTCTTGGAGACGTCTTTTACAAGTTCGCTGACAAAGGGCCTAGATCGGTTGTATGGTTTCACACCGTAGAAAAGGTTAGGACAATCAAATGATGCGACCACAATGTGAGGATTGCGCAGGATCAAGGAAGTGGCAATATCTCCATGTACCCTTTTTGTGGTTATTGCAGTCAAGGCAACAAAGGGAACACCAACAAGGAGGTCCTGCAATGAATGCAACTGTTTATATTCCGGCCTAAAATCATGACCCCATTCTGATATGCAATGCGCTTCATCAGTAGCCAACATGCAGATTCTGGCACCCTGCAAGTTACTCCAAAACCTTGAGGGAAGTGAGACAGCTCTCCCTGGTGTCATGTACAGAACATCAAACCGGCCTTTTTCAGCGTCACTGCTAATAGATGTATTCATTTGAGTGCTGCCAAGATACTTAGATTTCACACCATGTTATTTTAAACTCTTGACCTGGTCTTGCATCAGTGACAGAAGAGGGCTGACAACAACAGTTGTGTTCTTTGTAACCAGCGGAGGTATTCGATAGCAGCTGCTTCCGTGGACAATCTGATCAAAAGCTGGAAGGATATAATCTACAAACTGGATTTCTGCAATAGCTCTATTACCCATTGCTGCTAGGCCAAAAGCAAATCCGTCAATATCCTGTTCACATAGTGGTGTATTGATTACTCTATTTTTGCCATATCGATCAGCAAGCCCTGTTGTGCATCGAAACACACCACCAAAACCCACATCCTCTCCAAAGACGTAAGAACGCGGATCGGTGTCGAGATCAGAGCATGCTGTCATTCCACTGTTTGGTGTTCCTGTGTTGAGAGCCGTGTCTGCACTCAGAACTACAGTGGCCACAATGTGGTCACAGTTGGCGACAGTGGACGTCGCCTGGGCATCGCACAGGGTCAGGGAAGGCGTAGACTGCCCGAGCCTTGTGCGTAGTGTCTCATTCAACTCGGTCACCATCCTCAAGCATCTGTCCTTCTGCTCGTCGGACATGGCTTCCCAGTCCCAGCCCGGTGAAGGCAACGAGACTGGTTCGGTCATGGGCTCATTGGCGCCAGCGGGGTGCGTGTCCGATGGTGAGGAACGTGCATCCACGACGACGACCTCAGGGGTAATCGCGGAGGCCTTCGCGTCGCGTCGAGCCGTTGTAGTGGACGCAGAGTCTGGTGTCGGCAGTTCCAGCAGGATATCAAGGAAGCAACAGCCCTCGTAGATGCACCGACCATGGAAGGCATATCGAGCTCGCTTCGCTCTTGCCATGAGCGGAGTTGTACCACGGCCTCCACTCGGTTGGCTCTCTCAAACATAGACACCTTCTCCACACCATACACCTCGAGGATCTGGTGTAGCACCTCCTTCGTCACCGGATAGAGCACATGACTCACGGTGATGCGTAGCACGCCACCCGTGGTCGCCTTCTGGTGGCTCGGCATTTCGCCGTACAGGTGACGGGTGACGACTCCACCAACACCGCCACTGCTCAAATCAAGCCGCCGGTCCAAGCTATCGCCATCAATCCCTTTCCACACCATCTCAGCGCTAACACTCCACGGATCGATGGCTCTGATACCAATTGTTACGTGCTGATCAGAAAACACCAAAGCACCTCCAGGACAAGAACACACAATCCAGTACCAAATCAAATAACCAGTTCTTGGGGATACAAACTAAGAAGAAGAGCAATTAGACTAGGAAGAAGAGAAGAAGCTGGGACTGGGAATCTCAAAGCAATGGAACTGGGAGAGGGGGAATCCAGAGAAGAGGAAATGGGGAAGAGCAGCAGCTGGGGAAGAAGACGCTTGCCTGGATGATTTCTACGATCCCCTCCTGTGTTGCTTCACCTCAGCTCTTGTAGCACGACTCGGCCAAAGCGTCTTTGCCTCCTGGCCCACGGCCCACGGCCCACGACGAGCCCAATCAAGGCAAGCCGGTATGTGACAGAGAGTCTATAGATTTGGCACCTTTTAGAGGAAAGACCCTGAAAAAGGCGACTGGTTTCACCATGACTAACCAAGCTTTATCATGTCAATTTCAATCAAAAGCTGCCAAGTATTCTGTGGATGATAACTAGTGTTTAAAACATTTTGAGCTGCATTATGGGCTCTTAAAAACAACACAATCTATGTTGTGGGGATTTTTTTAACGGCACTAAGTTGTCTCAAGAAATCACGTAAACCTAGACAGATGGCAAAATTGTAATGTATTATCTTTTCTCAAGAAACTGTTGACACCTATGCAAAATGTGGGGGTTAGTTTTCAAAATAAGCTAAGTGCGCCGATCATTGGTTAGTCCAAGCGATGAAGGTGGATAAGAATTAGAGTTCTATTTTACATTCTATGTATTGGCTAGATTATTATTGATTTTCCAAGATTATGCTGTCCGGTTGCTACATGGGAAAATAAGGACCCTACAATCATTAGGATTAAATGTAAATAAACTAGAGGAGGAGGAGATTGGTTTTGGCGAGGGTGCGAAAGCATTGACGTCCATGTCGTGTGTGTGTGTGTGTGTGTATGAAAGAGCAGATAGCTGAAGAAGTTTAGAAAGGAGATAGAGCTGTGTTCGTTCAGAGTTTTCTTCTCTCGATGATCATTACAAACACGCAGATTCCCCTATATAGACATTCACGTTGGGACTGCTAAGTGGGCCCTCTATTACGTAACGCCCAAGCTGTCGCCCACTCACATCGCCCAATCCTTTCCAGAGAATCGCGTGCTGGGCTTCCGATTCCTTCGCTCCATCTGTCATGTGTCCTAACAAAAGGCTTGCCCCTGTTCACCATCCAACAAGTTAACAGCCCTCCCTCCTTCAGAATCGGCTTGACCCAAAGCCAGTTCTAGAGGAAAGCGACTCTTTAGATCGTCAAAATCCTCCCAAGTAGCATCTGCGAATGACGCCCCAGGCCATTGGACCAATACTTGAGTCCCGGACACTGCTCCCGATCTGTGTAGCCGACGCCGTAAGATCTTATCGGGTACTATGTTGTCAGCAGCACCGGTAATTCTGACTACACTTTCTCGTCAAGAGCTAAAGCTTTCTTCAATTGCGACACATGAATCACTGGATGTATGCCGTAGGTCGACGGAAGATTTAGTTTATACGCCACAGATCCCACAGTTTGCTCCACCTGAAAGGGTCCAAAATACCTTAAAGCAAGCTTATGGTTAGCTTGATTAGCTACTGAAGTCTGGACATAGGCCATAATTTGAGATACACCCAATCTCCAACTGAGAAACTCCTTTCGGATCTCTTCCTGTCAGCTTGAACTTTCATACGCTGGTAGGCTCGATTCAGATTCTGGCGCGATAACTTCGTCATCAATTCTTTGTCTTTTAACAATGTTGCTAATTCTAGAGATGTGCAGGTGCATGCATCCACAATACCAAAGTGTCTTGGGCCATGGCCATATAGCACTTCAAATGGCGATTTCCCCATAGCAGAATGATATGATGTATTATACTAAAATTCTTCAAAAGCTAGCCATTTTGACCACTCGCAAGGACAGGCATGAACAAAACAACGCAAATACGCCTCCAGACATTGGTTAACGCGCTCCGTTTGACTGTCGGTCTGAGGATGATAAGAGGAGCTCATCCGCAATTGTGTATACACCAATCTGAATAGTTCCCTCCAGAGAGTATTGGTAAATATTCTGTCCCGGTCAGAAATCAAGGACTGAGTAAGACCATGAAGCTTGAAAATGTTACTGATGTAAGCCTGCGCTACTTGGAAGGCAATAAAAGGATGCGCCAGGGGTACGAAATGAGCAAAACGCGAATATTTATCCACCACCACCATGATACAGTTGTAATGAGCAGACCACAGAAATCCTTCAATAAAATCTAATGACACCATTTGCCAAGCCTGATCAGGTATGGGTAGAGGTTGTAAGAGACCGGGGTATTTAACATGTTCTGTCTTGGCTTGTTTGCACACCGAACAGGACATCACAAAGACTTGAATCCCTTTTTTCATTCCTGGCCAAGTGAGAGTTTGTGCACCCTATTATGTCACTTGGAATCCAGAGTGCCCTCCGATCGCACGAGCATGCATTGCCTGAATAATCTTCTGTTGCATTTGAGTGTTGGCCCCAACCCAAAAACGCTCCTCATAACGCAGAATGCCATCTTTCAGTTGGTATTTCGGATGTTTGGCTCCATCTACACTTAACTCAGTGATAAGACGCTTGGTCGATAAATCTGCTTCATAGCCTTCGGCAACCTCTGTTAACCATGTTGGCACACATGTTGATATGGCCACTATCTCTCCCAACAAAACTATTGTTTTACAAGATAATGCATCTACAACTTTATTCTCCACACCTTTCTTGTAAATCAGCCGATATTGCAAACCCAGTAGCTTTGTTAAAGCCTTCTGCTGCCAAGACGTAGTCAAACGTTGATCGTCTAGTTGCACTAAACTCCTCTGATCTGTCCTGGTCAGGAATTCACCATGCTGCAGATACGGTCTCCAATGGTCGACTGCCAGAATTGTAGTCAGACTTTCTTTCTCATAAGTAGATAGCCTCTGGTTTCACGGTCCAAGCGACCTACTGAGATATGCCAATGGATGTCCATCTTGCATTAACACAGCTCTGATGCCTTTGTCAGACGCGTCCGTCTCAATCTCGAACCTCTTTTTGAAATCAGGAAGGGCTAGTACCGGGGCAGTCACCAATGCTTCTTTGAGAGATTGAAAGGTTGCTTCCTTGTCTGGTGTCCACACAAAGACTGCATGCTTTTTTAGCATATCAGTAAGAGGCCTGCTGATCAACCCGAAGCTTTACACGAATTTGTGGTAGTAACCTGCCAACCTGA
Source organism: Phyllostachys edulis (assembly GCA_036346405.1). NCBI lineage: Eukaryota > Viridiplantae > Streptophyta > Magnoliopsida > Poales > Poaceae > Phyllostachys > Phyllostachys edulis. The sequence goes on along the minus strand of CM070562.1, from coordinate 101,183,300 downwards.
GGAATCCTCTAACTTCCTTGGTATTGGTCGGAGAGGGCCAACTATGCACAACCTCAATGTTTTTTGTATCTGTTGCCACTCCTTCTTTGCTGATAATATGCCCCAAATAGGAAAGCTACTGCTGGGCAAACGAACACTTGGATCTTTTGATCTTCAATTGATGCTTCCCCAGAATTTCCAATACTCGCCTTAAATTGACCACATGCTCTGACAATGTTTAATTGTATATTAATATATCATCAATGAAAACCAATATCCCTTTTTCTCAACAAAAGAGCTAATATAGTATTCATCAGCCCTTGAAACGTGGATGGGGCACTAGTTAGACCATACGACATCACTCAAAACTCAAAATGCCCATGGTGAGACTTGAACGTCGTTTTGTGCTCGTCCTTGGGCTTCATTCTAATTTGATGATATCCTGCTCTCAAATCAAGACTAGTGAACCATTGTGATCTCGACAACTCATCAAGTAGCTCATCTATGATCGGCAATGGATATCTATTTTTCACTGTTGCAGCATTCAAATGGCGATAATCTACACAAAAATGCCACGTGTGATCTTTCTTTTGGACCAACAATACTGGAAACGAAAAAGGGCTAGAGCTGGGCTAAATGACTCCTTGATCTATCATCTCAGCCACTTGCTTCTCGATTTCATCTTTCTACGCTGGACTATATCTGTAAGGTCTAAGATTGACTGGTCTCACACTGGACAGCAATGGTGTAGCATGATCAAAAGGCCAGTGCAGTGGCAGTCCCTGTGGTTATGCAAACAAGTGAACAAATTCTGCCAACAAAGCTTGTATGGGCCGAGGCATGTCCAGTTCTGCTTTCTCCACTAAACACAAGGATAGCTCTTGCTCTGAGCTCAGAGGCTCCTCAGAATTTCTCAACTGGCTTAGCCAAACCATGCAGCATTGTGGTGTCTAGAACTTGATGCCATGCAAACACACCTTCTTGCCTTGACACAACAATGATAGAGTCTTTTTTTGACCAATGTACATTCATGGGACTATGTTGCTCAAGCCAGTCTATACTAAGAATAATGTCATAACACCCCAAAGGTAACATTCTGATATCAGTGTGGAAAGTATGGCCTTGGACACTCCACTTGCACTGGGGAAATTCCTTGGTACATTGCAGCAACCCACCATTGGCAATGCGCACTCGGATTGGAACAAGGACTGTTGAGCACCCTTCAGTAGACACACAAATTTTTCACTGACAAAACAATGAGAACTACCCGAATCCACTAACATGGTGACTGGTTGACCTTGGACTTCTCCTTGCAGTCGGATAGTTCTAGAAGTTTCATCACCATGCATGGCCTCTTTCGAAATAGACATCAAATCTGCATCCACACGTGATTATGCATCTTCACCTTGTTGAGAACCACTCTCAGTGCCTTGCAACATCTCCCACAACTCTTCTACTACATGGAGCTGGACGGTCGGCCCACATTTGTGATCTCGAGACCATCGTTCTCCACAGGTATAACAAAGTCCCTTGGCACGCCTGAAGGCACAAAGAGCGATCAGCTTGTCATCATATGGAGTGGCTCGTGCTCCTTTTGGGCCCTTCCGATCGTCTGCCTTGGCAATTAGCATCGTTCTCCCGAGTGGCAAAGGTAAAGGTACTACAGTGCGCAACACCGATCATACTCCTTATAATTGTTCACCTCGGTGGGGCTCCTTTCACATTGCTTCCAGTACTTCTTCCTGCAAACCAGCCAAGGCAACGACAGTATCTAGGTCTTATGGTTGGTGTAAAACAACAGCTGATCGAATGTCATAACGTAAACCATCAACAAATTGGGTAACAAAGAACACTGGATTCCAAGATGCATGATGTGCCAGCAAATTATGCATGAGTTCGTTAAATTTTTCTGCATATTCCGCCACTAAGTTCGTTTGGCATAAACGACTGAAATGGCTAATCGATTGCTGCAACTCCTCTTTACCGAATCTGCTACACACTACCTCAGCAAAGGTTTTCCAATTAGTGAAACGGGTGTGTGCATTGGACGATTGTAACCACAATAAGCCCCCCCCCCAAATACACCGTTGCTATATTAACCATGAAATCAGGATGCACCGAACAAACTCAAAAATAGTTCACATTTTAGTTGCCAAGCTTTCGGGTTTTCACCGTCAAATTGGGGAAAATCTAATTTAAGAGGGAATGGGTGATGATGATATGAACTCAAATGTCGAAATGGTGCAGAAACCACATCATGCAGGGGTGAACAAAACTCAGGGCGATGATGTGATATACCATTGCCCAGAGGCGACATTGGAGAAAAAAATTTCCCCAATAACCTTCCCTCGTAACTTGAATTCTTCGCAGCGATCGCTTGGCCCAAAAACATGCTCGCCCATAGATCGAGGCGATTCCTCCCTCCATGTCGGCGCTAGATTTCCCCCTTACATCGGCTCGGGCTTTACTTCTAGCGAAGGCAGAATCGATGGTAGATCTCCTGGTCGAACAACAAACACTGGATTCTGAGCAATTTGAACCACTTGCGATCGCAGTTCTACCACCTCCATGCATAGCCCATCGACCGATTGCTCTATCTATGGCTTCCATTTCTGTAGCTCGAACACCGCTAGTTTGATCTCTTCTACTGTGGCGTGAATGGCCTCACTCCATGCTTCCAGTTTTTTTAGTGACTCCCCTTGGGCCAAGATTGCCTTGGTTAACTCTGCTAGTTGGTTATCCATTTCCAGTGAACGGACTTGCATGCGGGTCTTGTAGCGTGGGGGATCCAGGGCTTCGAAATGGCTCTGATACTAATTGTTACAACCCTTTCGTAGTGTTGGACCTCCCAGCCATGAAACTAGGAAGAAGAAGAGAGAAACGGAAGAACAGAAGGAAGAACGAAGCAGATAACTGAAGAAGTTCAGAAAGGAGATAGAGTTGTGTTCGTTCAGAGTTTTCTTCTCTTGATGATCATTACAAACATGCAGATTCCCATATATAGACATTCACACTAGGACTACTAAGTGGGCCCTCTATTACGTAACGCCCAGGCTGTCGCCCACTCACATCGCCCAATCCTTTCCAGAGAATCGCGTACTGGGCTTCCGATTCCTTCGCTCTATCTGTCCTGTGTCTTGACAAAAGGTTCGCCCCTGTTCACCATCTGGCAAGGTAACAATATAGCATGTGTTAGATGAGTTACAGGAATCCACCGACAATACAAATACATCACGTATACATCTTGGTTAGATACTTGGTTGAGACCGGACAGGATTCTACACAACACACCGTATCTCACCATGAGTCTATCTCTATCTCTACATGTATACAACACATGTTTTAACACCCCTCAATCTCAACTAGTTTAACTAAATTGAGATTATTTCGTAATGTTGAAAACCGTCGAACCATTAGGAGCTTCGTAAATATATCTGCAACTTGATCTTGCGATGAGGTGAACCTGATCTCAAGCAACTTGTGCGCCACCCGTTCTCGTACAATGTGGAAATCCACTTCAATGTGCTTAGTCCGTGCATGAAAAATCGATTAGCTGACAAGTATGTGGCTCTAAGGTTGTCACACCAAATAACAAGTGACCAAGCTGAAAGACGCCAAGTTCTCGCAACAACAACTGAACCCACACAACTTCGGTTGTTGCATTAGCTAGAGATTTATACTATGCTTCTGTGCTCGAGCGTGCTACTGTCTGTTACTTTCTTGAACTCCAGGCAATCAATTTTGATCCAAAAAGACCGCATAGCCTCCTGTCGACCTTCGATCATTAGGACATCCTACTCAATCAGCGTCAGAAAAGGAACTGATGAGAAAAGAGGATGACCTTTGAATCTGAAGCCCCATTGTAGATGTAGACTTTAAGTACCAAAGAATCTGTTTTACAGCTCCCCAATGCGAACTCCTTGGTTCTGAGAGAAATTAACAAACTTTGTTCACCGGATAGGATATATCTGGCCATGTCATCGTGAGATATTATAGCGCGCCCACAATACTTATGTACTTCGTGCTCTCGGCCTCTAACAGAAGCTGCTCTTCTTCCTTCGTTATCCTCTCTGAATATGACCTGGGCATTGCTACAGGTTTATACACTTCCATGTTTGCACGGTTAAGTACCTTCGAGATATACTTACTGTGAGTCAAAACTATGCCATCCTTCTTCTTGCTGACTTCTATGCCCAAAAAATAGTGCAAGTCACCAAGATCCTTAATTGCAAAATCTTCTCTAAGTTGTTACAACAACTTATCAACCGCTAGACTGGAAGAGCTTGTAACAATTATGTCATCCACATATATGAGTATGTAAATGACCACACCAACATGGTTGTAAATTAACAACGAGACATCAGTCTTGGAGGGAAGAAAACCAAGTTCCTGAAGCTTTGAACTCAATCGAGAATTCTATGCTCGTGGTGTTTTCTTTAGCCCATACAGAGCTTTGTCCAGCCGACATATATATCATGGATGACTAGCATCTTCATATCCTAGGGGTTGACTCATATATACTTCTTCCAAATATCCATGAAAAAAACAATTTGCACATCTAGTTGTCTAAGACACCACTTATTTGTAACAACCAAAGACAAAACTAGATGAATGGTAGCAGGTTTAACAACTGGACTAAAGTTTCTTCATAATCAAGTCCATACCTTTGTTTGAACCCTTTTGCCACCAAGCGCGCCTTAAATCAATCAATTGTGCCATCATCCTATCTTTTTTATCTTAAAGACCCATTTACAGTCAATAAGATTTACTCCTCTTTTTTGCTGGAACAAGTCGCCAGGTCTTGTTTTAAAGCAATGCCTTATACTCATCATCCATAGCCTTCTTCCACTATGGCTGAGAGAGAGCTACATGATAGTCGGATGATTGTTGCTCTTCAGAAAAACCACGAGAGACGGCGAACATCCTTTTTCGAGGATCATAACATATTGTCCCATCATTGAACATCTTCAATTGCCTAATATTGCCCTTCAATTGGGTATGCATGGAGTGCCCATCTGGTAACAGCGCCGCTGCAGCAGTATTGGAGGTTGCCGAACTAGTGGTCGTGACATCAGAATCAGCTGTCGCATCAAAAGAATCCGCTGTCGAATTGGTCGACGGGGCAAGATTTTCCTTGGGTTTCGCGGCAAACTCGACAGTCCCAATAGACATCTCAGTGATCTCTAGAGCACCTGAATCTGCACTTGGCATAGCAACTGAACCAACACGATTAGTGAGGACAGGAGATATAACAATATGTTCATGTTGGTCATTTGGACTGGAAACAAATGGTAGAAGGTTGTTTGGTATCAAGAGAGAAAGGAAAAAGTTGTTCATCGAAGACAACATTTCTAGAAATATACACCCTACCGGTTTGAGGATGAAGACACTTATAACCCTTGTGGAGAGAATTATAGCCAATAAAAACACACTTTTGACATCGAAATTGAAACTGATGAGAATTATAAGGACGCAAATTGGGCCAACAGGCACACCCAAAGTGTGAAGAAAACTATAATCTGGCTTAGTTCCAAAAAGACGCTCAAGAGACATAAGGTGCAGCACGCGAGTGGGCAACTGGATAATGAGAAAACACATCGATTGAAAAACCTCATCCCAGAAGCACAAAGGAACATATGCATGCGAAAGAAGAGCAAGTCATGCTTCGACAATGTGTCGATGTTTACGTTCGGCTATCCCATTCTGTTGATGGGTACGAGGACAAGAAATATGGTGAGCAATGTCGGTTTGACAAAAAAATGAATTAAGTTTCTGATATTCACCACCCCAGTCTGTTTGCATACAAAGAATTTTTCGATTCAAGAGACGTGTAGAAAAGCTTTAAAGACATCACATTTTCTTTTCAAGAAGTAAATCCATGTAAACTTGATGAAATTGTCTATAAAACTTACATAGTACTTATAACCCCCTATAGATGTTCTAGCGCCCCCCCCCCCCAAACATATGAAGAAACAAGTTCAATGGGAGCACTATAATTATTATTTGAGGAAACAAACGGCAATTGATGGCTCTTTGCTTGTTGACAAGCATCACAAACTGATTTATTGAATCGAATTGAACCTAATAACTTATTGCAGTGAAGAATATGTTGGACGGTAATGGATGATGGGTGACCAAGCCGAGCATACCAATCCTCAAAAGAAAGTTTCTCAGTAATGTAGGCTTGAGTATGGAGCTTTCTAATACTAGACGCCAAGGAATAGAGTCCACCTTTACAGCTTCCTCTAAGAAGGGTTTGCTTCGCGGTAGGATCCTTAACAAGAAAGAAATCAGGATGAAACTCAATGTGCACGTTATTATCATAGATTAGTTTTTGGACAAAGATCAAATTTCTATTAGCCTCTGGGACATGAAGTATACCTTGTAATTGAAGCGAATGATTATGGTTAGGAAGAAAAGAATGACCAACATGAGCAATTGTCATACCTGACCCATTGGCCATGTGGACGTGATCATTGCCATGATACTTCTCCTTCACAGTCAGCTTGTCAAGATCGGTGGTGATGTGATTTGTAGCCCCTGAGTCGGTGTACCAACTAGGGTCCACATTGTAGCTAGTACTCACGGCTACTGCCACGCGCCCTCCATCCTCTTGGTACAAATGGTCAAACCGATGATAGCATCAGAGAGCATTATGGCCTCGCTTGCCGCACACTTGACACATCGCACATGTCATTGCCGCCGCCACGTCCTTGATTGCCACTAGATTGACCACCTCTCTGTTGGTCGCCACGACTGCGTCCCCGACCACGGTTCTTCCCACCTTTGTAGCGTGATGCCACATTGGCAGACAACTCACGAGGATGGAATTCACCATCTTGGGAAGCCAAATGCATCTAGCTCAGAAGATGGGCATAGATATCGTTAAGCGAGATGAGATCAGGTCGCGTATTGACCGAAGTGACCAACAGATTGTAATCCGAGTCAAGGCTAGCTAGAACATAAATCTCAAGCTCTTCTTGCTCAAGCGGATTTCCAATTGCTGCAAGAGTATCAACAAGATTCTTGACTTTGTTGAAGTAGGTCGCCATGGAGTCCTCCTTCTTGATGTTCGCCAGCTGTAGCCAGATTTGCATGATTCTCGCTCGTGACTGCAAGGAGAACATGTGCTCTAGCGCTTCCCAAACCTCGCATGAGGTAAGCAGAAACAACACCTATGCGAGCACCTCTTCTGAAATAGAAGAAAGAAGGGCGCTCAGCATGTATTGATCTTGTTGTACCCAAACATAGTAGTTCAGGTTCGCCTCCTGATCTTCGCCGCAACCGTTATGGATGGTTGCACAATGGAGCCATCAACATAGCCAAGAAGGTGTTGTCCTCTCAGAAACGACAACATTTGGGCTTTCCAGAGGAGATAGTTGTCTCTTGACAACTTGATGTTGATCAGGTGGTTGAAGGAGGGAGTTGGCAGAAGACTGGCGCACCAATAGCCACGATAGCCACCTTGCTCAAGATCGTGGACGAAGTTGAGCCAGATATCTCGTTGGAGATTAGACAAGCTATGATACCATGTAAATAAACTAGAGGAGGAAGAGATTGGTTTTGGCGACGGTGCATAAGTATCGACGTCCATGTCATGTATATATATAGCATGGTGTCGGATGAGTTACAGGAATCCACCGACAATACAAATACATCACGTATACATCTCGGTTAGATACTTGGTTGAGATCAGATAGGATTCTACACAACACACCTTATCTCACCATAAGTCTATTTCTATCTCTACATGTACACAACAGATATTTTAACACTAAAGACACATAAAAGCTTCAAAACACCTAGCCTCTACATAAGGTCAAAGGAACTTTTGGGAGTCATTCATCTATTCCAAATACTCGTGATCATAGGAAATTTTTCTATAGGATTTTTCTCCTTAACATTTCTATTTTGTTCCAAACGGATATAAAAGAAATCCCAACTCCTCCTTAGAAGCCACTCCAACATCACAGATGGCAGGGCTTGAATACTTGATGCCTACTACAATTACTCCTGTTGCCTGTTGAAATATCACGATAATTCAGGTCCTGGAGTTGCAATTTACTTCAACCCAGGGCCCCATCCTAGAGTTGCTGCCTAAACAAGATACCAACAAGTGAGCAAGATAAAATGAGAGCAGGGGTTGGTTTTCTTCTCTACTCTCGAGGCAGTGAGGTGAGAAGCATGTGACCCTCTTCACTTCGCCAAGAAGTCGCGCACCAAACACCCCCCACCAAGAACTCCGCCCCTCCCCTCCCATCCCATCCCCTCGAGCCCTCTTCCGTTCGGTTCCTCCCCTTCTCGAGCTGTGGAGAATCGGAGAGGGGTGGTGTGTCCATGGCGTCCAGCGCTTCCCGGTTCATCAAGTGCGTCACGGTGGGCGACGGCGCCGTGGGCAAGACCTGCATGCTCATCTGCTACACCAGCAACAAGTTCCCCACTGTAAGCAAAATCTTTCTTGGGCGATTTCTTGTATCCGGTTCTTGTGCCAAAGACTTAGCTTTCTTGGACGATTTCTTGTTGTAGGAACTTTGATTTCAAGAAAAAAAATTGAGTACTTTTGCTGATTTTCTTTTCTTGGGGAGACTGTGTGTTTGTGGAAAAGTTCGATCTTTCTCGGTTTACCTTTTTGGGTGATTTCTTATCCTAGTGGCTTATTTTGTTTGATTCTAGGAATAATTTTCGATTGCTTGCTCTAATTTGTCTTGGCAGGACTACATACCTACGGTGTTCGACAATTTCAGCGCAAACGTAGTTGTGGACAGCACCACGGTGAATCTGGGCCTTTGGGATACTGCTGGTAATTTGAGCTCTTGATTTGATTGCTTTGTTTGTCCTAGTGTATTTGTGAATTCTAGGTTTTTTCTTCTTCTCAATTACTCACCGTAGTTGAAAATTTTGCGTTTTTTTTATTCTTTTGGTAACTTAGAGCTGACATGATCGCATCTGTTCCAGGGCAGGAGGATTACAACCGGCTGAGGCCTCTAAGCTACCGTGGTGCTGATGTTTTCGTGCTCGCCTTCTCACTTGTGAGCCGAGCTAGCTATGAGAATGTCATGAAGAAGGTGCTGAAATGTGTTATCTTCGTTTCTTGGACTTGTTCTTACGGTTCCTTCCTGTTTATTTGGAATTACCAAGAGATTTAAATGTTTGTCCTTTGTTCTTCTCCCCTTCAGTGGATACCGGAGCTCCAGCATTATGCACCTGGTGTGCCCATTGTGTTGGTAGGCACAAAATTGGGTGAGTTGTGTTGACAATGAAAGCTTATTTTTTTGCTTAATTGCGTATAGGTGGGTGGGATTGGTAGGTTGTAGTCTGATTGTGTGTTTTATCTTAATATGTGGTTAGCATCTCTTTGTCTCAGCATTGTTGGAATTCTGTTAGGTTATAAATCCACCGATAGCAATCCTTGTAATGTAGAGAGGTTATCATCCATGTAGTTGGTGACCAAATAGTTGGTAAGAAACAGACCTAAAATTGGTCTCTCTAGCGTAGCTTAGTAAATGTGGCAGGCTTTAAAGATACTTTTTAAACTGCATGAAATATCATGTTTATACACAATAATGGAAACTTGGCTATAATTGAGTATGAACCATTGACGAAGCACAGTATAAAACCCTAAGTTTTTAGTCCCTGAACTAGCTGCTTTTCGTAAAAGCAATCATAAGTTCATAACCAAGATTTTTATAATCATCAGCAACTATCCGATATTCCGATTACTGCTGAGATTAGGGATCCTAATACGCTATCAGGAACACCTGGTTTAATATCATCTTACCTTATATAGTTATATCTGATAAAACATTACTTAATTAAAGAATGGGTCTTAATATTTACAAATCAATGTTGCTTACAGATCTTCGTGAAGACAAGCACTACTTGTTGGACCATCCTGGCATGATACCTGTTACCACAGCACAGGTATATCTCTATTGTCTGTGTTGATTAGTGATAAATCAAAGCATTATAACCTTGGCTATCCTTATTCTTGAGGTTTAAGAGATGAAATGATGAATGCATTCCGGCTTCCGAAAAAATATTTTGTCTTTGCCACTTCTACTTTGCAGGGGGAGGAACTTCGGAAACAAATTGGTGCTACATATTACATTGAGTGCAGCTCAAAGACACAGCAGGTAAAGTTGCTGTAAGAGAATTGTGTGAGTTTTGCCTTTCTTTGAAGTGTTAGATTCTGTAACTTGCTGAAAAGTCTTACTTTTGTGTATTTCAATGACATGTAGAATGTCAAAGCTGTCTTTGATGCTGCTATCAAGGTAGTAATCCAGCCTCCAACTAAACAAAGAGAAAAGAAGAAAAAGAAACCGCGACGAGGATGTTCTATGATGTAAGTATTGCTTCATTGCCATTCTTCTTTTTGATATATACCTAGTTATAAAGCTATTTTCTGATCATTCCTAGAGTTTTTGGCACCTTTTGAATCACTGTCTACAACCACAAATTTGACCTGTAATGTGTATATACAAGACCAAAATGACATGCTTGAAATATATTTATGGGTTTATTTATTTATTTTGAGGATCAGTGGATCTCGAGTTCTTTACTCTCCCACTTTATATGCAAACACATGTACCGTCGAACAAATGTAACACCAATGGTCAATGGTATACTAGGATTAGTCCTGAAAGTGATTTACGGTAGTCTTACTATTCTTGAAATTGCCATGCATTAAGCCATTTTGAGGTTAGTTATTTTTTTTGCTCCAAAAGGAATTTTTGAGGATTTAACACTATGAATAGGTGCATTTGAGAATTTACTACTCGATGTCTCACTGACATGTGGGACCACATATCAGTGAGACATCGAAAGGTAAATTCTCAAACGCATCTATCTCATAATGGTAGATCCTCTAATCCTCTGATAAAAAATGCACATGTGAAGCAGCGTGCGAGATTCCTAGTTGCTGTGTGTTGTATTTCTTTTAACATTAAATTTGTCGTGTTACAATTGCAGGAACATCTTCTGCGGAAGGAAAATGCTATGCTTCAAATCCTGAATGATCGAGGGGGTATCTTGCATGAAGCAAACTCGTGGGCGCAACCTCAAGTTGGCAAAACAATTAAGATCTGAATGTACTGATTGCACAGTTAATGTGTATATTTGCATCTTTGGTAATTAATTACTAGAGGTAGATGGTTAAACTAGGCTGCTTATGTATTGCACAATGCTTGTGTTATTAGCTTTCATTGAGTTAGGAAGTTCGATAGAGGCCAAAGAAACAAATGAGATTTTGTTGTCATGACAAAATCACCACTTTTGTGAACCTGAAGTCTCACGGTATTGTTAGTCTATTTTGCGATTGCACGGTACAATTGAAAGCAACATTCAATTGAATTGGTGCCAAGGTTATAGTATGACTATCAAGCTCGTTCATGTGTTTTTTTTGTCTGATTCTAGTGAGGACACCAAGCTTATTGTTTAACGTGCTAATTGAATTGTAGTCTTGTAACTAGAGGGGCATCAGGTTAATTTGGCTGAGGATTGAGGTTTATTAGTCACTTGCTACTAGACCGACCCGACCCTTGCAGCGCCAAAAGGGTAATATGACATATAAAGACGTGCACATAGATAATCGGAGCACGGCGCACAATAGATAATCGCGGCGACAAGTCTTACCAATAAGGTATTGGAGATTCGAAAATAAAACAAAAATGTGAAACTTGCAGGGTAACAATCATCGTCATTCATCAGCTTCAGGTATATGACCAATGAAAACCAGTGACGGGCATAGAAGGCAAAAACATTTGAGACTTGTCTCGTACACGAAAGAAAAATGACCAACATCCACTGACCACATGCTCAGCAAGCATAATTTCCATTACACTACAAGATCGTAGGTGCAGTCATCCAAATCTACTAATGCAACAGAGGACACGAGGATATTAGTTGCAAATTTATCTACACAGAAATAGACGCATACGCGTAATCTAGAACATACAACTGTAAACGCCGTGGTGCAACAACCTCCAGTAAGGTGCGACAAGATGCTGCGAATTATGACACTATATCTGCGGCACAGCACAACTCCGGCAAAAACAAGCTAAAACTTGCATTATTGAACGCGCATGAAAAACCAACAGAGAAAGCTTAATGACAAAAAGATTACAACAACAAATTATTACTTCCTGATCTACTTATTTTTCTTATGACTGAACGCAAGGGTAGATACATCCGAACGCGCTTATAAGAAAGCATAGATGACACTGCAGCTTGATGCTACTAGTTACTCCATGGTGTTACATAGTCAACCCGATGAACGCTTCCCCACAAATACATGTCCCATCTAAATCATATGTAAAGCTGCAGATGTGCTCAACAATGTGAAAATGTTTTATCATAAGAAACTTAAAACAGACCAACTGAACCTAATTACAGCGGCTTCAGATGTTTGACGAGGCTCAGGACCATTACCATTCCATCACCAATGCCATACCCTCCTGGGTAAATTAAAAGCATGCCTAACAGCGAAGAAAATCTAGCAAAGCAACTGCTGAAGCCATGGAAAATTGTTTCCAGGAAAGTATGAAATATGAAGAACATTTACAGCAATTACAGCAAAGTTCCATTCCTCTCACACTTCCCATCATCGCAGGGATGAATCCATGTGAGTTGTACATTCAAGCAAGGTCGCTATACACCGCCCATGTTCCATGAGCAGTTGCCTCTGCAGACAAAAGCACCATTCTTCAATTATACAAGAAAAGTTGTTGCAAGTGAGAAATTGAATGGGTCTATAAAGCCCGAACTGAAGTACATACAAGCTCACCAGCTCACCAGACACTGAAGTCGCTGAGAGGTGATCTCCTCAAAAGTTCTCATTGCCATGATAATTGCTTGTATGATCTTTCGGTATCCCAACTGCCTTCCGGTTCCTTCCTCTTTATTCCTACACCTGGCATTTGGTAAATTCTTGCTTGCTCCTCAACAAAGGCATGTGGCGGTGTGATCAAATTTTGTCTAACCGGTAAAGGCACACGTTCATCCTTTCCTTCTACATCTATACTTCCAGGGCCAGAATTAAGATCAAGCCCCTGTCTCCCCCATTTCCGATTACTGTCATGTCCACCACTACTACTACCTTCAGGAAGGTTTATTGCATATTGCCTTGCATGCTGGGCAGGTAATGCACCTGTTGGCCCAACAAGTGATTGGGCAATGGTAGGAAAATATGATACTCCTGCAGGTGCAGAATTGGTGTATGACGTAGATCCGATCGAAAACCCCGGCGTTTGGAGGTGAACACTGGGAGTGAAAGGAAATCCTGCATATTGATATGCAGGAGGGTGAAACACCATGGTTGGTGATGTTGAAATAACTGGAGCCCTGCAGAATTCACTTCCAAATTGGCCACTGTCCGCCGCAGATGGAATGATCCTCTGGGTTCCATGTCCTGTTTCAATCAGGTAAGGTTGTTCTCTAGCAGGCAAAAATGATTGTATAGCTATAGGAGGACAAGGGTTTGCAGAAGCAAACCATGGTGATATGTTACTCATTTCAGTATTGTTCATTCTAACACCACCAGCAACTTGAGGTAGGAATGGTATGCTGCTAGTATTTTTAGATGATAGGCTCCTTTGTGCGGGTTCTGTACCAGCTTCATCGAGACTTGGTCCGTTATTGAGATCAAAGTCCCTTGAGCTATTTGCATCAGTATTAGAGAAAACTCCAGGTACCGGTCTTGCTGACAACAACGGGACTTCAACTCTGTGAGAAGCATTCGACATAAATTGGCCATTCTCTGCAACTTCGTCAGCCTTATTCAAGTCAAGTTCAATGCCAGCACTTCGTACAGGACCATCGCGACTTCTAGTGTTCCCAGATTCAGAACCAGTTGTGTGAGCAGAACTCTGTGAGATATCTTCCTCAAGAATTTGGTCATCTGCTACATTTAAATCAATGTCAAGTGCCGGGCGAGCGTGCTTCCCTGCAGCATCACATACTGGAATGTCAGGTGCAGTGAGAGTCATCTCAAAAATCTTCCGCGGCTCCGCAGGACGAAAGGCACTTGTAGCAGCTGAACCTTTCCACCCAGTTTCAGGCTTCACTCTTAGTAGGTTCTCAGGAGGAACAAAGGGTCCTTTAGCTGGAGCGGCTACAGTAATTGGAGCAGGCAGACCACTTGAAATAGGCGGTATGAATGGAGAAAGACTGGGTAAATGAATTGCAGAAGAACATGTAACAGAAGAGATAGCTGGCTCAGACTGATGCCCCTCATCCCCAGGAATTCCTTCATTCAAATCAAAATCAAGCTTGGCTGTAGCACTTGACTTGGCCTTGGCAGCTAAAGAAGAACCCTCATCTGATGATACAAGGTCCTCTTTTCCACCCTCATCATGGCTCAATTTCTTTGAGCTGTGCCTTGCACTATGCTCAGTATCCTGAGATATGATACCTCGAGGTTTTACATGACTACTTGATTCACTAGAACTGTCTTTTGATTCTTTAATCTCACTAACCCCATTTGCTGTACCATATGGGAATGCTGCTGATACAGCTAGTTTGGTAACATCAGCTGAAGCGGAAGAAGGCTGTTCCTTCCTTTCATCCTCTCCCAGCACTGTGTTACCAACCACCGAACCATTAGCCTTTTTCATGTCCATAGTGGAAGATGAAAACGAAGGCTTCAAATCCAATTTACCAGCAGTACTGTCAGCAGATCTATCAATGGCTTCTGAATGATCTGGTAGACCCAGAAGATGCTTCTGATCTGTTGAACCTTGATCTTGTTTATCAGCAGCGCATAAAGACAATTCCTCAGCAGGGGGCAATTTTCTATTTGGAACAACCAAACTACATTGACCACCTAATGTAATGCCGACATCAGAACTGATCGTACAGCCATCTTCAACTTTCCCACGGACAGTACATGCATTCCTGCCTTCACTTGCAGATAAATTCATATTGGACTTTGTATCAATCTTAATATCAGCTAGCTGTCTGGCATTTGACTTTTGATCACCATCACCAAGTGAATCAACTGAAGAAAGCAGATGAGAACATTTGTTTGCACACCCAATTTCATGGTTTTCAGTCTTAGCTGAAGACTCAACAGCTTTAGAATCTATTCCAGGTAGAGGGGATGGCCTAGTAGATGTACCCTTGTTGTCCTGCGGTGATAAGTTAGTTCCAGAACCCCTCTGGTGCATTTTCTCCTTTGCAACCAAGCAAGCATCATTTTTCTCTTCCTTCTCAGAGATGACTTTCTCAGCATCATCTGATGGCCCTGGGTGCTGTGATGGGCCCACATCACATTCTACTTTCTCAATGTTGTCACCTTCACAGCCCTCTTCATTTGCAGATGAATTTCTGGGTGAAGCAGATGGGGAAATCAATTCAGATTTAGATATTTCCCCAGCAACACTAGCAAGAAGATTCATTGCTGTATCATCTCCAGCTTGCATGGAATGACTAGCTTCAGAATACTTGATTTCAATCAAAGCATTCATAGGGTTGAATGAGTTTCTCACCCTGCTTTCACTTGAGTAGACGCCTTTTTCATTCATATATGATGAGTATGCAGCTCGTGATGCACATGCATCCTTACCAGGCTCTCCAGCTGTCCTGCTGCGATCATCATCCAACATAGCACTAGGTGATTTATCACCTTCTTCGGAACCTGCAGCTCCTTTAACATCATTGCTATGCCAAGACTCAGCATTAGCATCAGAAACTAAATGAGGCTGAGAAATTTCGGTCTTCATTTTCACCCTACGATCATTCTCTTCATGCTTATCTGCAACCACAGGAGATGAAGCTCTACTCCCAGTAACTGATGGGTCCTCACAAGAGCCTCCACTTGTACTCCTAGCAGGACTACGACCTGGATTTGGAAACCGGACAATCAATCTATGACTATTGCCGTGATCTGACGCCATGTCAACTCCTTTCTCACATGCTGTGCCAGATTGTGATGATCCATCCTGCAACAAAGAACGATCAAGTAAGCCAGATCTTCCCACAGCAGCCGCCTTCTGGATTCCAGAACCAAGAGGCCTGTTGTTTGCCCTTCGATGGCCACCTGCAGAGCTTCCAGAAGTTTTACTAGCACTCGCAGAAGCAGCAGTTGAACTTCGAGCGTCCTCCTTCCAAGAACCAACTGTTTTTGCATGATCACTAGAGCATGACTGGCTGTTATTCAGTGATTGGCTTGAACTGCTACTTTTCTCCTCTTTCACTGTAGGCAACTCAGGGCCACAAGTCCCGCCTGTTGATTTGCCGGGTAGATCCTTCAAGTTGGTTGCAACATTTGCTGGTTGCATATGTTGTAATTTTGAAGCACCAGATATCACAGGATTCGACTTCAAAACAGCATCAGCGGCACCAGGTTTAGCAGTCAAAGCCTTTGATGAAGAAATTTGAGACACTGGGTTTTTCAGATTGGACTCACTTGAGCCACTTCGTCTGTTTCCTGCATTAGAGATTTCTGGAAACCCCGCTTTCCCTGGCCAGGATACAGCTTGACCTGATACTACAGGTTTCACATCATTTGACTTCATTTCAGCATCAACACGCTTCTTCCAGTTATCAACAAGACACTTAGCCTTCTTCTGTATCTCAAGATTTTTATGACTGCGTAGATGATTGACAGATTTCCCAATACTGCAACTTTTTAAGGCAGTCAGATTGATAGGCAATTTAGCTAGTGCACGAAGCAGGGCCAATAGGAGTTCTTCAACAGGCTTATCAGTTTCTTTAGGACTACTCCCTTCACCAGACTTCCCTTTGTGTGCCTCTTGAAGCCAATCATCCAACACAGGAAGGCCCCTTAGTTGCACAAATCTGCCAAGGCAATCAGGACTTTCTGTCGCTGTAATAATATCAGCTAGCATTACTCGACAGGCAAAGTCTATCTTCCGTTCAGTTCGATCAAGTTGCATGAGATAAACTAGCTTCTCAACTGCTTCAAGATGTGCAAGTCCACCTTTTTCTGTTATCTTTGCGATTTCAGACTTCATATTGTCCCCCTTAAAGTTTCCAGGCTCACTGTCATCAACCTTAAGGGGGCGATCACGGTCACGCTTAGCTGCATCGATTCCTTGTTCACATCTGTCCCTCTTCTTCCCTTTAGATGGACCGCAATTTTGTGCACCATCTGAACCAGCCTTCAATTGCTGGGAAGCTGATGGACCATTTAGTCGATTTGGTGAGCGCCCACCTGACTGCACTGCAGCATGCATTTCTAGCCTTGTTCTGTGTAGAAGCCGTTTTACTTCTTCCTGTCGTTCCTGGCCATAGTTGCACACATGAAGCAGCAAATATAATAGAAAGAAAAAAAAGGTAAATATAGAACTTACATTAATATAATCCCGGTCGGTAAGCCACCATAAACATTTGTTGTCAATATCATACACGCGCCAACATACAAATGAGGAAGTTCCAGCTGGCAGCTCAACACCTTTACGTAAAAAGGCAACTTTACAAGGATGAAGCAGTGAGACAGCAGATGTCTCGTCCTGGTGGAAAGAATAGAAGATCTCGTTTGGAGCGGCGTTGAGTTGTATGCCCTTGTTGAGCTTAATGTCGGCAGGTCTATAAAGCCAACTTACACGTAACTTGGGATAGCCTTCTTCCTGTTTCTCAATCCAACGTATCAATCCAATGAAAGGAGGAACATTAACAGCCCGAAAAAGAGCACAATCGCCAACTCGAATCTCACGTCCGTCCTGAAAAAAATAAATAATTTATTATTTGTTTAAGGAACAAAATAGTCTTCATGTCACTAGAAGAACAGCATGCATATGAGATAATTTAATAGTTCAGAACATGGATCAGAGTAAGAAGCACAATCGAGATTCATTGCAAACAAAACTAGAAAAAATGGCAGTCTCCTTGTGATAGCCAAACTGCTAAAGCACGATATAAGTTTGTTATCTTCTTGGTGTCAAGTTGTAGAACAGTCAAATGTTCATGCAGCAAGGTCTGTTTCTTGAACTTATCAACTGTCGTACAAGCAAAAGCCATTTCAATGCAACAGCATCAATTGTTTCGTACATTACTATTCAATTCAGTTTTATAATATGGCTGTGAACCTGATGAACAATCAGTGTGTCAAACATGTAATAAAACATTAAAAAACCAAGTGTAACAGAACAGGCCATTGTTATCACAGTAGTAATTTTGATCATTTGGAAAGCATAAACCGTGTTCAGGATCTAATATCACAACACTCCAGCTTGCGCTGTATTCACCGAATACCATTCCATAATATCCCACATCACCACCCTGATTTAGATCATTTTCCTGTATAACAAGTGAGGTGTACTAACGTTTATGATACTTCAGATGAAGATAAAATCACATCAAGTTATCGACACATATAGGCAGGTGAAAATGTGGCAAATGAGCAAAGTATGCTATCTGGTTAAGCTTTGAAGCATCAAGCATGTGAGTTTATTATTGTGTTGTCTGTGTGCAATAATAGCCATCATACATAAACCTCAAAAGTATTTTCTTCCCAAAAGAATGAATTCACATGCATCACGGAGTACATCAGCCAGGCTAAAACAACACAAGTGGATATCAGTATATCTGTGTTTAAGTTCCGTTCCTTCCTTTCTCTCTTATATTCCTAGTTTAAAATAGAAGTCCAATAATAACTACCTGTCTTAGGAATTTCCTATTATGCAGTACATTAGCAAACCAAGCAAGCAATTGAAGATGCAAACAGTAGGTAAACTGCATTATTGTGGCAAAGTCCAGCACAAGCAAGGCATGACTTGCACCATGAGACGCATATGTAGTCCAACAAAACCACTGCATCACGCCATACCCAATGTAATTTATTACACCTTAGACACATATTCACTGGATGCTACTTGACTGCAGATCATTGTAAAATGCCTTATACAGCATGGCATTACTCCTCTACCCAATAGGCAAAAGATATGTTCCAACCAACTTTTAACATGCAAGCAAGGCCACATCTTTGCACACACCTTACACGTGGAATGCCAAAATTGACAAACTAAGATGTCCACAGGGTCCAATCCAACCATTCAAAGGAAACCCCATTTCACAATTTAGATGTTAGCACGTTAGCAACCACTGCTAGCCCGAACCAACCCAATACAACTGAAGTTTACTCAACCCAAAACTTCCTCACATGTCTCAGACTACCATCTCGAATCTCCCAAGCAAGGGAAGCAATCTAGTTTATATCGATGAAAATTTCCAGGCAGAAACAGAAGAACAATTCGACGACAATAGAAAATTCTAAAGTGATTCCCACCAAGGAGGCACCTTTACGAAGGAGTCGGGTGACACCGGCCGTGGAGAATCGATGCACTCCTGCTTCTGCGCCGCCGCTGGGGGAGTCGTCGGCGCCGGTGGATAAGAGGTTGTCAGGGGTGGAGGAACAGACGAACCGGAAGGAGCAGTAGTAGCTGGTCCCTGTGCCGATGGTGGAGCTGCCTCTACGCGAGTTGCTGACCACATGTGCCGAACGAGAAGCCGCCCCTTGCCGCACCCCTCACCACCGCCTTCGCGCCGCCCATGCATAGCCTTGCATCTTCCCAGCCGCCGATCCCTCCTCGCCGACTCCCGGCGCCGCGCTGCACCATCACCAGATCGCCGCCGCAACCGCCGGCGGTAACCCTAGATCCGCGGCGGCTCCCTCCATGCACCTACAGACCACCCGAATTCGCCTCAAATCCACCGATTTGGACGAAACGCCTCTCCGAAAACAGCAGACCGGAGCTCGAATTCAGCCGAATCGACTCCAATTGCGGAGAGATTTGATTGGAAATTTGGAGATTTAGGGTCAGGTCAGAGGACGGGGCTGCGCGAGGGGTTTGGTAGCGATCTGAGGTGGGGTGGATGGAGGAGAAGAGAGAAAAATTGGCGATTTGAGGCGCGGGATGGGGGGCGATGGGAGGAGACAGATCGCGGCAGAGACTGCGCGCGAGGTTGAGAGGTGATGCAGTCGTGCTTGGAGAGGAAAGCAGGGGCACTTCCGACACTCAACTCAGCCCGCAGAGAAACCTCTGTGCGGGCTCGCGATCCTCCTCACGGTCAGTCTCTAGGTGCGGCCGGTATTTGCTTATGAGGTCACTGCAGGTGGGGCGGTGTTGACTTGGAACTGGCAAGTGCTGGTGATTTCTATGGTGCTAACGTGGATGCGGTGGACATGCTCGTACCGTTCATGCATTCGGTTCGTCGGCTCACAGGTCCAGCAATTCACTGGTCGGACCATTGTTTCGGCTGTTGTTTAGACGAAACAGTCTTAGGTTCTCTTATTTACATCTATACGGGATAAACCAATAGTATTTACTTAAATTTAGCTCATGATTACATCGGAACTGAGCTTAACCACAATTTTCTTCACAAAACCAGTATGATGAGTCTTTGTTGACCGCCCTTCACTCTAGTAGCTCGCAACGTCAGCATGGCCAGGGGCCAACACTTTTGAATTTTGGGCACTATTAACCCCATATTGATCCTAAATTCTAAATCTAGCCCTCTTTACCCGTCACTGGTGGCGTTAGGGGGTGCCCTTGGTGCACAAGCATCAAAAAAACTACAATTTTTTTTTACTTAGGTATCATTAGTATCATAGCATGGATTAATGCTGCATGGTATATATATGTCTTAAAGAAGATCATCATGTTTTTACCCAAAACAAACAAATGATGATCATTTTAGAAGGGAAGTGTATCTTACATCATTGATAACGTTCTTCAAGAGCTTGACAATCGATTTGACAAGGTTAATATGGAGTTACTTGTTTGCATGTCCGCTTTAAATCCTATTAATTCATTTGCGTCTTATGATAGGGACAAAGTGCTTAGCCTTGCCAACTTTTATTCCAATGATTTTTCAAGCATAGATTTAATGAGACTTTCTTTCCAACTTGATAACTTTATTGATGATATGTGAAGCGATGATAGATTTAAGAGCCTAAAAAATCTCGGTGAGCTTTTTACTAAGCTTGTTCAAACAAGAAAGCATGACATTTACAAGTTGGTGTGTTTGCTTCTCAAATTGGTATTGCTCCTACCGATAGCAACGGCGAGTATTAAAAGAGTATTTTCAGCGATGAATCTTGTGAACAACAAGTTGAGAAATAGTATGGGCGATCAAGTATTGAATGATTGTTTAGTCACCTTTATAGAGCAAGATATCTTCTCGAAGATTAGTGATGATGATATAATCAAGTGTTTCTAAGGAATAAGATCGCGTTGTGCGGTATTGTGATTTCCATTGGCTATTTTGGACTCTTTTATTCATGTAAGATTTTATTTGAACTATTTGTATTACAATATTAACTAATTTCAAATTCTTTTGTGTAATTGTGTTAGACTTGTGAAATTACTTATGTGTTGTACAAGATTTTTTTTTCATCCTTGAAATGTGCACCACTATTGCTAAATTTCTGGCTCTGCCACTGTTACCCATAATTTCCATTTCTAGCCCCCCCTCTCCTGTGTGCTACGCTCAGGGAATGTAGCAGCTAGGTGCTCTGATTCGAGGGTCAGAATAAAGATGCCAACTCAGCGCAGGGGACATGACAAGGATTGTAGTAGCATGAGCGAAATTTTCTCGAAAATCCATTTAAGTATATTTTTTGGAGGAATTTCTAAATATAGAAAATGAGCTCAAAAAATTATGAAATGTTTTGTAGAGCCTCCTAACACAGTTTAATTGCTTGTGTATTTTTTTTTTTTAAAAAATATCCATTCTGGTTTTTCTCGAAAATTCATTTAAGTATACTGTTCGTAGGAATTTTCTAATATAGAAAATGAGGTCCAAACATTATGAATTTTTTTTCAGGCTCCTTACACAGTGTAAGTGATTGTGTAATTTTTTAGAATTTTATATGTTCTGAAATTGTCTCGAAAATTAAGGGTTTAGGTCTTGAAAATTAGGACGAAAGGTTTCGGAAATTAGGGTTTCAGGATTTCATGTGACTTGGAATGTGGGAAATTTAGTACCACATGACTACTCTAGGTAAGAGACACTCCCTCCTTCGCACATTTGTCGCCCCGTTGCTGCTGTCTCCCTTTGCCCGCATTGCTCGCTTTTATGGCGTGTCGAATTTCTGGACCCGACTCCCGATTGATTCAGTCGCACGCCTCCACCGGCAAGGGTGTTGTGTGACGCTTCGCGGTGCCACACCGGTGTTAAACCGAACCTTGCTGTGTGCTACGTGCTCCTTGCAGTGTATGGCACTATAGCGTGACAGCACAGTTTGGTCACACCACATGTCATGGCGTGACCGAAGGGGTCAGAATTGGAAATAAAGTTAGGGAGATGTTATCTTTAAAATATTTTTTAAAATGGATTAAAAATATTTAAAAAACTCATTTTGTTTTCAGTTGGACTGTTCACAACACGTGCAGTAACCCTCACCATGCAGTCGTTCCTCCACAGCAACAGATCCTGACCCTTGAACAAAAGAGTAGGTGTCACCGATGGTTCTGATCTAATATAGCTTCCTACTGACTCCTATAGTCCTATGTGACAAGGACACTGGTCTATACACATGCTCTTGGAAAGGGATATGTCAAGAAAAGTACAACAATTGGTTGTTTTTATGTACGGAGTACATTTTCTCTATTGGAATGCGCCTTGATTGGTTGATTAACAAATGAGTGTCCACATGGTTAAACATGAAGTCATTGAAACAATCAAATATAGTGATAGTTTTGACCATTAATGTGTAGTTTTGCATATATGGCAGCTGCGGCGATTCCCGACCTCAGCATGAACCAGCTCGAGGGGCCAATCCCGCCATTCATCTTCACATTACTGCTCTCCACGCTTCAGCTGTAGTGCAACTTCTTCTCTGGCCTTGATGTGGCAAGAGCGAGGCGGCTGGATGGGGAGGTGGAGATAGGCGCAAGGAGGAGCAAGAGGGCGAGGTCGGGAGGGAGGAGGTTGGCGCGGGAGGCGACAAGGAACGGGAGGTAGCACCGCCACCGTGAGGATGCCATGGTGATGTGGTGACTGTAGGAGATGGCCTGGGTGGTGTAACATCCCAAAGTTTTGTTACCAAAAATAAAAATTAATAAAGTTATTATTTTATTGGATTTTCTGAAATTTTAAAAAGTTTCTGCTTTATTTGAATTTCGAAGTTTTAAAAATTCAAATTCAATTTTTTTGAAGTTTTTGAAGTTTTATTTGATTTAAGTTGAAAAATAAAAATTTAATTAATTTCTAGAAATTTCGGAATTTTAAAAGCTTTTCCCTAATTATTTTAAAGCCAAAATAAATTATGTGCAAAAACTATTACCAATTATAAGTTGGAATTATTTTATTTAAGTCCAAAATAACTCTAGGAATTTCTGAGAATTTTTCTAGAATTTTTGGATTTTATTTGATATTTTCTAAAGCCTTTTTGAATTACTAGAATTATTTTATTAGTAAATCAAAGGAAATATGTGAATAGTGCTTGGGTCGAATTCACTCGGCCCATTCGCCGCCTTGACCATGACTGATTCAAGGCGTCGTTTTTTGTTAGATCTAAATGACGACGGTAGCTCCCTCTCTTTTCTGCTGTTGTTAGGTGGGCCCTTGCCCTTTCTTCCTCCTTCCCTCTTCTTCCTCGCGCAAACCCGCACCGGCCGCCATTAGCGCCCACTAGAGCTCCAAATCCGCCACGATTACCGCTTCGATTCTTCACGCATTTAATTCCCCAAACTTCACCGCCTCCCTTTTCGGCCGTTTCCCCCTCCATCACGCGCATTCATCGGGATTTCGTGTAACGCCCACCGCCGACTTCGCCGCACGATCTCCTCGCCCCGATCTCCTCTGCCCATATAAAAGGGAGCCACAGGAGCCTGTTCTCTCATCATGGGCCCCAGTCCGCGCTCCCTCCTCCTCGCTTCCACCTCGCCGGAATTGGTGTTTTCCCTTCGCCGGCCATGCGCACTTTCTTCTTAGATTCCAGCGCCATCGTCGACGCTCCGGCCCCGAGTCCACCACCATCGGTTTCGCCACATCGTCGCCGACCCGATGTCGCCCGCTTCTTGCCGAGCACCTTGAACCACCGCCCTTGACCAATTGCTCATGCCAGTAGCCCTCACCGCCGGCTATCGCCGTGCCCTCAGGTGACCAAATCATGCGCACTGTAACCACCGCGTTCCCCTCTCTCTCTTGCCGCCCTCACCGGAGCTTGCCGCGACGCAGAGCGCCGGCGAGCTCAACACCGAGCGCCGCCGCTGCCTTGATGACGTGGCACTGCCACGTGGCTACCACCTCGGAGCCACGTCATCGCCAACTCCGCCCTAGTGCCGCGTCAGCGCCTACGTGGCACCCCGTAAACCAACTCCGGGCGATGACGTCATGCTGACGCTTTATTCCAATTTTCCTTTAGAAAGATAATTCCAAAATTCCAAGAAATTCCAAATTCATCATTTCATGTGATTTCTAAACTTCCAAGGGTTCGTTCTCCTTCATACGAACTCCGATTTCGTCGATTCAAATTTCTAAATTCATATAAATTAAAGATCTAGCTAACTAAACCAAAATTATTTAATTTGGAGTTAATTTGGATTCTATTTTGAATTTTGTTTGAATTTGGCTTATTTTCACGTTTAGATTTCGACGACTTCGAAGAGTCGGATTTCGACGCCATTTGAGAACAACTAATTGAGCAAGGCAAGTTACATCTTTGATCATGTTTGACCCTATTATTTAAAATTATTTAAATTCTATTTTAAATTATTACTGCATGCTTATTTATATTCAGTAATTTAAATTGCTGTTTTAAATTTATAGTTATGCCTAAATCCTTTGTAAGGCCAATGTTGATATTGAATCAAATATATTGTCACCCTAGATAAAATCTAGTTGATACGATAGTATGAACTGGGATCATTTTGAGAAAAATTATGCTTAGTGATGCTTAGACCCAAAAGTATTTGATTTAAGGAATTCTACCAAATGATCAACTATTGTTTAGAAGTCTATGGCATTGGTTTGTCACGGAAGATTTTGCAAATATTTTTGAAAAGGAAAAAAAAAGGAAAAGTTGGTTTGTACTTGGGCGAAATGGATGGTTGGTGGGTGCAGGTTTATGCACGGGCTCAATCCGGGAATGGATTGAGATCGAGGGTTTTTATTGGAAATCGCCCAAGTCAATTAAGGACCGATCTTCGAGCCACATCGTACTACCACATGTCTTGAGTGGGAAGGATCTAGCTAACTAATTTGCAACGTTTCACCGTGGTCATGCCATCCGGTTGTGTGGGTGTCTTGTATGACCTACTTTGATGTATTCCCACCTGGCGCAAGAAGGGGCCTGAACCCGGCGGATGGTTAGTCCAAAGGGGGTGAATCCTTAGCAAGGCGGGACTACGGTGGGATGGCGCATTATAAAGGCCTTGACATATGCTCTAGACTGTTTACCTAAGGTAGTGAGCAGTGGTATCGACGGATGCCAAACAAACTAGAGAAGTTGTGTCATGTGAGTAAAGCTGTACAACCTCTGTAGAGTGTTAAGAACTATTCGAATAGCTGTGTCCACGGTCATGGACATGCTTGGCAAAGCCACTCAAAGTTAGACTTTGGTTTTGATTTCAAAATGATTTGACACAAATGATTTTGGATAGTTTATCCAATTGGGAAATTGGGCGGTTAGCCATGTGATAGGAGGGTATCCATCACCATATTTCATATGGAGGTTATCCTACTAGAAAACTTGAGAATTTATAAAATGAATTTTAGCTATAGAATAATTGCTTTGAAACTTAGTACAAATATTTTAAAAAAACATTGCTTTATGCAAATTCAACCAGTAAGCCTTCCTTTGATATATCCTTACATGCATTATAATCTGTTATTGGGTGTAACTTGCAAGCACGAAAGTTGTGCTCATCCTTGCTTGATGCAAATAATTTCAGAGGAGGACTTTGCTACTGGTGTGGATCTCGACGACTAGGCCGCTACCCCAGTCGATTGCCTGTGGCAGATCAACTAGACTCTACTAGTCTTCTTCGTCTTCTGATGTGTTTGTTTATTGTTGGCTTGTAAGCTTTTCTTGTAATAAACTCTTTTGATTATTAATAAAGTTATGTGATTTATTGATGTTACCATATCTGTTTACTATGTGAACTAGCTACTGATTATGGGACTAGTTCAGAAATGCACAGAGGATTTGGGGTGCTACTCCCGGGTCCGATAGAAGTAGTATCAGAGCCATATCGACTGTAGGTCGTGACCTAGTTAGAATGGTTGTTAGTTGAAAAACTTCAAGACTTATTTTATATAACAAGAAAAACAATTTGTTCTCTCCTCATCTTGGTCATTTATCTATCCTTAGCTTTTTTATAGCAATTCTTTCTTACCCTGTTCTTCTTTCACAATTTCATAATGTTAAATGGATCCCCTTTTCCTTGAAAAATTTCTATAGATGATCAACACGTTTTACCATTACGTTCAAGACTACAAGACATGCAGCTATCAAGAAAGTATCGTAAAGTCATCAAGTCAAATCTTCCATCCAAGGACAACGGACAAGATATACCGAAGATCGTCTTGTCAGCCAAGCCATATAGTTTAAGTTTTTCAAGGCTCATTCTGTGTATTAAGTTGTTTCATCGAATTACGAGTCTCAATCGATAAAACGTGGTATAAAGCTAAATTTTTTTTAGAAAGCTTTTGAGTTGGTTCTTTCGTTCGGGAGTATTGTTTCGCTCTATCCCCTTAGTCCTTCTTATTTGTCTCTTTCCTATCCTTTGTCTCCTTCTCTAAACCTCTGGAATGATCGACAAATGGTGAACACTCGTCACTCTGGAAGTGGAACCAATGCCAACAATGATGGAAGTGCCCCAATTCCACCACCACCAGCAATCACTGGATCAGAATAGCAGCAGATGATGGCCAATCAAAACCATCTGATCGAACTGCTTTCTCAGTCTATCAACAACAATCAAACCCGACAAGCTACAGCTTTCCAAGCTCCACCTCCACCACCCCAAAGGAGCAGCATGTCAGAATTTATGAGGATGCGTCCACCAAGTTTTTCAAGCAGCACAGAGCCCATGGATGCAGATGATTAGCTCCGGGCAATTGGTAAGAAGTTGGATATTGCTCAATGCACCGACAGTGAGAGGGTGTTGTTTGCCTCGCACCAGCTCATGGGGCCAGCTTCTGAATGGTGGGACAACTTCAGCATCTCAAGCCATTACCTAAATTGAATTTGTGCAAGCTTTCCGCCATGCACATATTCCATCCGGCATAATGACCCTCAAGAATAAGGAGTTTTGCTCACTACGCCAAGGCAACCTCTCAGTGAACGAGTACCTGCACAAGTTCAATCAACTGGCACGCTATGCACCGGAAGATATTGCAAAGGATGAAAACAAGCAAGAAAGATTCCTTGAAGGACTCAATGATGATCTGTCCGTACAGTTGATTTCCCAGGATTTTTCTGATTTCCAACAGCTGGTTAACAAGGCGATTCGTCAAGAAGGCAAACACCAAGAGATGGAGAACCGCAAGAGAAGAATGGCTGCACAGAAGTTCAACCCTGGAGGTTTTCCTAAAGCTAGATGGACTTCATCGCATCAAGTCAGATTCCAGCCAACAACTTCAACTGAAGCACCTGCAATAAACAACCTAGACAGCTTGGAGTCTTCCAAAACACCTGAGGATGGCCAGCCACTGAAGGATTCATCCTATGTTGCAGGCATCACATGCTTCAACTGCCATGAGGTTGGGCATTTTTGCTAGTAAATGTCCAAAGAAGTAGCAGGCAGCGAATCCATCCAACTCTGAAGTTCCAAAAGTCAACACCATGCAAGCAAATAGAAAGCCACAGAATTCTGGAAAAGGACGTACGTTCAACATCACAGCTCAGGCCCCGTCAAATGAGGAGCAGGATGCAGACAACAACAATTCTAGTTGAAGACCTTGTATCCCAAACTTTCTTTCTAGCCACTCTGAATCTCAGGGACGAGATTCCTTTTAAGGGGGGTAGTTTGTAACATCCCAAAGTTCTGTTACCAAAATAAAAATTAATAAAGTTATTATTTTATTGGATTTTCTTAAATTTAAAAGAGTTTCATTGCTTTATTTGAATTTCTAAAGTTTTAAAAGTCAAATTTAAAATCTATTAAAGTTTTTGAAGTTTTATTTGATTTAAGTTGAAAAATAAAATTTTAATTAATTTCTAGAAATTTACGGAATTTTGAAAGCTTTTCCTAATTATTTTAAAGCCAAAATAAATTATGTGCAAAAACTATTACTAATTACAAGTTGGAATTATTTTATTTAAGTCCAAAATAACTCTAGGAATTTCTGTGAATTTTTCTAGAATTTTTGGATTTTATTTGATATTTTCTAAAGCCTTTTTGAATTACTGGAATTATTTTATTGGTAAATCAAAGAAAATCTGTGAATAGTGCTTGGGTCGAATTCGCTCGGCCTAATTCGCCTGCCAGCTGCGCGACCCATTCCGCTCGTCGTTTTCGGCCGTTAGATCTAAATCCGACGGCCAACCGCTCCCCTCTCTTTTCCCTCGCTATCAGGTGGGCCCGCCCGCCCCTTTCTTCCTCCTTCCCTTTTCTTCCTCGCACAAACCTGCACCGGCTGCCATTAGTGCCCACCGGAGCTCCAAATCTGCCATGATTGTCGCCCCGATTCTTCGCGCATTCAAGCGCATTTAATTACCGTAACTTCACCGCCTCCCTTTCTCGCCGTTTCCCCCTCCATCACGTGCATTCATCGGGATTTTGCGTAATGCCCGCCGCCAACTTTGCCGCACGATCTCCTCGCCCCGATCTCCTCCACCCCTATAAAAGGGAACCCTGGGAGCCCTCTTCCTCCCTCATCCCATTCCCACCACTCACCCCTCCTCCCTCGCTTCCACCTCGTCGTAATCGGTGTTTTCCCTTCGCCGGCCGTGCACACTTTCTTCTTAGATTCCGGTGCCATCGTCGACACTCCAGCCCCGAGTCCACCACCATCAGCTTCGCCACATTGTCGCCAACCCAGTGCGCACCTCGCCCTCACCGGAGCACCGCCCGAACCATCGCACCCCCGTGACCCGAATTGCTCCGCTGCCGTCGCCCTCGCTGTCGGCTATCGCCGTGCCCTCAGGTGACCGAATCATGCGCACCGTAACCACCACATTCCCCTCTCTCTCTCTCTCTTGCCACCCTCACTGGAGCTCACTGCAGCGCAGAGCACCGGCGAGCTCAACGCCGAGCACCGCCGCCGCCTTGATGATGTGGCACCGCAACGTGGTTGCCACCTCGAAGCCACGTCATTGCCACCTCCGCCCTAGTGCTACTTCAGCGCCAACGTGGTACCCCGTAAACCAACTCCGGGCAATGACATCATGCTGGCACTTTATTCCATTTTTCCTTGAGAAAAATAATTCCAAAATTCCAATAAATTTCAAATTCATCATTTCATGTGATTTCTAAACTTCCAGGGGTTCGTTCTCCTTCATACGAACTCCGATTTCGTCGATTCAAATTTATAAATTCATATAAATTAAAGATCTAGCTAACTAAACCAAAATTATTTAATTTGAAGTTCATTTGAATTTTATTTTGAATTTTATTTGAATTTGGTTTATTTTCACATTTAGATTTTGACGACTTCGAAGAGTCAGATTTCGACACCGTTTGAGAACAACTAATTGAGCAAGGCAAGTTACATATTTGATCATGTTTGACCCTATTATTTAAAATTATTTAAATTCTATTTTAAATTATTACTGCATGCTTATTTATATTCAGTAATTTAAATTACTGTTTTAAATTTATAGTTATGCCTAAATCCTTTGTAAGGCCAATGTTGATATTGAATCAAATATATTGTCACCCGAGATAAAACCTAGTTGATACGATAGTATGAACTGGGATCATTTTGAGAAAAATTATGCTTAGTGATGCTTAGACCCAAAAGTATTTGATTTGGGGAATTATAACCAAATGATCAACTATTGTTTGGAAGTCTATGGCATTGGTTTGTGATGGAAGATTTTGAAAATATTTTTGAAAAGCAAAAAGAAAAAGTTGGTTTGTACTTGGGCGAAATGGATGGTTGGTGGGTGCAGGTTTATGCACGGGCTCAATCCGGGAATGGATTGAGATGGAGGGTTTTTATTGGAAGTCGTCCAAGTCAATCAAGGACCGGTCTTCGAGCCACATCTTGCTAAGCCACATCGTACTACCACATGTCTTGAGTGGGCTTGACCTGGCTAACTAATTTGCAACGTTTCACCGTGGTCATGCCATCCAGTTGTATGGGTGTCTTATATGACCTACTTTTATGTATTCCCACCTAGCGGATGGTTAGTCCAAAGGGGGTGAATCCTTAGCGAGGCGGGACTACGGTGGGATGGCGCATTGTAAAGGCCTTGACATATGCTCTAGACTGCTTACCTAAGGTAGTGAGCAGTGGTATCAATGGATGCCAAACAAACTAGAGAAGTCGTGTCATGTGGGTAAAGCTATACAACATATGTAGAGTGTTAAGAACTATTCGAATAGCCGTGTCTACAGTCATGGACATGCTTGGCAAAGCCACTCAAAGTTAGACTTTGGTTTTGATTTCAAAATGATTTGACACAAATGATTTTGGATAGTTTATCCAATTGGGAAATTGGGAGGTTAGCCATGTGATAGGAGGGTATCCATCACCATATTTCATATGGAGGTTATCCTACTATAAAACTTGAGAATTTATCAAATGAATTTTAGCTATAGAAAAACTGATTTGGAAATTAGTACAAATATTTAAAGAAAACATTGCTTTATGCAAATTCAACCAGTAAGCCTTCCTTTGATATATCCTTACATGCATTATAATCTTTTATTCGGTGTAACTTGCAAGCACGGAAGTTATGCTCATCCTTGCTTGATGCAAATAATTTCAAAGGAGAAGGACTTTGCTACTGGTGTGGATCTCGACGACTAGGCCGCTACCCCAGTCGATTGCCCGTGGCAGATCAACTGGACTCTACTACATCTTCTTCGTCTTCCGCTTTGTTTGTTTATTGTTGGCTTGTAAGCCTTTCTTGTAATAAACTCTGTTGATTATTAATAAAGTTGTGCAATTTATGGATGTTACAATGTATGTTTCCTGTATGAACTAGTTACTGACCATGGGACTAGTTCAGAAATGCACAGAGGATTTGGGGTGTTACTCCCGGGTCCGACAGGTGGAGGATGAAGATTGAAGAGAGGTGAGGGGAAGAAGAGAGGAGGAAGAAAGGTAGTGCTCACTAACACGTGTGTCCTATCGTTGAAGAAATATCTATATGTTTTATTTGCTGAGTAATCTCCGTGTCATCGCCATGTCATCAGCCATGGTGGCAAAACCACCTTAGATGGTTATTTGCACCAGTTATAGAAGGTCAGATCTAGATAGCTGATTTTTTTACTTCAGGGTTAACTGGCAAGCTAGTTGAGTCAGGGCATCCTATCTACATGGCTGCATTAGCATGTTGCCGACTTGTCACTTGTCAGCTTCCCAATGGTTGGCGTTACGTTTGACATGATGCGTGCATAGAAAGGGCAAATTGTTGCCATCATGTTCAAACAAGTCTATGATAAACTGCATATGTACGTATTTCATTGTCTAGGTACAGTATATACGTACACATCACGTATCGGGCTACAGCTACCTTGTCATAGTCGCCTTTGCCGTACGAGAAAAAGCGTACCTTGACCTTTGCATGGTTGATATTTTTGGAGGCCATTAAGAGGAGAAGAATTTGAATTGAGTCAAAGCGAGAGAAGGTTCGGCCGAGCTTCTCGGGCTTAAAACGACCAAATCTAACAATCGCTTGACTACAAACTTGCAACGCATGCATCAAGCTATGATCAATCGGGCTGAACCAGATTGACCAGGACTTGAAATACATCAAAATAAGATACCGTTTAAATACATACTTCAAGTGCATATAAATACATACTTACTGTATATACAAAAGATACGAATTACTTGCGACCCCTTCCTGCAAAATATAAGTTATTAACCAAGCAGACAATTAGACCAGACATATTAGGAACAATTTTTAACGGTCAGGCACAAGTTTTAGCAGGTGTCACAGCACTATAGCTAAACCCTAAACCGCCAAGCCAAACCTATAAAAAGCTTATTATAGTAAGTAGAAGTTGATCGTTAGCCCCGAGTGCTAACTTCTTATTGTCCGTAGCACACAACCAGAAGGAGATCATCATATGCTTCCTAAAACCCTCGGTTGTCACGCAACACAGGGCAATAAATCTTCCAGTGCCCGACCTCACCGCAGTGGAAACAAGTATCGGGCTAAGGGGAGAATTTAGGGCAGTCCTTGGACCGGTGCCCAACCTCGCCGCATCGATAACAAGGCCGAGGTGGCTTAGAACAGTTCTTGTACCAGTGTCCTTCACCACATCAGAAGCAATTGTTTGATTGAGTAATGGAGTTGATGGTACCGGTAGGTGGTATGGGTGATTTCATTGGTGTTTTCAATTCCACCATGGAAATTAGTTTGTGCAGCATACTTGGTGATTCCCGAGTGGCTACAGCAAAGGGTGCAGGGTGAGCAAGTGCCAAGTGACCGTTGGGTACAATATTATCGTCAGCAATGTCAAACAGTCATTCGTCATCTTCAGGTTGATCAGGATTGATTGTTTCATTTTCCTTGTTTTATCCCATGTTAACCAAATTGTGCTCATTAGCTTCCTTCTTAAATGCATTGTACTCCAAATGATCATTCTTTCTTAGATTGTTGTTTCCAGTTTGTAGTGGTTCTTTAGTAGCAGCGTTGACTAGCACTTGGTAAGGGCATGCACCTTGTCCCTGCAGAATGAACAAATATAGTGACTGGGATATGATGGTAACAACAAAACCATATAGGCTGCATATGGAAGGTAATTGTAGAATTTCCGCAATGGATTCTAAACTCACGTATTAAGTAATAATTCATATCAATCATGTAAAAAGAAAACATCTCTTCACAACTACTCCGTACAACTTAACAAATAAGGTAACAACATAGGGAGGTATAAAGATACTGAATAGCTCACTTGTGTCTTATCTAAACCTTGTTTAGTGAGAGATAGGATATTTTAACACATAACAATTCACACATAAGCGGTTGACGTTAGTGGAGAAACACGCATGTGCACAGACAAAAGGGCCCCATGAAGAATTAGGTGGCAGGGTCATGGCAACAAATCTTCCATGTTGAGATAGTAAAACATTTTAACATAGTAACAATTTACACCAGAAGTGGTTGATGCAAGTGGAGGAACACGTGTGCACACAAAAAAAATGCCACATGAAGAATTAGGTGGTGGGGCCATGGCAAGTTGGTAAAAAATCTTTCATACTCCATTGATTAAGGATGGTAATTTTAAAATTTACTGTTTGAACTGGTTTAAACTCACGGATGACACGGGAATTGATAGAAGACGCCAACAAGAATCAACTCTCTTTTTTAACTACGTATCATCATTAGGACCCACCAAATTGAGGGCTAATGTTTTTCCTTTTTTGTGAGAAGATTTAGCATATTTCTCTTTTTTGTGAGAGCATTTAATCATGCATCATCGTCGGCTTTTATTATATAATAGATTATCAATTGAAGCTTCTCATGATTTTTTTTGGCAGCTTTTCTCACGACTAATACAAACAGTAGAAGAAATACTATGCTATCAAGAACTAAAATATCTTGTAAATAACAAAACAGTGTAACTGACCATAATCATATGACGATTTACTAAAACATTTTAAGAGAAATGAAGATAAGAACATTAATAAAAAAAAGATTACCTTTGGTATATGATATACCTATACTCTACCTCTTTAATTGTTAATTTTATGCACTTCCCAGCAGTACACTTGCAGATCGGTGTCGGCCAATTACCATTGGATCTAGCACCTTGGGGACTAACATTAACTAGAATTGTAGCGCCAAACACCTTGGGGGCTAGAGTTGGGCATTAGGCGCGTCTTGCGTCTTGGCCTACCCAGCCCCCGTGCTTGAACGCGTCGTCTTGCGTCTTGGCTCGGCCCGATCACCCGCAGTGCCATCTTGACCCACCTTGCCTCGGCCGAGTCGAGCCTACCAAAGCACATCGTCTTTGGGTAAATCTTGGTGCCACCAAGCCCAAACCCTAAGTAACTATAAATGGCGTGGGGAGGGAGAGGAGAGGAGGCGGTTGGAGGAGTGGAGGAGGAGGCGGCCAAGACGTGGGAGGGAGGCGACGATCGACAACAAGATTGGGAGGAGGCTACTGGAGCTTAAGGGAGGGGAATCAGAGAATGTGATTAGGGATTGGGAATTTGGGAGTCGAGGCTCGAGAGAAGGGGTTGGGAGAGCTCAGGATTGATGTTGGGCTAGGCAAGATTGGTAGAGAGGGTTATTGGTTGGGCAGTGGGATGGGGAGTGATTGGGCCAAGCCGAGATAGGGAGGATTGGGCTAGAACGGGAAGGTTGGGCCTATTTCGTGTCGAGCGACCAAGCGCGTCTAACCGATTGTCTTGTCGTCGTCGCCTAATCCAGACGCATTCTCAAGCCCCGGCCCGGCCTGCCGTTAAAGGTTAAATCTTGACCCACTCACCACGTCTTTGTCTTGAGTGTCGTGCTTAGACCGTGCCGTCTTGGCCAGTGCTTGGTAGGCCCAAGTCCCAGCTCTATTGGGGGCTATCATGAAACCCTAATTTTCTAAACTTTTCGTCCTAATTTTTGAGACCTAAACCCTTAATTTTTTAGATAATTTCAAAACATATAAAATTTTGGAAAAATTACACAATCACATCCACTGTGTAAGGAGCCTGAAAAAAATCATAATGTTTGGACCTCATTTTCTATATTAGAAAATTCCTACAAATAGTATACTTAAATGAATTTTTGAGAAAAAAATAGAACATATAAAATTTTAAAAAATTACACAAGCAAGTACATTGTATCGGGAGACTTCACAAAAAAAAAATCATAATTTTTTGAGCTCATTTTTTTTATTTAGAAATTCCTCCAAAAACATATACTTAAATAGATTTTTGAGAAAATTCCTCTCCAGTGCTACATTCCTTGTGCGGTCCCCGGGCGCATTTGGCATGCTGCTGCTGCCCCTGACCATAGCACCTAGCTGCTGCATTCCCCAAGCGCAGCACGCAGGAGTGGGGTGCTAGAAATGGAAATTACGGGTAAAGGGGGCTAGATTTAGAGTTTAGGATCAACAGAGGGCCAATAGTGCCCAAAATTCGGCACTTCTAAGTGGCTTTGGTTCAAGTTACTGTGATTCCGCAAAGCAAACAAGAAAGTGCCATTTAGAATAATGCTAGTAGTCTAACTACATCCTCCTCTTTAATTGGTGTTGTCTCCAATTTAAAATAAATTCCGAAAGTTTTTTTAAGAAAAATGTGAACGCTTGATTCAAACATTTTTTGGCGTGAACCTTGTCAGTTTGTAACCACAAAATTTCATTGAGCGGGCTAAAAAAGTGCTTAGCAGCTTAGTGAACTGGTTATATAGCTAGGCATATAACCCGGTGGGTTCTTTGGCTCCAGCATGATTTAGGCCTTGGTTAGGTGGGTTCTTAGTCTACCATGTGTGTAAAATACGTGCTTAGTAGCAGTTAGGTCTGCTAATGGTTGAGAAACCAGCCAATTTTCAATCTAATCCACAACAACAAACTCCACTTTACCAAACTAAAACCAGCCCACTTCGCATCCGTGGGATCCAACCCAAACCAACTAATATTACATTTTAACCCAAACCAACCCAACATATTTCTCTAATATGGTTTCAACCATTTCTTTACCCATTTCAACTCAAAACAAACCACACCAGCAAGAGAGAGGATGGAGGGGGCGAGGAGGACGACGAGTGAGGCGTAGATTGGATCTGGCCTCGTCGGGCTACGGTGGAGTGTGGGATGGCATCATGGCGGCTCCAACAGGCCAACTCACGCCGGATCTGATTACTCGTCGCCCTCGTGTTCCACGTTGCCGCCATGAACAAAGCGCAACCGAGCTTCGAGGTGGCGGCACATTTCTTCACTGCCCCCA
The DNA here is from genome assembly GCA_036346405.1 of Phyllostachys edulis. Taxonomy (NCBI): domain Eukaryota; kingdom Viridiplantae; phylum Streptophyta; class Magnoliopsida; order Poales; family Poaceae; genus Phyllostachys; species Phyllostachys edulis. Next base: position 101,147,348 of record CM070562.1, on the reverse strand, counting down.
AAGCAGGTGCCACCTCAAGACCGACCCAGATGGCGTGCGACTGCACTGGGTCGCGGGCTGGCGTGGCGCCGCCTTCTTGGCCTCCGCTGCCTTAGTGCACTCATTGCCACCAACGTCAGCAAGCGGTATCGCCCAGCTTATTCCCTGTCGGCGGCAGGGTAGACCGGCATCGGTATAGTGGACGGGGGCGTGAGCATCGGCTTCGGCGACGCTAGCTTGGGCATCGTCGTCCAGCTTCTTCCCCGCCGGTGCCGGGGTGACTGGCATCGGCGGCGCGGGCATCAACTTCGGTGGCGCCATCCTGGGCAGCAAGATGCCACGGCCGGTGGGGGCGTCCAGGCTTGCATGTTGCATGGCGGCCTAGGTTCGCGTGGCATGTAGACGACAACAACTGGTGGATCCTCGGCCACGACGAAGAGGAGGCGACGACAGCAAGAAGCGAAGAGAACCAGAGTTTGTTCCTGGGTTGCAAACCATATGGAACCATGAGTTCGAACCCATATAGAATCACAAATATTCAACTCAAAACCAACTCAATCTAAACCACTTTACAAGCAAACCCAACCCATTTTGCCCCACGATCCATTTGAATCCATCCAATTGTACACATTTCTTAAACTCAACCCGCTCAATCCGTTTGAACCTAAACCATTAGCAGGACTACTAGCAGTTAGTACTAAGTAGCTGCTGCAACCTTGCTTGGTCGGGGCGGTAGTGTTGCTCGTCTGTTTAGCACTACTTGAGTTAGGAAGTGATAGAGGCCATAGTAAGATTTTGTTCTACCGTGATAACATGTAGCTTTTGTGTATCAATCTGAAGTCTGATCGTATTGTCACGCGCACAGTTAGTTCAACCTGTGATTTTAGGGAAAATTAGTTCAGTGATATCACGTTGGGACGTAATCAGAGGAACGACACTTCGTTCGTGATGCACTGGAAAATAACATCGTGAACACAAAAAATTATGCCGAATGGCATCGCCGTCAGTTACTTCCGTTTCCATAATTTTTTAAATGTAGAAACTGAGCTCAATAAATTATTAATTTTTTTGTGGAGCCTCCCGACACAGTTTAATTGCTTGTGTATTTGTTTTTAAAATTTTATATGTTTTGATTTTGTCTCTAAAATTCATTTAAATATACTGTGTGAGGAGCCTGAAAAATCCATAATGTTTGGATCTCATTTTCTATATTAGAAAATTCCTACAAACAGTATACTTGAATGAATTTTAGAAACAAAATCAGAATGTATAAAAATTAAAAAAAATACACAAACAATTAAACTGTGTTGGGAGGCTCTACAAAAAAAATTGATAATTTGTTGAACTCAGTTTCTATATTTAAAAAATTCTGGAAACGGATGTAACTAACAGCGATGTCATTCGGCATATTTTTTGGTGTTCACGATGTTATTTTCCAGTGAGTCACAAACGGAGTGTCGTTCCTTCGATTACATCCCAACGCGATGTCACTGAGCTAATTTTTCCATGATTTTATGGTAGAATTGATGAAACATTCAACTGAATCAGTTGTTACTTTTGTCTTGCTTGCTCCTCCACAAAGCTACGAGTGTACGACATACTTCATCCGTAGCCTAACAGCCTTACTAGCCATGGGATCCGAGGATTTTTAATATTATGATATAGATATATTTGATGATTTACCTCTCGATATCTCACGAATAAACTAGGGAAAATTAGCTCAGTGACATCGCGTTAGAGCGTAATCGGAGGAATGACACTCCGTTCGTGGTGCACTGGAAAATAACATTGTGAACACCGAAAAATTAGACGAATGACATCGCCGCCAGTTACTTCCGTTTCCATAATTTTTTAAATATAGAAGCTGAGCTTAACAAATTATCAATTTTTTATGGAGCCCCCTGACACAATTTAATTGCTTGTGTATTTTAAAAAAAAACTTTATATGTTCTTATTTTGTCTCTAAAATTCATTTGAGTATACTATTTGTAGGAATTTTCTAATATAGAAAATGAGGTCCAAACATTATGAAATTATTTTTTCAGGCTCCTTGCATAGTGTGCTTGATTCTGTAATTTTTTTCAAAATTTTACAAAATTAAGTAATACAATTTCATAATGTCCTTGTGTGAGAGTCTAATATTTCATAATGTAAGGACATTATGAAATTGTATTAATTAATTTTGTAAAAATTCTAGAAAAATTACACAATCAAGTCCACTATATAATAAGCCTAAAAAACTTTCATAATGTTTGGACCTCATTTTCTATGTTAGAAAATTCCTACAAATATTATAATTAAATGAATTTTAGAGATAAAATAAGAACGTATAAAGTTTTGAAAAAATATATAAGCAATTAAACTGTGTCGGGAGACTCTACAAAAAAAAATTGATAATTTTTTGAGCTCGGTTTCTATATTTAAAAAATTCTGGAAACGGAAGTAACTGGCGGCGATGTCATTCGTCTAATTTTTTGGTGTTAGTAATTTATTTTTAGTGCGTTACGAACGAAATATCATTCCTCCGATTACGCTCAACATGATGTCACTGAATTAATTTCCCCAATAAACTATGTAGCCCATCCTGCTTGCTACGCGACGAATGCTATGGCGGCCCATTCGCAGAGAACCTCGCGATGTGCCGAAATGTCCTCGTTCACGTTAAATTGGCGGCAAACACGGCGGCGAGCGGCGATCACGTCTGGCGCCGAGAACGCACGCGTTCGGAGCAGGCGGAGAAGCACCCACCGGCCGAACAAGTCCTTGTGCACGAACGTCTCGTCGCGGCCGTACGTTGCGCCGCATGTCCGGCAATTTTGTTATGTCAAACGCCAAAAATCACGGGCATTCCCATCCGGGCGGACACTGCCTGCGAGGGCCCGAACATCCATCCCCGCGCGGCCGTGCTGTCCTGGCCGTTCGACCCACATCGACCGAGCTGAACGGCGTCTCTGCGAACTTAAAGCTGCTTGTGCTTGGTCCCAGTAAGACTGAGATAATGGCAGTTCAATCGGCTATCAAGCGATTGGCAAAAGGCCGACAAGGCCGCTTGCAATGTAGCCTGATATTAGAGGTGAAAACAGATCGAATACAGACGGATAATTGCTTTGTTATAGTTGGTTTTTATATTTTTCTGAATGCGGATACGAATACAAATACGAATAATATCGAATATAAATACAAATCGAAACGAATACGATCACCAATGTTTTTTGGAACGTGGAAACCCTTTAAATTGTACACCAGAAATTAACGAAAACATATAACTAGTTTATTTAATCAAAACATTCTTTAATTGTTCATATTTTCAGCAATCACACATAACATTAGCACTTGCAAGCTGCATTAAATAGTTCATCACAGTCATAACACTTAGCCATAACACTTAATATACCATATTTAGCTCATAACTCATAAGCCATCACACATTCACATTTAGTTCATCACATACATAAAACTTAGTTCACACTTAGTTCATAAAACATAGTTTATTAATGACATACATAGTTCGATATTTTGTAACTAGAACCGGCGGGATCCCTTATCTCAAATTCGCAAGCATCGGTATCATAGCCACATATTACAGCATAGTGCCTTGCAAAGGGGAACAGTTACAGCCTAGCAAGAGATGAATGCCACGTGCACACTGTTGTTTTGAGAATATGGTACATAATAACAGGTGAACCAAGGGCGGAGATGGGCCTCGGGCCGGTTGGGCAATGCCCGAGGCCCGGAGAAAATATTAGTAGTAATTTTTTTATGCATACATTGAATTGTTCAGTTCACACTGGCCAGGCCCGAGATTTACGACCCGGCTCGAGGCAACTCCCCAGCTGGCCCAGCCAAGCGGCCCAGTGCCTCCGCTCTCCTTTCTCCCTTTGTGGCTCAGCCGCAGCACGCCAGTCCCCACTCCCAAGCCAGCAACAACAAGCAGCCAAGCACGACTAGGCGACCAGCCCTACTGCCCTAGCCGCCTTCAGCCTTCCCTTAGCGGCTAGCGCTCCTCTCCGCCGCCGACCGCCCCTCACCTCCTCTCCACCACGGCATCGCCCAGCGCTCTACTCCACCGTGACACCGCCCCCACCGCCTCCTCTCCATGACTCCATGGCTCCACTGCCAAGCGCCGCCCCCACCACTGCCCAGTGTTGTCCCCCACCTCCACTCCGCCCTTGCCCTACTCCACCGTCCCTCAGTGCCCAGCGGCCAGCACCTCCTCACCCTCAGCTAGTTAGCTCCGCCTCCTCTCCTCAGTCCACACCCGATCGATGGTCTGTGACTGTGTTGATATTTCTTTTCAGTGCGGCGGGGGGAGGTGTGCTTTTGAGTCTTGACTTCTTGGTGTTTGAGCTTCTGAGTTGCTAACACCGGTTCTTGTTGTTCTTTCTTGGTTGGATTTGCAGATCTCCTATCTGAGGATTACCACACGGACGTAAGTTTCGCTCACGATCACCACCTCTGTGAACCTTGATAATACGAGAGGAAGAGAGCAAAGCCACAGTGTTCATTGGACTCCAAAGAGAAGGCACTCTTGGTGCTCAGAGACACAGATGATGATAATTTGACAAGTACCCAATGTCCCAATGAGACCCAATCTATATGACAGGTGATTGATCTGTCATCTGTCTACACATTTTTCATGTATGCTGTCATCATGTCATGCTATTGTTGAATGCCTGAATGTTGAGTACTGAAGTAGTGAAGTCTGAAGATTGTAAGCTTGCAGCAAGAACATGACTTGGTATGATGTGAAACTAACTGGATTAGCTTTCTTCTTGGGTTGAGGCTGGGAGAGCATCATGGCCACTTGGCTAGTATTCCCAATTCCGATTTGTGTTTGTAGCTGAAAGATCAGTTCAGAACTTCAGATTTTGGATATTGTAGGTGCTATTTAATTGAGCATAACCATTTTAAATATTTGATGTACTAGAATTAGAAATACATGATGAAGAGGACCAAGACATTGACATCTTATTTTTCATCGCAATCCAATCAAACCCCTTTGGAAACAATAGGAACTGAAGGTAGTAACACCCCACAAAACAATCCCCGCGTTGTGCTTAATCCGGATTACATTCTTATTTTGTAATTTGCATTAAAAATAACGTGGTGGTCTTGTGTCCCTAATTTATATATGCAATTTCATCTTTGCAGGTTCTGGTTCTTGTATTATTGTTGATGAAGATATGATATACTCAAATGAACCAAATCTTTGTTAATTTAGCAGAAATTACCTCGTGCTACTGGTATATTACATTCTTTTTTTGGCTATGTTTTATCTACTTTGTCGTATCGTTAAACACGTAATTCAAATTTTATTTCTATTGTGCATTTGTGTTGTACTTTTGTTATGCCTCAGTGTTGATAGTATTCGGCTTTAGTTATAGACTTATAGTCCCTTAGTTTTGGGCCTGAGGCTTTATGAAATCCTAGCTCCACCACTGAGGTGAATGAACAGGTAGAATCTGAATCTTTCATGTTGCATTGCATTGTAATGTCAATGTTTGGTACTCATAGTGGTCACAATATGTGTGAGGACCCCCAGTATTGGATATATTCCAGGTTAAATAATTACACCCGAAAGCATAATTTTCAACAAGGAATAAATCCAATGACAGGTTTCCGGATATATGTCTTACAATAGTTCCCAAGATCAAAGACTATTGCACATATATCCTAAACAATATTGTACAATGTCATACAAGGCATACAGATAACACTTATACATACAAAACTTTACAAGTTTGGTTCGGTCCAACTTAAGCAACCGAACAACAACAGAATAACAGAGTTAAAGCAGCGGAAACAAAACTATAAACAGCAAAAGCCATCGAGTATGCCCTCATAACCCTCAGGCAACTGAGTGGAGGATAGAAACAGCTTCACTCGTTAGCGTCGCCCTGATCGGCGCTAATGGGCATTTCGTACAAGTAACCGTCCTCACCTGTAAGAAGTGGTTAAAGCACCTAAGTACAAAAGGTACTCGCAAGACTTACACAAAACAACTAAAAGAATGTGTTTAGCAGCACCTAAACAAAGGATTAGAACTTTACATGCATAAGGCTGACAACAGGAAGGTTGTAATGGCAATAGTTTTGCATGAAGCCAGGTTTCAGTCCTACACTTGCTAAGTTTTGCTAAAGCAGTTTTCTAAGTTTGGACCAAAACAGTAAGTAAAAGAGAAAGTAATCACAAACAAGAACAAAATCAAAGTGGCTGTCCACTTTGACCAAATAGCAAGCATGAATACCCTTCATGCTGTACCAGTAAACCCATGATACAAATAAATTCAAAGTCTATACTGAGTTGTCCATCAAATGAGTGTTGTCCATAACCATGGACACGGCTATTCGAATAGTTTTAACCTTGCAAGGGTGTACATCTTTACCCACACGACTTAGTTAGCCTGTAAGCCTTCGGATGCCTCTGAACGATGATACACTTCCTTTGGTATGCCGGTTGGGTAAACTAAGATTCAGTATTTTTCAGCAAGTTGACATTATTGAGTTGAATCACCCATATGCGACTAATCCCGCTTAGCAAACTTCTGATAGAGCTTGCTAACCGGGGCACACACATTGTGTTTGGAATGCCGATCCAATAAACTACATCCAAACCTGTGCTCAATCGCACATATTAAATTGCAACCGGAGCCCTACAGAACATATATATATGATGGAATATATATATGTCCTCACACCACCAGTTCCTCAACTCAATAACATCAGCCCCTTACTTAACCAAGCAGCACACATACACCGCATGTGGAAGCACGTAAGGTACTCAAATTAACAGGTCAAAGTTCAGTCCTTAATCGATCCGAACAAGACCACCACATTTTCCAAATCTCGTGCATGAAGGCACCATCACTAGCATACACTTGTCCAGATCTAAACCAAATTTTAATCAACACAAAAACTTAACCAAACTTTCAGTTTTAACAAACTGAACAAAGGAACTGAAAATAAATTTTATTTGGTGTTTCCCCATGACCGACAAGAGAAGCTTGTCAATCAACTAACGTTCTACAAACTTGCATTGCTAAGCAAAAATCTAAAGAGTACGATACCAATACAAGGATTCTATCTTAAGTATATGTATATGAATTTGATTCAAGATAAGCCACAAATATTGGAATATAACTAACTAACTCACAGATTAAAGATACTTCAAAAATAGCATGTACACAGTTATCACTGTATTTCAAAAAAAAATTCTAAAGTGTCAAAACTGGGATCAACATGGTGCAAGAGGATACTTGTCTTGGTAATAAAACACTTGTGCAGTTTCTAGAGCCTCAAAAATAGTTTCACTCATGTCGGTACAATCAGATCCTAGCAGAAAAACAGCAATGAACATCCAGAAAACTGACAAGTACCAAAATGCTAAAAAGATGCATGATCAAAATATTAATGTACAAACTAGCAAAATGCTTAAGTTGCAACTACTTTAAGTAAAGATAACAACCTAGATTAACACTTGATAGCACTAACCAACAAGGATTAACAGCTAGGGCTTGCTACAGATTTTTGTCGGTCTGTCTGACAACAAACAGTAGAAGCAAAGATTGAGATCTTTTGCTGATTTGGAAGCATACAGAGCAAAAAGACTTTCGCTTATGCTGCTAGGGTTTCGTAGGAGTCTACCTGGGCTTAAGAGATTGTCAGAGAAGCTTAGAAGCTCGCCGGTGATATGAAAGACCGAAAATGACAAAAAGAAGTCATTCGGTGATAAGATGATCTGAGCAAAGAATCAAAGAGTGAGTGATTTAGATGGGTTACATAGCTTCACAAAAAGCTCAAAATGAAAGGAATTAAGAAATGGCTCACCCACCGGAGTTGGAGACGAAAGGGGGCCGAAATAGAAGATCTTCATAACTCAATCCACATGTTTGACCAAAGATGAAAATAATGGAGGGGTTTTGCTCCTTAGATCACATGACACGATGTGACGCGAAAGAGTTAAAGAAAAGCTCACCGGAGCAAACAAAACCACCACGGCGGCGCTCTGGCGTGCTCTGGACAGCTCAAACGACAAGCTCGTGTTCTCAATCTACAAGCAATACCAAAAACTCCCATTAACAGGGCGAATAAAGCACTGAAAAAGAGATAAACAAAGGTGAGAATGAGAAGGCTACGCCGGAGACGAAGAAGAATCACTACGGCAACAAATTGGCCGAAAGTGAGTTCTAGGGTTTATATAGCCAAGTCACCGGAGAAGAAGAGGTGAGCTCGTGCGTGTCCTCCAGGCAGCAAAATAGCGCTAAGTGTCACTTGCATGTTGCGAAAAACGTGACGCAACGCCACCTCAGCAATGACGAGCTCGTATTTGGCGAATTCTTGAGGAGAAGACAAAGATGGGTCACTGACATGCGGGCCCCACTGTCAGTCTCAGCAAAGACACAAAACAGCGAGCTCAAACAATTGTGGATCATCCGATCAAAAATGAACGGCTTAGATTGAGTGGGGCGTTCGGACGGTCCGAACGCCCCAACTCATCTCGACCCTACGTTTAAAATCTAACGGCTGCAGAAAAGTGCGCGCTTTGAGTTTCAAACGAAATAAAAGCGGCACCGATGGATTTGATTTCAACGGTTGAGATCAATGGGTTGTTCCGACGGTCCGAACGGCCCAATTGATCCAGGCGCTTGATTTTGAATCCAACGACTCACAATTAATGGCGCGTTCGGATGGTCCAAACGGCCCAATTGATCCTGGCCATTGAATTTAAATCCAAGGGCTTGCGCGCGCGCTCTGGCTTTTCCATTTGAAATTGGTTTAGCCTGATAAAATACGCATTGCCCGATTTAGATCTAACTGCCCAGATTGCATGGTGCGTTCGGACGGTCCGAACGACCCAGAAGATCTGGTCTGTTCAGTTTGAATCCAAGGGTCCAGAGATTAAGCGTGTTTTGGCTTTCAAACCAAAGTAAGGCGCTTGGATTGACAATGGACGGCGTGGATCGCACGGGACGTTCAGATGATCCACGACGGTCCAATTGGAAATCGACGGCTCACGTGCAACCACGAGATTGAGCTGAACCCTAACGTGACAGATGTCGGTTTCAAAACGCGTGGTGGACTTAAACCAAAGTGGCTCAAGTCACTCTGATTGTTAAAGGCTAGGGTTGGGTTCTGATTGACTAAACCCAAAACCAATTTCAAAACTTTGTGGGGTTTTAAAAATATCAAATATATTTATAAAAATATGAAATTTTCTTGAGAGAGGCTCTTTGGGATGATATATGTCCTAGGTAAATTTTGAAAACCACTGTTCTTGGTTTACAAATACTTAAATAAATACTTTTTCCGAATAAGTTTGTTTAGAGAACAAAGATTTTTCTTAAGATCAAAAATAATCTCTAAAAATTTGACAAAATTCATTTTTATTCAAGATAATGTTTCTAGTATTTGACAAAAATACTCTCCCGGTCTCCATACAAGCCTAGACTTGCATTTTCTTTTGAAGTTTCAGAACAAGTCTAAGATTTGGAGCGAAAATGGAGGTTTTAAATTGTAACAAATTGCCCAAGTTTCAAAATAACTAGAAATGCTATGAAAAGCATTTTATTACTGTTCATTCAAACTGGGGCTGTTACAATATGAGTGGCACATAGAACATGCAAAATAGTTAACTGTGACTCTGTGAGGCAGTAATGCTAGCATTGAGAAACAAAAACACAGAACATCCTAAGGCTCCATTAGGTTCAACCATTCAAGGTACCATAGGTTGAAATAAGCATTACACCAACAATTACTTCCACCAAAATTAAATTAGAAATAGAGAAAGCTTGTCCACCAAAATTACTTCATATTGGTCAGATTGAAAAAGACATCTATTATGATATAAATATCAGATAATTAGATGAAGTAGGAAACAAGAACAAATTAAAAGGTTGTCATATATGCATGTTTCATATCTAGGGACGAACAAAAGGTGAATCCTGAGTCAAGTTTAAAAGCTTGGAGATTTACCTAGTGATTGGCCATTCCACCTTGTCCTCCAACACATCCTCCTCCAAATCATACATATTCTCCTGCTCCTGCAACTGCAAGTTGTAATTCAATGAGTATCATGTATCAAGGTGGCATTACATTAAGCTAAACAGCTATATAGTTAGGTAGAAAAAATAGCAAACCGTTGCCAAGCTTGTGAAGCGTCACTCAATGCCCTCCATGTCCATCTCATTGAGGATAGATCCACCAATATCTCCACCTTCTTGTTTTTTCAAAAAATTAATTATGCTCAAAGATTTCCTTACATACTACTCATAAACCAATGAAACACAAGGGTAGAACTTAATATTACTTTTTCGAGATGTTGCAGCCCAATCTTTGCTGCAAATTAAAGCATCGGCGACTTCAGGATCAAGGCAACTGCGAAATGGATAGAAAGATGTCTGCTAGCACTAAAAGCTGACTACGAAGCAACAGTCGACACTTGAATAAATAAGCCATCACGAGCAAGTTGGGAGAGAATAAGGAGCTCAACTTGCTTGAGCTTCCACTATGACAAAACATCAAATAAAATTTTGCCTTTTGTTTTCCATTCCACTAGTGGTTGTTCCATGTACACTTTTAACTCAGTTTTGGTACCTTGACCTATAGCACTACTGCCATGCAAGAACCTTTCAAAGTTTTGGTACCTTGACCTATAGCACTACTGCCATGCAAGAACCTTTCAAGATCTGCATCAAGATCATCATCACTCTCCTCATGCTCAACCTGTTGGTCTAACGGTTGAGAATCAACTATTTGCACATTAGTAACTGTTGTCTTCTTTGAAGTTACAGGTCGATTGGACACATAAGCTTGGAGCAGCTGTAGGGATATGGAAGTGGAAGATCACAGATCATTACCACTAGACGCGCAGAGCAGCGGAAGAAGAGTTGGAGTAGCCTGTCCAACATAGAGCGCATCGATGTAGTGGTCGTAGTCGATCATCTAGTGTCAATCAAGTCGATGCAGTGGTCGCAGTCGATCGTCCAGCAACCTCTGCAGTTCCTTATGAAGATCGCGGATCGTCCTCAAGAGCAACAGCAACCGCAGTAGCGCCTCTACGGTATCCACATGTCCAGGGAAGGAACAACTGTACACTGGTGTGCTAGCACCAAGTCGCATGGCAGAGCTCTCAGGAAGATGGCGCCTAGGGTTTCGGTAGAGCAACTTACTTTTCGCCACAACCTCAAGCATCTCCTTATATAGTGTTCGTGATGGATCCTATTCGAACACGTTTGACGAATCATATCCATACTGGTTTGTTCCAACCCGTTAAGTGTGTGACCCGTTAGGTTTATGCGTAATCGGTTGTGACTCGGAAACCCTTTTCGACCACGAGTCGTTAGCGGTTCCTAGCAGAACATAGCGATTCCCGAATACACACAAATTATATCGGACGAACCTTAATGCAATATGATCTACGACCAGGTCCTCCTCACTTACGACCAGGTCCTATCTCTATACGACTAGTTCATATTTGTTCACGACCAGTTCGTAACTTCTTACAACTAGGTTACGACCACTCTGTGATTACGTTCGACCAGTCTACGACCAGCTCGTATCTCCATACGACTAGTTTGTAACTGATCGAACTAAGCGACCTACTCGTGTATACTCCTTTTGCCTCATGATATCTGGTTGAACTCCAGGTGAGATGCTGTGTCATCCATGGACTATTCAATACTTTCTCGATCGAGTGTCGGATAACTTCACGTGGTCGAACACTTCGACCACTAGTGGCATGGCCATGCACTTTCTTTATCCGACCACAACAAGGGGCCCAGAGACATCTCTCCTGTTATGTTAGGAGGGGCAAATCACATATCCGACCAGTCACATTCCTCTACATGTTTCATAGCATACCCGAAAGCTACCTTTATAACTACCCAGTTACGAGCATTGTTTGGCAACCCCTAAGAGTGCTATTACACATGTAGGAAACCATGCTGATCTCAGGTCTAAGGATTATTCATCATCATTGCTTGAGATCAAGTAATGACACATAGAATCATAACAATCTCAATAGTGTCTCAAGGTGGGTCTTATCCAACACCATATTCTCTAACATGTGTCCATATTATTAGTTTGATATCTCCATATCCATGATCTGTGAAACATAGTCATCAACCAATACATATGCTAGTCTATTCATATGTGTCCTCATATGTTTACGACTAGGGAACGTTTAAGAATAATCATCACAGAAATATAGAGTTTCACAATCAAGTCACATACTTGATAATAAATATTAACAATATTATTCTAGGAACAAGATAACATATTATCCAATGTTATGAACATAATGAAATATAATCATCTCTATGATTGCCTCTATGGCATATTTCCAACAGCAGCTGGTTAATAACACTCATGAATTTATCAACTTCTTCTGGAGCATTTTCATGGTAAATCTTATATGCAAAATAGTGTATCGGCTTTGTCTTATATCTAGGATCAAGAAAACATGCTACAACTATAGCCATGTTGGACTTTTCCCAATACCTATCATACTTTATTTGCATGAAATGTGCCATAGTAGATATAATAGGATCAGAGTTGTCACACCAGTCTGCAATGGCAAGCTTAATCTTGCAAAAAGTACTGAAAAACATATTTGTTGTTGGATATTTAGTGTCGGAGAAGATCTCAGTAGCATCATAAAATCTCTTCAAACATGTAGATATAGATTTTGCCATAGTCAATTTTCGATGGTTGGTGCACATTTCACATATTTATACGTAATAGAAGAAAAAGCCTACCAAAAGCATGCCTATAGTAAATTGCTTGCTTCAACATGAGATATGTGGAGTTCCACCTTGTTGGAACATCTAAGGGTAGACCATTTATCAAATTTAAGTCACATTTTGATGCACACTTCATAAATTCCTCATATTGCAATGGAGAGTTCTTCACAATTGTAATTGTATTTCTGATATTTGCAATAGCTGGTGCAATTTTCTTCAAACCATGTTGGGCAACAAGATTTAAAATATGATTCAAACATCTCACATGAAAAAATATACCATCACAGATCAAGGGAGTTGACTTATTGAGTTTTAGTACTACCCTCTTAGCACATACATCATTGGCTGACGCATTGTCCAAAGTAAGGGCAAGCAAGCTCCTATCAAAATTCCAGTCTACTACACTATCATGAAATTGTGCGCACAAGTTTCTTTCCGAATAGTGCCCTTCTACATGCATAAAATGAAGAATTTTTTCTGCATGTTCCAATTGTCATCTATCCAGTGAACAGTGATACACATGTAATTTTGCTTTGATGTCCATGTGTCCATGGTTGTACTAAAGTGACATGCAAGTGTTTTGAAGTAATAATACAATTTCCTTTTTTCCTCTACAAAGATATTCAACATATCTTTTATGGCAGTAATGCGACTCTTAATTGGAAAACTAGAGCGCAATGACTTGATAAACTCCACAAAGTACTCATGCTCAACAATATTAAATGGATATTCATGCATGATAATTGCCAAATATAATTTTTTTTTCAAATTGTCAGCCTCATCATACCTATAAGTCTTAATAGATGCAGTGTTGATGTCATCTCCACTCTTCATCAATTTTAGAAGCTGCCGACCTCCCTTGATTTGGTGCTTGTTCGCCAAGTGATTCTAAAAGATTGATGTGTCTCTCACACTCTCACAACGAGTTTCGTACCTACACTTGTTGCATTTAGCCCAATACTCTGTAATCATCTTGCCATCTTATCATTTCTTCTTTTTCTCATATTTTGTGTAGTGCCCCCAAACATCAAAGCTACACTTCTTTGCTCTCTTCCTAGTAGGAGAAGGAATGTCGGTCTCAGTACCAGTCTCACCAGTCAAATTAGCTCCATTCCTTGGCACCAATGCATTAGCAGCTGGATTAGAAACATTTGTAGCAGCAGAAGAGGCTGTGGCACCGGCAAAGCTGGAGATGTATTGCTTACACTTGCACTGCTACTTCTAGATGTAGATTCCATCACAAATCTAGCACAAGACAGTGGAGGGAATACATACGATATCAATGAGGCATGCATAGTCTGCAAACTACAAAGATAATCAGAATACAACTAACTATACTCACTATTGTTACTATGGAATATGTGTATTAATCAAGAACAGAAAATGCAAGAAATAATAAATAAATAAATAAGAGTAGATGTGACTACAGTCAGATCAACTACAATGAATGTAGTCTCTAAATTGATGAAATTGCAGTGAAAGAAGTCACTCAAAAGAATTAGCTTTTGTTAAAAAAAAAAAGAGGCATATCACACATTTAAACACATCTTACTTAACTGTTTAGTGCTCCTGCAATCCATAGGTCTATAGAAATGTTAACTTCTTTTCTTGTAGGGATCTTACAACATAGAAAATTAAGATAATTGGTTTTCTATAGGATCTTAACATTTACATGTTTATCACTGCAACTTCTTTTGTTCCAGATTGGTTCCTAACCGATCGAACATGTGTAGTATGTCTACAAATTGTTTACCAATGGAAGCCACCCACGTTGTTCAAATGATGAAAAAAGAATCCCTTTCCAAAAGGGTTGTGCCAATTGAGACTAAATGATTTCTCTTTAAGTTTGATTCTTTGCCCTTAGAATTTTGTGTTAGCCAAGCAACGTATTTCCTTAGATACTATACTCAAGCAATAGTAAAAAACTGAAAATGACTTCTGTATAATTATGAGAACCCGGGAACGAAGGATCCCGAATTCTCTTTATTCATACACTAGTCCAGGATTTCTAATGTACACAGTCATACAAAAGTGACATCACAAACATATCACGCATTTATTTATTATAATTCAGAGTTTAATACAAAGTGGGCCTGAGGCCAAATAAACAAATATCACAACGGAAGCAAAGCAGTAGTAGGCCACACGATGCGCCACAAGCAATCGTCTGGAGGTGTAGGTCTAAACGCCTGGGTCCTCACCGTTCTGATAGGAGTCCTCTCCTGAATAAAGATTATTCAGTAAGAGTGAGCACAACTTTTGTGCTCGCAAGTTACACCCAATACAGAATTATGATGTATGCATAAGTAAACAAGTGAGACTAGCAGGGTTTATTTTGCCTATAACAACATTTTTAGTTTAAATACTCGTATTAATTTCCAAGACCATTTTTAATATATAGCTAAAATTAGGTTTTAAAATGACAGTTGTATAGTGGATAACCTCCATGAATGAATGGTGAAGGATACTCTCCTATCACATGGCTAATCCGCCCAAATTTACCACAAGGATTTACCATCCTAAAATTATTTAATCATTTTTAAAACAAAAAACAAAGTCTAACTTAGAGTGGCTTTGCTCAGCATGTCCATGATCGTAGATACGGCTATTTGAATAGTTTTCTACTTTGCAGAGTTTGTACAGCTTTACCCACACGAGATAATTTGCTTTTAATGTCGGCCAAAACACGCTTCCGAAGGTGTGTGACTAAGCAATTATCATGAGGCCTTTACAATGCTCTCTCTTAATGTATTCATGTCCGCTAAGGTTTCGCTTTCACTGGGCTAACCACCCTCCGGAAGTCCCCTCTTGCGCCAAGAGGGAATAATGTCTAACCGACACCCACACAACAATATGACACAAATAACATTAAGGTATTACAAATTATTGAGCCAAATCTGTCCCATTCCAGACATATGGTGGTACGGTAAGGCGTAGCAAAATACGCTCAAAGACCGGTCCTTAACTGACTTGGGCGACTTTCAAAATAACCCCTGGGCCTCAACCTTGACCAGATTGAGCCCGTGCATAAACCTGCACCCACGAATCATCCATTTCGCCCAAGTCCAAAACCCTTTTTGATTTTATTTCAAGTAAAATCATTTTAAGAAACTTTCTATGGTAAAACAATACCATAGACTCAATTTAAACCAAGTTTAAACAATTGGCTAAAACCTCCCAAATTCACAGTTCTGATCTAAGCATTAGCTAAGCATATAAGTATTTTTAATTTTATTTTGTCTAATGGGGACAAGGAAATGATATCACAATATTCAAATTTGGCTTTACAAAGGAATTGGAATAACTAATGATTTAAACAGGGAGTTAAAATAGCTGAATAAAATTATGCATGCAATAATAATTTAAAAACAGAATTAAATAACTTTAAAATATTGGGATCAGCATGGTCAATGGTATAACTTCCTTGCTCGAAGTCTTGGTACTCTAAATCCTTAGAAGGATCAAGCTCTCCAGAGTCGTCGAAATCTATACGCGAAAATACGATAATTTGAAATAAAATTCAAACAAATTCAAGAAGACAATTAAAACTAACTCCAAATCAAATAATTTTAGTTTAGTTATCTAGATCTTGAATTTATACAAATTTAGAAATTTGAATCAACTAAATCGGAGTTTGGATGCAAAAGATATGGGCTTTGGAAATTTAAACTTTAAATAAAACCCTAATTCTGAATTTATTAATTTTCCCGAATTAATTTCCTAAAGGAAAATCGAGATTATGACGTCAGCCCTCAGAAAAAGGATTTCCAGCCAAAATTATTTTTAAACCAAAATCCTTGAGACACTGACATGTGGGCCCCTTGGTCAAAGACCAAGTCTACTGTGGTCAAAGGTCCACCGTGGACCCAGTGCACAGCACAGTAAATGCAGGGATGTGTGGGGTGCTGCGCGTGGTTTGACGTTGTGCCACGTAGGCTCTACGTCGGACCCGCGCTGATGTGGCGCCTGATTTGGCGCTAATGTGGCTGAGCCACGTCAGCCCGATGGTGGCGCAAAGTCAATGGCAAGCTCGCCGGCGTTCTACGCCATGGCGAGATGCATGAGTGGTTGCGAAAGAATGAGGAGGCGATGCTGAGTGTGATGCTCACCGTGGTTGCGAGAACGTGCGGTGGAAAGGTCGTCGGCGACGAGGTTGAGCAGCGGCGGTTTTAGGTCGACGGCGAAGTAGGCGCTACGGGGCTCCTCCGGGGTAGTGAATGCACGCACGGGCTTCGCGGCGGTGCCGAAGGTGTGGACGACGGGGCCGAAGCGTCACTGGTGGCGCCGGAATCAAAGAAGATTTGAGTTTCGGCGGCACAGAGGAAACTCAAATTGCCGGCGATTGGGAGAGGGAGAGGGTAGAGAGCTTGGGGGTTTGGGATGAGGAGGAGGAGGGCTACCTCGTGCTCCCTTTTATAGGGGCCGAGGGGCACCGGGGCGGCGAGGAGGCGTTGGAGATAATGGCGGCGGCAGTTGTGGAGCTCGGCGAAACCGGCGTGGAGAAGGGGGAGAAGGTGGGGGATAAGGCCAAGGTGGGTGCGGGGTCGTGCGCACATGCGCGCGGATCACGAGGGCGGTTGGGGCGACCGGTTGTGGAGATCGCGCGTGCAGCAATGGCGGCAACACGGCTTGGCTGCGCGGGGAAGAAAGCAGCGAGGAAGAAAGGGCGCGAGCCCATGTGGCAGTGAGGGGAGAAGGGGAGCGGGTGGTTGGCGGGTGGGACCGGGCGGTGAGGAGAGAGAGGGGAGGGTTGGCCGAGTGAAGATGGGCCAAAATGGATGGGAATTGGGCCGAATAGTAAAGATTCAGCCCAAAAAGGCTTTTTTCTGATTAAAATTGATTTGTTAATTTAAATAATCCGATTAATTCAAAAAGGCTTTAGAAAATAGCAAATAAAATCCAAAAAATTTAGAAAAATTCATAGAAATTTCTAGAGTTATTTTGGACTTAAATAAAATATTTCCAACTTAAAATTAGTAATAGTTTTTGCACATAATTTATTTTGGCTTTGAAATAATTAAGAAAAAGCTTTTAAAATTTTCTAGAAAATCCACAAAAATAATTAAGTTTTAATTTTCTCTGAAATTTAAAATTTTGGGCTGTTACATCGAACTCCTTAGTATCAGAGGTCTAACTTCTTGGCACGTAGTGAGTAATTTCTCCATGCGCCAGATTAGTCCTCTGAAGTCCCGAGCACATCCAATGCTCTGGTATATTGGTCGGGACTTTACAATGAAAGATTCTTCAGAAGGTAAATTCCAAAAAATCCCGACTGGTTTTGTTTGTTTTTGGTTATTTGTTTTGTAACCTTCAAGCCTCCCATTTGTTTTGTACAGTCCTTTCCCCTGAGGAAATCAAGGAGTGGATCAAAATGAACTACACCGAGGAGCCCGACAACAAAGCCAATTTCCCTCAGATTCTAGCTATTGTCACTAAGGAAGAGAGGGAGGAGAGGCTCAAGGTAAAAGTAACAACCTCTTTTCATTGTTTATGTATTTTTTGATCAGTCTTACATAATACCTCTTTGATGTACAGTCGGTCGGGTTGAAGATCAATGAGCTCACCGAGAGTTGTGAACCAACTGATCCTTCGACCGCTCCTGCTTTTGCGACCACTCAAGATGGTGGTCTCTTGGAGGTAAGAAAAAACTTTGACAAGGAAAAAATACACTCCAAATGAAGCTTTTCATCAACAAATTAATCATATGTTATTAATTTAGGCAGGAGATAAAGAAGATCGGCCGACCAAAGCTACGGCGGTCGTAGACTCCGGAATGGTCATGGTCGACCAAACAGTTGCTTCTGAAGCAGCTGTTCAGGAGGCCGATGAAGCCACACTCTCTGGTCAGATGATCAAAGGTGATATCATCGACCAACTGGTCGAGGATATTTCCTCTGACCTCATGTCGGAGGATATGAGGGGTCTAACCAACTCTACCAGTGTAAAACTGGTAAAATCGGTTGAAAAGAAAAGGAAGGCTAGCGCCATGGATTTTGCTCCAGCACGTTTCAAAATCAAGACTAAGAAGGCAACCAAGTAAGTATACATGAAAGATTCTTATCGAAAATACATACCTTTCATGTCTCCGGTATTCTAAAATCTTGATTTTCCTTTCTTCTATTTTTATAGATCCTCTGTTGTTCCGGTCACTTCCGACCAGAGCACCCCTCAGGAAAAAAAATCCTAAGGAAAAGGAGGTAGAGCCAGACCCCGAGCAAGTGGCAGCATCAACGCTTGCTTAGGAATCTATGATGGCTCCAACCCCACCTATAGAGGTGGAGGTTCCTGAAGAATCCTAGTAGGTTCCAACTACTGCTAAGAAACCTCCTCTCCCTGATAGTCTCCCTCATTGCCCTCAGTTTATCGAATATAAAAAACTCGATGAGGCTTGGGGAAGGATATCGGACCGTCAAGCAGAGACGAGTCCTGATGCCATTTCGTCGAATAATATGATGTGGTAATCCGGGTAAGTATCCATGACCACTTTTATAACTTTTTCCTTAAAGTTTATTAGAAACTTAAAGGAGTTTGCTATTTTTGTAGCATATGGTGGAGAATTTCGATGTGGTCGGAGGACTGACCCAACGAATAAAATTCTTGGAGAAGAAAAACTCTGAATTAGAAAGTAAGTACTTTCTTTTTGATTCCCCTTCTCCTTCTTTGCCTGTCAAGCTCCTCTTTTGTTAATTTACTTCTTCACTTATCATGTTTGATAGATTCGGAGAAAATTAAAGAAGAGGTTATGGCTAAGGAAGCCATAATAACCAGGCTTGGAGGCGAATGCCAAGCCAAGGGCCGGTCGATCGAATATCTGACGACTAGGCACAAGGAAGTCACTAAGACTTTCAAGAAGAAGAACCAAGGTAACCGGTCGTAAACTTGACCAGTGTACTGTCTTTTCTAATTATATATATTTATCCTTTGATCTACTTATGCATAGCAAACTCAAGCATTGAAGAGAGCAAAAAATGCTCTTGAGTTTGAGCAAGGCAAGGAGGTTGCTCTTGGACAGAATCTTGAGGAGAAGATCAAGGCCCTCAACAAGATACTCTTTGACATGGGGTCGGGAGCTCAACTGCCTCTCCTAGGAGATCCGACGAAGAAGATAAACTTCCTTGGCCTACGACTCGAAGACCTCAAGAGTCTACTTGAGACTACTCGAAGGAATCACACGCAGACGATGAAGGACGATGTGGCCAATGGAGTTAGCCTTGCTTTGGCGAAACTGAAGGCTTCTGACCCCTCTATTCACTTCCAAGCTATTGAAGAAGACTTCAATTGCTCGGGTGAAGCAACCAAGTTACTGGAGGAAGTAATGGAGGTGGGATTGCCGGTTCGCAGCGACCAGTCTAGTGATCCCAAAGAGTAGTTTGATGTAGAATATTAAAATTGTAAAGACTTACCTTTTATCATCAATAAAGTCTTTGTTTATCCTTTTAACTTATGAAGTACTCAAATATTTTCTAGCCCCCAACTGGTTGTATAGTAGAAGAACTTTACTAAAGAAGCAGTAAGCCAAGAAAAAGAGTAAAAGTCACAACCACTGTATAAAGTATCTACTGATTATGTGACAAAACTGATCGTATTAATACTAGGAAATCAATTTTGGTCGGAACTAGTGTATGACTTCGACTAGTTGTAGATCTGTTTTCTATAATCGAAATACGAAACAATGCATTGTATGGTCGGAAGATAAGACTTGCCTTGATAAGGAAAAAATTATGCAATGATGTATGCAAAAAGCGATAAATGGTCTTGTTTATACATAGTATCCAAACTGGTTGTACAAGTTGCTAAGAACCAACGACATTGTATACACTTCGCAAAACATGCTCATGCTCAAGTCTGATTGGCAGCGAAGATCGTAAGAAAAGGACAGTCGCTAGAAAACTCCTTCTAGTGGGCAAGACAACATGCAGAGAGGAGAGATTTCGACTAGGAGGCTTTCTGTGTCTCGACCAGTAGCCAAACAATAGTAGAACAGAATATTGAAATGAAGAAAGTTTGTATTTGAATTCTTAAGCATGTAAGAAACCATATATAGTTGTCTGTGTTATGCTTCTTTTACTCGTATGCTTCTTTAAGAAAAGATTATGGTCGCGCGTGAGAACTATTGACATAATGATCACGACTAGGACCTTTATGCCGTTTGACAGATATGTCCGAGCCAGAGAGTAAAAGAGACCCTTTAGAAGGATATCGGGGAGAGTTGGATCTTCTTCGACCATTTAAACAACAATAGTATATGACCAGATAATGGATAACAGACATATAAATAATATCACTCATCAGAAAGTAAAGGGAAAAGAATGAATCTTTAATGAAATTGACAAAATATAAAATACATTTATACAAAGAACTTACGCAATAGGTCAATGTTCCAAGAATTTGACAAAACACGCCCATCTGACATGGCTAGTCGTAACAAACCGGGTCTGGTGACTTCGATCATAGAGTATGGACCTTCCCATTTAGGAGAAAATTTATTGCGATTAGCCTCCGATTTTTTCTAAGAACCAGATCACCTACAGCTAGGTTGCGAGGTTGCACCTTATGACTGTGATACCTTCGCATGGCTTGTTAGTAAACCGCCGATCGTATTAGGGCTTGGTTTCATCGTTCCTCAAGAAAATTGATATCGTCGAGTCTTCGTTCTTTTTTATCATTTTCGTTAAAACAATCAGTTCGAGTAGAGCTAATTTTCCGTTCTGGAGGAAGCATGGCTTCAACACCATAAACCAGAAAAAATGTCGTTTCACCGGTTGCACGACTGGACGTGGTTCGAACGGCCCATAATACAGAAGGAAGTTCTTGAACCCAAGCTTCTGACCGTTTTGTTAACTGGTCGAACACTCGGCATTTTATTCCTTGCATTATGATACCATTAGCTCGCTCGACTGCTCTGTTGCTCTATAGATGAGCAATAGAAATGAAATGTATGTTGATAGCTAGATCTTTGCAGAATTCCTAAAAAATTCGGCTAGATAACTGGGTACTGTTATCTGTGATTATACGACTGGGTATACCGAATCGTGTTATCATATTTTTGGTGAGGAACCTCTTAGCGGCCTCAATTGTTGTTTTAATAACTGGCTCGGCTTCTATCCATTTTGTAAACGTGTCAATCTTGACGAAAAGGAACTCGAATCCCCCGGGTGCTCTTGGGAAAGGTCCCCAGAATGTCTAGTCCCCCGGTTGCAAAATGTCAAGAAATATTTATTGTTTGTAAAACTTGTGCCAGCTGATGTACTTATTGACTATGAAATTTACACTGTACGCACTTCGTCACGAGCTCTCTTGCATCATAGAGGGCAGTTGGCCAGTTGTATCCTTGCTTGAAGGCTTTACCAAGCTGTGTTTTGTAGGAATGATGTGCTCCACAGACTCCTCCATGAATGTCGGATAGCAACTTAATGCATCCGTTTGATATATGCATGTCATCAACACTCCGTGGGATCCCCGTTTATAAAGAGTACTTTCGATCAGAGTGTATGATGTGGCTTTTTGAGCTATACGATCAGCATCTACATCATCTTCAGGAATAATACCATACTGAAGATAATTGTAGATTGACGTCATCCAATTGCTACTGGGGTCGATTTGCATGACCTCCAGAGGAGCATCTAAGTCCTCGGAAGGCTCGACCACCGAGGGTGAATCGAGTTGCTCGAGGAAAACTCCGAGCGGGACGGGTGGATGCCATCCGCGCCAACTGGTCTGCTAGAAAGTTTTCCTTTCTAGGAATATATTGGATCTGGAAATCGAAGTAGTGCCTTTCAAGTTTCCGTATTTTTGCCTAAGAAGATGATATCTTGGTACTTGAGCATTGATACACTTTCCCAACTGGATTCGCTACTAGTAATCTACGAATCCCGAATGCTCTGGCTGCTCGGAGTCCTACCAGTAAACCTTCATATTCTATCACATTGTTTGTAGCAGGAAAGTTTATATGAATGGCGTATTTGATGTGTTCTCTAGTAGGGGATATCAAGACGACTCCAGTCCCTGAGCCTTTAAGCATCAAGGAACTGTCAAAGTATATTATCCACTCGTCATGGTGTTCATACTCGGGCCCTTGGGTGGGTTCAGGGTTCATTCATTCGATAATGAATTCCACTAAAGCCTGGGACTTGATTGCTATTCGTGAGATGAAATGGAGGTTGAACGCCCCAAGCTCGACCGCCCATTTTGCTATTCGTTCTAACGATTCCCTTAGCTTCTACTTGACCGATTTTTTGTCAGGCTGGAGAGCTAGCCTGTGCTCGATCACCTCCCTGGGGACTCCGAGCATGTCAGACGCTTGCCAGGCGAATACGTCTAGGTTTGCTCGGAAGAAGGAGACGAGCGACTCTTCCTATTTGGGGTCGAGTCCTGCCCCGACCAGTACCTGTTGGATAGATGTGTTAGCATTTCCTGACCCAGACGGTATTTTCATGCTTTCCGGAGAAGCGCCTTTACTGATTGGAACCTCCTTTGTCTGGTCGAAAGGTTTTGGGGCTACCTTTGGTCTCGAGTGCTTGACCTGCACGGAAGGCGGATTAGTTTCCTTGGTCGAAAGTTCGTTGACCAATTCTAAGGATTTCTGATCAAATGCACAAGCCATTTTTTGATCTTCTCGAACCGTGATGACTCCTTTCGGTCCTGGTATTTTTGGACTCTAATAGCCGGTAGGGGAAGTTGCCCTATCGGTTTAGTGGTAGAACTAGAAACTATGCCATGGAAGGCATATTTCACAGGTTTTACCTTCGACCTGGGAATTTGTATTTCTTCCAATGCTCCCGTAAATAAAATATTTGAAGAGCTACCTCCATCTATCAAGACTCGATTAACTTTACAATTGTTAATAGTAGGTTCAACTATAATAGAAAATCTACCTGGTTGAGTCGACAGGATGGGGCAGTCTTCTTTGCTGAAGGAGATAACCGTTTCCGACCACCTGGATGGCTTGACTGTGATCGGAGACTCGGCAAGATTGACATCCCACTCCATGGCCTTCAAATGACATCTTGACTCGTACGAGGAGGATCCACCGAAGATCGTATCGACTGTGTGTTGAGGCTCCTAGTACTCCATCTCTTCTCGTAATCTTTATCCTCTCTGGAGCTTGGTTCTCCGAGTTCTGTTACGAAGGTGAAGGGACCTTTACCTGAGTAGTAGTCCTCCAATTTCTTTTACCAGGCTCAGCAAGTGCGCAGATCATGCCCTGCTGCCTCGAGAAGTGGACACCACTTCTTGTTCTTCTTGTAGGCATCGGTCGGAGCCTTAACTTTGTTCTGACTGGAAAAGTCTTTCTTACCCTTGGTAAATTTTTCTAGAATCACAAGGACTTTCTTATTGTCAGGCTTATGATTCTTCTTACCCTTGATAGACTTCCTGCTGTTCTTCTCTTTTTTTCTCCAAGAAAGGTTGAAGAATTTTGTCATTTCGACCAATAGCTTCACTCCATTCAACCGCTTCGCTAGCGGTTGTATATTTGTCAACCATGTCAAAAAGTTCGACGGCCGTTTATAGAGGATTCATTGTAATATCCTCCGTAAAACGTCGATTTCTCAGCCCTACTTTAAAAGCCTGGATAACAGAAGAATCTGCGACTTCTGCAATACAGTTTCGAACCTAGCTGAACCTCTTGATATATTGTCGAAGAGTTTCATTGGTCTTTTACCTGATCCGATGAAGGTTGTCTTCTTTTCCAGGGCAGTCGTACGTACCCAGGAAGTTTGCGATCAGCAAATCGCAGAGCTACTCCTAAGTGTAGATAGATTTGACTAGTGGGTTTAGCAACCACGACCAGGTAGACCCTTCAAGGACCGTGGACAAGTAGTTTGCCATCATGTTGTCATTACCACCAGCAGCTTTGATGTCGGTAGTATAGATTTAAAGAAATTCTAACGGGTTCTAAGTCTCATTGAACTTCTCTATGATGGCTAGTCGGAACCTGTCCGGCCAACGAACAGCTTGGAGCCCTGCTGAGAATGCTCGACATCCCATAATGGAGTCGTGGTACCTTCTTTGAAAAGGAGCCGAATTATAGTCGGTTGGCGGCCGATTTCTTAGGTTTGCATACCTAGTATCCAGTGTCCCAACCCGATCGTAGACGTTAGTGTTACACCTTTGACCACCTGTATGGTTCAGACGATGCGGAAGGTCATCGAAAGTTGGAAATATTTTATTTAAGTCCAAAATTACTCTAGGAATTTCTGTGGATTTTTCTAGAATTTTTGGATTTTATTTACTATTTTCTAAAGCTTAAACGAATTAACTGTATTAATTTAATTGTTAAATCAATTTAAAAACCCCAATTCGTTTTGGGCCGAAATCCAAATTTCAGCCCAATCCTTTTCCCCCACGCGGCCCAAGCCGGTCGGCTTTCCCCACTCTCTCTCACCCGCACCGAGCCCCACCCGCCAGCCACCGCTCCTCTCGCGCGCTTAACCCCAAACACTTCCAACCTTTGGATCAAAAATCACCGGACCGATCAGAGTCACGTTCGGACGGTCCGAACGTTACATCAATGTGGACCGTCCGATCTGATTTTAATGGCCTAATTTCGTTGGCTGATCAAGTTGTCCGAACATTCACATCAACGTGGACCGTCCGATTTAAATCGAACGGCCACCGCTTTGCCCGTTTCCTTTCCCTTTCTTTTCTTTCACCGCCATGTGGGCCCACACCTTTCTTCTCCCTCACCTTCTTCCCTGCGCGGT
The DNA here is from genome assembly GCA_036346405.1 of Phyllostachys edulis. Taxonomy (NCBI): domain Eukaryota; kingdom Viridiplantae; phylum Streptophyta; class Magnoliopsida; order Poales; family Poaceae; genus Phyllostachys; species Phyllostachys edulis. Next base: position 101,121,926 of record CM070562.1, on the reverse strand, counting down.
CAACTCGGCGCCACCGCCATTGTTGTGCGTCCGAAGCTCCGCAACGGTCACCCCCAACTGCCCCGCTTCTCGCGCACGCGTGCGGACAACCCGCACCCACCTCCGCCTTATCCCCACCTTCTTTCCCCCTTCTCCACCACGATCTCCCACGCCTCCACGCCGCCCCGGTGCCCCTCAGCCCCTATAATAGGGAGCACAAGGCAGCCCTTCCCTCACTCAATCCAACGCCGCCACCCATTCCTCCCCTCTCCTCGTAGTCTCACCGAATTTTGGGTTTCCCTCGCCGCCGGCCACAAGCACACCGCCGCCTCTACCGCCGCCACCATCGACGCCGTGACCTCGCCTCCGCCACACCGTCGCTGACCCGGTGCTTGCCCTCGCTTCGCCGGAAGACCCCGGGATCACCTTCTTCGTCGATGACCGAAGCTCGCCGCCGACGACCATTCAGTCACGCCCTCTCGCATCTAAGGTAGTCATTAGAATCAGCACGTCAACCTCTTTTGTTTGGTACCACCCGTGTGGCTCACCCCGGTGTGAAACACTGGCGAGCCTGAGCCCTAGCACCGCCCCGGCCCGACGTGGGCGGCGTGGCCCGACCACCTCACCGCCACATCGGCTCACGTATGCGTTTTCACGAGTCAAGACTCCACGTGGCACTTGCGCAACCGTTTTCTGAACCGTGGGGCCCACCTGTCAGTGGCACACCCACACCCAGTCACTGCTGACGTCATAAACTGGATTTTCCTTTAGGAAAATAATTCGGGAAATCTATAAAAATCTGATTTAGGGTTTTTAGTAGATTTAAACTTCTAAAACCCATATCTTGTGCATCCGAACTCCAATTTGGGTGAATCAAATTTATAAATGTGTATAAATTCAAAATCTAGCTAAATAAACTAAAATTATTTGATTTTGAGTTAGTTTGATTTGTATTTTTTAGTTTATTTGAATTTCAATTGAATTTATCGTATTTTCGTGTATAGACTTCGACGACTCCGGAGAGTTCGATCCTTCGAAGGATTTAGAGTACTCAGACTTCAACGAAGGCAAGTTATACCATTGATCATGTTGATCCCAATATTTTAAAGTTATTTAATTCAGTTTTTAAATTATTATTGCATGCATACTTTTATTCAATTATTTTAAGTCCCTATTTAAATACTTAGTTATTCCAATTCCTTTGTATAGTCAATTTGAATATTGATTACCATTTCCTTGTCACCATTAGATAAAATAATATAGAGAATAATCATATGCTTAGCAAATGCTTAGATCATAATTATGATTTTGGGAGGTTTTAGCCAAATGATTCAAATTTGTTTAAAATTGAGTCTATGGTATTGTTTTACCATAGAAAGTTTATAAAGATGATTTTATTTAAAATAAAATCAAAAATGGGTTTGGACTTGGGCGAAATGGATGATTGGTGGGTGCAGGTTTATGCACGAGCTTAACCTGGTTAAGGTTAAGGCCCAGGGTTTAAATTTTGGAAGTCGCCCAAGTCAATTAAGGACTGGTCTTTGAGCGTATTTTGCTACGCCTTACCATACCACCATATGTCTAGAATAGGATAGATTTGGATAAATAATTTGTGATATCTTAGTATTATTTGTGCAATGTTGTTGTGTGGGTGTTGGTTAGACAAGAGTCTCACTTGGCGCAAGAGGGGGCTTCTGGAGGATGGTTAGTCCAATGGAAGTGAAACCTTAACGGGCATAAATACATTAAGATAGAACATTGTAAAGGCCTCATGGTAATTGCTTAGTCACACGCCTTCGGAAGCGTGAATTGGCCGACTTTAAAAGTAAATTACCTCGTGTGGGTAAAGCTGTACATACTCTACAGAGTAGAAAACTATTCGAATAGTCGCGTCCACGGTCATGGACATGCTGAGCAAAGCCACTTTAAGTTAGACTTTGTTTTTAGTTTTTAAAATGATTAAATGATTTTAGGATGGTATCCTTCACCATTCATTATTGGAGGTTATCCACTATACAACTGTCATTTTAAAATCTGATTTTAGATATAGTATAAAAATGGCCTTGGAAATTAATATGAGTATTTAAACTGAAAATGCTGCTTTATGCAAAATAAACCCTGCCAGTCTCATTTGTTTACTTTATGCATGCATCGTAATTCATTATTGGGTGTAACTTGCGAGCACGGAAGTTGTGCTCACTCTTACTAAATAATCTTTATTCAGGAGAAGACTTCTATCAGGACGGTGAGGACCCTAACGCTTAGGCGTACGCCCCCAGACGATTGCATGTGGCACATCGTGTGGCCTACTACTATTTTGCTTTCGTTGTGTTATTTGTTTATTTGGCCTCATGCCCCTTTTGTATTAAACTCTGAATTATTATTAATAGAATGTGTGATATGTTTGTGATATCATTTTTGTATGACTATGTACACTAGAAATCTTGGATTAGTGTATAAACACAGAGGATTCGGGATCCTTCATTCCCGGGTTCGACAATCATCTTATATTGTCCGTCCACACACTTCCGAGGTGTGCGACTGAGAGATTATCACAAGGCCTTTACAAAGCTCCGTTTTGACTTGGTTCTACCCGCTAAGGTTTCGCCATTCTGGACCCCCTCTTGCGCTATGTGAATCTCTCCGTAAACTCGGAGATCACACCACCACGATAGAACCAACCCAAAATATTGCTAATTAGTTGGTCAGGTCCACCCCATCCTAGACATGTGGTTGTACGGTATAGCCCAGATCAATGGCACACAAAGTTAAGTCCTTAGTGGTTGCTCAGGCAAGACTACCTCATCCCAATGTCCTTCCTGCACCCACCTTCACCACCGACCACTCGCCCGAGCATAAATCATTTTCGTTCAACTAGCCAAATGGCAACCCTTGCCATGGCACAATAATTTTTAATAACAATGGCTGCACCACAATTCCATATATCATTAATTCAAATTTATCAGCAATGAATCACGTGATCGAGAGACATCGCATAACTAAAGTAGGACTAAGCATAATACGGACCCACGTTGGCATTACAATAATGTCCAACTAAGGTTACCCAACCTATGGTGTCCAAGGGTACATGTCAACATGTCGTTCACAATTATTCGAGGAGTCATACTGCCAAGTAGGTTTTTAACTATTTCCAAAATCATTTTTATACAACTAGCCATGCATGTTGATACAAAACAATATAATTTTATAAATTGGGTACGGCATGATCAAAAGTCTACGACTTGCCTTCGTTGAAGAGTTGAGATGCTTCGGTCGAGGTCGTCGGGTCCAAGAACTCTTCAAAGAAACCAGAATTTATACGTGCAAAAAGAGCTAAATAAATAAAACAACTCCAAACCCAAAAATCCAAAAATATTACCAAACTAGAACCGAAGGGAAGGTACTGAATTTAGACGAAGTTAGAAATTTGAATCACTCGAATCGGAGTTCGAGCAAAGGAGAACGGGCTCTCGGAAGATTTGAAATCATAAGGTCGGAAGGAAGTTCAACGACTTGGTCAAAAGAGGCTTGACTGGTCAGAAGGAGGGATTCAACTACTCAATGTGGTCAAACGAACACGAGGGAGAACAGGGCATGGGGAACTCACTAGGACCGAGAAAGAGACTGGAGGAGGGGGCTGGAGGAGGTCGGCGAACGGTGGTCGAAGACAGCGCGGGCGCTCCAGCGAACTCTTCGGAAGTGAAACTTGAAGCATAGCAAAACAGGGTGAGAGCGAGAGAAAGGAAGAGTTGAGGGGAAACAAAAGGAGGCAGAGGGCTTCCTAGTGCTCCATTTATAGAGGAAGGAGAGGGAATGGACGACAAGATGGAGCGATGGGATTCACGGCGGCGCGGCATGGTCACACGGCCGACAGGTGAAAGAGGGGATGGGGGCAGGTAAGGGAGGAGACAAGAGGGAGAAACGGGCGCGTCGGAGGCGATAGCATTTAATACGAAACAACGACATTTAATACGCACAGACTTTCGCAGCGGGAGGAAGAAAAGGGTGAGCAGGAGGCTGACTGGCGGGGCTGGTCGAAACCAAGAGGCTGGTCGAGAGCGAAAGCCTGGTCGAAACCGAAAGAGTGGTCGTGACCGAGAGAGTGGTCAAAAGGAACGGGCTAACGGGAATTCGGAACAAACCGAGAGAAGGGACTTTAAATACCAGAGAACTCCAACAAACTCAAAATAAACCAAAATTGCATTAATTGAAGTTTGATTAATTCATATTAAATCACTTTCAATTTTCAAAATCTCTAAGTTAAGCTTTAGCAATTCAACAAAACCAAATGGTTATTTTTATTTTGAAAATTTCAAAAACTTCTGAAAATTGGGATGTTACATGAGGGAAAAACTTCCATTGCTTCTACAAGGAGTCTCCATGATAGAGAGCGGTCAGAGATTACCACCTCCGGTGGGCTTTGTGGTGGACTCAGCCTAATCTGACGGACTACCGACCATATGCTGAGTTTCACCATGCCCACTTAGCCTACGATCGATGATAACTTCATTGACACCCTCACAAGATGTCGGTTGGCCCCCGAAATACGTAGAAGCCATTGGTGAATATTGGTCGCCCATGATAATATCGAGAGTATATGGACTCTCTGATTATAGCATTGGGCTTCCGTCGCTAGTCTTGCTGGTCGGAGGTATCAGGCTTGTAGAGGCATTCGGGCATTCTGAACTTGTTGAAACGAGCGGTTCCTATGGGATCGCCACTGATGGTGGTGGTGAATCCTCATCCATTTGGTCGATTTCACTAATATCAGCGAACGATGAGTCGGTGGAGGAGGATGATGACGACATCCCGTTTTCTTCCATGGCACGGATGCATGCATCCATGTAGAGGTTGGAGTAATCCGCTAGGTCGAACCAGATTTCCTCATCCCAAGTCCCCGCCATGTTCATATGAGCGATGATGGAGTGAAGGAAAGCGAATGAGGAATGCTGAGCAAGCAATCTTCAAGAACTGAACGTCTTGCTCCCCACGGTCGGCGCCAACTGTCGACGATCGAGTCGCCGATCTTATGAAAATAAATAGAGGAAAATAGCAAAGAGTTCTTGGGAGAGAATGTGATTGCTCTTTATTGCTATGAACTGAATCCTTTACAGGGGGTGTCCTTGACATGGCAGTGGACTAATCCTATAATGCTTGCCATGCTATTGAATCAGACTTGAAACATGAATCTAATGTCAATTATGATGCTTCGATCTGATGCCTTTGTTCCTCCACGCTCTATCTTTAAATAACCATAAAAGGGGTGGCAGTTACTTCTGGAGAAGACGTCTGTTGGAAGTGATGCGTCCGGTCGGAGGGTCAATTACGGTTAGTGAAATAGTAACTGATCGTCGGTTGGTGCCTATGAGACACTAAATCGTATAGTGGTTATTGTCAATGTTTTAGGATCATGAAACGTCACGTGGTATAGAGCAAATATGACGTGTGTTCCATTCATCACACGGTAAGGAATATACTTGGAGGTAGATCCAGATGCCAGTTCATTGCTTCTACGAGCCGTCACCTGGTCGAGGACTGGGTACAGGACCTTATCCGACCAGGGTACCCATTATGTAACCTCTAAAATTCTTAGGACCACAGGGGTCATTAGCCTTAGGGGTTACGACCACGAAGACATATGGTCTTTTAATTGTGTATTAAAGTAATACATAGAGATTTTAATCATCATCAGGCTTCATATATATATCGTGCTTGGAAAGTTGTGTAACATCTTTGTTATTTATTGAAAAACTATGTGATGACGTTTTGCTTTCAAATATGTTGTGCTAATATTGTTGTTGTTATTACTGTCTGATTATGTTTCTTATTATGTCGTGCGTCCAATTTTGATGTGTAACTTACTTTCTTCCTAAAACCGCCACCATTGTCTTTGTCAGTGGCGCTGTTGGTTGCGGTAGTTTAGTTAGTGTTTGTTGTGTGGCGGTTCGGACGCTAGAATAATGGTAGAAATATAAATAAAAAAGTAATAAATATTTAGCCCCAATTTTGCACACACAAAAAAATAGCCTCTTGACGTCAGTTGAAATGGCGACTGTAGGCTACAAGTGCAATTGTTTTTTTCAAGTATTTAAATTTTAAATTTTTTTAAAAAATTAATATTATTAAAAAATTGCTCGCCATCCACGTCGTCACCGCCTCACACTCTAGTCTCGACCAATCGTGTTACTCCTCACTGCCAAGTTGGAAAAGGGAGGCCTCGTAGCATCGTTCAGGCGCCACCACTGCAATGGATGACGCTGGCAAGTTGGAGAAGCAGGCATCCTTTAGCCCATTCGACCTGACGGGGTAGCCAAATGGGTCGACGCTCAAGACAGAACCGACCGCATCGCCCATTTCGCATGACCCATTTTCATGACGTGCCAGGCTAGCCCACGTGCCTGGGTGGCGGCCCAAGCATAGCAGAAGGCGGGCGCTAGGGCAAGGCACGAGCCGTTTACACCGTCGTCAAGTTACGACCCACTTAGCCTGGAAAAAAAAAAGAAAAATGCATAAAAAAAGAAAAATTCCAAAAAAAAACCCAAAAAAATGTGTAGAATTCATAAATACATATGAAAGTTGTAAAAATGAGACAAGCGTATTGAAAATGTAATAAATAGCTTTATTAATATTAAAATGGTTGCCTCGTTAAAACCTTTGCCATGTAAAAACTCAACATAAGAAAACCTTGACAAAGGAAAACGAGTCAAGCCTATAGCTCTACATACATCTTTGTTCTAAGTGTCATTGTCAAGGTACATATTTTCGAACATGTCCGACAACTCTATATTTTTCGTAGAGTGTTGTGTTCGTGAATCTTCTTGTTCCCGGTCCTTCACGGTTAGAAGTATCTCCATCATCTCACTCGTGAGACGTGTTCTTCTCTCCTCCAATATTCTTCCAGAAATACTAAAAGCAGACTCAGAGGAAACCGTCGAGATAGGAACAATTAACACATCACGTACAAGAATGGATAGCACGGGATATATTAACTTATGGGCATGCCACCATTGCAATATTTTGAAGCCTTCTGAGTTGAAATCCACTGCATCGCTGTAAAGATAGGTGGATAGTTTCCCACTCCTTAGGGTTGTTCTTGGTTGGGCAGGTGGCACTGTAGAAGAAGAGGACCTGGACCTAGGGGAAGAGCCACCGAAGATCTTGTCCCATATATTGGTCATGTTACTTGAGGCGGGGGCTACTGGAGGTCGTTGCAAGCGGACTCCCCATAACTTATTTTTATACCTTTGGTAAACCTCGTGTAATCGAGAACGAACTTCTACAAAATAGTTACTATAGTCTAGCCCTGTAGCATCACTAAGAAGATCAAGAACATTAGCAAATGGTTCAATTTTACCTCTAGCATCTAAAACAAATGCAAATGAATATAGGAATGGGATTTCTCTCCAATATTTAAGGTAGTTAGTTTTTATAGCAACAGTAGCCTCGCGTAAAACTAAGTTATTTTCATGCATTTTTAATTGAGTAGAAATCTATAAAATACTATGCATAATAATAGGAGATGTTGTATAGTACACAACAGATAAAGCAATAGTGGCCTCATAAAAAATTTCTAAAAAATATAGTATCTTCTCAGCAACAAACCAATGTTGCTCAGTCAATAGTATACTACCGTCAGTGCTCTGATAGTGCGTTTGAATAAAAACAAAAAAAATGCTCTTATATGGTAAAAGACTCTTAAGCATCAGGTAAGTAGAGTTCCATCTTATCGGAATGTCCAAACCAAACTTTCTTAATGTACACCCATTGCCATTCTTATGTTAGAATTATTCAAGAAAGATATCGCATCGCGAAAAGATTTACGATACACATCCAACATCTTCAAACTGAATTTGACTATAAGGTTAATAATATGACAAGCGCAACACTGATGTAGCAAGAAGGAATCAGAGTATGTACTAAAGACTGGAGTAAGAATATCCATAGCCTTAGAGTTCGCAACGGCATTGTCTAGAGTACTTGAGAATATTTTGTTTGTAAGACCAAAGTTTTCCACGACTTTGATAATACAATCCGCAATATTCTCAACTGAGTGTGCTATATCAATTAATTTGAAACCTATAATTCTTTTCTCTATTACCTAGTCATTATTAATATAATGAGCAACTACACTAAGATAATCCTCCCTAGCGCGGCCACTCCATATGTCCGAGGTCAGGGCCATCGAAAATGTGCACGTAGAAAATTTATCCTTTAATTTATCATGGCGTTCATTGTAATATTTTACTAGATCCCTAGTTGTTGTCTTTCTAGAAACAGAAGAGAATCTAGGATTATGCGCAGTTCTAATATAAGTTTGGAAAGTATTAGATTCCCCAAAGCCTAACGGAAAATCCTCAGAAGCAATTAAATGATAGATAGATTAACGGGCTATCTCAGGATCATAGTCCCAGCTACATACTGTACCATCGAGGTTGTATTGTAGCTGCGTCTACCTCATCAGCAATCCTTGTTTGGCCTTACATCTTGTAACATGTTTTTGCAAGTGCCCTATCCCTCCTATAAACTTTACAGACAATTCCTGATCGACAAATTTTGCAAACAGCATATGATACCTGATTTCCTTGTGCGTGTGGCTTAGTTGTCATGTTGAAATTCTCCCACACTTCCGATTTAGACGACCTCGATCTCTTTACTCTGGTGGTCGTCGACAAAGATGCTGTCGTGGAGCCTTATGACGGAACTCCACCTTGCCCTTCCGCTAACAACTGTAGTTGGTTTGAGACAGCCCCAGCTTCCATGGATGCAACTTTCTCCGATGAAAGCCCGTAATCACCGAGAGCAAAGCTATCGTAATTTTCCATAACCTTTTGTTGTGTTTCTTTTCCCGTGTGTACGGAACTATGGCATGCTGATAATAAGTTGTGCAAATTAAAACAATTGGAGTGACTCCCGCCAGTAGCTGTGTCTGATTTTGTAATCCTAAATCAACTGCAAGTTCAAAGGGCAAGCTCTTGATGACTGAATTTTGAACTTTTGCAAGCATGTAATAACCGAAGAAGATACTTCCAGAGCTCCAGTACTTGTGCCATTGCTCTTCTAAATTCTAAGGTTAAACTCGCTCTTTTATTTTTGAGTCACAGATGAACAAGTCAGGTAGTGAAAAGTAGCACCTTTAATTAGAATTTTAGTTTGTAAAGAAAGAGGGAATTTCAAAGTAATTTGCTAATGAGTGATTATTGCTCCGTGCAGATTGATCTTGTCAAGGGAAATTCCTTGCCAGTTTCCATGAAAAAAGTGACCATTATATGTTAAACTACACAATGTGATGTTGACAAACCTTTGAAAGCATTCGACTTCTTTGCTTTTCAGTTTAGCTGAACATCATAACCATGCTTGGAGCTGCTTTGACAAGGAGAGTATTCAGTTTAGCATTACATGTGTTCTGTGGTCTTTTAAGAATTAGTGCATGTTGCAGAACACCAAAAATAAATGAACCATGAAGGAACATTTTTTATCGTGATGCACAGTACCTTCCCATACCAAATCATTCCACCTAAAAGCATGGATGGCCTCTCTTATTTATTCCTTGTCACTTCATTTCTTTGCTATCACTACTACAGAACAGACCTTTGGTCGAACTGCCAAATGGGCAATAGTCTCGGAGAAAATTGCGTCCGGGACCAAAAAGATCTTTAGTCGGTTGGTAACACCAACAGGGACTAAAATCGCCCAAGGCTCGGTGGTAGGCTTTTGCAGGAGGAACATTTAGTCCCGGTTGGTGTTACCAACCGGGACTAAATGTCAACCTTTAGTCGGTTGGTACTACAATCAGGGACTAAATCTTTAGTCGGATTGTAGTACCAACTCTGGACTAAAGGTTGGCATTTAGTCGGTTGGTAACACCAGCCGACTAAATGTCCTTCTATTTAAACTCTGTTTGGCGTTAAGTCACGGGAGCCGGACTAAATGTCAACCTTTAGTCGGTTGGTACTACAATCCGGGACTAAATCTTTAGTCGGTTGTAGTACCAACCTGGACTAAAGGTTGGCATTTAGTCGGTTGGTAACACCAACAGGGACTAAATGTCCTTCTATTTAAACTCTGTTTGGCGTTAAATCACAGAGCGGGAACGCGTAAATCATGCCATGGGACACGCCCTTGCCACTTGCATTGTCACCAGCTGCGTTCATTCACTCAACCGTATTCACCGGCGTGTTCATGTAAGCTCTGATGCTAACCCTGCCGTCCATTATGAAAAATATGAAATGTGAAATTTGAATAATTTTTATATGTTATAAAATTGCCAATTAATTCATAAATGGAACTTTCATGATTTTTGTAGGCCACAATAAATTTCCAAAAATCATGAAATTTGTTTTTCCACTAAGTTACACTGTGAACAGTCCATATAAAAATTTTAAGACTATTTGGACAAAGTTGAATTTATACCTATTTTATGCTTATTTATTTAATTATTATTCCATGAATTTTGTAGGCTAAATTAATGATCCAAAAATTCTGAAAATTGTTTTTCCATCTAATTAGGCTATGAACTATCTGTACAAAAATTTTGGGATCAATCTGAAGACTTTTATTTTTCACCTTATTTAATAATTATTTAAATAAATGAAAAATGACTTTTACATGTGTTAGTTAGGTTAAGCTTTGAGGGTGTTTGATGAGATAAGTCTTATCTTATCAGATCCAACCTCTTGGGTAAAAATAATAAATATTAATTTTGTTTTAATAAATAAGTTTAATATTTAATTATTAAGTAATTAGTTAATCTCTTAATTAGCTTAATCACTTAGTTATTGTTTGCCTTTTGGATTGATTGTTGACCTAGGGTCATTCACCCTTAATGACTTTGGGCAATTTAGTTAATTATTAATTATCATTTAACTTGATGTCATATTAAATTTGAAACTTGAAATTTAATTATGTGATATGTCATATAATGCAGACGATGACACGCCATTGGATGTACAATGTCGTCGCCGCTCAAAGAGTTCATTGATGGCGTGCATTATTTCTTAAGAGTGGCCGAGGCAAACAAGCGGGATGGTTTCATGTCTTTGTCCATGTGCCCCTGTGTAAGAATTTGAAGGAATATTCTAGCTCAAGGAGTCTTCACTCACACTTGTTGAAGTCGGGTTTCATTCCAAACTATATTTGTTGGACCAAGCACGGAGAAACCAAGGTTATAATGGAAGAAGGTGAAGAAGAACAATTGGACCCTAACGACATTATTGCTCAATACGGTGACTTCGATGATATCTTGCAATGGGCTAAGTCAAGAAGAGGCAGGGAGAAGACACACTCGTGAAGATGATGCTCTTGGTGATGTCATTCGTGATGCACAAAGAGATTGCGAAAGTGAAAAGGAGAAGGCTAAGTTTGACCGCATGCTAGAGGATCACAAGAAATTACTATACCCGTCCGTAGAAGATGGGCAAAAAGTTGGGTACAACATGGAGTTGCTACAATGGAAGGCCGCAGAATGGTGTATCCGACAAGGCATTTGGGCAATTCGAAGATCCAAAAAGATGCTTAGAAGCCTAACGAATTGCCCGCCACTACGTCTGAAGCAAAAGCAGTAAATCGCGCCCTTTGGGATTAGAAATCCGGAAGATACATGCATGTCCTAATGAGTGCATCTGTATCGTGGCAAGGACTACGAGAATTTGGATGAATGCCCGTATGCAAAGCGTCGCGGTATAAGATCAAAGCGAGATGACCTGGCGATGTTGAGGGCGAAGAACGCCCCAGAAGAAAATCCTGCCAAGGTTATGTGGTATGCTCCTATAATACCACGCAAAGCGTCTGTTCATAAACAAGGACCATGCAAAGTTGTCGCGATGGCACAAAGAAGACCGTAAGGTAGACAACATGTTGAGACACCTGGCGATGGGTCCCGGTGGAGAGCAATAGACAGAGAATTCCGGAGTTTGCAGATGGCGCAAGAAACCTAAGGTTAAGCTTTAAATGCGGATGGTATGAATCCTTTTGGGGACGAGCACTAGTCATAGCACTTGGCACATTACTCTATGTATCTACAACCTTCCTCCATGGTTATGCATGAAGCGGAAGTTCATTATGATGCGGTGCTCATCCAAGGCCCGAGGCAACCGGCAACGACATCGATGTCTACCGAGGCCATTAGTTGAGGAACTCCGCTTTTATGGAGCAAACCGGTGTACGTGTGTGGGATGAGTACAAGCAGAACACTTCGACCTGCGAGCATTGTTGTTCAGAACAATCAATGATTGGCCCGCTCTAAGTAATCTTTCGAGATGACAAACAAGGGATACAATGCATGCACACAATGTTTTGATGACATTGCGGTATATATTTGAAAAAATGTCGAAAGGTCGTGTACCTTGGCCATCGCTCGTTTTCTTCCTATGAATCACCAACTAAGAAAGAAAGGCAAGCATTTTAGCGGTAGGCGAGAACACGAACCAAGCCTCGCAACCGAATCGGGAGGATGTACTTGATATGGTCAAGGATGTGCAAGTAGTCTTTGGAAAGGGACAAGGCGGCGAACACATTAGAAAGATGCTAAGGGACACGCACCCATGTGGAAGAAGAAGTCCATATTTTGGGAGCTACCCTATTGGCAAGTCCTAGAGGTCCATAGCGATCGGCGTGATGCACCGACAAAGAATCTTTGTGTGAACACGCTAGGATTCATGGATGTGTATGGAAAGTCTAAGGATTCACTCGAAGCACGGCAGGACTTGCGGCGCATGAAAGAACGAGACAACTGCATCCAGAGAAGGCAGACGATGGGCGCCATTACTTAAGACACGCTAGCTTCACTCTTAGCAAAGAAGAGAAGGAAAGCATGTTTGAATGCCTAAATGACATCAAGGTCCCATCTGGATTCTCCTCCAATATAAAGCGTATAATAAATGTGCGGAGAAGAAATTCCTACACTTAAAGTCCCATGAGCGCCACGTGCTTATGACGCAATTGCTTAGGTTGCTTTAAGAGGAATTCTACCTCCACATGTACGTCATGCCACCGTGAAGCTATGTGCATTCCTCAATGCAATTTCTCGAAGGCAATCAATCCAATGGAACTAGCTACTCTCTGAGAATGATGTGGTTCAATGTCTTGTCGACTTTGAGTTGGTGTTCCTCCATCCTTCTTTAATATCATGACACACCTCCTAGTTCACCGGTCAAGGAGATTAATATTCTCGGTCTGTGTTCCTACACAACATGTTCCCCTTTGAGAGGTTCATGGAGTCTGAAGAAATATGTTCACCGGCGTGCTCGGCAGAAGGAAGCATCGCCAAGGGCTACGGAGACGAGAGGAGGTCATTGAGTTCTGTGTTGACTTCATTCCCGACCTTGACCCGATTGGTGTTCTGAATCGCGACACGAGGGGAGACTTAGTGGAAAGGGAACACTAGGGAAGAAAACATATATCGGACGGAGGGCGATTATTTCAATAAAGCGCACTACGGTTCTTCAAAACTCCTCCGTGGTGGAGCCGTATGTCGAGGTACACAAGGAGTTCCTACGATCCCGGTTTCGAGGAAGAATGAAGCTTGGATTAGGCGTCATCACATGGAAACTTTCAGCGGTTGGTTGCGAAAAGAATGTCGAGGTGATGACAATATTGATGAGCAAGCTGTATTTGTTGGCTAGGCAACCATCGTGGCACATCCTCACGCATAAAAGTGCGAGATAAATGGAAATACATTTTACAACCGTAGCCCAAGATAAAAGGAGCACGAACCAAAAGCAGTGGTGTCGCGTAGATGCCACAGACCCAAATGGAAAGAGGCAAACATATTATGGCGCATAGAGGAGATTTGGGAACTAGACTACGCACCTAATTTTAAAGTCCCTTTGTTCCGGTGCCAATGGGTGAAGATGACCGAGGCGGGGTAACAATCGACAAGGAGTATGGAATGACAACGGTGGACCTCAACAATATTGGGTACAAAGACGAACCATTAGTCGCTTCACGATGTGAATCAGGTGTTCTATGTGAAAGACATGTCTACAAAACCCAAGAGAGGGAAAAACGACGACAAATCAACCAATGAGCCAAAACGCCACATAGTTCTTTTAGGGAAAAGAAACATCGTGGGAATTGAGGACAAGTCAGACAAGTCAGAAGATTATGAAAGGGATGACCGAATCCCGCCCTTCAGTGTGACCAAAGACCCAAGCATCCTGCTAAATGCCGAGGACACTCCATGGTTACGGCATGATCATAACCAAGGGTCATACGTCAAGAAGAAGTTCACCATCGTGCCCGCTTGATATATAGTGATGTTTAATAAATAGTGTGTATTAGAGATTTTATGTAATAATTGTAACTTCAGATGTTTCTATCATATTTTTCTTGTTTTTATCGTTTCAAATGAAATTCCTATTCGATAAAAGGACACATGTACCTCTGTGAAGCATGTCTTCTCCATAGGTGTCAAAATGACTTGAAATTTTTTAGCAAGTATTTATGCCTTCAAATGAAATTCGACTTGTGGTTTGAGCCCTTCATTTTGTTTATAGTTGGCTCTTCACTTCGACTTGTGGTCACTATAAAAGTCGTTTGAAATGTCAATAAGATAAAAGGAAATGCAACTATTATTTTTAAAAAATTTATGCCTAGTATTTAATTTACTATGCATTTAACAAGAATTAGCATATTTATACAAATAAACTTAATACAAAACCCAAAGCTGTGGCGTGGCGGGAATCGAATAGTGGGGACCTTTAGTCGGTCCAGATCTGCTTGGGACTAAAGGTCACACTGACTCGAGACTAAAGGTTCTCTGGAAAATATGTCCCCACAAAAACCTTTAGTCGGGCCATGGCACCACCCGGGACTAAAGGTCCACCTTTAGTCCGGTCCCAGTATTACCAGCGGGACTAAAGGTCTTTAGTCGGTTGGTATCTGCTTGAGACTAAAGGTCGACCTTTAGTCGTCCAGATTACCACGCGGGACTAAAGGTCTTTAGTCGGTTAGTAATACTGCCCGGACTAAAGGTCCCCTCGATATAAGCAACAGTGGCTTCTTCCTTCTTCCACCCCTTCCGTCTCCTCGCCGTCTCCTCTGGGCTTAATTCGTCGGCTCCGGCCCGTCGCGCGCGGCGTCCTCCTTCCTCCCGTGGCGCCCACTCCGCCACCACCTCCACTCGGCTCCTCCCTCCGCGCCGCTCCGGCTCGCCCGCTCCTCCTCCCGGCCGGATCCGGCCTTGATTCTCAAGCGGCTACTTCGCCAGCTCACCGCGGCAGCTCCTCCACGGTGAGCCGAGAAATCGTTAGGCGAATCTGCCTTTCTTTGTTTGTAGGCTAAGCACTGTTATTCTGCATTTAGCATTGCGTTAATTTGTTCTGTTATTCTGATTTGCATTATAGGTCAGTATCATATTTTGGTTAGTCGTTGGAAACCGAGTTATGCAAACTAATGGTCTTGATCGGGTAAACCATTGTATGAAAAAGGAACTTGTTTCTATCCAAATGCAAAACTGACTGGTTTTGGGCATGCTAAATCCTAAATTCGACCACTCTTGATATTGACCGTGGTCGCTTTTTGCATGACATTTGGATGTTAAATCTGTATATGCTTGTTAATCTTATTCACTGATCAGAATCAACAATGCAACATTGTGTATCTGAATCCTCCGCGATGATAACATGGATCTTTTGAGTTTGGGTGTAGCTTCCTCTCTCTCTTTAATGAGAACCTCTATCATTTTTGCCGTGAGCAAGAACTTCTTTGTGGACTCGAGTTCATGCTTAATGCTCTCTTGATGTTTACGCAAAAATTTCTTAATCGGGGCGTGGGCTGGTCAAAGCTAAGGAAGAGCTTCTAAAACTGTGATGTAGCTATTTTTCAGATTAGTTGAATAAATCTGAAATCTCAAAATAGCAAAGGCAGATTGATTTTATCTTGGTTCTTAGAGACACTTCTGAAGAAAGGGGAAGCTTCCTTTAACCTATATCTTTTGCTGGAGTTTTCTCCTTGCTTTCTTTAGGTTTCTTGTTTTGTTTTTATTCAATGGATGAAAATTTTGATTTATGCTTAAGAAAAATTCAATCACCTTATAATAGAACAACCCCGAAAATAAAATTGTGTTCATCAAACTCTCTACAAACCGAAGCATCGACACTACTTAGGTCACTCAAATGTATTGTGGCATGTGTTAGTGTTTACCTAATGAACATATATTTAGCGATGGGTTGTTTATATATTAAATCTTGACGAATTTCACGGCGACTCTTTGTTCAAGTCGAGCTACTTGTGGCGTGTACATTGACTACGTTCAAGTCAAGCTTGCACCCTTTTCTTCTCTACCCCCACTTTGCAACTGTGATTGTTCGAGTTCTTCTCTTAAGTCCCAAGCGGCGGTGCTCTTTCTTCTCCCTTTCTTCTTCTCTACCCAAATCCAAACACACAAGCTCGCCCCGTCTCCTAAAAATCCACCACTCCTCCTTCTCTACTCGGATCGCCAAGCTAGATCCCGGTGGCAACCTTCTTGACTACGGGCTTGGCACGGCCTTGAGCTGCACCACGTGCTCACGTTGCCATCAATATGTTGTTTTTCTTTTGTCGATGCATGTCACGAACCGCACGCCACTTGATGCGAAATCATAACCCGATCACGAACCGTTCTAACGTCCTACACATATATTTGCGAAATGGCGAGCCGAATGACAACATGGGCGATGCCATGATGGATATTATCAACAATGACGCCTTACAAGGTGCCCAATTGAAGGTGATGACAACAATCAAGAAGTAGATGGCGGAGTCGATACTTTGCCGATTATGAAGATGAGCAAGACAATCTTTGGCGAGGTCTATCTACAATCTCTTATGTATACATGAAATTGAGAATAATTTCATTTGTCGTATAAATATATTTATTTAAATCTTTGTGTTTCTACATTAAGTAGCCCTCTGGATCGGCGACAACAACGGGAAGAGTAGAAATGTACGAGGCAGAAGAAGCCTTTGGAGGGTCGGTTCATTCTCTCGCAATTCGAGGAGGATCTGAGCAAAGTACTTGGACCACATGCATGTAAATTTGTCGACCTTGTGGGTACCTTGTAAGGGACGGGATCGATCAATGCTCGTGAATGGAAGCAAAAGAAAGTTGCTCCTCATATTAGTTTTGTCTCTGATCGTGACAAGGCACTAGTTTGGCAAGATGTCCTTCAACATTTCGCTCGTCTGAAGATGAAGCTTTGAAGGAGAGAGTTAGGAGGCGGGCTATGAAGAAGATGGCCACACAATTCCGGTGTTGGAAGAAGAAATTGTACAACACATTTATCAAGAAGAACGACGCCAGATTTCAACACTAAGGCCTACGTCAAGTTGAGGCCGTTTTGGGATGAGTTTGTGCAGTTCAAGACATCGGAAGAGGGTGAGGCACGGGTGAGAAGGAACCAGCAGAATGCCCGACAAAAGCAATACCACCATCACTTGGGATCGGTGGCTCTGAGTGCCATTCCTAAGTGGGAAAGAATGGAGCAGGAGATTCTTGCCAAGGGATCGAACAGAATCAATCAAGCGGCCCGAGCGCCAAGTATTGGTTTTTCTGGTCATGGGGAAGCTTCGACCTAGAGACAGGAAAGATAGTGTATGGCATAAAACTCCAAAAGCAAAGCAGAAGATTTGCTTATGCTCGAGACTTGGTGAGAGTGGCGGTGGTGGCATTTTAACAGAGATAAGGATGAGCCGACATACGCCTGGAAGTCTTGAACACGGTGGGCGAACAAGAGGCTATGGGAGGTGTCGTGGGAGCATGCCTTCCCTAAAGACAAAGCCACCTATAGAAGCCGTCGAGAGAAAGAAGTACGAGGAGGCGAGCGGATGCGCAGGATGGAGGAAATGGTTCTTGAGTCACGGAAGTGGCTCGTGAAGCGAGAGAGCGAAAAAAGCACTTGAAGCCAAAATGAATGAGGAAATCAAAAGGCAAGTGCAGATAGCGAGAAGTTCCATCCAAAGGCAAAGCGCATCGAGCCGGAGTCAACATCGGCCCCTAATCGGTTGAAAAGCGATTGCGCTTCCACGGAGGTGCCAAGTGATTCAAGATGACGCAGGTCTGCGCTTCCCGTGGATGACATCACCGATCCTCTCACGACATGTGAGTGCACATTCGAGGGAATGCCACAGTCATGGTGGCTATCGGTGTTGTATCTCGTGTCGACCCTACGAAGACACCAAGATGCCATGGGGCATTAATACCTCTGGATATGCTAGCGTCTCGGTGGATAGAGTTGTGAAAGGTAATAGCAATGTGCCTCTTGACATTGAAGGAGGTGATGGGAGAAGACTTTAGGAGAAGCGGAGAAGACATTCATATGTTGGCGCAAGCGCTATATCATTATTCTGAGGCGTCACCTCCTCCTCCTCAACAACCTAACCCTAGGTGCGGATGAAAGTGAGCGAAACATTTTTCACTAATTATGTATTGGCTTAAATAACGGTTTACTCATACCACGTTGTTTTCACAGCAGAACCTCCCCAACCTAAGTCCAATTATCCATTCACCACCGTCACGGTGTTGCAGGCGATGACAATGAAGTGGAAGACAGTGCATCCCCACCGCCCCATCGCCTCCACGGCGGGCTCCAACGCCGACGCCGCCATCGCCCCATCGCCTCCACTGCTGGCTCCAACGCCGCCATCGCCCCATCGCTTCCACGGCGGGCTCCAACGCCGCCACCGGCCGCTCCATCGCCTCCACGGCGGGCTCAACGCCGACACCGCCGCCCTCTGCCAAAGAAAGGCGCACCCCACAACGAAAGCGTCGGCCCCACCGCCAAGAAGAAAGCCTCAGGAGAACACCGGCTATTTCTAAGGCAGCGAAACTTTCCTATGAGAAGATCGCCGAGAAATAGATGCTTGAAAGGAGATGTGGGCGGTTTCTTCGCGAAAGTCAAGGCTAAAAGTGAAGCGGCGAAACCACGAGAAGCCGTGCTTCTTCGAGGTCCGAAGTTCTAAGGCAAAGGGTGGGCGCTCACGTAAAAAGTTACGTCATGCTCGTAAGGATTCGCCACTATCGGACTATGACCGCACTCTCACCAAGTCAATTGAGGCGAAGAAGAAAGAGAAGAGAGCACGGAAGGGTGTTGCCATACTCGAGGAACAATCACAACAATCGGTGCCCCGCTAGTTATTGGGAATGAATATGGTTCAAACACGAGCGTGCTAGAACAGATATCAGGAAATGTGCATTTGGATCAACTTGATGAATTTTTAGCGAAACCGGTCTAAGCATTTCCCAAATGCTCGCGGAGCACACATCAAAAGTGCTCAGGAAGTTGATCATTGGCGAAGGAATATGTATATGGCAAGAGTCTATACAACCCCGAGAAGCTCATGGAACTTCGTGACGCAAATGTACTTGTTAAACAAGTGGTACATGGCGGCGTGTCAAAAAGCGGATGACTATATTTGCGTCAAAATTAGAAACCATCATTACTTAGTGGCGATGACATTATAATGGTTCGATTTAATGAGTTACACCGGCTATGCCACATGAGCGCTCTAGACAAATCTCTCATCAATTTGCTTTTGTGCATGCGTGATTCTTTCTTTTAATAATCTCACTCTAGCATATGTATATGTATAAGTAATTATCCTCACACTAGCTAGCATGTCTATACATATGCAGAGACATGATGAGAGACCTCACACGTAGAAACGACAACAACATTGGTTTCGTTGATCCATATATCGTATTCAAGGACCCAAACACTCCCTACGATCAATGGAGACCTCAAGCGGAGAGGAATTTCGGAGGTTCTTGATCAACCAAAAGAACAAAAGATTTATACTCTTCCCTACAACTTTGGGTGAGTGTTGTTATCGTGTGCACATTTTACTTTACTTACTCAATCCAACATAAAGATATATATGTTGACTCTATAAACAAATCGACTTTTCTTTGGATCTTGATTGTCTTCGATCTCTCCGACGGTCATTTGCTAATCTATGACTCGTTGAGAAAACCGCAGAAGATTACCAAGATATGATAGACATTATCCGGGGTAACCCGATCTTTAAATATTTATTCCTGCTCTTTAACTCTGCAATAGTTAATTAACGATCAATTATTAGGCGGGGTTTGGGCTTGGTTCATTCAATACACCGCCCGGATCGAAAGCGCCACTTCGATCCCACCGATGGATGTAAGTTGTACTAGCTCCCCGCATCTTTACCTTATCATGCTTCAGCTCACGCGCGGGATGACGAGAGTAATCTTTTTATATCGTACAGTGGGTTCTACGGCAGCCACCAGGCAACAATTTGTGTGGATACTACGTTTGCGAGTTCCTCACGGTGTATGCAAAAAGAACCCATCTACAGATGCAGAAAGTACGTAACAAGTATATATAATAAATCCATTTTATTTATTTGTTGCTATTAAATAAACCTTATGTATATTAATACTTCTTTCGTTTAATGCAAATTGAAGGAGATAAGGTTGAAGGAACAGGTGTTGGATATGGACCGCCTCAAAGGAATTCAAGAGACAATCGCAGGATTTCTTAATGAGCATGTCCTCAAGCCCAAGACCGAGTTCTACTTTAACCCAGATGAACAATTGAAGCCAAACCGGGACAAACATTTGTATGACATTTAAGTGGAGGACAACATTTGTGTTGTAAATACCAAGGATGCATGAATAATGTTGTAAATTTTATGTAATATATATATATATATATATATATATATATATATATATATATATATATATATATATATATATATATATACATATATATAGCTCCATAATATATATAGTTTAGTACTTTATTTGTGTGTAATAATGTTCCAAACTAAATTATATGTGGGCGTATACATATATTAGCTTGCGAAGAATACGCATTTGAAAACCTAATGTAATTGTAAAACCAAAATCAATAATGAATTGAAATGGAAACAAAAAAAAAAAAAACACCTTTAGTCGGGTTGGTAATACCAACCGGATTAAAAGGGCGACCAGTGGTTGTGACCAGTGGACCTTTAGTCCGGTTGGTATTACCAAGGGACTAAGGTCGGCCTTTAGTCGGTTGGTATCACCAACCGGGACTAAATCGGCCTTTAGTCCCGAACTGGGACCGGGACTAAAGGTGAGACATTTAGTCCGATTTCCTAGTCCCGGCTCTATAACCGGGACTAGAGGCCCTTTAAACCCGGGACCAAAGGTCTATTCTGTAGTAGTGTATTTCTTCCGGTTTTGAGCGTTGAAGCCGGAGTTGTGGACTATCTTAATTGTATGACATGCTACCATTTGGATACTGCCTTGAATTCATTAGTTTGTTGTTTCCAGCAGTCTTATATGATATGTTCTCGTATTCTTCTGGTAATTTTCTGGAATTTTACCGTTCTTAAAACTCATCCTTGGTACCTTATCGTTGTTCTGAGATGGCTTAATTTCTCCTTGTTTTTGCTATACTGGCACATATTCAGTTTACCTGCTTTCTCTCTACATCTAACCGTCAATGTGTCATTAGTCTATGTTGGAGCTTGTTTGATGAAATTTAACAATAATGCTAGAATTTTAAGAAAAAAAATGTTGTCATCGGTGTTGCCATGATTTTTGTTTAACCATTTCATTTTTGCGTCTATTATGTGATCGGAAAGACATCTTTTATTATATGATTTGCTTAATTGTAAAATCATTCTAGCTATTGCATTGAACTGTCAACCAATAAGGATGTTGTCACCGGAAATTATCTGATCAAATTTCTTAATTGAGTTACACATTTTAATATGCACATCTATCTACCATCGAGACGGTTAGAAAACATGAGTTACGAAGACTGAGGGCATCAGAACAGAAAGTGTAAGTGTTTTACACGATGGAGCAGATGCCAGAGTTGTTAAACGAGGGACAACATTCAAAGTGAATAATTGGTTATACATCGTTGCTGCTTTCATTTTTGCTGTACATAATGTATTCTTTACCAAGTGTGAGTGTTACACTTACATTTACTCTCTTAGTAATGATACAAAAAAACACAACTACACAAAATACCACGTGTTTTCCGTAGCAAAAGTCAGGCACTAACTAGTTTCCAAAAATAATAGGGGTACAATGCAACTGCACCCCATGCCCCTCCCTCTACCTGCCTCCGCCTCTAGCTCCATCCTCCGTTCAGCCAAATCACACCAGCGGTGGAGACATGACAAAAACGCACAGATATATAAGTTTCGACTTGGTTTGGAGCAGAGGACTAAGGTAAGGCCTAGAATAGGGTGGAAAAAAAAACTCGTTAATAGGGCTTGTTGACTCGATTCAAAATTGCTCCAATTAGACTCATTATTTGGTTAAACATTAAAATGAGTCAATTTCGAATGAAATTGGATTTCACTCTAGCTCGGCTCGTTAGCTCGGTTCTAAAAATACTGTCAAATTATAAATAAAATGATATTAAATTAAATCATATCAATTTCAAAAAAAAAAAACTCGGTAAAACCACAACCTTGCTCTTGCTCGATATCCACCCCAGACCTAACGGACATCGGGCCCTCGCCTGATATGTAACTGCGGCTCAAACACATTTTGCACTTTTGGTCTGAGGTCTCAGTGCAACATGTTTCGGCTAGGCGTGACCGAATTGCTTAGCCCAGTACTGCTAGTCCTAACGGACCTCAGGCCCTCACCTTATGTAACTGCAGCTCAAACACATTTTGCACTTTTGGTCTGAGGTCTTAGTGCAAATCAAGGCCGAAAGCCCTACACGGCTACAGACATGGCTCGTAGACACACTATAGATGGCATTGGACACAGCAGTTCAAGACCACAACATTTACCACTTTAACCTTTCTTTTTTTGAATGGAGCTCCACCGAGCGCGTGTATATATATATATATATATATAGGAAGTCTTTTTCCTACTCCCGGGTGTAGTTACTCCCTATTTCGTATCTCACAACGTAGGGAGTATCTTGCGCAACCGAGAGTATGTATGTGTAGTATACGAGTATATAAGACCACCTAGGTGGTATTCACACCTTTTTAGGGGGTGGTATGTCAAATTTTTTAGACATACTCCTTTTTAAGTGACATACTCCTTTTTATGTGCGAATATGAAGGTATTTACAAAATATGCTAAAAACTATAGACTCTCTTGCAATTTTTTCGTGCGGTTCACATTGGAGTATCTTATAATTAGTGTATGAGTATACCCAAAGTGATAAAGGAGTATGTCAAATTCTTTTAGGTGGTATATCAAAAGTGGGAGTAACTACAGGGAGTAGAAAGTATTTTTCCTATATATATATATATATATATATATATATATATATATATATATATATATATATATATATATATATATATATATATATATATATGACAAAACGATCTCAACTCAAGCAGTAACGACACTGGGAAGACACAATCGACGAAGCAAGACCAACCTAATAACTCGGTTGGCGGAGCCTGCCCCACGCCCACACCTCTCTATCGACGGAGTCCCCATCCCACGCCGCTCTCTCTCTATCGGCGGAGCTCGCTCCCACGTCGCTCCTCTCTGTCACACAACTCGCTTCGGCGGAGCCCTACTTCCACGCCGCCTCTCTCTGTCGTGAGCCAGCTCCCACGCTCCTCTCTTGTCACAGAGCCGTGTAAGCCCGCTTCAGAGAGCGCATTGGACCGAAAGCTATCATGAAGCGTCAGACCAGAAAGAAGAGCCACCGTGAATCGAGGACGTTGGGGATAAACCTACAGAAAAAAAAGGAAGAGAGCAGGGCTTCTCGAAACGACGCCTTCAGAAAGATAACGACCACAATACCGCCGTCGCCCGTTCGAACACCCGGACAGGGTTTTAACAGATGGCTTTCGGATGAGGATGGTTCGTCCCGAGCGGCGGCCAAGTCCTGGATCTGGCAAGTATTTCGTTGGCCGTTGGCGGCGCCGGTTGCAGCCTGCTCCTCTCTTCCTTCTGGTAATTAAAGGTGGCCCTACAGCTCATCGAGAGACACACCACTTTAACCTTTCGGCTGGCTGCTCAATTCGCCGCACGCGACTCTCGTCCATCTACATGCTACAGGCCCCGGCACTGCTACTGCAAGGCTGCAGCAACCTGCAAAGTACCAGCCGGTAAGTACTGTTCGTTTCGTAAGACAAGCGGGGGGCAATCATGGCCGTCATGGGCTAAAGGGCCCCGATCCTAGGATGGAAGGAAGGCGACCTCTTCTTTTCAGAGCGTTTCCCTTCGGCCTCCTTTTCATTCTTTTTCTTTATGCGACTTACGCAGAAGGGGACCAACATTATTCCCCCACTAGGGCAGATCAGGCCATGTGGTGGGGTCATCTTACTAGATCTTGCTTGATTTGTTGCATGGGGGCACGTTGTGGGGGTGGATTCATTTCAGTGGGTGCAGTCCAGTTGTCCCAAATGCGTGATCTTTTGTGAACCCTGCTTGTGCTCGGTGTTTGGTGGCTAACCATCCTTGTCCGCCACAAACCTTCTCATGTAAAAGTTCTAGAAGAGTTAGTAGTGCTGACTTGTGACTTCCAGAACATCATTGACTTTTCTGATTGATGAATGTTGTTAGTCTGCTTTAGCTTTCGTTATTTAATTTGGCAGGGAGTATAAACGCAAGTACCTTCATTCAGAAGTGAATAAGAACATAGTATACTAGCCTATCCAAGACGAGTTAAAGAATCTCAACACATGTAGAAGACGTGGTCAACTCAGAATTTCAAAACATCTATCAATACTAGAAATACTCCCTCCGTTTCACTATAGATATCCATAGCATCGGAAGTATATACATTTTAATACATTTATCCGCTGAGAAAATTTTGTGTAGCTATTGCAATTTTTCCTCCCTCTAATCCTATTTAAATGCTTTGGAAGAGGTTAAATGATCGTGGTATGTTATTTAATATGGGTATATGTGGTCATTTCTCGTTAAGCATTTTTAGATTTAGCGTTTCTTTGCTCTGTGCATATCAAATATCGACAAAACATA
Organism: Phyllostachys edulis; assembly: GCA_036346405.1. Taxonomy (NCBI): domain Eukaryota; kingdom Viridiplantae; phylum Streptophyta; class Magnoliopsida; order Poales; family Poaceae; genus Phyllostachys; species Phyllostachys edulis. The sequence continues at coordinate 101,097,022 of CM070562.1, read as the reverse complement.
GTATTACATTTTTCTTAGCTAAGCTACTAGAGTTGACTGCACCAGATAACTCCAAAGTACACGGCCACATATGATAGAAAAGCTCATCTCACCTCAACACGCGTTAGCAATGCAAGTGGGATTTCCCCACCAACCATACCGTACTAACAAACAAAACCTCCCTTTCTAACTTTGAGGGGGAAAGGTTGAGGCCCAACACCCACCTCTGCCACAAGACTTCACTTTATGGGAAGAAGACGACATGGAGCATAATTTCCTCCATGCATGCCCGACGCAGTTTTATATACATGCTAGATAGCTAGGTTTAATAGGTGAACAACCAGCACAAACTACTCCCTAGACCACCTGCATATTGTTCCATTCATGAAAAAAATGGTATAGGTACAAGTCTTTTCCGTCTTCAATTTGACAGAGGCTAAAAGAACATCGTGAATTCCTAGGCATATAGTGCAATTACCATATCTGAATGAACAGCGGTCCTCATTCGCTCTGATATGAATTAGTTACGCTGCAAATTCCTTCTCGTTCAGTTCATTACTTACATGAGTATTTGCTTTCGGCATACTGAAATTTGCACTAGAAACTTCAAATAAAAATTACCTAAACTTTAGCTTTAACTCCCACCAGAAAATACAAATAACGACTGTGATGCAAATTGGGATGTTCGTTAGCGGGCCAATAATTGCGGGTAACCTTCAGGGTTGGTATCAAGAGGGACTCGTATTAATGGGAAAACTGAGCAGACGCGAGATGAGTGATCGAGTCGAAGTCTGACAGGACAGGCAGCTGAGGAAAGAGACTCTGGCTGAAAGCGAAGGGGGATTAGACTGCTGTACTTACGTGTGATCGACGACGACGGACGGACGGACGGACGGAGACCGCTCCAAAGGGAAATTACCGGAGGGCGACAGATGGAAATAAACACCGGCCGGCCGGACGCGGAAAGAGAGGCGAGGACAGGCCACCACGGACCGCGACTGCCTGCCTGTCGGCTGTCGCCTTCCCTCCTCTTTTTTACGCCCCTTGCTTTTTTGCGCTGCTGCCACGTGCCGTGGTTCGGCGACGCCGCGCGTAGTTGCGGTTGGTACGTGATTAAAGGGACATCCAGTGTCCGCTCGAGCCACTCACATCACGCCCCTGTTGCGTGAGTGTCAGCTCGTGAATGCGCCGGGGGCCCGCGTGGGGGTAGGTAGATCAGAGCGCCTCGTGCAGGGGACAGAAGCAAATTCTGAGGCCCCTCCTCTCATCGTCCTATCTCTTCCACCTCGGGTCGAGGGGCTCTTGCTCTCTAGAAGATTTATTTTCTGGAGGATATGCCCTCCGGTTCGTCCTGCTCCTTTCTGTGCTTCATTGCCTCCCACAGACCACCGTCCCACCTCTCCCTTGCTCTGTTTTTGATCTTCTTGCCAGCCGTTGCTTCCTTAGCTTTCCTCCCTAGCCCCGAGTCGCATGCAGAGAAGATAAAACTGTTGTACGGCAAGATTATCAGAGACATAATAAGAATTGGTTAGGATTTCTATCCAATATGATACTCTTCATATCTCAAGTAGATTAACTTGATCTTTAAGTAACATTATATATATATATATGCCCCCAAAGCTCGAGCAATACATCTAACAATTAATTTGGCTATTCTATCTTCATGGTATCGGAGCGAGTTCGTATCTGAGCCTATTTCTAGCCACCACCAAATCTTCATTGCGCATTGCTCCTGGGAGAGATGATTCAATCTCTATAATCTAATCTCCTAGGGATTGCAGTAACAAATCCTTTGTACTTAGTTGCTTCTTTTCTTTTTCTCCGATCTATCAATAGACTGATTCTAGCTTCGATCAGTCAATATGATCTCTGTTGCCACACCCAAGCCGATACCTTTGCCGCTGAGAAGTATAATCTACATGCCATCCTATCCTTGCTCTAGATTGATCTTCTGCTATGCCATGTGAAATTGATCTGCTGAAGTTGTTGAGTTTCTTGTTCTTGTTCTCTCTCGTAGCTCCAGTTGATCTATTCGAGCATATTGATCCGCTTATCAGTCGAGTTGCTCCATCTTCGCCAACAACAACGCTCGTTGGCTCTCTGCTCCGCTGTTGACTTCTCGTCACACTACTACAAAAAAAAGGATAATACTGGACGTCTGATCATAGACAGTTGACCAAAACCGTCTGTATTAAACACAATCACAGACGGTTTTAGTTTAGCGACCGTCCGTGTTACTTTCTGCGCTAAAACCCGTCTGTGAAGAGATAATATCACAGACGGTTCATGTTGAAAACCGTCTATGATACTTTACAGATGGTTCTCAACAAGAACCGTCTGTGATATTACAAAATATAACAGACGGTTCTTGTTCAGAACTGTTTGTAACTTTCTGTCCTCTTCACAGACGGTTTGTATTAAAAATCGTCTGTAATAATCTTACTTATTGCAGACCCGACCCTCACAGATCGATCTGTCTTAAATTACTGCTCTGTTCTCACTGCTGCTGCTGCTGGAGGTGGGGCTTTGAGGCGATTTGGTGAAAGGAGACCGCGGATTTGAAATCTCGAAGTAGCTGCTTCTCGATCGTCGTCATCAAGTTGTTGAGTTTTTTTTTCTGGTAGCTTGAAATAACCCCCAAAAAATCGAGATTTCAAAAATTTTGAATCTTTTTGGTTTGATTTCAAATTCTTTCCCAATTTGGATTTTCTTCCCTGTTTCCGCTTTCCTTTTCCGGCCAATCCGCCTTCCCCACCTGCAGGCGCCTTCTCCCCGTGCGCCTCTCCCTTTCTTCCTCATCCCGGTCGTCATCTCCCCAACACCATCACCTTCGGCGCCGCCTCCGTCAGCCGCCACCTCGCCTAGCCACCTCACCTCACCTCGAATACGGCACACATCTCCCGGTGCCGCCCACGGGCACCCAACCACGCCGGCCAACCACGTCGCCTCCCTACTGCACTGCCCTACTGGCGCCACCGCCTTTCCGAGCCAATAAAAGTTGTCCCAGGGCACCCTTTCTCCTCTACGCCCCACCTCCCCACTGTAACATCCGAATTTTCTGAGTTTTAAAAACCCTTTCGATTAGTTAGAAGTTGAAAGTTCACCCTTTGAGTTTATTTGATTTTAATTCAAAAGCTTAACTTGGACTTTAGTACCAAAACAATTTAATATGATTAAAGTCAACATCAACTATTGTCACAACTATTTTATTTGGATTCTATGAGCTTGGATATATTTCTAGATTTGTCTATAATTTTTTCGAGTTCATTTGCTATTTTCCAAGTGCCATTTGGATTTTCTGCTATTTATAAACTAGAAAACTTATTTAAAATCTCAGAATAGTTCTTGGGCCGAAACCCAATCCTATTCCACCTCCGACCCAGCCCGCTCGGCCCACCTGTCAGCGAGCGCACGCTCACGCGTGCGTGGCCGTTCAGACCATTCCGAACGCGCTTGTGCGCTCGCTGACAGGTGGGACCGCGTGGCCGTTCGGACCGTTCCGATCGCCCGCGTCCCTTGTTTCGCAGACAGTGGGTCCCGCTTGTCAATGCCGCCTTTGTCCTCGCGAAGTCGTCTTCCTTATGGAGTCTCTGCCGCGTCCGTCATTGATCTTCTAGAAGCTCCGTCCGGCAAAACAAAATCTTCAACTAAAGTGTATCGGGAAATCGTGACAAACTCGATCTCTATCCCTGCCGTATCCGTTTCCGGTAAAATCATATCCCAAATCGTATCTTATCCCTAAGATCAAAAGAGTCCGAAACGAACTCGATTTGGGGATTCCTTATCCCGGCTCGCCCTCAGCCTATAAATAGCCCCCTAGGGTTCGCCTTCGTCCCCTCAACCCTAAACTCCAAGCCATTGTGCCCCGAGAACTCGAGAGTCACTGCAATTTGAGCTTTAGGGTTTTCGCCGCCGTCGCTATTTTCTTCAAATTCCGCCGCCGCCGTTGAAGCCCTGCCACCGTGGTCTACACCATCATCATCACCGTCATGCGGGCTACCTCCAGCAACTGCCCACACAGCCGGGACATCGCCGGAGCCATCGTCCGACAAAGCCCGTAGCTCTCTGCCGCTCAACGCTCGCCGTCGGCCACCACCGTCCACCACAACCACCAGTGAGTGCATCAATAGATGCGTATTAGCCTTCCCTACGTTTTGGTACCATCCACCACCAATGAATCACCGCCGCTCGCCGTTGTCGGTCAAGCCCGAGCCCTCATCGTCGTCGATTTGACGTGGCGTGCCACAACAGCTAGCCACCTCAGCCTGCCTTGCATGTGTGTCGCCAACGTGGCATCCAGTCAGCGTCCATACGTGCGCGTGCGTGGCAATCCACCAAAACCCTAGATCCAAAGGTTCGGCGAACTTGGTTCACCGTGAGCCAAGCCATTGATATGTGGGTCCCACATGTCAGTTTTTCTTTTATCTCGTTTAATTCTGAAAATCCCAAGGCTGGCATTAGCCTACATCATTATCCGATTTTTTTTTCCTTTGGAAAATAATTCAAAATTTTCAATAAATCCTATTAGGGTACTATCTTTAGATTTGAACTTCCAAAGCCCATATCATTTGCATCCGAACTCCAATTGAGCCCATTCAAATTTCTAAATTCATCTAAATTCGAGATCTATTTATTTGAGATTTTTATTTAATTTTTGGAATTTGTTTTCTCTCTATTATTTATTTATTTGGTTTATTTGCTTCGTTTGCGAGTAGACGTTGATACTTCGGGGAACTTTGAAGAAGAAGGAGTGCATCAAGATCAAGACCAGTACATAGATCTATTCCAAGCAAGTTATACCTTTGATCATATTGAATCCAATTTTTAAAAAAGTTATATTGATTCAAATTATTGTGTTTAATTTAAGTATTTATTTAAATACTTTTGGGTGTAGTTATTGATCCAATTTGTTATATCCACCTTGTCTATTATTATGTCATAATCTTTTGTCACCCTAGATTGGTTTATTTAGTTGGTATTATCGTAGCACCAATGTGGGTTGGTTAGATACGAATAGATTGTTTAACCATGCCACGAGTCATCATCTCATGTGAGTTGCAAATATAAACCTGACTAAGTGATTATGGAACTTTGTGATAAAACTGTGTGTACTGTGTGCTATTACTCATTGATGGCATATGTTGCACTTAACCAATTGGGTGGGAAAGGATTTAGACTGAGGCAAGTGGTGGATACTGTGTGACATGGTAGTTGTGTGAATGGGAATGATAATATGTGTGGCATAGTTAATCTGTGTGGCATAGTTAGAATTTGAAAGTCTTGCTTTGGTCAATTAAGGACTTAACTTTGTGCGCTATTGAACTGAGCCTTACTGTACGACCACATGCCTAATGGGACGGGCCTAACGTAGTAAGTTATGAATTCTTAACATTGATTACTCAGGAAGTAGATTAGGCTGTGTATGGGTAGAGGTGTGGACTACCAGGTAGTACACATTTATGAGCGGTTTGCCGTCTTCAGGTCCAATGGTGTGTGTCGGATTGGCTTTCTGTGTGGGTTGGTCTGGCGGTAAAGCACATCGGGAGTATCATGTTTGAGACGAAGTTTCTGAAACGCTTTGTTATGATTCGTGCTTGCAACACTAGTTATATCGTGTAGGTAAAGTGTACAAACTCTGTAGAGTGTTAAATTAATCTATTCGAATATGCTCGGGGATTTCACACGAGGGGTAGTGTTCATAAAACATTTGGAAAGGGAGCTGTGTGATCTAAGTCATATGGCTATGTGAATAACCTGTTTAGACTTTGTGTTCTTTGTGAAAACAACCGTTAAAATTAATATTGTTTATTTGTTTTACTTCATGTTTCAATCTATTATTCGTATTCAAATTACAAATGTTGCATTTCTGCAAAAGAACCATAGAAGTCATTCCTTTGGAATCAGCCATCATGTATAAATTGCATTATGTGGTATGACTTGTGAGTACGGTTGTGTACTCATGCTTACTATAATCAATCAGCAGAAGTAGAGGAGGAGTCTTCGCCTACTTTTGAAGAGGGGTTCTATGAAGGTGTTGATCATTAGGGTCTTGATCCCAGTCGGTTGCCTGTGGCGAATTGATGGGATTCCGCTGGAGTTTAGTTTGTTCCGCTGCTATTTCTTTCTTTATTGCTAGCCCTATGTGGCTTAATAAATGTAAACTCGACCATAAGGTCAAAATGGTTATTTGTTAATCAAATTACTCGCTTATGCTATTATTTTGTCTTGTGTGGATCGATATTCATCTATGTTGACACTGTGTGCACTAGCATGATCCTAGACTAGTGCATTATACACGTCCAGAATTGCATTTTTTGGTCTTGACACCCACCACCCCACAGCTCCTTCGTCCCCTGTGCCGGTCGATTTCGGTTTTTTCCCCGCTACCCTTCTCCTCTACCGAAAGTGACCCGAGGTAAATTTGATGCTCCCACTCCTCCCCTTCCCTCCCACCTCCGGCAATGGCTTTACCTCACCACTGCCAACCTTTCCCCCAACAATCCCCACCCTTTTACCCACTGGAGCGTCGTCGTACCGCCACCCTGTCTTGGCCGTGCGCCATGGCCACCGCTGCCCCACCCCCGCACCTACCCTGCTCCTCAAACCCCCAAAATTGGGTTGCCCGCACCTCCCTAGTGCTCCCTGCACCCTTCCTAGCCGTTGTTGATCATCGAGCCATGACCCTCTTCAGTCTTCTTCTGCCGCCTGCTCAGACAGTGAGCGTAGCTTAAAATCGCCAGAGTGTGCCAAAATGGTTCGCCATTTTGGGCTTTAGCCCTTTTGAGTACTGGGCTTGACCCAGTAATATTCACAACCCATGAACAGTAAACCAAATATTGCTCATTCCTTTCGGCCCATTTACTGCTCACCACAATTCATAGCACAGTAAAAATTAATGTATTGTTCACCTCCCGAAAATAGTAAAGGTCATTATTGTTCATAATCCAAAACAGTAAACCCTACTTACTGTTCATAGATCATTTTTCGTACATGAATAGTAAAAAAATCAGTACTATTCATTATCCGACATTATTCGCCCCCAAAACCCTAATTTGACACTTTATATTTGCTTCGACCGTTTCGAGCCCGTGAATCCATTTATCAACTCCATTTCGCTAAATCAAACTCCAAATAAATCTCTACCACACCACACCATCTTTATTTTTGTTTCTTTTTTAATTTATTTACTTGCATGTTGTTCCCAGCTCATTCCTTGTCGAGCTAGATTTTATTTGGTTTATTTTATTTTGTTTTGCGTTAGGTCACGACTTCGACGACCAAGCTTCGGAAGACGCCGGACAAGACAAATTATTAGAAGACTTTGTGCGAGGAGGCAAGTCGCATTCCTTTGATCATTTTAAGCCTACATCTCATGTATTTATTTTATTACTTTCATTATCGTATTTATGCCAATTACTTTGAGTATTAAAATAATACTTTTAAATGCCATGATAAATACATAAATCATGATACCCTACAGACAAACCCACCTAGCACTTGTAGGCCATGTTCACCTTGACAAGTTTACATCCTTTGTAAGCCATATTCACCTTGACAAGTTCACATAAAATAATAGCTATATACTTAGCTTTATCACAATGTGTTTATAAAATCATCAAAATAGTATTGGTCATTTGCCAATGGTTTTGGATGAGAGTTCAGGGTTGAGTCCAGGAAGTTGGACAACCCAATAGACTTGTGATAAAAGTGAGTTGAAGGTGGGGCCAAGAAGGTGAAAAGCCACGAGTTGGTTGTCAGTCCACTTCCCCACTAGAGACAAGTAAGGACAAGAACCTTGTGCCAAAGTAACAGACACAGAAAATCGTTCAACCACATGTATGGTCAATCCTCCCTGGCTTAGTACACTGCTCTTCCGATTGAATATCTACAAGATATCAACTGCTCTTGTGTGATAGAGCAGAAGGAATTGGGGTGGGACAGGAGTGGGCTTGTAGGGACACTCGCTGGTCTACACAACGGTATGGTCCCGTCAGCCTCGGAGCGTGAAGTCCACTGTTGGCCGGTGGTCTCCCGAGGGTTGTATGGATTATGAACCTACCGGGTAGAGGCTAGAAAGGTTGAGCAGTGAAAAGGCTTTGTTATCTCAACTCGGTCGCACACTAATGTGTTGCATGATAGTATGAGTTTAAGATATTTTGTGGGTAAAGTTGGGCAACTCTGCGAAGTGCATAATTAAAGATATTTGAATACGTCGTGCTTCTAGTTAATGAAGCTGTGTTCATGGGTGATTCCAATACAGAGGCACAAGTAAAGATTTTAAGATGTTAAGTTGGTTTTTGGCCATTGTTGAGAAACCCCTGATGTTTTTATTTATTACTGTTTTACTGTTTTAAAGATAAACTGCTTTAAATACAAAATGCATCCACATATGCCTGTTATGGTAAAACTGCACCATTCCTTTGATAATCCTAGTATGTAATTAATTAGGATTTCCATGTGGCTTGTTGAGTACGGTAGTAGTACTCATTCTTACAATATCTGCAAAACTTCTACGGAGGAAACTTGGGAAAGTGCAGAGGATCATATTGAGTAGGATTTTGGTGGACCCACAGATGGCAGCGATTACTGTTACTAGGTCTCGACCGTGCTCAAGCGTGCCTGTGGTTTGAGGTTATTTTGTCATGTAATATATTAACTTTGGGCTTGGATGCCTGTGTCAGTGTTAAAACTGGTTGTTAAGCCTTATCCTTGTGTAATAAGATGTTGGTTTTTATTGTAATCGAAAGCTTACTTAAGATGCTACTTACTTCGCAACTGCACATCCTGAACTGCACATCCAACAATCCTTGCTTCATGTCCTCTGTTTCTTGCTCCGAGTCAACTCCTGCTAGATGGTGGTGCCTTTTTCGTTTCTCTTTCTGCATGGTTGCATGCATATCAGCATGTATGCTACATGCATATCTTCCCAGCATTGTGACCTTGACCACGGTCCGATTGTTGTTCTGTTGTCCTCATCACCGTCGGCTTCTCTGCTTCTTTGCTGCACTGCGCCACCCTGTGAGTCCGCCGCCGCCACCACCTCCTTTGAGGTCGCTTTACTGTCGTCTCGTATCACCACCTCGTGAGGTCATCGCTGCCACCTCCATTGAGGTTGCTGTCGCCGCCCCAAGGTCGTCCTCAACAGCTCGATCCCCTTTGTCCGCCGTCGACAAACTGCTCGAGTACTTGCACGGCCTCCACCAGATGTTGCTTGCCCTCAACATTGTTCCCAGCCACTGCCTCTAGGTCATCGCCTTCCGCCGCTACTCTAGGCCGTCGCTGCCGCCTCCATCAAAGCCGCTACCGCCACCAATGGATGTCGTTGCCGGATCAAGCTGTTGCACCAAGCTTGTGTGTGCTTGTTGGGTTCCTATCTTGGGCCTACATATAGTGGTAATTGTGTTGGTATTAGGGCTGTCGAAGGGGCACCGTGTGTTGCTGTCCCTCCTCCCCAACACCTGATGTCTACTTCCTATCCGACGACATGTGATTGTGACAACCTTGACATCGACTTCTCGCTACATCAATGTCATCTGTTCTTTGTCATCGATGACCTCTCCAATAGCAAGCACCTTCGTCGTCAGTTAACTTGGCATTCTTCATTGGCTTCTACTCCAGCTTGAGCATCCTCGTTGGCTTGTTCTTCAGTCCGAGTGTTCACGATGCTCCCGCTCCAATTGTGGGGGTGTCGACGATCAAGTCGCCGATCTTACGAAATGAAATGAGGAAAATCACTGAGAAGTCTTGGAGGAGAATGAGGTTACTCTTTATTGCAATGAACTGGGTTTTACAGAGACGCCTTTGACAAGGCAACAAACTAGCCCTAATTACACTTAGTATATTGCTTTGAATCACTTGTCTACTCCTTCGACTTGCTTGTTGTGCTCCAGTTGTCTATTATGCCGTTCGTCATCCACCCTTAAATACTAGCGAAGAGGCGTCAGTTACTCCCGAAGAAGACACCTTATGGAAACGACACGTCTAGTCGGGGAGGTAATTGTTGTCAATTGAGGAACACCTGATCGCTGGATGTTGTCAGTGGAAGACAAACATAAGCAATAACTATGTAGTAGTTATTGTCAGTGACTTAGAGCTCAAAAGCATCGTGTGGTTTGGAGCAGATAAGGCATGTGTCTCATTTATCACACGGAAGGAATATACTTGGAATCGGGTCCAAGTACCACTTCAGGGATTCTTTGAGCAGTTACCTCGTCAGATGAAAGGTACAGTGCCTCTCTGACCAGGGCACTCGTAGCGCTACCTTTGGAATCCTCATGACCGCAGGGGTCTTTAACCCTGGGGGTTACGACCATAAGGATTATGTGATCTTTAATTAAATGTTAAAACAATATTGAGGAATTTAATCCTCGTCAGCTAGCCCCCGAACTTTTAAGTGGATTTGTAATGTGAACCTCCTCCGACTGGATCTGTATCAGGAAATCCTCCGTTTAATGACGAGGGTAACGAAGTGGGTTGTACTGACTTTAAAGTTGAGGAACTACCTGGGAAACCGAAGAGATTCATGTCGTTTGAGCTTCAGGCAACTCCTTTTTGCAATTAAAGGGAAACCCTTATAAAATCCCCGCAGTGCGCAGTCTTAGGGATTTTACGCTCTTAGAATCACCTTCGATTTTCTTCCAACTTCTTGCCAAAGAACAAATAATGTCGGATCATATCTCCAACCGGCTGGTTTTTGAATTGACCGATAAGAAGCTTGAGGTTATGAAGAAGAAGGGGATGCTTTCCAACAAGGCTTTGATCTCTTGGAGATCGGCGATCGAAGAGCACTTTCCTAGCGGCAACGAAGGAGAAATCATTGTATTTCTTGTGTATGTTGAGTGCGGGTTTAGATTACCAGCGCACCCATTCCTTTCCCAAGTTCTGGAGTTTTATGGAGTTGAGCTGGTGAATCTCGCTCCTAATTCAATCGCCAATCTCAACATCTTCATCTATCTCTACGAAGCATATTTAGGGATTCTGCCAGATCTAGAGGTCCTTAAATATTTCTACAGGATGATAAAGTCAGGGAAATCGACGACGTAGCCCGGGGAGTGCGCTTTGCGCCTCCACGATGGGAAAGCAGAGGAGTACATCCATATGTATTCCAAGTCTTTGTGGTCGTCCTGAAATAAGAACTGGTTTTACATGACTGTCACCAAAGAAGACAGCCTTTGCTTTGTCGGTCGGGCAGTAGTCGAAAATCCACGGTGGCGATCCTCCTCGAAGAAGGAGGGAAAGGTGGAAAGATGGATTGAGGCCATCCACCATCTAAGCATCAGAGGATTGACTTCTTAGCATGTGATGAAAGATTTCTCCACACGCCGGATTAGTATTCTGAAGTTCCGGGAACGTGTCATGCTTTAGTACGTTGGTCAAGACGATTCGACCAAGGATTCTTCGGAACGTAAGTCCTGAAAAATCCTGACCAGTCTGATTTATTTTAGTTGATTATTTTGTAATATTTCTCTCTGTTTTTCTTTTACAGTTGTTGGACCGAAAAGGCGACTAGAGGGGGGTGAATAGGAGCACACTCACTTTTTCACCTTAATTGAATTCAATACTAATTTCACTCCAATAGCTATAAAGATCAATATACAAGCACAGTGGAAGACTTGTATTGAATCCAATCAAAACCCCAAAGAGAAAAGACTAAAAACACCAAAAACTAGAAACCAAAATAGATGAGCGGTCAGACCACTCAAATTGGCGGGTCAAATTTTTTGCCTAGCGGTCAGACCTCTCAAATGGGCGGTCTGACCTCCAGCACGGTGAACAGTGAAATCAGCCCGAAAACCAAAACTCAAATCGATCTAACTTTTGATCTGTAAGGCCAAACCTTACCAAATTTGAGACACACCTGCTCTAAGATATTGGGAATCTATTCCAATCAAGGATTGCGTAGATCCATGCCAAAATTCCTCTCTTTTTCATTTTGAAAGAAGGGTGCTCAAAAACCGAGTCAAAATCGAAATATGATCTAAAGACTTGCTCGTGGGTGATTGATGATCAAGATGATCCTAGATGGGTTCCCACATATCACAGTAAGTTAAATTAAGGCAAGAAACCAAGCAAAAACTCGCGGATCAAAGAAAAACTCAAAATCATGAAATAGAGAGAAGGAAAGCAAATAGACTCATCTTGAGGAATCTTTCCTTGGATTGATTTTGATATGGTATTGGTTTACATCCACTCTATCAAGGAAGACAAAGACTCAATACATGAGCACGAAATCAAATCCAACTCTCTAGAACCCTAACCTCCAACTATCAACTCCCTAAGCAAACTAGGGTTTCAGAATAAATGAAAGGGTTGAGAGGTGCTGACGAGCACCCTCTCCTATTTATAGTGGAGGCTTAGACCTTCTAAAAGAGCATTCTTATTGGGCACCCGTTAAGCCCACACACAACGAGTTCACTTACACACGCATTTTAAAGTGACGCCTTCATCTCCTCTTGACCTAATCCGCTTCATCTTGCACCATCTTGCACCGCGGGTTAGCAAAAGGTCACTAAGACGGTATTTGGTAAAATTACCAAAATACCCCTTCTCGATCTTTTTTCAAAGACCGAGTCCTATCTTCGTGAAGCACTCCTCATGCTTCGTCACGTGTAGGTTGATCAATGGCTCTCATCATGTTGGCAAGTCTCTCCCATCCGGCTCCCACCGACACCACCATGGCACTTGCACTGACCCCCACGCCGCTTGATCCAACCCGTCGCACCAAACTGCCAGTTCGGTCACCTTTGTCCCTCTTGCGCCATGCTTGACTCCATTGACCTCATCCGGCATCCCCGATCGTTCTAGACATCAGCTCTCCAAGCTTAGTCTCGATCATCCTCACCGTTGACCTTCATTGCCCTCCAAGCAACCTGCACAACAATAGACAAAGAAAATCGATTCCGGGAGCAAGTTCTTCACAACTTGACCCACGTTAGTGAAAACATGCATCATGCAACACATATACACTGAAACCCATGAACTTGACCTAACCCAACACTCATCGCCACTTTTGGCCGATGAACAGAAAAAATCGGTCAGACCGCCATTCATTGGCTGGTCTGACCGAAGTTTACATGCCGGTCTGACCGCTGGCCGGTCTGACCACGCGCCCAATGCCGGTCTGACCTTTCCTGCCTGACAGCACTTTTAACTTTGACGAAAACTCGTAATTCGACAAACCTTTAACGACATTGTCAATTGTAACACATCCTAAGATCGTGCACATATCCCCATGATATCCACAACAGCCCTTCCCCCTGAAGAAGTCAGAGAGCGGATCAAGACGATCTGTGTCGGGGAACCTAGTGATAAGGCTGACGTTCCCCAGATTTTAGCTGCTACCTCTTCAGAAGAGAGGATAGAAAGACTTAAGGTAAAAAAATAAAAACATTTTTTCATTGTTAATGTATTTCCCGATCGATATACCATAACACCCCTTTAATGTGTAGTCGGTTGGGTCGGAGAGCGGCGAGCTTACTGAGAGCTCGAATACGGTCGCTGCCCTAACCACTTTTGCTCCAACAACCTTTCAAGATGGTGGCTCCTTGGAGGTAGGCTTTTATTATAACCCTGAAAGTTTTTGTTTTAAGCCAATTCTTTTTAATATGAGAAAAAAGAGCACGGAAGGGAGTATATATCTAGATGAAGAATTTCATCGCCAAACTAATCTTAATTAATAATTAGGTGGGAGAGAAAGAAGACCTGTTGATCGAAACTACGGTGGTTGTTAGTTCCGAAGTGACCGTGAGCGACCAGATAGTTGCTCCTAAAGCAGTTGTTCCAGCGGTCGATGAAACCAGGACTTCTGAACGGGTGGTCGGGGAGATTACTTCTGACCTCCAGTCGGAGGACGTGAGGGGTCTAACCAGCCCTATCGGAACAAAACCGGTAAAGTCGATCGAAAATAAGAAGAGGAAAGTAAGCGCTCTGGACTTCGCTCGAGGGCGTTTCAACTTGAAAACTAAGAAGACCAGGTATGTACAATAAAAAAAAATTTCATAAATTCATACCTTTAGATTTTCTTGTATTATGAAGTCTTCACCTTCCTTTCTTCTATTTTCATAGTGCCCCTAGTACTTCAATCATTTCTGATAAGAGTACTCCTCAGGAGAAAACTCCTAAAGTTGGGATGGTCAAGCTACCCCTCGAGCAGGTGGAAGCGCCCGTGCCTACTCCTACTGCTCAGGAATCCTTAGCGGCTCCGACCCCATCTAAGGAGGTAGAGACTGAAGAGTCCTAGCAAGTTCTGCCTATTGTTGGGACCGAAGTGGTCGAAGAGGAGGGAGCAAGTCCGCTTCCTTCTTTCTTTAGTGATAGCGTGGAGAGGAATTCTTTTGTAGTTAGGAGGTCTCCTCATCCAAATGATATCCCAATAGATCTCAAATATTTGATAATAAAAAAACTCGATGAGGTTTGGTGAAGGAAAATCTCAGACTGTCGATCAAAGACAGATTCTGGAATCATTTACTCCAACTATGCAGACAAGGCAGTCCAAGTAAATACCCACAACTACTTTTATGGCATTTTTGTGAAGTTTATATGAAACTATTTTTTGCTTTTTGTAGCATATAGTGGAGAATATTGTTGTGGTCGGAGAGCTGACCCAGCGAATAACTTCTTTGAAAAAAGAAAATCTCCAATTGAAAAGTAAGTACTTCTTCTTCCCTTTTTGTTATTTTGTTCCTTGTTGTTTCTTAACTCTCCTCTTATCATAACTGACGGAATTGGAGATATTTGAAAAGGAAGCTAAGGCTAAGGGGACCGCTATAACCGCACTTGAGGAGAGGTACAAAGCCAACGATTGAAAACTAGTCGACCAGATTTAATAAGACCTCCCTCAAGCATAATGAAGTCATTGAAGCTTTTGAGAAGAAAACTCAAGGTAACTGGTCGTAAACCTGACCAGTTTACCATGTGTTTGTAGCTCATTTATTTTTCTAACTTTGAAAAGATGCTTTCCGATATGGGGACGAAAGATTTTTTGTCGTCTTCAAGGGAGTCAACTGAGAAGGCAAACTGTCTTAGTCGACAACTCGAGACTCTCCAAGGCCTGCTCATGACCTCTAGAAAAAACCACGCGAAGACCATGAAAGATGTTGTTGTGGATGGAGTTAGGTTTGCTTTGACAAAGCTTAAAGCCTCCGACCCCTCCCTCAATATCGAAACAATTGAAGCAGACTTCAACTACTCAGAGAAGGATGCAGCCAAGATCTTTGAGGGGGTAAAACCCTTCGAAAACAAGGTTGCAGAGGAGATGAAGGTCAGATCTCCATCCCACAGCAACCAGTCTAGTGGCTCCGAAGAGTAAATAAACATAGTTAAAAAATTATAATGTAAAAACTTACCTTTTGTCATCAATAAAGCTTATGTTTATCTCTCAACATGTTGAGTACTCATATATTTCCTAGCCCCCGGTTGCTTGTGTAGTAGAAAAACTTACTAAGGAAGCAGTAGACCAAGAAAGAGAGCGCATGTTGTGACCAATGAACAAAGTATGTGTTGATTATGTAGAAATGATCTAGTTAGCACTATGAAACTAGTTTGGTTAGAACCAATAGATGATTTCGACTAGTTTTAGAACTATTTCTGTAATCAAAATAACATATAGTATATCGTATGGTCAAAAGATGTCATAAGACTTGTGCTGATGATATGGATGACAAGAAATTATGCAAAAATGCATGCAAAAAAATGATAAGTGTTTTTATTTATATACAATATCCAAGATGGTCGTAAAAGGTGCTAAGAACCAAAGATATGATTGACACTTCGCGAAACGTATTCTATCTCAAGTTCTGACTGGTAGCAAAGATCGTAGGAAAAAAGTCGTTGCTAGGAAACTCCTTCCAATGGGCAGGACCACATGCAGAGAGGAGAGATTTCGACTAGGAGGTTTTCTGTGTCACGACCAATTTCAAAACAAGACAAGAGTAGAATGTTGAAGTGAATAAAGAAAGTCTTTAAGTTCTTAAGCATCTAAGTAACTATATGGAGTTGTTTGTGTTATGTTCCTTTTACTTGTCTTTTCTGTGAGAAAAGAGTGTGCGGTCATTTGTGATAACCATCTCTGTGACAATCACGATAAGGACCCTCGTGGCGTTTGACAACTATGTCAAAGCCAAAAAGTAAAAGATGTCCTTTAAAATGATAT
The DNA here is from genome assembly GCA_036346405.1 of Phyllostachys edulis. Lineage (NCBI taxonomy): Eukaryota > Viridiplantae > Streptophyta > Magnoliopsida > Poales > Poaceae > Phyllostachys > Phyllostachys edulis. Next base: position 101,080,893 of record CM070562.1, on the reverse strand, counting down.
CGGAGGGTAATGAATCTACTCCGATGATTTTAAACAACAATAGTGTTTGACCAGACAATGGATAATCGAAATATAAATAACATCACTCGTCGAAAAGGAAAGAAATCATGCGACTTTATTGAAATTGTAAATTAAAAGAATATTTATACATAGAACTTACATAACCGGTCAATATTCCAAGAATTGGACATAACACGCCCATTTGACATGGCAAGTCGTACCGAATCTGGTCTGGTTACTTCGACCATAGTGTATGGACCTTCCCATTTAGAGCAAAGCTTGTTGCAAATTGCCTGACTCTGAATTTTTCTAAGAACCAGATCACCTACGGCTAGATTGTGAGGTTGCACCTTACGACTGTGGTACCTTCTCATGGCTTGTTGGTAAACTGCCGATCGTATCAAGGCTTTTATTCGTCTTAAACTGCCGATCGTATCAAGGCTTTTATTCATCTTTCTTCCAAAAAATTGGTACTGTCGATTCGTCATTCTTCTTGATTGTCTTCGTTATAACAATCAGTTTGAGCAGATCCAATTTTTAGCTCCGGAGTAAGCATGGCTTCCGCACCGTAAACGAGAAAAAGGGTGTTTCACCGGTCGCACGACTGGTCATGGTCCGAACAACCCATAATACAGATAAAAGTTCTTAAACCCAAGTTCCTGACCGTTTTATTAACTAGTCGAATACTCGGTGTTTTATTCCTTATATTATTATGCCATTAGCTCGCTCGACTGCCCCGTTACTCTGTGGGTGAGATATGAAAACGTAATATATTTTAATACCTAGATCCTCGCAAAATTACTGAAAATTCCCGCTCCAGAATTGGGTATCGTTATCTGTGATTATACGACTGGGTATACCAAATCGTATGATCATATTTTTTGTGATGAATTTCTTGGCAGCTTCAGTTGTTGTTTTAACAACTGGCTCAACTTCTATCCATTTTGTGAATGTATCAATCATAACAAAAAGGAATTCAAAGCCCCCAGGTATTTTTGGGAAAGGTCCCATAATGTCCAATCCCCAGGTTGCAAAAAGCCAAGAAAGAGGTATTTTTTGCAAAGCTTGTGCCGGCTGATGTACTTGTCGACTATGAAACTGACATTATACACACTTTGTCACAAAATCTTTTGCATCATGGAGGGTAGTTGGCCAGTAGTATCCTTGCCTAAAGGCTTTACCGACCAAAGTTATGTAGGAATGATGTGCTCCACATACTCCTCCATGTATGTCATATAGTAATTTCATACCATTCGTTTGAGATATGCATCTCATCAACACTCCGTGAGCTCCCGTTTGTAAAAGGTACATTCGATCAGAGTGTACGATTTGGCTTTTCGAGTTGTACAATTAGCCTCTATGTCATCTTCAGGAAGTGTGTCATACTGAAGATAATTGTAGATTGATGTCATCCAATCACTGCTGGGATCGATCTATACGACCTCCAGTGGAGCATATTTATCTTCGGAATGCTCGACCACTAAGGGTGTATCAAGTTGCTCAAGAAAAACTCCGGGCAGGACAGGTGATCTTGAGGAAGCCATCCGTGTCAACTAGTCTGCTAGAAAGTTTTCCTTTCTAGGGATATGTTTGATCTCGAAACCGAAGAAGTATCTTTTGAGTTTCTGTACTTCCGCTAACTAAGATGACATCTTGGGACTTGAGCATTGATACTTTTTTCCAACTTGATTCACTACTAGTTGAGAATCACCTTTCACTAGTAATCTACGAATCCCGAGCGCTTTGGCTGCTTGGAGTCCTGCCAGTAAACCCTCGTACTCTGCCATGTTATTTGTAGTAGGAAAGTTTAACTGAATGAAATACTGAATGTGTTCTCTTCAGTAGGAGATACCAGGACAGCTCCAGCCCCCGAGCCTTTGATCATCAAGGAACCGTCAAAATACATAGTTCACTCTTCGTGGTGTTGTACTTGGGTCCTTGGGTGGGTTCAGGTTTCATCCATTCGGCAATGAATTCTGCTAAAGCTTGGGACTTAATTGTTGTTCGTGAAATGAAATAGAGATCGAAGCCCCAAAAGCTCGACCGCCCATTTTGTGATTCATCCCGATGATTCTCTATTTCTGAGAACTTGACTAAGAGGATATACAGTAGGTATGACCACTTTGTGGGCCTGAAAGTAATGTCTTAGTTTCCTTGAAGCAATAAGGACACCGTATAGCAACTTTTGTATTTCTGGATATCGTTCATTTGGTTCATGTAAGACTTCGCATACGTAATATACCAGTCGTTGGATGTTGTCATGTTCAATGACCAACACAGCACTAACCGCTTGTGGCATCGCGGCCAGGTATATTAGCAATATTTATCCCGATCTTGGAGATACTAAGATCGGAGCATTCATAAGGTATCTTTTGAGCTCTTCAAATGCATCGTTTGCATCTTTAGTCTATTCGAAATTTCCATGTTTCCGGAGAATTTAAAAAAATGTAATCCTTTTTATCCTAAACGTGCTATGAAATAACTTAGCGCTTTCATGCAGCCAGTTAGTTTTTGGACTTCTTTCTTTGTGGTCAGAGGGTGCATCTGTTCAATGGCTGCTATGTTTGTTGGGTTCACTTCAATTACTCTAGCCGAAACTAGGAATCCAAGAAGCTTTCCACAAGAAATTCCAAACGCACACTTCTAAGGATTTAATTTAAGGTTATGCCTTCTTAAGTAATTGAAAGTTTCTTGCAGGTCGGAGATATGATCTCCAATGTTGATGCTCTTTACGACTAGGTCATCAACATAGGCTTCTAAGTTTCGACCTATCCGCGGACTAAAGGTTTTTTGCATTAACCTTTGAAAAGTTGCACCAGCATTTTTTAGACTAAATGGCATTTTAACATAACAATAAGTGTCATATGATGTGATGAAGGAAGTTTTCTCTTCATCATCTTTACTCATATTAATCTGGTGGTACCCTAACTACGCATCTAAAAAACTTAATAACTCGCACCCAGAAATAGAGTCTACAAGCTGATCGATACGTGGAAGGGGAAAGTCATCCTTCGGTCAAGCTTTATTAAGATCTGTAAAATCGATACACATTCGCTATTTCCTATTACTTTTTCTAACCATTACAGGATTGGCGAGCCACTCCGGGTGGTCAATTTCATGAATAAATCCAGTCTTGAGAAGCCTGTCAATCTCTTACTCGATTGCCTCCTTCCGATCTGGTGCAAAGTGCCTTAGCTTTTGCTTGACCGGTTTTTTCTCGGGCCAGAGAGCTAGCGTGTGCTCGATCACCTCCGTGGGGACTCCAGGCATATCGGATATCTGCCAGGCGAATACATTCGAACTGGCTCGAAGGAAGGAGTCGAGCGACTCTTCCTATTTAGGATCGACTCCTGCCCCAATCGGTTTCTTTTGGAAGGTTGTGCTAGCATTTTCGAGTCCAAACGATGCTTTGACGCTTTCCGAAGAAGCATCCTTGTCGAGTGAAACTTCCTTGGTCTGGTCGGAGGGCTTTGGGGTCATCTTTGCTCTTGAGTACTTGACCTGCGTGGAAGGCAGATTAGTATTTCTGGTCGAAAGTTCATCGACCAGTTCTAGGGATTTACGATCACATGCATATGCCATCTTTATATCCCCTCGAACCGTAATGACCCATTTTGGTCCTGGCATTTTTAAACTCTGATAGCTGTAATGCGTAGCTATCAGGAACTTCGCTAATGACGGACGGCCAATAATTCCATTGTATGCAGTTTCAAAGTCTACCACATCAAATGAAATCATCTCTGTTCGGAAGTTATTTGGTCTTTCGAATGTAACCGGTAGAAAAAGTTGCCCTATCGGTTTAGCAGTAGACCCTGGAACTATACCATGGAAGGCAAACTTCATAGGCATTACCTTAGATTTGGGAATTTGCTAAAGCTCCCGTAAACAAAATATTGAGAGAACTACCACCATCTACTAAAACTCGATTGACTTTGCAATTATTTATAGTAGGTTCTACGACAATAAGGAACCTACCTGGTCGAGTTGAGGGGATGGGGCAGTCTTTCCGGCTGAAGGAGATGATTGTCTCTGACCATCTGGATGGCTTGACGGTGATCGGAGATTCGGTGAGGTTCACTTTCCGCTCCACGGCATTCGAATGGTGCTTGGACTCGTATGAGGAGGACCCGCCAAAGATCATGCTGACGGTGTGTTGTGGCTCCTAATACTCCATCTCTTCATCGCCATCCTTGTCTTTTTTGAAGCTTGGCTCCCTAGGCTCTTGTATGGAAGGAAAGTGACCTTTACCTGAATAGTAGTCTTCTAACTTCTTCTGCCAGGTTTGGTAGGTGCGCAAATCATGCCCTGTCGCCTGATGAAGCGTACACCACTTCTTATTCTTTTTATACTCATCGGTTAGAGCTTTCGCCTTGTTCCGACCAGATAGTCCTTCTTGCCCTTGGTGAACTTCTCAAGGATCGCAAGGACCTCTTTATTACTGGGTTTGCGATTCTTTTTACCTTTAAGAGCCTTCTTGTGTTTCTTTTCTTGCTCATACAAGCCAGGTTGAGGGATTTTCTCTTTTCGATCAATGGTCTTGTTCCATTTAACCGCCTCGCTGGCGGATACGAACCTATCAGCCATGTCGAACAGCTCGACGGTCATTTGTGGAGGATTCATTGTGATGTCCTCCGTAAACCGTCGATTCCTTAACCCTTCTTTGAAAGCTTGAATAACAAAAGAATATGCGACCTCAGGAATGGAATTATGAACCTGGCTGAACCTCTTGATGTACCGCCGAAAAGTTTCATTAGGTTCCTTCCGAATCCGATGGAGATCGTCTTCTTTTCTGGGGCGATCGTAAGTCCCTTGAAAGTTTGCGATCAAGAGGTCGCAAAGTTGCAACTAGGTGTAAATTGATTCGATCGGTTGGTTGAGTAACAAGACGGAGCAGATCCCTCAAGTACCATGGGCAAGTAATTTGCCATCACATTGTCATCACCAACAGCAGCTCTGATGGCGATAGTGTAGATCTGGAGGAATTCTAATGGGTTTTGGGTTTCATTGAATTCCTCTAGGTTTGCTGGTCGTAACTTATTTGGCCAGCGTACTGCTTGGAGTCCTGCCAAGAATGCTCGACAACCCGTAATTGAGTCGTGGCGCCTTCTTTGGAAAGGAGCCGGATTATAATCAGTTGGGGGCCGATTCCTCTTGTTGGCATACTGAGTATCCAGTATCCCAATTCAATCGTGGACGTTGGTATGACGTCTTCAACCACCTGCCTGGTTTAGGTGTTGTCGAAGATCACCTGAGCCAAGCAACCGCTCCTCTTAACGCGGGGGAGGGGGGGAGGAGGGGGGATGGCTTCAGGGAGGAACGCTCGGACGAAGTCAAAGTATGACTCTGTATGTTCATTTGTTCTCTATACATTTTTTTACGTTGCATGGTCTGCTGAAGGATCTCCGACACCTATCTTGCGATCTGAACATACCCCGTAGTCTCTACTAGAGCAAGGCCTGGGTTATTTAAAATATTATGAACTTGTTGCAGGTTCTGGATTGTTACCGAAGGTCTTAGAGAATTCGTGTTGGCAGAAGGCATTCGATGACTTGAATTTCCTTTCAATCCTCTTGCTTGTCACGTTCGACCCATTATACACAGTGGGGTAGAAACAGGTGAATTAACCGATTGGCGTTCACCAGTTCCATTGCCTCCTTCATCTCGGGTTGGTGCTCGAGTGTCTGCACCATCACCACCAACAGCTGCTGGCTGGTTACGTTGCGCAGGATCGTGCATGGCATCTCGAGGTATCACCGATTGCATTAACCTTGTGCCTCTAGCAACAATTATGTGATCTTTAATTAAATATTTAAACAATATTTTTAATTTAATATTAAAACAATATTGAGGAATTTAATCCTCGTCAGGGGGATATTAGAGTAAAGGTAGAATAAGAATCGGTTAGGATTTGTATCCAATATGGTCCCTTTTCATATCTCTAGTAGATTAACTTGATCTCCAAATCACCTTATGCTATATATATCTCCAAGGCTCAAGAAATACATCAATAATTTTTCCGGCTATTCTATCTTTCTTTCTTTTTTAACGTGTGCGGTACAATGTAATATTTTTATTCTGACCCCGTGTGTCGTTCCGTTGGGACAGAAAAGAGATGCTAAGTATGGGAGTATATAGACATCCAAATATTACTACTTGGCACGTAGTAGAATGTAGATAGTTGCGGCAACAAGGAGTTCTACATCAGGAATCCGAGATTACGAAAAAGAGCCAAAAGAAATGCGGCGAATCATGTATATGTAACCAACTTAAAGAAGTGACGGGCGTAACAGGCATAAGCATCAGAGGCATCTCTTGTACAGGAAGTAAAAACGACCGTTCATTTTATCGCATCGTCAGCGACCAGACATTACATCACATCTTGAGCAACAGAATGATATGCAATCATCCAAATCTACTAATGCAACAATGGGTACGAAAATAACAATTGCAAATTTATGCGCGCTGCATTAAGCTCGAGCATACGACGGTAAACACCAATGTGCACCTTCCAGCAGGAACTAACTAGATGCTGCTAATTATGAAGTTATCTGCGGCATAGCACAACTCCGACGAAAGTAAGTTAAAAATTTGAACGAATCAAAGCGCCAGACAGCTTGATGACCAATAAAAAAAAATCTGCAACGAATTATTCCTGATCTACTTAATTTCATATATGACGGCGCAACGGTAGATACATCAGAACGTCCTTTTAAAAACGCATTCATCACACTGCAGCTACATGCAACTAGTTATACTTGATAGTGTTACATGGTCAGCTGATATAACGCTTCCCCACAAAAAACAAGTCACGACTAAATCTTATGTAAAGCTGCAGGGTGCTCAACAAGGTGAAAATGGGTTTATCATGAGAAACTTTAAACAAAGCAAGTGAACCTAATTACAGCGGCTTCAGATGTTTGACGAGGATCAGGACTATTACCATTCCATCTCCAAAGCCATACCCTCCTGAGTAAATTAGAAGCATGCCTGACAGCTACGAAAATCTAGCAAAGCAACTGCTGAAGCCAAGGAAAATTGTTTCAAGGAAAGCATGAAATATGGTGATCATTTACAGCAATTACAGCAAAGTTTTGTTCCTCTCACAATTCACATCATCACAGGGACGAATGCATCTAGTTGTATATTCCAGCAGGGGCGCAATACACCACCCAAGTTCCACATGCAGTTGACTCTGCAAATAGAAGAACCGTTCCTTAATTACACAAGAAAAGGAGCAGAAAATGAAAAGCTGAAGGGGTCTGTAAAATCGGAAAACAAGAACATACAAGCTCACTTGACAGTGAAGTCGCTGCAAACTGATCTCCTGAAGAGTCCTTACTGCCATGATAATTGCTTGTAAGGAGATCTTTCTGCATCCCAACTGCCTTCCGGTTCCTTCCTTTTTATTCCAACACCTGGCATTGGGTAAATTCTTGCTTGCTCCTCCACAAAGGCGTGTGGTGGTGTGATAAAATTTTGTCTAACCGGTAAAGGCATACGCTCATCCTTTCCTTCTGCATCTACACTTCCAGGGCCGGAATTAAGATCAAATCCCTGTCTTCCCCATTTCCGACTATTGACATGTCCACCAGCGCTACTACCTTCAGGAAGGTTTATTGCATATTGCCTTGCATACTGGGCAGGTAATGCACCTGTTGGCCCAACAAGTGACGGTGTAATTGTAGAAAAATACGGAACTCCTGCAGGTGCAGAATTGGCGTATGACGCCGATCCGATTGAAAATCCAGGCGTTTGAAGGTGAACACTGGGTGCAAAAGGGAACCCTGCATATTGATATGCAGGAGGATGAAACACCATAGTTGGTGATGTTGAAATAACTGGAGCTCTGCCGGAATCACTTCCGAAGTGGCCACTGTCTGCTGCAGATGCAATAATCCTCTGGGTTCCAGGTGTTGCCTCAATTGGGTAAGGTGGTTCTCCTCTAGCAGGCAAAAATGATTGTATAGCTACAGGAGGACCATGGTTTGCAGAAGCAAACCATGGTGACATGTTACTTATTTCAGCATTGTTCATTCTAACACCGCCAGCAACTTGAGGTAGGAATGATATGCTGCTTGTATTTTTAGCTGCTAGGCTCCTTGGTGCAGGTTCGGTACCAGCTTCATCAAGGCTTGGTCCATTATTGAGATCAAAGTCCCTCGAGCTATTTCTACCAGTATTAGAGAAAACTCCAGGTAATGGTCTTGTTGGCATCAATGGGACTTCAACTCTGTGGGAAGCATTCAACATAAATTGGCCATTCTCTGATACTTCATCAGCTCTATTCAAGTCAAGTTCAATGCCAGCACTTCGTACAGGGCCATCACGATTTCTAGTATTTCCAGATTCAGATCCAGTTGTTTGGGCAGAACTCTGAGAGACATCTTCCTCGAGAACTTGGTCATCTGCGACATTTAAATCAATGTCAAGTGCTGGGCGAGACTGCTTCCCTGCAGCATCAGATACTGAAATGTCAGGTACGGTGAGGGGCATTTCCAGTATCTTCCTCGGTTCTGCAGGACGAAATGCACTTGTAGCTGCTGAACCTTTCCACCCAATCTCAGGCTTCACTCTTAGTAGGTTTTCAGGAGGAACAAAGGGTCCTTTAGCTGGAGCAGCTACTGTAATTGGAGCAGGCAGCCCACTTGAAACTTGTGATATGAATGGAGAAAGATCAGGTAAATGAATTGAAGAAGAACGTTTAACAGGAGACGTGGCTGGCTCGGACTGATGCCCCTCATCCCCAGGTATGCCTTCATTCAAGTCAAAATCAAGCTTGGCTGTAGCACTTGACTTGGCCTTGGCAACTAAAGAAGAACCCTCATCTGATGAGACTAAGTCCTCTTTCCAACCCACATCATTGCTGGATTTCTCTGAACTGTGCCTTGTACTATGATCAGCTTCCTGAGATATGATACCTCCAGGTTTTACACGACTACTCGATTCACTGGAACTGTCTTTTGATTCTTTAATCTCATTAATCCCATTTGCCGCACCAAGTGGGAATACTGCTAATACAACTAGCTTGTTAACATCAGCTGAAATGCAAGAAGGCTGCTCCTCCTTCTCACCTTCTTTCAGCACCAAGTTACCAACCCCCGAGACTTCAGCCTTTTTCGGATCCACAGCCACTGATGACAATGAAGACTTCAAATCCAATTTACCAGCAGTACTGTCACCACATCTATCAATGGCTTCCGAGTGACCTACTACACCCACAAGTTGCTTCTGATCAGTTGACTTCAACAAAGCATGGGCTTGTGTATCAGAAGCACATAATGACGGTTCTTCAGCTGGGAGCAATTCTGACTTTCGATTTGAAATAACTGAACTACATTGGCCGCCTAAAGTAGTACCGACAACATCAGGGCTGCCTGTACAACCATCTTCAACATTTCCACGGACAGCGCATGCTTTCTGATCTTCACCTGCAGATGAATGCATATTATACTTCATATCAACCTTAATAAAAGCTGTCTGGCACGCATTTGAGTTTTGATCACCATCACCTTGTGAATAAACTCCAGGTAGAGAAGAGCACTTGTTTGCGCGCTCCTCTTCTAGGCTTTCAGTCTTTGCATAAGATTCAACAGCTTTAGAATCTGTACCAGATGGGGGTGATGGCCCAGTACATGTTGTACTTTTATTGTCTTGTGACGATAAGTTAGTCCTCTGGTGCCGTTCCTCCTTTGCAATCAAGGAAGCATCATTTTTCTCTTGCTTCTCCACAATGACTTTCTCAACATCATCTGATGGGCCTTGATGCTGAGACAGGGCCACATCACATTCCACTTTTAACTTCCCACCACTGTCACCTTCACAGCCCACTTCATTTGCTGATGAATTCCTGGGTGAAGCTGATGGAGAAACCAATTCAGATTTAGATATTTCTCCAGCCACACTAGCAAGAAGATTCATTGCAGTATCATCTCCAGCTTGCAAAGAAGAACCAGCTTCGGAGTACTTAATTTCAATCAAAGCATTCATTGGGTTGAATGAGTTTCTCCTGGTTTCACTTGAGCAGACGCCTTTCTCATTCATATACAATGAACATGCAACTCGAGATGCGCATGCATCCTTACCAGCTTCTTCAGCTGTCCTGCTGCGATCATCCTCCAATGTAGCGCATGCTGATTTATCACCTTCCTCGGAACCTGCAGCTCCTTTAATCTCATTACTATGCCAGGACTCAGCATTAGCATCAGAAACAAACTGAGGCCGAGAATTTTCAGTCTTTATTTTCACCCTACGATCATTCTGTTCATGCTTATCTGCAAGCACAGGAGATGAAGATCTACTCCCAGTAACAGATGGGTCCTCAAATGAGCCTCCACTGGCACTTCTAGCAGGGCTACGACCTGGATTTGGAAAGCGAACAATCAATCTATGGCTATTGCCGTTATCTGACGGCGTGTTACCTCCTTTCTCAGATGCCATCCCAGATTGTGATGATTTTTCCTGCAAAGACGAACGATCAAGTGAGGGAGATCCTCCCACAGTTACTTCCTTCTGTATTCCAGAACCAAGACGGCCGTTGTTTGCCCTTCGATGGCCACGTGAAGAGCTCCTGGAAGTTTTACTAGCATTGCCAGAAGCAGCAGTTGAACTTCTCGTGTCCTCCTTCCATGAAGAACCAATTGTTTTTGCATGATCACTAGAACATGACTGGCTGTTGTTCAGTGATTGGCTTGAGCTGCTGCTTTTCTCCTCTTTCACCGTTGGCAACTCAGGACCACCAGTAGATTTGCAGGGTGGGTCCTTCAAGTTGGTTGCAACAGTTGCTGGTGGCATGTGTTGCAATTTTGAAGAGCCAGATATGACAGAATTTGACTTCGCAACAGCATCAACCGCACCAGGTTTAGCAATCAAAGCCTTTGATGAAGAAAGATGAGACACTGGGTTTTTCGGACTGGGCTCACTTGAGCCACTTCGTCTGTTTCCTGCATTAGAAATTTCTGGAAACCCCACTTTCCCTGGCCAGGATACAGCTATACCTGATACTACAGGCTTCGCCTCATTTGACTTCATTTCGGCATCAACACGCTTTTTCCAGTTATCAACAAGACACTTAGCCTTCTTCTGTATCTCCAGATTTTTATGGCTTCGCAGATGGTTGACAGATTTCCCAATACTGCAACTTTGTAAGGCAGTCAGATTGATAGGCAATTTAGCTAGTGCACGAAGCAGGGCCAATAGGAGTTCTTCAACAGGCTTATCAGTTTCTTTAGGACTACTCCCTTCACCAGACTTCCCTTTGTGTGCCTCTTGAAGCCAATCATCCAACACAGGAAGGCCCCTTAGTTGCACAAATCTGCCAAGGCAATCAGGACTTTCTGTCGCTGTAATAATATCAGCTAGCATTACCCGGCCGGCAAAGTCTGTCTTCCGTTCAGTTCGATCAAGTTGCATGAGATGAACTAGCTTCTCGACTGCTTCAAGATGTGGAAGTCCACCTTTTTCGGTTATCTTTAAAATTTCAGACTTCACATTGTCCATCTTAAAGTTTCCTGGTTCACCATCGTCGACCTTAAGGGGGCGATCACGGTCACGCTTAGCTGGATCAATTCCTTGTTCACTTCTGTCCCTCTTCTTTCCTTTAGATGAACCACAATTTTGGGCACCATCTGAGCCGGACTTTTGCTGGGTAGATGGACCATTTAGCTGCTTTGGTGAGCGTCCACCTGACTGCACTGCAGCATGCATTTCTAGCCTTGTTCTGTATAGAAGTCGATCTACTTCTTCCTGCCGTTCCTGGTCATAAGTTGGACATATTAAGATATAAAATATAATACAGAAAATAAAGGAAAGGCGGCTATAGAACTTACATTAATATAGTCCTGGTCAGTAAGCCACCATAAACATTTGTTGTCAATATCATACACGCGCCAACACACAAATGAAGAAATTCCAGCTGGCAGCTCAACACCTTTACGTAAGAAGGCAACTTTGCACGGATGCAGCAGTGAGACAGCTGATGTTTCGTCCTGGTGGAAAGAATAGAAGATCTCGTTTGGTGCAGAGTTGAGTTGTATGCCCTTGTTAAGCTTGACGTCAGCAGCTCTATAAAGCCAACTTACACGTAACTTGGGAAAGGCTTCTTCCTTTTTCTCAATCCAACGTATCAACCCAATGAAAGGAGGAACATCAACAGCCTGAAAAAGAGCGCAATCCCCAACTCGAAATTCACGCCCGTCCTGGAAAATCAATAGATAAATTATTAATTGTTTAGGAATAAAATAATATTTACATTACCACAAGAACAGGGTGAACGCGAAGATAGTTTAACGCTTTGGAAAGACATGTCAAAGAAAAAAAAACTAGTCTCCTCGCAACAGCCAAACAGCTAAAGCATGAAAAACGTTTATTATCCAAGACATGTCAGTTATAAAACAACCAAATGTACATGCAACAAGGTTTGTTTCTTAAAATTGTCAACTGTTGTACAAGCAAAAGCCATTCCAAATAAGGTAGGTTTCAAATATGAATATCTAATTCGTTTGTACAAAAAATGATCCTGAACTTGACGAATTGATGTGTGTCTACACTAACAAAACGTTGAAAATCAAATTGCAACGGAATATGCAATGGTTATCACGCCAGTAAATTTGATCAGTTGGAACGCACAAACCATATTCCAAATCTAACCACAAAATCTCAATTTTCCATGATTAAGAACAAGCAATGTATGACAATGCTTTATACCCAAGATTAAGTTTGATTTCTTCATTTCTCTCTTATTCTCCTAGTTTGTAATAAAAGATCAGCAATTAGTACCTCCTTGTATGTATTACATTAGCAAAACAAACAAGCAATCGAAGATGTTGAAACAGTAGGCGAACTTCTTTATTCCGATAAAGTCCAGAACAAGGAAGGCATGACTTGCACCGTGTGCCGCATATGTGGTCCAAAAACACCACTGCATCCACGCCATACCCAATGTAATTTGCTACACCTTATACACATACTCACTGGATACTACTTACCCACAGAACACTGTAAAACGTCTTCAACAGTATAGCGTCACTCCTAACCAATAGACAAACAATATGCTCCAAACAATTTTTAACACATGCACAAGCAAAGCCACATCTTCGCACTTACACGTGGAGTGCCAAAATTGTCAAAGTGAGGTATCCAAAAGATTCAATCCAGTCATACAAAGAAAATAACTTTGCGCTATTTACATGTTAGCACGTTAGTAATCACTGCTAGCACAACCCACCCAATACAACTTATGTTTACTCAGCCCAAAACTTCCTGACATGCCACGGACTACCATGAGTGCCGTCTCCAATCTCCTAATCAGGCGAGGAAACCTAGTTACTTTATATAGATGAAATTTTCCAATCGGAAATATAACAACGATTCGATGACACATGCTCAATTCCGTCTAAATCTCGTCAAGCTTAGCAAATCCCAAAGTGATTTCCACCAAAGGAGGCACCTTTACGAAGGAGTCCGATGAAGCCGGACGGGGAGAATCAACACGCTCCTGCTTCTGCGCAGCTGCTGGGGGAGTCGTCGGCGCCGGTGGATAAGAGGTCGTCGGGGGTGGAGGAACAGAGGAGCGGGAAGGAGTAGAAGCTGGTCCCTGTACCGGTGGTGGAGCTGCCTCTACGCGAGTTGCTGGCCACATGTGCCGAATGAGAGGCCGCCTCTTGCCGCAACCCTCACCGCCGCCTTCGCGCCGCCCATGCATAGCCTTGCATCTTCCCAGCCGCCGATCCCTCGCCGACTCCCGGCGCCGCGCTGCACCATCACCAGATCGCCGCCACAGACGTCGCTGCAGCCACCGGCGGTAACCCTAGCTCCGGAACCGTGGATCCGCGGGGCCGCCCTCCATGCACCTCCGGATCACCCGAATTCGCCTCGAATGCGCCGATTTGGACGAAACGCCTCTCCCAAAACCGCAGATCGGAGCTCGAATTCGGCCAAATCGACTCCAACCGCGGGGAGATTCGATTGGAAATTTGGGGATTGAGTGGTTGGGTCAGAGAAGGGGCGGGGCCGGGCCGGGCCGGGCTGGGGGTTTGGTCTCGATCTGAGGTGGGGTGGTGGAGAAGGGGGGGAATTTTGGCGATTTGGGAAGAGAGGGATTGGGAGGAGAGAGATGGCTATATGGAGCACGGCAGACGGGCAGAGGGACGGCGAAGCGAGATTGGGAAGAGGATGCGGGCGTCCTTGGGACAGTAAAGCGGGGGCATTTCCGACATTTCGCGCACCACCCCGCCTGCGCCATCCCCTTGCTACGTGCGGTCGCCTCTCGCTCGGTGAGGTCACTGCCGGTAGGGCAGTGTTGACTGTAGTGGGCAAGCGGTGGTGTCTGTAGTGATTTCCCTAGCTTGCGATTGGATGTAGTGGATGGATTTGACAAGTGGTCCGAGCGGTACGAGTCCGGGAGTGCCTCCGCCCGCGCCGGCGCCCGCTTATGTGTCACTGACGTCCTGATCTGCAGCTTGGTGGGTCCAGCATGGTAATGAGGTGAGTGGGTGGGAGTTCGGGTGACCGGTCATGGTGCGGGGCTGTGAGGCGTGATGCTTGGGGCGCGATGCGCCGTGGACGACGGGGTAGGGGAGATGGCAACGGCCACCGAGTTGCCACGACTGCTCTTCACTGGCGGGTGGGGCCGGGGCCTGTCGCTGGTCCCACCTGTTTGCGGAAGTATAGACTGGAGAGTGTTAAGCCGGCTCCTCGCGTGGAGCTTTGTTGTTTCGCCTGGAGTGAAAAATGGGCCTTGCGGCCCTTCCGTGGTTTGCGGTTCGCGGATGTGTGTCAGCGGCTGAGACGGGTTTAACTGCAGATTTGGTCGCGTGCTCGTGTACCTGTCGTTGTCCACACACGCTAGAGAGAGATAGTTGATACATGATTTTTTTTATTAAAAAAATCTTTTTTTTATTCTGGAATAGAGTAATGTATCTATTTACAGAAATAATCTTTTGTCGCTCCCAGTGGCTGACTGATCCAAATCGTCCAACCAACCAGCGACACGTGGACTAGTTGTCTGGTGGTTGAGTGACGAGTATCAGTCGTCCAATGGTTGGGCGATAAGTCCACGTGTCGTTGGACCGTTAAGCAATTTAAAATATTAACATTATTTTTTTAATAATCCGATGGAAATAGTTTGTGGGAGAATAAATGATAATTTTTGTAGGTAATACATTTAGCAAATCTTGTTTGAATGTTGTTTTTTTTTTTGGAAATAAAAGGGTGGTGAAAAGGTTGGTTGGCTCGTTTGTGATTTTCGCAGATTCTCAAGGGTACAAAATTTGTTAGACTCACAATAACATTTTGTGACTGTCGTATGTTTTTTGTAGTGCGGTAAATTTCTGAAGAATTTTGTGAGGACGATTGAGGTAGCAATGAGTCGTAAATAGGAAGGTAAGTGATATTGTGATGCGTTAAGGAATTCATACACGGTGGAGAACTTTGGAGAAATGGCGCAACGATAACACCAGGACAGTTGATCTGACAAGAGGGTTACATGGCACGTAGGTTAACGTACTGAGAATGGTACGCGCATGCTTTTAGGGAATTAGAAATACATGGGACATATGGACGAAGAGGATCGAACTACTGCGTGGAATGTGGCCATTTGCCCTTGTGGCCCAGCTCGACGTTGTACTCCTCGTCTTGCTCCTTAGCTTTCACCATGATGGCCCTCTTCCGCGCCCTCTCCGCCTCGCGTCGCCTAGCATACTCGCGCTCCTGCTCCTCGTGCAGCCTCTTCTTCTCCTCTATCTTAGCCCGCACTCTTCGAGGTGCCTTTCGCAGTCCTCCCTGGCCCACTCCTTCTATGTCAGCAGCATCCACATGTTGTAGGGGTGGATCGTGTCGTTGATCCACTGGCTGAAGTCGCATAGGCGCGGCGAAGACTACGGTAGGAAGAGAGATGTGGTTACGGCATAGCGGGAAGTAAAAATAGTGGTGTGCACTGAAATGCGATATCATTAACGGTTGTTTGTGGCTCGACGTGTCAAAACTGCGGTCGGGTAGTCCGCAGATCGCTTGAAAGCAAAGACCAATAGTCTTTGCCTAATGGTCCACTTGCCGGCTGATTTGACGACTTGCAAAGGCCCCAAAGACCAAAGAAAGAGGTGGCGCCACCCCTGGGATTCTTCCGTTCGATGGGCAAGCATAGGAAGAGGGTAGCGGCTCGACCCGGAATCATGGGGTGTACTGCGAGGCAACCGCCTTAGATCGACGAGCTCTGAATGGTTAGAGTAAGGCTGCTGACTAAATGCCCTATGGCGAGCAGCGGTTTCCTGGGGTGACACCCAGTCCTTCAAAAGCTCATGGATGTTCTCTCATTCCTTCTCCTTGTCCATGTTATGTAGGTAGTGTTGTTGATGTGAAGTTCCTGGCCGAGTAGCGTTGTATTTATAGCGGGAGCAGACGCAACTGTAGCGGCTCTATAGCGGCCGAAGTGCAATCCGGGTGAAGCAAACTCGCGTCCGCGAGGAGGAATCTTGTTGCAGCGTTGGGTCAAGTCGTTGCGCGAAGCTGCCTAGTTGGGTCACGTCACTGCACAAAGCTGGCTCCTTGGGTCACGTCCTGCTTTGTAAAGAGTGGTCACGTCCTGCTTTGCACAGAGACGTCATGTCCCACTTTGAAGAAAGTGGTCACGTCCTGCTTTGCGGAGAGTGGTCACGTCTTACTTTGTAGAGAGATGTCACGTCCCGCTTTGTAGAGAGTGGTCTCTTCGTGCTTTGCAGAGAGTGATCTCTTCTAGGTCCCCACTGGCTATATATGGATGCTTTGGTTGTTATTCACCTCACTCTTTACTTCCTCTTCTCCTTTATTCCAATCTTAAACGGGATGTCTTCGGCCTCATCTAACTTTCGAGTGAGTAGACAGTTAGTATCACTATGGCAGCACTTGGTTTGCCCTCGTTGCAGGGATCCAACGAATGTGTTCACCTTGTATACACTAACGAATCTATTTCGAGTGTTTATGTAGAGTTCAAATCTTACGGCAACTTGTTGGAAATCATCCCGAATGAATTCCATTCGAAATAGCATGTTGTTTTATTTTCATTTGAAGCTGTAATTATTTTCGAGAACACAACATGTCAATTTTGGCAGTGGGCTGATGAAGCTATCCTAGTGGTTCGAGATATTGCGATGCAAATTGCTGCCTTGCAAGAAGACTCCTATGGTGTTGCTGTATATCGTCTAGTGGCCCGACCCTCTGATCAACCAATGCAAAATGAAGAGAACAGACTTAAAAGACTGGATGAAAGGATGAAAAGAGTTGAGAAAGTGCTTCAGAAATTAGTTAGGATAGTTAGTTTTGCGATCTTTCTTCTATTATATGTTGGTCTTGCCGAGTAGAAGTTTAGTTGTAATGTTCACTCTTTATCTATGCATTGCAGTCCTTCGCGAATGAGAATAAACTAGTTGATCCAACAAGGGGGTTACATGGCACGCAGGCTAACGAACCAAGGACGGTACACGCGTGCCTTTAAGGAATTAGAAATACATGGGACATGATGCTGCACTTCACGCCAGTGTTCCTACGTGTCGGCAGACGCCTTGCAAGTTCTCGCAATGTGGCCTTCCTAACGACAGCGGCCACAATGTCTACCCGCTGCTCTAGTTTCCCCTTCGTTCATATCGTTCCTAATGCGACAACTCTGCCGACGGCCCTTCCCACCCATCAACAGGTCAAGATCCAGAATCCAAGTCCTCTATGCAATATCCAATGTGGCGAAGTTGCCCACAACCCTAAAGCCTCTTAGCTCGCTACACCACAACTGCTACACCATCTCCTTCATGAAGTACTCTGACATCAAGTTCGATGGGTCCATGTTGATGGTCCCGTACGCGGTGAGGACATCAGAGCATGGCTTGTGAAGGAGCTTTGGCTTGTCGCATGTGCAGCTTGGCATTCACATGATCTCCAAGGCACACCTCGTGGGTAATAAGAGAGCGAGTCGTCCCAAATCCAGCTCTCTCCCAAAGGAGCACGTCGAAACGATGCTCCATATTGCCCATCACGAAGACCGTGTGTGACTGGCCCTTCTCGATCTTGGCCTACATGTACACTGTAATCTTCGAGCAATACAGTGTATGTGGGTTGGCTACATGAAGTATCGTATTTGCATACTGTCGGTGTTTTATAACTGAACTTACGTAAAGATTGTTTGATTCGGGGGTTCCCCTAGGCTCAAAATCACATAGAGAGGGAGACATAGGGATTTTTATACAGATTCAGGTCTTCTCCTGGGAGAATAACAACCCTACTCCTGTGTGTATGTATTGAGTATGCTGGATTACAAGATAGAGCCAAAGGCTAGAGTATTGTGCTTCTAATTGGCCTCTCCTCCCTTGTTCTGATGATCCCGCCTTTTATACAGTCCTCGAAGTGTACCGTTGTATCTCCAGTCTATAAGCCGCCTTAATATTCCAGATCGTGGAGCCGTTACTGGAGGTTATCGTGAGAGTGGTAACGTTCCCACGTTGTCAGGCAGTCATTACCATAACAAGGAGTTTAAATCGTGCCATTATTCCAGAGAATAACAGCGTAGTTTACTACACCATATCTTTAAATATGGTGCAGGAGATTCCCTGGTCGACTAGGCCCACATGTCTATAAGCCCTATCGACTAGGAACTGGTCGTAAAAGAGCTTACAACCAGGTGGTGGTCGTAGAAGAGCTTACGATCACAAACTGATCGTAGTGGAACTTACGATCATAGTATAGTCGTAGAAGGACTTACGACCATGGGGTAGTCGTAGGAAGACTTACGACTATGGGGTGGTCGTAGAATACCTTACGACCTCCAGTTTCTCCCTTATGAATAAGGGGTATACTCAAGGACCATATGACGTTATTATTATCCATAAATGTGAATTACAGATAAATAATTAAATGAGGATTATTATATCCTCATCATCTAGCCCCCCAGCTTCAAGTGAAAATAACTTACTTGAAAAAAAAGTTTGTATACGATCTTACGACCAGTAGTGGTCGTAGAACAGTGGTGGTCGAAGAAAAAACTCTTCGACTGGTGTTTCATTTGACTAGAAATTAACTTGGTCAAGAAGGTTGTAAAATAATCTTACGACTTGCAAGATGATCGTAGAAGATCTTACGATCACCATGTGGTCGCAGTAATGAGGTTGGAAGTAACATCTTTCCGATTGTTGTTGCATTTGACCAGAAAAAGACTTGGTCAAGAAGGTAATTTCGCTTGAGGTGTAAAGACTGACCTGATTTTCTCGAGCAGACAAATTTAAGAATCTGAATTGACTCTCACAGACCTGTCTATTGGAGCAGTTCCCGAAGCGGTGGCAACCGTTGGGTCGCCACGTCTTTAACTCGAGTGTGTGGTTATAAATACTCACCGTGGGTGAGACTAAGGTCTTTTACCTTCCCCCAAATCGCTCTCATTGTTTAAGCTTTTGAGTTTCCACCGCAGACCAAATCGAACTTCCTCCCGAAATCTTCCCAAATCCAAATCCCCGACCCTTTAGAGAAATGGCCGGAGCCGCTTCCCAGTGGGCTGAATTAGAGATGGACGCGACCAAGATCAAGGCTTTGGTCACCGCCGAGAAGATCCCCAAGAAGAAGTTCGTGAAGTGGATCGAGGCTACTGGGCAGCATTGGCCGTCGGAGAAGATTGGGCAAATCCCTGTCTTCTAGGCGTTCTGTGAGTGTGGTCTTCGATTGCCCGCTCATCCTTTTCTCACATTGGTACTCGAATACTTCCAGGTGGAGTTGGTGAATCTTATTCCTAATTCTATCACAATGTTGGGGGTGTTCGTGTACCTGTGTGAAGCCTACCTGGAGATTTCGGCTGACTTGGAGTTGTCCCGGTACTTCTACGGAATGACCAGGCTGGCTAGAGTTGCCGGTAGTTGCAGTCTGAAGCTCCACGACGGGAAGTCGAAGGAGTATATTCAAATGTTTACCCGGTCGTCGTGGCCGGGGTGGAAGAAGAGGTGGTTCTATTGGGGGATAACCAATAAGGACAGCCTCTCCTTCGCCGGGAAACCGGCCGAAAAGATTCCTTCCTGGGATTCAATTCCCAGGGATCTTGGTCGGATCGCCCCCTTCATTCAAGCCATTGCAGACTTCAAGGAAGAGGGGCTTACCGGATGACACGTGGTGAAGGACTTCATCACACGCCACATCAGTCCTCTGAAGAAGAGGGCTCATCCGATGTGGAGGTACTCGGGGCCGCAAGACCCGACCAGGGACTACGAGGAGGGTAAGTAAACTTCTGATTTTAACCTTCTTTCTGTAGATTTTGAATTTGGCTTACTGAAAGTTTTCTTATCCCTACAGACCTCTCACAAGAGAAAATCGACGCTCGGGTCAAGCTCATCTGTGAGAAACCGCCAGCCCATGTGATGGCGCCTCCAATCCTGGCTAACTTGTCCCCAGAGGACAAGGTGGAGCACTTAAAGGTAATCAAGAACTGATTTTGTCTCTAGGACTTTGTAGTCGTAAAAGAACTTACGACTAGATACTGGTCGTAGAAAAAGCTTACGATCAGGTACTGGTTGTAGAAAAGTTTACGACCAGGGGGTTGTCACAGCAAAGCTTACGACATGGAGATGCTCGTAGAAAAACTTACGACTGATTCATAATATCTCTCTTTTTGATCTCTGCAGAAAGTAGGCACGGAGAATCGTCGGGACAACGAAGAAGTCAAACTGATGGTCGTTGGTGCTACTGTTGAGCAAGCAGATGCTCCTCAGACCAAGAGGAGGAAGCTCGTGCAAGTCACCGACAAGGAGGGCGCAAGTTAGAGCTCCGCTACTTCGTTTGCACCTTTTGCTAAATTTGCGACGGAAGTAGCTGTTGTAGAGGAAGCAATTGCGGCAGGGGTAGCTAAAGTATTCAAACATAAAGCCCCCAAGACCAAGGTACCATTCTACTATGACAATAAAACCTTCGCAGTTTCTGCCTCTCGCGGCTTTATCAAGCGACTAGAAAAGGAGAACTGGAAGAGTTTCATGTCTTTTGTGAAGGAAACTGCTCACCAGCAGTACCCGTGGTCGAGGGTAGTGCTGCCCTTGAGGTGGTCGAGACTAGTCTCGACCATCCAGAGAGCGAAGAGGCTCAAGGAGCGATGATGCTCGTTCAAGACCCACGACCAGACGTGGTCGTGGCCGTTTCCCAACTGGAGTCTCGACAAGACGTGGTTGAGAAGAAGTCGAAGAAATCTTTCCTAGGGAAGGCTTCTTCTAAGTTCAAGATCAAGTCCGTCACTTGAAGATATGTAAAAAGACAAAAGTGTAAGAATAGCTTTTACCTTTCACTTTTTACCACCTAATCGTGTTTTCCATTTTATGATCTTAGTCCGGCTCCTCTCACCATCAAGGATGTTCCTGTCAGGGAACCCACTGTTGTTTCTCCGGCAACCGGAGAAACAATGTGGCGGTGGTCGAAGAGTCGTCCACCGTCCAAGTGGTGGAGGGTGTCGTTGGTGCTGAAGCACATACGACCACATGAATGGTTGTAGAGGTCGAAGCAAAGACAGCGTCTGGTGTTGCAGAAGCATCAGGCCAGGACGATGGATTGTCAGGCCATCGCGCTGGGAAGGAAGCCATGGCAGATGTTCCTCTTGGTCCTCAAGGGGGAACTGGCGTTACCGAATCAGAGGATGAAGAGTATGCCAACTTCGCCTCTGAGTTCTTCGGACCGTCTTCTGTTGTGGGATCTTCTGCTCTTAGACCTCGTACCCGTGTCCCTCACCCTAAAAATATTCCCGATGGAGGGGATATTTTTGATGACGCGCGTCTCGAAGAGGTGTGGTGGGATCAAGTCTGAGAGATTGATGAACTAAAGAACCCCACGAGGGTAGTGTCTTCGTTTGCACGAACGACAATGAATGTAAGTACCTGTTGTTCAGTATTTGCACTCATATCTATTCTCGCTTCTAACTGTCTTTTTGTATGTAGAAAGCGTTGGAGCAAATTGTTACTGTTGTTGAATACAACAGGCAACTTGTCCAACTGCGACAAGAAAAAGCGAAACTCTACGAGCAAGCAGAGAGGTGGTAAGTAACTGCTTTTCGAAGTCTTTTATGTTTCAACCACTTACACAGTACTTGTGGGGATTGTCGTAGAAGATCTTACGACTAGGTACTAGTCGTAGGAGAACTTACGACTAGAGTATTGTCGTAGAAAGACTTACGACAAGATTTTGGTCATAGAAGGACTTACGACCAGGGTATTGCCGTAGAAAGACTTACAACTAGGCTTTGGTCATAGAAGAACTTACGACTAGGGTATTATCGCAGAAAGACTTACGACTAGGTTTTGGTCATAGAAGAACTTACGACCAGCTGTTTTATACTGACGTCTACTCTTTCCCTTTGTAGGTTCAAGAGCGATGAGAAGACCTTAGCTGATTCTCTCAACTATGAAAAGGTCGAGACGAAAAAGCTAAGTGAGAAGAATGAAGGCCTCCTGAATAAGCTTTAGGAGGCAAACTCCGCAATCCAAAGGTTGCAGGGACGACTAAGCGGTAAATGCTGAACTTAAGACCGCTTACACCTTCTTTTCTTTCTCTGACTCTCGTTCCTTTTCAGAAAAAGACCAAGAGGTCCAAACGTGGGAGCAACGCTACATAAAGGAAGCTACCTCTCACGCTGAGGAAGTTAAGAAGTTAGATTCTTGACTAGTTGGTAAGCAAATCTTTACCTGCGATTGATTGTGTTTTCCTCTCGAGGTCATTTTATCTGATTGGTCTTATTCTTTTCAGAACAAGCAGTACAATAAAACGACTTCGCGAGGCTTCGACTCGCAATCAGGATGAAATGAAGTCTTTGAAGGGAAACCTCCATGACAGCGTTTCACTTCTGAACAATGTACTCAGTGGGCTTCATGCTGAGGGGATCACTCCTCGTGAAGACACAATATCTGCTCACTCGAGTGCCATTGGCGAACAAGTCAAAACTTTGCAGGAATTGGTGACTACTCTAAAGGCGAACCAATTCGAATCGATAAAGGATACGGTTAAAGAGGGAATAAGATTTGTTTTAGCAAAACTTAGAGTCCACAACCCCAGCCTTTATCCGCAACCCGTCATAGACGACTTCGTTTGCCCTGAAGCAGAAGCGGAGCAGTTAATGACGAAAATGCAGTCAATCGCCGATACGGTCATAGAGGATATGCAAATAAGATCTCTTTCGTCAGAGTAGTTTGTACCAGGGTCCTGAGTCCTGTAAAGACAAGTTTTTGTTGATGTTGATATAAAATCCTCCATTCTTCCTGAAAATCATCTTGTCGAGTAGATAACAACTCATAGGATAATGAATGGAAAAGGAGCAAGACTAAGAATTGAAGTCAAGTTAATAACTTTATCCTAGCCCCCGACTATTTGCTTGGTTTATTTAGATAAACTGAGTAAATAGTGAGAAATGGGTTTTCTTAAAAAGAGAGGTTTAACTAACTTATAGTTTTTCGATCACGATTATCATACACTGGTCGAAAGAGTAGGAATGAGTCGACACTAGGAAGTTCCTTCTAATGGGCAGGATCACGTGCAGAGAGGAAAGGCTTCGACTAAGTGATGTTATTATCTCCGACCAGATTAATCAAATCAAGAACGGTCAACTTGAGTTAGATAAACGTCTGGAGTTCCTTAAAAATTCATTCAACTTATTCCAGTATAGCAGTAGGTTTGCTCTGGTAGCAAGAGTTAGTAACAGGACGACGCTAGGAAGTTCCTTCTAGTGGGCAGGATCACGTGCAGAGAGGAAAGCCTTCGACTAGGTGTTGCAACTTCCTCCGACCAGTTAAAACGAAGCGAGTTTACCAAAAGTAGTCGAGCAAATTTGAAAAGTATACTCTGCTTAGTTTATTTTTAAAAAACAACGAATGAAGAAATAAACTAAGGTACTAAGAGACAGCTTGACATTATTTCGATCATGTTTTAAACCCAAGCTCTTTGTGTTGGCAACAAAAAGGAAGGAATGAGTCAACACTAGGAAGTTCCTTTTAGTGGCCAGGACCACGTGCAGAGAGGAAAGGCTTCGACTAGGTGATGTTACCATCCTTTCGACCAGTGTAAAGATGAACTAGGTACTGGTCGTCGAATGTCTTATAAACCAGTGTATTATCGTAGAAAAGCTTACGACTAGGAACTGGTCGAAGGCAGACCTTCGACCAGGGTATGGTTGAAAAAATTATCAAAGCACTTACTCAAAGTAAGACAATAAAGATAGAAAGAACCTGATGCTTTATTGTACGGTTAGTCAATTACACGTAGAATTTGCGTAACTAGTCGATATTCCAAGAATTAGAGAGAATCTGGTCGTGCTCCATTGCCAGTCGTACCGAACTTGGTCGCATAACTTCAACCACTGTGTAAAGACCTTCCCACTTAGGGGGAAGTTTGTTCTGATTAGACTATGATTGAATTTTCCTTAATACCAAGTCACCTACAGCAAGGCTGCGAGGTTGTACCTTATGATCATAGTATTTGTGCAGGGCTTGCTGATAAACTGCTGAACAGATTAAGGTCTGATTTCTCTTCTCTTCAAGCAGGTTAATATCATCTGCTCGAAGTTGTTCTTGGGTTGAGTCATTGAAACTCTTGACCCTTGTAGACCTGATCTTTAGTTTTGGTGGAAGCATGGCTTCGGCACCGAAAACTAGGAAAAAGGTGTTTCGTCTGTTGCCCGACTAGCAGTCGTGCGAACTACCCATCATACTAGGGTAATTCTTGTACCCAAGCCCCCGAGTGCTTGATAAGCTGGTCGAAGACTCGAGTTTTAATTCCCTGTATTATTTGGTCATTCGCTCGTTCGATTGCCCCATTGCTTTGGGGATGGACGACAGAGGCGTAACATAGCTTGGTACCCAATTCGTCGTAAAATTCCTAAAATTTTGAGCTCGACAATTATTTACCATTATCTGTTATTATTCGACTTGGGACTCCAAACTGAGTAATCACGCTTCTCATCATGAACCGTTTTGCGGCTTCTGTTGTTATCCCGGTCACAGGTTCGACTTAAATCCATTTTGTGAACGTATCAATAGCCACAAAAAGGAACTCGAAGCCTCCTGGAGCTTTTGGGAACGGTCCTAGGATATCGAGACCCCAGGTCGCAAAAGGCCAATATAGAGGAATTTTTTGCAAGGTCTGAGCCGGTTGGTGTATTTGCCTGCTATGAAACTGGCATTGTACATATTTCTTAACCAACTCTTTAGCATCAGAGAGAGTCATTACAAGAAAATTTTATCGAAAGGCTTTTCCGACCAACGTTCTATAAGAAGCGTGAGTTCCACAGATGCCCCCGTGTATGTCGTGAAGAAGGTTTAGTCCTTCTCTCCGCGGTATGCATCGCACAAGTACCCCTTGAGTGCCTCGTTTATAGAGGACCCTTTCGAGCAAAGTATACATTTTGGCCTTTCGGGATAGATGATCTGCCTTGAGATCGTCGTCGGGTATGGAACCCGTCTGAAGATACTCATAGATGGAATTCATCCAAGTATCCTCATATTCTAGAGATGCTGTCTCAATAGGAGATATTTCTGGTGTCTCTACCAGAGACGGTTTCTGGAGTTGCTCTAAGAAGACTCATTTTGGTACTTGTGATCGGGAAGAAGCTATCCGAGCAAGCTGGTCTACGAGGAAATAATCCTTTCGATGGATGAATTGTACCTCGAAACCAAATAAATGCTTTTCAAGCTTATGAACCTCTGATAGTGTTGGACCGAAAAGGCGACTAGAGGGGGGGTGAATAGGAGCACGCTCACTTTTTCACAAAAGATGGATTCAACACAAATGTCACTCCAATAGCTATGGAAGCTATGAAGATCAATATACCAGACAAATGGAAGACTAGTATTGAATCCAATCAAACCCCAGAGCAAAACACCCAAAAATAACCAAAAACTCAAATCTCAAAGTGTTGGGCGGTCCGACCTCTAATATTGGCGGGTCAAATATTTTGCCTAGCGGTCTGACCTCTAGAATGGGCGGTCGACCGCTCTCGACGATGAACAAGAAAAATCAAGCAAAATCACCGACAACCAAAACTAAAAACGGCCTAACTTTTGATCCGTAAGGCCAAACTTCACGAAATTTGAACCACACCTTCCTAAAGATATTAGGAACCTATTCCAATCAAAGATTTCAGAGATCCATGCCAAAGTTCCTATCTTTTTCAGTTTGAGCGAAGGAGGTTCAAAAACCGAGTCAAATACGAAATATGATCTAGAGACTTGCTCGTGGGTGATTGATGATCAAGATGATCCTAGATGGGTTCCCACATGTCATAGCAAGTTAGATCACGACAAGAAACCAAGCAAAAACTCGCGGATCAAAGAAAGACCCCAAATCACCTAATAGAGAGAAAAAGATAGAATAGATTCATCTTGAGATAAATCTCTTTGGATTGATTTGATTGAGTATTGGTTTACAGCCACTCCACCAATGGAGGACAAAGACTCAATACATGAGCACGAAATCCAATCCAACTCTCTAGAACCCTAACCTCCACTAATCCTCTCCCTAAGCAAAACAAGGGTTTCAAACACAATGAAAGGGTTGAAGGGGTGCAGCCACCTCCCTCCTCTATTTATAGTGGAGACTTAGACCTTCTAGAAGAGTAACCCTAATGGGCTCCCGTTAAGGCCCAAAACAAACGAGACACATACGCACGCCGCTTTTAAAGCGCCGCCTTCATCTCTTGACCTAATCACTTCACCTTGCACCATCTTTGCGCCGTGAGTTGGCAAAAGTCACCAAGGCAGATTTGGTAAAATTACCAAAATACCCCTTCTCGATCTTTTGCAAAGACCGAGTCCCATCTTCGTGAAGCACCTCCATGCTTCGCACACGCAGGTTGATCCAATGCTCTTCATGTCGGCAAGTCTCCCATCCGGCCCCACCGAAACCACCATGGCACTTGCACCACCCGCCGCTTGATCGAATTCAACGACCGAATCGCCTGATTTGTTACCCTTGTCCATTCTCGCACCACACTTGAGTTCATTGACTCACCCAAAGATCGCCGATCGTTTCCGACCTCGCTTCCAAGCCTAGTCTCGATCATCCTCGCTGACCGTCGTTGACCACCAAGCAACTCAAGACAAAGAATAGACAAGCAAACGAACTGGGAACAAGTTCTTCACAACTTGACCCACGTTAGACAAAACATGCATCATGCAACACATATGCCATGAAACCCATGAACTTGACCTAACAGCAAACATCGCCGCCAAGACGATTTAACCAGATCATAACCCGTCGATCGCCACCTTGGCCGGCCTCGATCCCGCCGGCCGATCACACCAAAGGCCGGTCGACCGCCACCATGACTTAACCAAAATTCCATCCTCGAAATCAAACCCATCGAATTTTCAAACCAATAGAACTTTTGCCCGAAGCTCCAAAAATTATGAGACCAAGTGCGTACACCTTCTTACTTGCCTACACCTTCTATTTTTGGCCCAGCTCCAAAATACACAGAGATTACAATGGCCGGTCTCGACCGCCAAGCAAAGCTTCGGCCGCATCGCTTCCACTTGCTTGGCCTCGATCGTCACTTTGGCCGGCCGACCGCCAAAGGACCATTTCAGAGAAACCAAGTCAGTATGGCCGGCCCGACCACCACCATGGCGGTCTGGCCGACCGCCGAAGCTCGACAGAATCAAACTTTGCCGAAAACACGGATTCGACAAACCACAACGACATTGCCAATTGTAACATCATCCTAAGATCTCGTGCATATCCCCATGATATCCACAGATAGGTAATCGAGACATTGTTGGATTAGAGCACCGTACTTTTTTCCGACTTGATTCACGATTAGTTGAGAGTCTCCTCTCATGAGTAGTCGCTTAATCGTGAGTGCTTTCAGAGCTTCGTGATGCCGCCTAGCAAACATTCGTATTATGCCACGTTGTTAGTGGCCTGAAAGTTTAATTGTATGGCATACTTTAAGGTCTCTCCATTAGAAGATTCCAGGACCACCCCAGATCCCGAGCCACTTAAAGTAAGTGACCAATCAAAGTACATCATCCACTTGTTGTGGGTATCGTACTAGGGATCCTGAACAGGTTCAGAATTTGTCCATTCGACGACAAAGTCTGCCAAGATCTGGGATTTAATGGCCATTCGAGATACGAAATGGAGGTCGAACTCTCCAAGTTCTACTGACCATTTAGACATGCGTCCCGCTGCTTCCCTATTCTGGAGGATCACTCCCAAGGAAAACTCAGATGGCATAATTATCTTATGCGCCTAAAAAATAATGCCGCAATTTTCTTGAAGACATGAGGAGGGCATAGAGAAGTTTTTGGACCTGAGGGTAACGCTCCTTAGACTCGTGCAAAACTTCACTTACGTAGTACACTAGTCGTTGGACGTTTTCACGTTCTACGACTAGTATCAAGGCCATCGCTGTGGCATGGCAAATAGATAAATTAAGAGTGTCTCTTCCGTTTCGGAGAAACCAAAATAGGCGCACTCGTAAGATATCTCTTGACATCCTCAAAGGCAGCGTTTGCCTCTTCCGATCACTCGAAACCCTCGTGCTTCATTAGAAATTTGAAGAAAGGTAGTCATTTTTCTCCCAGTCGTGCGATGAAACAACTTAAAGCCGCCATACACCCTATGAGTTTGTGGACTTCTTTCTTCATGGTTGGAGGGCGCATTTGCACAATATCCTTTATCTTTTTGGGATTTACTTCGATCCCTCGTACAAAGACCAGGAATCCAAGCAATTTTCCCGAAGAGACTCCAAACACACACTTCTCAAGATTGAGTTTCAGGCGGTGTTTTTTGAGATTGTCGAACGTCTCCTACGGGTCTGAAACATGATCAAGCCATTTGATGCTTTTTACGACTAGATCGTCAATATAGGCTTCCAAATTTCAGCCTAGCTGAGGTGAAAAAGTCAATTGCATCAAGTGTTGAAAAGAAGCGTCAGCATTTTTTAGACCAAATGACATTTTGACATGACAAAATATACCAAATGGAGTAATAAACGCGGTCTTTTCTTCATCTTCTACACACATATTAATTTTATAGTAGCCAGAATATGCATCTAGAAAATTTAATATTTCGCAACCAACAGTACAGTCCACCAACTGATCGATATGAGGTAAAGGGAAATCATCTTTTGGACAAGCTTTATTAAGATCAGTGAAGTCAACACACATTCGCCGCTTGCCGTTGAACTTCCTAACCATTACAGGATTGACCAACCACTCTGGGTGGTCGACTTCTCTTATAAAGCCTACTTTAAGTAGCTTGTCCAATTCTGACCTTATAGCATCTCGTCGATCAGGGGCAAATGCCCGTAATTTTTGTTTTACGAGTACTTTGTCAAGCCGTAGAGCTAGCCTGTGCTCGATCACTTCCCTGGGGACTCCGGGCATGTCGGACATTTGCCACGCGAAGACATCTATGTTTGCCCAGAGGAAAGTGATGAGGGCGTCTTCCTACTTGGGGTCGAAAGTATCCCCGATGCGAACAGTCTTAGAGGGCTCCTCCTAATCCAGGGGAACTTCTTTGACGTGGTCATTTGGCTTAGGTGCAGCTTTAGACTTCGACTGCTTGGTCGAAGGCTGCTTTTTTTCTTCGCGAGTTGGTATCTGACCAACCATCTCGAGGGATCGACGGTCACACATATGCACCATCTTCTTATCACAATGAATTGTGATTACTCCTTTGGGACCTAGCATCTTAAGACATTGATACCCATAATGAGTTGTCATTAAGAATTTTGCCAAAGCTGGTCGTCCGACTATGGCGTTATATGACGTATCGAAATCGACTACATCAAAGGAGATCTTCTCTGTCCTGAAATTACTTGGTGAACCAAGTGTTAAAAGAAGAGAAACTTGACTAATGGTTTGGCCGAAGACCCCGGTACAATACCATGAAAAGAATATCTTACCAGTCTTACCTTAGTACTGGGAACTTGCATCTCGTCCAAGGTACTCGTAAACAGAATGTTTAACGAGCTACCACTATCAATTAACACTTGATTTACTCGACAATTTTGATGGTGGGCCCAATCACGATCGAAAGGCGACTTGGTCGAGTGGAAGGGATCTGGCAGTCAACCTTCTCAAAAGAGATGGTGACTTCCGACCACTTCGGTAACTTATTGACAAGAGGAGGGTCGATTGAGTTTACCTCGCTCGATCGCTCTTAAGTTGTCGCTCAACTCGTATGTCGATGATCCCCAAAGATGCGCCGATGGTGTGCTCTGGATCTTAAACGACATGTCCTCGTTGTCGTCCGACTGTGTACGACCACTAGCTTTCCCTACCTCTTCGAGGGTAGGAAGTGGCCCTTTGCCGTTGTAGTAGTCCCCAAGTCTCCGTTAGAAAACTCGGCAGTTGCGAAGGTCATGTCCTTCCTTTATATGTAATGGACACCACCTAGGCTTATCGTTCTTCCGTTTAGGGCGCTTACCTTTGCCCCGATCGGAGTATTGCTTAGCTCCTTATCGCTTACGGCCAAGACCTCCTCAGAACCATTGGCTTGAAGCTTTTGGCCTTCTGCCTTGTTCTTATATTTCTTGGCCTTTTTATCCTTCTTCTAGCCACCTTCGTCAGCCTCTTGAGGGTGTTGGTCAACTCGATCGATGATTTTGGTCCACTCGACTACTTCATCAGTAGTCGCGTACCAATCAACCATTTCGAAGAGTTCAGCGACAGTATCCGGAGGGTTAAAAGCGATGTCCTCTATGATTCTTCTGCTGCGGACTCCCTACTTGAAGGCTCTGATAACAGATGAGTCAGAAACCTTAAGAATTGAATTAAAAACCTGACTAAAATGCCTGATAAATTGGCGTAGTGTCTCATGGTCATTCTGCCTCATCCTGTGTAGGTCGTCCTCCTTCCCGGGGCGATGGTAGATGCCCTGGAAATTAGCAAGTAGAAAGTCGTAGGGGTGTTGCCAAGAGTAGATCGACTCGAGTGGTTGGTTTAACAACCATGATCGAGTGGACCCTTCGAGCACAGTTGAAAGGTAATTCACCATGACACGCTCTCCTCCCGCCGCTTTGACAATGGCGGTAGATCCGAGAAACTCGAAACTTCGATGGGATTTTGAGATCCATTAGACTTCTCCATGTTCCCTGGTCGAAACTGTGGCAGCCAGTGAACTACTCAGAGATCAGGAGAGAATGCCCGACATCCGATAATCAGATTGTAACGCCTCCTTTGCAGGAAAGAGGGGTTGATGTCGCTAGGTGATCGTACTCGACGATACCCAGCAATGGTGAATCTGACTTATGATAAGTCTCGATCCTACGAGGGTAATTCTCCTCGTATTTTTTCTGCTGTTGCAGACCTCCGGGTCAGAATTGTGAATGATCACCTCTCTTGGGAGCTTTTTGATCATCGCGCTCGAGAACCCTTTTCGTTTAGGAAGCATTTAAACTTGTGGTGTTCTCCATGCGTGAGTTATTCAATGATCGAAGTCGGCTGCACTCGCATCGCTACAACTTCCAGAATGATGTCGGCGGGGACGTTCGAGCTTGCTCATCGTGCTTCGTAGCCTTCGTACGATCACTTTGGCGAAGTGGTCGTAGCTAGGTGCTCGGGTAATTTCTTGAGATGGGTTCTTGAGCAGATCGTTGATATGCTGGAGTTCTTGAGCTTCTTTCGACTGGTATTGAGCATGCCCAGGCAAATTTCTCTGAGCCACTACTCGCTTCCATCGGATTGTTTCAAAATCGTCCATACCTGATCTTTGAGCTTGCTTAGTGAAGTGTGATGATCTCGAGGATTTCCCGCACGCTTATCAGAGTATTGACTCTGTTCATTGCCAGAGGTGTCCTCGCCATTGCCACGAGCGGTCGTAGGGTGTGATCGTCGGGGAGCATCCTTAGTCCTGTCTGTAGGAGAGTTATTGCTACCTGAGGGAAGGACGAAGACCTCCTGTTGATGATCTCCACTTGCGCTTGAGACCTCCTCGCTTGAGGAGTCGTCGAATGACACCATCTGGCGATTTGGAGCAAACCCCTCTAGGAAGGGGAATTTCAGGTTATAGCCGTCTCCATCCGTAAGTGAGCCCTGCGTTGGGATGGTCGAACTCGCAGGAAGAGCGTGTTTGATCGCATCCTTGGCTGGGCTAACCGGAGAGAGAGAACCACCAGGTGCTGATGAAGATCCGGAATTACGACTTACAGGAGTTGTCGCGCCAGGTCGGACTGCCTCAGGTAGACTTGAGCATTTGGAGGGGGAACCCTCGCCATGCTCTGAGCCTACCTCGGGACAGCCCTCGTTGTGGTCGGATGGACCCTTGCCCTCTGAGGAAGCTGGTTCCTCATCTAGACGTATCGTTGTGGGGGATAAGGCACTACTACAAAAAACATCATCACAGACGGTTCGGAACCATCATCACAGATAGTTTCTTGTTGAAATCGTCTGTGAAGGTATAGTATCACATCCAGTTTCCATTAAAAACCGTCTATGATACGTAGAATATCACAGACAATATGTAAATAGAACCGTCTGTGATATTCTACGTATCACCGATGGTTTTTAATGGAAACCGTCCATGATACTATACCTTCATAGACGGTTTCAACAAAAAACCGTCTGTGTTAGTTCATTACCCTGACTACTTTTTTTATATTTTTGGATAGCCTCAGGAATTGTTAGCCATGCCCTCTGAAAATAAGCATGCAGAAAGCAGATACATCACAGATAATCAATTGTTGACAACTCAAAGTGATCATTACTCAAGATAAATTACAAAAGAATTTTTTCAAGTATTCTCGCTATATTTACAATTGGATTACAATTGAATCATTTGTTTGCACGTGGTTGAGAGGTGTCGACAGGGTGAAACTTTGCGTCAGCGACGGAGTGAAAGTCTCCGATGGGGTTAATGATATCTGTCTTGATGAAGGCGCAGAGCTTCATGCTGCAATAGGTCATCATGTTATTATAGACACTATGAAGTTATGGACTTATTAACAACTAGGTAGTTCGACATATTTACCATATTTACCAAACGTTGGGACACTTCCTGGTCTGCTGGGTTTGTGAAAGAGATGCTGCCTGAAGACGAGACTTTTGCCCTCACTTTTAACCAACTTAGGGCACGCGAGTCTGTGATCTCAGGAAATGATCCGGTTGCGTTCTCATCCTCCGCCGCCCATTCCGCAAATTTACCCGCGTACCTAGTGGTGCCGAGTTTGTGGGGGTGTGTATTTCGTGTCTGGAGAGCTTTGTGGGCCGCACTTTGCTCCTGAAATTCAGCCGTCATCTTCATAGCCACAAAGGTGTCCCATATTTCCCGCATCAAGAATGGATACTTCGTGAAGGGCGTCCGACCCGTGTTCACGTACTTCGTAACAAACTTGCTCTTGAAGGTCCTCCACGCGTGACACATCACGAGCAATGCCTGCCGTTCCACGCGTGCCTGGTCTGCTTCTGGGATAGTGAACAAGGCTAAAAGTTCTGTCCACAGCGCGCCTCTCTCTACGGCCGTCAGAGAATTCCATCTTGGTGTGGTGATGGGGACCCGTTCCCTTGTAAGTATCCCACAGATGGTCCAGAATCTCGCCGCTGATCTCTGGGGACTCAGAGGGATCCCAACGTCACTGACCTCTATGATGATCAGTCGGCCTGCAGGCAATTTCGATTTCCCTCTGCCATCTCGCTTATGTATCGCTATCGTCAGACATCCAGACGCATTCGTGATCGCCGGTGTGGCGGCGCCAAGACGTGCCTCCGCCATCTCGCTTACTTGCTATCTATATAAGTTACATACGCCCAAAAGATTGTTGCAAGCATTTAAATGACCAAATCAACATATACATATGAAGTATCTCCATGTCATTTAAAATGAATAATATGCTCAACATATACCACATGTATATTAAAGAACTCAAAGATAAAGCTCGGAGTATTGATGTTAAAGAGTGCTCTCAAGACATCACCAATATATCTTCACTAATCAAATTTGACGATCATCAAACAGATCTTGAGCTGAACCTAAAACTTTCCTATTAGATTGTTGTAATATGTGCAATATTAGCAAATACTCATAATTAATTCCAAAGATAAATATGAAACAATGAAGCATTAATCCAACAAAGATTTAAATGACCAAATTAACATAATCAAATGTAAATCATTCAAGTCATTTAAATTAGCACATGTATATGAATGAAATTAGCACAGAGCACAAAAATTTGAAATTAATGTGAGCTCTCATATGGCGATTTGTACAAGAAATAAACTTGGCCATCCCAGCACTAAGGTCTATTCTCTTCATAAATTAGATAAGAACAGTAAAATTCAGATTTTGAGCTCTATCCAAAGCTTAACTAGACCGACATAACAATCACATGTATAAGAAGTTCAAAATGATACTATCTGTCAACCATAGATCATCAAGAACCATCAATATCCACCACCGAAGTCCACAGAAGACTAGCCTTTAATGAAGACATCGAAACAAAACAGAATCAAGTAAAACTTCTAAATACAATTTGACAACAGCAAGCAATCTTGTAGAGTTCAAAATTGAACTAGTAATTATACCAATTTCAGAATTAGACCATTCTAATCACAGAGCAATATTAAGCCCACAAAATTCACTTTGATATATCCCACGGAGCATGAATCAAAAACAAACCCTTCTAACCATGTCCAGGGACAAAACCCTAACCATGCATCTAACTAACCTAGCACAATATCATGAATCCACAGTGGAGGAAGCAGAGGATAGGTTCTCCCCATTCATCTCATATCACACATTAATATCAAATACAACATTCATAGTCGAGGATTAACCTTCACAGTGCAAGGAGGAGGCCGGTGCAGGGGAGGAGGCCGGTGCAGAGAAGTCGGCCAATGCCAGGAGGAGGACAGCGCAGGGGAGGAGGCCGGTGCAGGGGAGGAGGGCGACACAGGGAGGAGGATGGTGCCACCGGGGAGGAGGCCAGTAGAGAGAGGCCGGCAGAGGGAGGACGCCAACACGGGGAGGAGGACAGCGCCACGGGGAGGAGGACGGCAAAGGCGGTGGCGGCGTCGTCGATGTCGGGGGCGGCGGCGTCGAGATCGAAGGCTGCGGTGTCGGGGATTACGGGTAGGTGAACGGGCAAGCCCTAGAGGAGGCGAAGGAGCGAGAGCTGAGCAGGCTAACGGCACTGGGGAGATGAATGGGCGGCACTAGAGAGATGAATGGGCGAGCCCTAGGGTTATAAGGCAGATCACAGACGGTTCTATTATGGAACCGTCTGTGATATATCCACATCACAGATGGTTCTTTAATAGAACCATTTGTGATACGTTCCATATCACAGACAGTTCTATTATGGAATCATCTGTGATTACTTATCCTAGACGGTTCCAAAATAGAACCGTCTGTGATATCCCGACAAATCCACATGAACCTGGTGACAAGTATGATGACAATCATGACAAGTCCATATGAACCTGGTGACAAGTATGATGACAAGTCCATAACACAACTCCAAATAAGTCCATAACACAACTCCAAGTAAGTCCATAACACAACTCCAAGTAAGTCCATAACACAACTCCAAATAATTTGACTGAAAATTAATTTATCCACTGACAATTCATTTGAGTTCAAAAATTCATATATAATTCAACTCAACTCCAAATCAAAGTGAAACCAATTTTGATACCCCACATTACAATGAACGTCCACATTGACATCAATATCAAAGATGACAAGTCCATAACACATTAACATATGACAATTCCACGTTGACATCAAAATATATGAGAGATTACAAGTCCATAACACATGATGTTATGGAATAAATTAATTACAATGGAGTAAATTCTTAATTAAAATATAGCCCTTCAAGACGATCGACACGCATATAGCTAGCTTCCTCACTGGCTTCTTCCTCAAGCCTGATGCCGTCTCCGAAATGAGGCAACTCGTCAAATTGATTGTACTCTTCCTTATCCATGACATTCTCAACTCCGAGAATCCTTGTTTTTCCTTGAAGAACTACGTGGCGGTTCTTATTTGCCGGGTCTGTTACATAAAAAACTTAAATAACTTGCTTAGCGAGTACGGATGGTTCGTCCTTGTATCTGACATATTTGATGTCCACAGTGGTGACGCCGTACTTGTCGACCTTCACACATTGCGGAAGTTTAATCCAATGGCATCAAAACAGGGGATCTTAAAAAGTACGTAGTCGAGCTCCCAAATCTCCTCTATGAACCCATAGTAGGAGTTCAACCCACGTGCCCCGGCGATATTGAACTGCTCGTGAAACACATCTATGTAGACACCGCTATTCTGGACTGTGCTCTTCTTATCTTGAGCTGCCGTATAAAATATGTACCTATTTATGTCGTATCCTTGCTATGTCACAATTGTAAATTGTGGCCCTTTTGCCAACCATAGCAGCGTATCATTACTTGATGACCTCCCAGTGATTCGCACCTTTAAGCATTCGTTGAACCGATGGTTGTGCTCTTTCATGATCCAAACCTCCGACCGGTCTGGATTCTATTGGTGTACCATGTCTTTGTGCTCGTCGATGTACGGGGACACTTGGGTCATGTGTTGCAAGACCGTGAAATAGGCTTGAGCGTACGTATCCAGATCGGGAGTGATTGATTTCCTTCCGATGGTCCCGATACCATCCAGTATCCCCTCATGACGAGATAGAGGCACACCTATTGGTTACACCTGAGCCATGTAGTCGATGCAAAACTCAGTGACCTCTCTAGTTGCATAACCTTTGATGATGCTACCCTCCGGTTGAGATCGATTCCGTACGTAGGACTTGAGAATGCCCATGTACCTCTCGAACGGGTACATATGACATAGGAACACAGGACTGCATATCTTTATCTCTTTCACAAGGTGAACAATGAGACAGACCATGATATCAAAAAAATGACGGAGGGAAATACATCTCAAGATGACATAGAGTCATCACCACCTCGGCCTGCAGAGCATCTAGTCCTTGGGGATCGATGACCTTATGAGCAATTGAGTTAAAGAAATAACACAATCTCAAGATTGCCACTTGGACCTTGTTCGGCAAGATACTCCTAATTTCAACAGGAAGCATTTGTGCCATCAGCACATGACAATCATGAGACTTCCTACCAATTAATTTCAAATCTTCTATAGAAACAAGTTTCTTAATGTTAGCGGAGTAACCAGACGGAACTTTCACACCATGCAAGCGCTGGCACAGTTCATTTCTCTCAGCCTTGGACAGAGTGTAGCAAGCTGGGGGAAGGTACATTCGTCCTTTATTGGTCTCTTTCGGTGCTAACTTGGTCCTTATGTTTATATCAACCAAGTCACGCAGTGCATTAAGACCATCCTTTGTTTTGCCACTAATGTTCAGTAAGAGACCAATCAAGCTATCACATACATTCTTCTCCACGTGCATGACGTCGATGTAGTGGCGAACTTCTAAGTGCTCCCAATAAGGTAAGTCCCAAAAAATTGACCGCTTCTTCCAGATATTCTTCTGATGGGTTCTTAATTTATGTCTCTTACCAAGCACAACATAGATATCCTTAACCATATCATAGACCTCTTTCTCTCTAAAAGCCCTTGGAGCTGAATCATCCTCTTTATTTATGTCGAATTGTTTCTTCATCTTGCGGTATGGGTGACTCCTGGGAAGGAACCTACGGTGACGCATATACACAATTTTACACGAGTTGTTCAGCCATACACTCTCCATAGCATCTAAGCAGTGTGGACAGGCTTTGGCTCCTTTTCTACTGAAGCCCGACAGGTTACCAAGGGCAGAAAAATCATTGATGATGCAGAACAACATGGCGTGTAAAATGATGTTCTCTCATTTGTACGCATCCCATACCTGTACCCCTTCGTTCCATAGTGTCACAAGATCTTCCAGCAATGTTGCTAAGTACACATCAATATCATTCCCAGGTTGCTTCGGCCCTTGGATAAGTAGTGACATCAAAATGTACTTCCGCTTCATACACAGTGAAGGAGGAAGGTTGTACATACATAGATTCACGGGCCAGGTGCTATGTCGGCTACTCATGTTACAGAAAGGATTCATTCCATCTGTACTCAACCATAACCTTATGTTCCTCGGTTCCGCAATGAACTCTTCGAAGCTCCGATCGAAGTTTCTCCACTAGGCAGAATCAACAGGGTGTCTTACCTTTCCATCTTTCTTACGCTCCTCCGAGTGCCAATGCAACAATCTTGTCTCCTTTGGGTTCGCAAATAATCGCTTCAAACATGGGATCACAAGCAAATACCACAACATCTTAGCAGGAGGTCCTTGCTTTACCTTAGCAATATTCTTACGCTTGTATCAGGATGCTTTGCACACGGGACATACATACATGTCTGCATACTCTTTACGGTAGAGGATACAATCGTTCGAATATGTATATATTCTCTCTACTTCGATTCACAATGGACAAAGAACCTTCTTTACTTGGTAGGTGGTGCTGGGCAACACGTTTCCCTCTGGATAGATGTCCGCTATGAGACCTAACAACGCCGTGAAACTCTTATCGGACCAACCATTGCTTGCCTTCAATTTCGGCAGTTCAATCACGGTTGGCAACCTTGTGTATTCCGGCTTGTAGCCAGGGAACAAAGGTCTCACCGAGTCCTCCATTAAGCCCTCGAATTTACAAAACTCTCTCTCACTGTAGTTCTCTTTTGCATCGCGTAGCATTTGATACAGATTGTCATCGTGCGACCAATCCTCATCAAAAGCACAGTCCACATCCGGCATATCGTTAACTTCCTCGGCGATGCCGTCATTATTAACTTCATGTATAATCTGCTCTTCACCGTAACTGGTCTAACATGTATACCCTTTTTTGAATCCCCTTCGACTCAAGTGTGCTTCGATCTGCGCCGGGTTGTTAAACATCTTCATATTACCGCAATCAATGCATGGACAGTACATAAATTTTATCCCCTTCCTCAACATATCCTGCTCGGTGGCTTTTCTAAAAACAAGCACGCCATTAATGTACTCTTCACTCAGACGGTTCACACCATACATCTAGTTTCGGTCCATCTACGCTACGCATGTAACAAATTAGTGTCAAATTAGATTAATAAACCACAAGTACGTACTCTTCCTATTTACTAAACATACTTAAATTGATTAATTAGCGATTAATTTATAGCAAACATAAAGGGTTATACATCGTTACCCTCGGAGCTCACAACGAAAATACCAAATATCTCTCGAGAATCCTCTCCTTCTCCTTCTCCTCCCTTCCTCTTTCCTTCTCCTCCCTTCCTCCTTCCTTCCCTTCCTTCTCTTCTCTGTCGGCGGCACAATGGCGGAGGACCTGGTGGCGGTGGGGGAGGACCTGGGTGGCGGCTCAAATGGGAATGGGCAGGGGGTCTGTCGGGTCCAAGTATTTATAGTGCCACTTATCACGCATAGTTCTTATTACTTAACCGTCTCGTGATACATAATCACATACTGCTTTATTACTTAACCGCTCAGGATACATAATCACAGACGGTTCCATAATAGAACCGTCTGTGATACGTTCCACTGCTCATTTTATAGAGCCTGGGTTGTTCGAACCATCTGATTCCGATCGGACGGTCCGAACAGACTCGGGATCTATAAAATAGCAAAAAAATCATAAAATCCTGAAATAATTTAACGAGGTTCCTGGGATTTGCTAATACTAAAATAAAATTATAATACCAAAATTATAAGCATTTTCTAGTGTAAAAAAAATTGGACCTCTATTCAACAACCTAAGATAGGTTTGAATTTAGTTAAACAAATAACACTTGAAAAGCGAGGTTTCAAATTTTATTTTAGTATTAGCACATTCCAAGAACCTCCTTGAATTATTTCAGGATTTTATGAAAAAATTTGCTATTTTTTTTGCTATTTTATAGATCCCGGGTCTGTTCAGACCATTCGATCGAAATCGGACGGTCCCGATCGGAGGAGACGTTCAGACCGTCCGATTCCTATCGAACGGTCCAAATAGCCCGGGCTCTACAAAATGAGTAGTGGAACGTATCACATACAGTTCTTTAATAGAACCGTCTGTGATAATTCACAGACGGTCTTTGTTGAGAACCGTCGATGATACCATCATTATCACTGCATTTCGTTTGTTAATAAAATCGTTTCAGGAATTATCACGCAGCAGCTTCTATTAAAAACCGTATGTGATATGTTCTTATTACGAACCGTTTGTGATAGGCTAGCACTGCAAATGTCTGGTCCCGACGGACCCAATACAGACGGTTCCTTTTGAACCATCTGTGATGAGGCATCTACTATTGCATGTTTTGTAGTAGTGAGGATCCCTCCTCAACTCCATTGATGGTATAGTCTCCTAGAGAATGATCTCCGGAGTCGACATCACCATCGGATGATGTAGTACTTGGCTCGTAGTTGAAACCGGTATCCATGTCGATATCTACGTAATCGGCCAAGTCGAACCAGTTCTCCTCATTCTACTCTCCTGCCATGAGAGCATGAGAGTTTGGAGAAAATGGAGGAAAGCTGATGACTTGAAGATCCCCACAGTCGGCGCCAACTGTTGGTGTTTTAGAACCGAACTTACGTAAAGATTGTTTGATTCAGGGGGTTCCCCTAGGTTCAAAATCACGCAGAGAGGGAGACACAGGGATTTTTATACAGGTTCAGGCCTTCTGCTGGGAGAATAACAACCCTACTCCTGTGTGTATGTATTGAGTACGCTGGATTACAAGATGGAGCCAAAGGTGAGAGCATTGTGCTTCTAATTGTCCTCTCCTCCCTTGTCCTGATGATCCCACCTTTTATACAGTCCTCGAAGTGTACCGTTGTATTTCTAGTCTAAAGGCCACCTTAATGTTCCAGATCGTGGAGCCGTTGCTGGAGGTTATTATGGGAGTAGTAATGTTCCCACGTTGTCAGGCAGTCATTACCATAACAAGGAGTTTAAATCGTGCCATTATTGCAGAGAATAACAGTGTAGTTTACCACCCCATATCTTTAAATATAGTGCGAAAGATTCTCTGGTCGACTAGGCCCACATGTCTGTAAGCCCTATCGACTAGGAACTGGTCATAGAAGAGCTTACGACCAGGTAGTGGTCGTAGAAGAGCTTACGACCACAGACTGATCGTAGTGGAACTTACGATCATGGTATAGTCATAGAAGGACTTATGACCATGGGGTAGTCGTAGGAAGACTTACGACTATGGGGTGGTCGTAGAATACCTTACGACCTCCAGCTTCTCCCTTATGAATAAGTGGTATACTCAAGGACCATATGACGTCATTATTATCCATAATGTGAATTACAGATAAATAATTAAATGAGGATGATTATATCCTCGTCACATACCTTTCCCTGAAATATCCGACATGCACTGCGTAACGCCTTCCACGATGGCGCATTTAGGGCCGAGAACGGAGGCCCCTAATAACCCAGTTGTACACCCTGGCAAGGTTAGTGGTCATTATGCTGTACCTTGCACCATCCGTGTCGTGCAGCAAGGACCACTTCTCCAATGGCTCGGCCTCAATCCAATGGGAGAAGCACTTGATGTCCCTCGAAATCCTCTGTGTCAAACAGGGAGGGTCAAGCTCCCCCAGTGGTGTGAGGCGTTCAAGTTGCGCTGCCCCAGGAATGGACGGACACTTGTTCCTCTC
Organism: Phyllostachys edulis; assembly: GCA_036346405.1. Taxonomy (NCBI): domain Eukaryota; kingdom Viridiplantae; phylum Streptophyta; class Magnoliopsida; order Poales; family Poaceae; genus Phyllostachys; species Phyllostachys edulis. The sequence goes on along the minus strand of CM070562.1, from coordinate 101,039,312 downwards.
GACGGCGTGCTTCCTGATGTGCTCTTCCAACATCTCTCACAACGCATCAAATTTATGTTGCTGGTTCTGCATAGCCAGCCTCTTGAACATGTTCATCAACGGTTGCTGCTTGAACTGCTTGAAGAAGTTGGCCCCCAGATGGCGAATACACCATCTGTTCCTCATGTCTAGCCAAGGGAACGGCTCATCGGGATCTTGCTGAAGTTTTCTGATGACCTTCATCATCCCGGGGTGGCGATCAAGGATTATGCAGACATCAAGACGTGCCCAACTACTCCTTTCTTCAGATGTCGAAAGAACCACAACTAGCTGTCGAAATTCTCACTTTCGACGAAAGCGATGGCTACTGGCAGAATCTGATTGTTGCCATCAACACCAATTGCAGTAAGGATCATGCCCTTGTATTTTCCAGTTAGAAACGTCTCGTTCACTAAGATCACAAGCAGCATGTGTCTGAATGTATCGTTGTAGGGACCGAAGGCTAAGAAGGCCCTCTGCAATACCATGAAACCTAGCGGCGGTCTTCTGGATGGCTTGTCCATCACAGCAATGTATGTGCCTGGGTTCCTGTCTTGTAGCACTCGGAGCATACGAGGAAAGTTGTCGTAAGCCGCCTCAAAAGAACAGTACCTCCTTTCCAAAGCTTTTTGCTTCGCACGCCATGCCTTCGCGTCGCTAATCTTGTACTTTAATTTTTGCTCGATTGCCACCATGATGTACTTGGCCTCTAGGTCCGTCTTCTTCACTATCTCTCCATACATGACATTGGCTATGAATGTGGACGTTAGGTTGCGATGCTTCGGTAAAACACTACTGAGCACACAGGAGTGCGCCTCCATCTTGGAGACAATCTAGTGAATCTCGTACTTGGGTCTCCGTGCGTGCACATGCCAAGGACAACTAGCCTGCTCACAGACCACGGTGTACTGCTCCTGGCTTGATTTGAGGACCCAAAACATTTGCTGCATGGACAAGGCCCACAGCTTAATGGCATCCTGCAGCGATCCCTTGTTAGCAAACATTGCATGAAGCCGAACCTCCGTACCATGGTACTCCCACCGTGATTCATGCTCATCGTGCACAGTAAGACCCTCAACATCCACCCTATTTCATTCCTGCGGGATGGGACCTTTGTCCTCGTTAGAAGAGTCATCGTCATCCTCTTCTAAAGCTTCTTACTCTGCCAAGGCCGTCAAGTCATCGATCTCCATCTGATGCACTATGCTGTTGACATGCTCCCCTGCATCCGTATGTGCAGTGGGCTGAGTGTGCAATGTGCAATCTTCCTCTTCCTCCTTCGCAACATCGGCCACCGCGTCCTCTTCTGACTCTGCAACATCGGCCACCACGTACTCTTCTGCCTCTACAACATCGGCCACCACGTCCTCTTCATGAACCACGCATTGCGCGCCCAAGCTGTTCCCACCAACCGGACGAGAGCCGTCGGTAGGGCCTCCTTCGGCTCCCTTCGGATATGCTTGCACGAGTAGCACACACTTGTATCCACAGCGCCGGCAGCCTTCCACAAAGCACTTCCATGCAACTGTGCGCATCAGTCTGCTCAACTCCCACCGAATGTGCGTGCAGACCGACTCCAAAGCCCATGTAGGATGATACTGCACACTCAGGGTCCAAGGAGAAGCTGCGGGTGAGCCAGTGCAGGACATCTCTGATTCGAGCGCTCTCTGCATCCGGGTGTACCATGCTGACTTGCTGGAAACCATTTAGGTCAACATCGTATGGACCTTCACGAATCGTACCAATACCGTAATGCACTTTTAATCTTGTCGGCTCAGACATGACTTATTTCTCACTACAAATATTTCAAACATTTCAACTAGCCATTTGTCATAATACATTCACGAAATATGTGCTAAACCAAATAATGGATGAGACTATTGCCTTCACACGAAGACCTTCTCTCCTGAACAAGAATGGATGAGCTTCCTTCTTCTTCCTCCTCTCCCTCTCCTGAGCTTCTCTCCTCTCCTCCTCTCCCTCTCTCGATCTCCTCTCCTTCTCCTGGGCTCCTCTACTTCTTCCACCATCATTCTCTCGTCTCCTCTCCTTCTCTCCCTCCCCTCCTCTGCTTCTCCCCCTGTCGTTCTCTTTTCTCCTCTCCTTTTCTCCTCACTCGAGCTCCTCTAGTTCTGTCCCGAGAGAAATAGCGAAAGAGACCATGAGTGTGCCTGTCTATACAACCGTGTAGTCACTCAACCGTTGGATGACTTGACAGCAAGTAGTGGCCCAATGGTATAGTGACACTGGGACTGTACTTATTGTCAAATCGTCCAACAGTTGGGCGATAGAGAACTTGTCGCCCAACCATTGGGCAACTGATACTTGTCGCTCAACCACCGGGCAACTAGTCCACGTGTCGCTGGACCGTTGGACGACTTGGATCAGTCGCCCACTAGTTGAGCGACTAGACCCAAGTCGCCCAACAGGTGAGCAACAAAGGATTATTTCTGTAAAATATAAAAAGGCAGGTATATTACTGTATTTCGGAGTAAAAAAAGATTTTTTTCAAAAAATCGTTGATACATAGTATAGTATGTTTCCTACAAATTAAACGAAATTACTCTTGAAAAGTAAGAATAATTATATTTGGAAAGTCGCATTTTAGCCATGCCTCTGTTGAAGTTTGTTGATACTATAGATAGTTTAGCGTTGTAGTGCTCTACTCACCGAAGCAAGTAACCTAAGAGCAATACTTCCAGATTATATACTGAAAATCATCTCATTCAAAAGGCATCAAAACACCATTTCAGTTAAACACAATTATCTTAAACAAATTACACATTGGCCTCTCCATATTCAATTCTTACTCTTCCTCTTGCACTACCCATACACACAAGTAACCTTCTTATGAATCCTACCCTAATGCTTCTGAAATCTTTATCTCCATGATCCAATATAGCTATTTGTCTTATCGATGAATACTATTGATATTTGTGAGTAAATGCGGGGGACATGACTCTCGAGATCACGCAAGAAGAGACATGAGTTTTTTAGATAGATTCATACCTTCTCCGAAGATAATAACAATCATACTCATGTGTTCTTGCATTGAATGAGGATTACAAAGCATAACAAGCCACCAAAAACTAAGGATGTTGTCAAGGGCTTCTGTTTGTGTGTTAGTCTCTCCTCCCTCTATCGGTCGCACCGCCCCTTATAAAGCGTCGAAGGGTGGCGGTTGTTATGCGTCAAGAGGCGCCTTGACGGTTGCTACAATCAACATGTTCATGACAGTTATTGTCAGTGAGACGTTCTTCTTGCACGTCCGTCGGGCGGTTATTGCAAGAGACGGAGAGAGGTGCGCGCAGTTTTGTTAGACACATGCGTGCATGTATTGTATTAACTACCATACATAGTCAAGCATGGTGTACACGATCCCTAGACGATGAGATAGGGCACACATGTTTGTTTGCAAGACTTATCAACCAGAAGATGGACGTGTTTTGACCTCGTCGTAACAGGCCTTATGACCAGGGGTGGTCGTAACCTAACCTGGTCATGGTAGGAACCTCTGACCAGGGGTATCCTAGAGGGCAATTAGAATACAATTATCTATAATAAATAAGGAAAATTGGTTCAGTAACATCGCTTTCGCTTGTATTTAGAGAAATGATATCGCTTTGGCGACGCAGTGCAAAATGATACCACGAACAACCAAAAATCTTGAAAATAACACTATTGTCACATTTTTCGTCCGCCTTTAACAGCAAGCACGTATGATGTCCGAGAATACAATTTTAATGCTCGTTTTACCCCTCTTATCTCCTCGTCCCTTTTCCCTATCTAGCTCAACGACGTATGACACCAGGGGTGGGGAAGAAGGGACGGTGATGGGAGTGCTCCACGGTGGCGGGTTGGCCGAATGGAGATGGGGAAACGATGGAGGAAGCTTGGGAACACATGGTGATGCACAAGAATTAGCAAGGGCCTCACGGGAGAGGGAGAAGGCGTCGGGGCAAGCGGCGTGCTGAAGAAGGTTGAACTGTGTAAGCGCTACGTGGAGCGGGGCTTGGCGGGCGAGGGAGGCCAACACAGCGTGGGAGGTGGGCACAGAGAGGAAGGAGGCGGCGACTGAGGGGCAAACGAGGGCATCGCAGGCGGCGGCGAAGCGGATGAGGAGGGCTTTGTGGTTGTGGATGCCAAGGTAGACGATGCGGGCATGGAGCTGGGCGAGGCAAAGACATGGTGCGACAATGCCAAGGAGTCTGCGATCGGAGGATGGTGGGTGCATTTAACGGAGCAGGCAAAGGTCTTGGCGTTTCGCAGAGGTAGAGGAAGATGAAAGAAAGGAAGAAGGAAAAAGAAATAAGATGGGCCGGTGTGCCAAGGAAAGAAAAGAACTGGCTCAGCCCAAAGTAACAGTGAAATGGATCCACCACTGACACCATTTTCGGGAGGCATACATTTCTTTTTATCTCTCTAACGTCTCCTAACAGCTGTCAGACTGATAATAATATCATTTTCAAGGTTTCATAGTCATCGGGGCGTTATTTTGCACTGTGTCACCAAAGCGACGTCGTTTCTCTAAATACGAACGGAAACTATGCTACTGAACCAATTTTACCTAATAAATATTATAGATAAATAGCTTCATTAATTGAGGATTATTCAACCCTCATCATGTTTAATGCACAGTGGACTCCTTTAACAATAGTCACTGATTATTAAGCATCTCTATAGTTAGTTTACAGAGATTGAATATTATTTTTTTCTTAGTTTTTAGATACCATGTGAGAGTCGTCAGGCGATATAATTCATAATGCTTAACCTTTCTATTGGTCCCAGCATCACAAACCAAACTTTCCCGCTCTCGGTGTATTATGTACTTCCCAGAACAGCAGTACACATACACCTCACAAAAATAAGCATCAACTCCATACACAAGTCATTACAATACCGAAGTCTTTATAATTTACAACATATTCAACATACAACTAAGATGTCATACAAAAGGCTAAGTCTGCAGTGGAAAACACAGGCCATAAGATGGCAGTAACAAAAACCAACCGGTTGCCCTTACCCACAAGGCAACCGACTGAAAACGCCGAGCTAGTCGTCGAGAGCGAAGTCAGCCTCACAATCATTAACCCCTTGGGGGTTAACCTCCTCTGCAGCAAATAGACAATGCAGTTGAGTACAAAATTGTACTCATAAGACTTACGATTAACAAACCTATACATAGCTACATGCAAACTTGATTCAATGGAGATGGTTATAGAGTTCATTTTCAGCGTAAAGCAACATTTCATTTGCAATAGTGAAATAGATTGAAGGCAATTTATCAAAACAATTTTTAATTGATCAAATAATAGTGAGACAACAATTATAAACATAATTAACATCCTAGAGGTGACTTCCCAACAACCACCATAACAATAGCACGAATTACCCACTCGTACCACCCGATCTCAAGTTTTATCAAAATGTTATAGTCTAACTCTTGAAAGACCTCCCCAAGCGTGTTCATAACCAGAGACGTGGCTATTCGAATAGTTTAAACCCTACAGGGGTGTACAACTTTACCCACATGTTAGATCGCTCCTTTTGCCACCGGATAAAGCACACTTCCAACAGTATACCGGCAGAGCTAAGTCCTACGAGACATTTTCCAATATTATGTATTAACTACGAGCTGCCCGTATGGATAGAAATCTATACGTTGTGTGATTCATTATAAAGCCTCGGTCAACTACCCCTCAAGGTAAAGCCTCGGACAACTACAATGCCCCTCGGTGTGGAAAACCAAGCCAAGATCCGACTCCCGCACACCCAACAACAACAACACATCTCTTTTTAAACACAACACACAACCACCGCCTGCGACTCAGAGCTAACACATGCCCAAGTACTAAGTCAAGAGGGGTTCCCAATACCCTCATGTGTATGTACATAAAAGTGCTTGGATCAGTGTAACAAGATGTTCGGTCCTTGTTGACTTGGGCATCAACCACACACCAGATAACCATACCTACCAACCATGTGCCCAAGTCTAAATCTTTTTTTGTTTTCAGTTTTAGTTTTTCCAAATACAATATATTCAAGAGTATCCTGACTCAAGTAGTTAAATTGATGTTAACATAATAACCAGCGCCGAAACGTTGAACCCCATACTATCGTTCTAGGCATTGCTAAGTGACATTGACTCGCACACCACATATAAAGAGACTAAAGCCCATCCATCGAGCTCTAAATCACAGCGGATATAAACCTAGACTGGTGGAAAAGGATGGATGTTTACCTACAGTTCACATATCTATTCAGGTTAACTATCGCAATCTGAGAAATTACTCATTAACATAGCATCCATACATACAATTGAAATTGAAATATTAGCATGCGAATATAATAGGATCAACGTACATCAAAAGGAGGAGCTGCTTGCCTTGTTGGAGACAGTCTTCTTGCTGCTGAGGATCACTCTCATATGTACCTGACTCGTTGAAATCTATCGATCGAGCAAAAAAAACGAATAAGAACAAATAACACCAAAATAGCCAAAATTCGATTTCATCTAACAGCATACACAACAGGTAGAGTATGATTTTAAAGAATTTAAGTGAAATTTTTAATCCAAAAGGAATTTATTTGTATTTTCTAGAATTTAACAAGTTAAAGGCATAATTGTACAAATAAATAAATTACCAAAATTTTCTAAAACATAAACATAATTCAAACTCATGCCAAGTTCAGGTATAGCAAAAATTAAAATTAACAAAATTAATTTCACTCAATTTGGAGTAAAGATGAATTACTTATGAATTTTTGAAGTTTAAACCATTTTCTAGTGTAAAAACAATTCATTTTAGACATTAATTTAACTCCAATATATTCTGGAATAGAAAAATACTTAAACTCTATTCCATTTAAAATTATACTAAAAATAAAAACTAACAAAATTGGTTTCATTCAATTTGGAGCTAAGTTGAATTAGTTATGAATTTTCTATGTTAATTGAATTTTCCACGTAAATTTAATTCGTTTCGGAATTCATAAAGGGATCAACTACTTTTTACACCAGCGCTCAGCTAGCCCACAATCACTGACCAGTGGGACTCGAGGTGAGGCTTTGACCAGGTCAACCTTGACCCAGCCCGATTGAATGCGACGTCAAAGGTGTATTCAATGAATACGTCTCCGGCTTTCAAAAACGTAAACCCAAACTAAGCATTTAGGAAATACATTTTTCATAAGAGGAAACATATTTCACAACTTTTCCTACGGGCCCACATGTCAATGACTCCGAGATTTAAACAGTGAGGTTTAAATTTCCAAATGTGTTTAATCTTGGTGGGACCTACTCGTCATTCAAACATTTAATAAAAGGATTACGTGTTAATGATTTTGGTTAATCCTAATCCCACTAGCGGCTCGTCGGAGGTTCACCGAGTGCGAGTGCAGCTACGAGGTAGTGGATCTAGCGAAAGAAAGGTGCTCTGGACTCGGGAGTGACACTACCAGGTTCAGGAGGACCTCGCGAAGCTGCCTGAAGTGATACGGGTCCTTGAGGATGCCGGTGGCAAGCTCCCATTGGTCGGAGGTGGAAACAAAAGAACTGCTCCCGTGGAGAAGGTGCTTCAAGCTTCTAGAAATCTCAAGAAGGTGCGCCTTGGGACCGCCTTGACTCCAGGAACGAGGCACCCAAGATTTTGACGGCTAAGGAGGGCGGTGGCGGTTGGAATCGATGCGGCGGCGCTTGACCGTGCTTGGAGAAGATGACATTGCATGTCCCCGGTGATGCACCAGAGTCAAATTAAATTTGCCATGAGACTCAGTAGAACAACGGGATCACAAAGGACGAGATAACGTTGAAGGGGACTCACTGGAACGCCTAAAGAGCTACGGGGCCATGGCCACTGGAGGCGGAGACGAAGAGGATGCTCCCGACAATTTAGGGGACGACAAGGGCTCAGGTTGACCCAAACGGATGCGGCGTTGAGCGTAGAACCTGCTGGTGGGGTCGCGGGTGTGAGGGCAGCAACATAGCAGTGACGCTCACTTCGCTTTCTTCCTCAGCCGGAGCAAAGAAATGAGTGAGGAAAGTGAGAGAGATGAAGAGGATAGGCTCGAGGAGTAGATAAGGTCCAAGCGACACTTTGAGGGCGGTTGTGGAAGCAGGAGGTGGCGACGATGAGCTGCGTGGCACGCATGCGCAAGCATCAGCGCTCCCGGCTTAAGCGGTGCGAGCAAGACGACGGACCTGACAAGTGGGTCCGTCCATCAACGGCGGCAAGAAAACGGCGCAGCTAAGTGGGTTCGGGTCCGAGCCTGACTCAGGTCTGGTGCGATGCGACGTGGTCAAGCCAAATCAGCTAGGTTCAGTCGAAACAGTGAAATCTGGTCTAGTGGAGTTAGGATCTTGGTTTTCAGTTTTGACAAAAAAAAATACTACTAGTTTGACTTGGCAGTTTAAAATAGCAATAAAATTCTAAAAATTCCAAAAAAAATTGTGAGTGTTCTGAGATTCAAATAGGACTTAGGAAAATTTATTTCGGCCACTATTCATACTCCATTTGTTTGAAATAAATTCCTTTCCAAATCCACATTAGTAACTTGGTTAATATTTTGATGAGATCAAATTGACTTCTAAAAATTCAGGAAAAATTATATTAATCCATGATAGATAATATAGTATTTTACAAAATTATTTACATAAAGTTTTATAAACACATTTTTCTGGAATCAAATAGAAACTTGAATTTAAGTCAAAAGTTTGAAATTCAAAGCAACTTTAGAAAACCAAGTGCAAACTCATGAGATTCATGAAAAGTTTTTGAAAATCTCAAACTTTTGTACATTTGAAACACAAACCATTGTTTGGGATATTACATACCACACAAAACAACAATGGTTATACAAAACACAAAACACATGTCTTGTTAGTTGCAAAGAACAGTTATTCAACTCCAGCTTTTCTTTGGTTACAATTATACATCCCATCAATCTTGGTATTTCTATAAATCATTAATAGACACAAGAAATAACTATTAACATGGGATGTCGAAGGCAGCAACATATGTTGGAAATGGCCCCATTATGATGCTCATTTCCGTTGGAAATTTCAAAGCATGTATAGTTTACCCTAGTGTGGAAGGTCGGACGACTGGTCATAAATACCATCTGACCAAAGATCGACTGATCGTAAGGAGTTATGAACAACTCATGAGCTAGTCGTGCGTGATCACAAATTGGTCAGGGTAAGTCACAACCAGTTGTAAAGGGTTACTATCTAGTCGTGACCAGATACAAACTGATCGAAAAGAGTTACGAGCTAGTCGTGAGTAACCACAACCTGGCCATGATCAAATACAAACTAGTTGTAACGACTTACAAGTTGGTCGTGAGTGACTGGTCATGAATGACTATGACCTGCCCATTTTGTTAACTATGCATTTCTCTCCCTTCTTGCTTGAATATGTAGGAGTCATTAAACACTGCATAAATGTACCATTATTTTGTTTGAATTATCCGTTACCAGTAACTTAATTTGGGTTAATTATAGTAGTTACTAGAGAGTAAATGATTTGCCCATATAAGATCATGTAGACGTCCATAATAAAAACTAAGGAGAATTTCTCTATTTCTTTCTTACATCATCTTCCTCATCTCGGAAACTGTGTTTCGCTGTTGTACCATGTTGGCCTTCTTTCTCAGCGTGCATCAGGAAGGGAGGAGAGCGGCTATCTTTGAACCATTGTCGTAGATAGTACTTACACGATATGACAATAAGGTTTCTGGGCAGCGCGACCGCTCGGTTTCTTCCTCAACATCATCTACTTTCACGATTGCATCTGCGCTACTTCCTGTTCTTCATCAAGCCCTACCTCGTTCTCATGATTGATCAACTCTGTTATAGTCCTATTTTTGCGTATATTTTGAAGTACAACGTGTTGCCTGTTGTTCGTATTGATTTATGCATCATTGGTCATTTGTGATTTTTGTTTCATAGTAAAATCTTGAATTAAAATATTGTTTGTATTTCCAACAACATAATGGTATGAGAATAGGTGTGAACCTCTGTCAATACTCAAGACAAAAACAAAACATCAAAATCATTCATGAGAGAGCGACCCATATGTGTGTGTGTGTGTGTTTACACACACACACACACACAAAGTTGTTGTATCAAACTTACCATTGCAACATGGTTCTATTTTTCACCCACTCCACCGCCAAAATACAAAATCAAACACCCCTCACCACACGTACCTTAGGCCCTATCGCAAGAGCTCGTCTTTCTGCATAAGCTACCCCCCCCCTCGGGGCGAGAAATCACTGGAGAAGGGCTAGGGCTTTAGTTTTCTACTACAAAAAATGACAAGGACATTAAACTTGTCCAACAAAAAAAGTTTTTTTTAATAATATTATTTTAAAAGATAATTGCAAAAATAAATAGCCACCCCAAAAAATTACAAAAATGACTCTCTGTCGTGAGTTGAACCGGCAATAGGGACACTGTTGACTCTCTGTCTCCAGTTCAACTAGCGATAGGAAGTGAACAGTCTTCATGTCGCCTTGTCGCTAGTTGACCTGGTGACGTAATCCCATGTATAAAAACCCTGAAAAATCATTCCAAAGCTCATTTTAATTCCAGAAAAAACCAGAAGAGAGGAGGAGCGGGAGAGAAGAAAGGTAGCGAAGCTTTGCTAATTCCTCGCGGAGGAGAGAGATTGATAGAGCATCAGATCCGGTCGGCCATCTTGTAGGTACATTTTTTATGCAACTTTGTACGTTATGTCAAATTTTGTAGAATTAAGTACATCATTTGAGCTGTAGCGAGTAGAATTAAGTAGAATAGTGAGTAGAATTATGTAGAATTAAATACATAGAATTTAGTGGGATAGCGACATAGAATTTAATAGGATAGCGACATAGAATTCAGTAGAATAGCGAGTAGAATTCAATAGAATAGCTAATTGTAGTCAAATTATGTACTACATTAATTGAGCTGTGTATAGCGTAGTTCGTCGTACACATGTTATAAATGTTTTAGCACTCGAACGATTTAGGATAAATATGCAGAAATAGGAAGATGACTATTACAAATATGTAAAAAATAATCCCAGCTTTATTTAGCTTCCCGTTTGTACGTGGTAATTATATTGTTAATGTTGAAAAATTAATTTAAATCTACGAAACTAGGAAAATAAGAAGAACTTTGTTTATTGTTTATATTTGCACTTGAAAAATATTTAGAAATATCCACTAAACTGGAAGACTCTATTACAAATTTGTTTAAATTGCTGAGTAGCTTAAATTTGGTTTACATTTTTGTGTGGTAATTATTCTGTTAATGCCAAAAATTACTTTTTAAAGTAGGTATATTGGTTTTTGTATATGTTTCATAGTCTTTACAATGCATGCACTTAATTTTTAGGTATGGCGGACGCAGCTACGAGTTGCTTCACCCGGTGATTGACACATATCACCATAGCCGCATTAGTACCATGCACCACCCGATGGCGAGGCGTCGATTGAGCTTGGCGCGTTGCGGCTGCGCACGCACATGTCTTCTTGCAACCCGAGTGTATGGCAGAGAACGCAAGCGACGCCATTATTAGGAGGCACTTTGAGGCCTACCTGTTGTGGCTGTTCGGGTGGGACATGTTCCTGGGGTCCCACAGCGAGAGCGTCGACAAGCACTACATCTGGTACGCACGTAAGCTGGCGGACTGCCCGGTGAACGAGATCCAGCCCTACGCTTGGGGTTTGGTCGTGCTGTACGTGACGTATCGTGCACCGTGTGACGCGTGCGACCGGGTGTAGGATCGTAATGGCAATCAGAAGGGGGGGGGTTGAATGATTGCAGCAATTTGTCAACCGAATTCAATTTCAAAGAAGAACCTCTTCTCACCAAGACAAGAAGCGACCAAATCAAAAACAAAGATTAAACTAAACCGATCTTTATATCTCAGTATTGATTTGTGTCTACAAAGTGCTCAGCAAGCACCCCTCAAAGCTCTAATTTGAAGAACATCTAAAACGAAGCAAGCTGCTGACAAGCTACGATCTCAAAAACCCTAGTCTCGAGACGTAACTCCCCAAAAACCCTATACAAGCCGTACCTCTCTGTCTTCTCTTATAGCCTAGAGTCCTATCCATGTCCAACACGACACCAATCTGAACTCTATCTCAAAACACTCAGATTTGGAACTCCTTCCAAAGCTGTCTTTCCAAAACTCCACGCCAGTAAGCCTCCGGGACTCCATCCGTAGCTTCGGCGTGCACCCCATGATCTCCACGTGCTCGGTAGCGATTCAAAACACCTCTTGACATCCACGACTTCCAAGACCTCAGATTCCCCATCCTAGTCCGAGTCAATCCGAGTCACCGACCGTGATTAGATCCTCACGCCTCAACTTGCACATGCAAAGATCAAAGAAACCAATTCTTGGCACAAGTTCTCCAACTTGACCATCCATTAGCTCACTCACACCCATAAACACTATCATGCATCATGCAACAAGATATAGCTTACGAATTCAATAAATCCATGATCAATTCCCCTAGCGACAACTTTCGAGAATACAATCGGTACTACCGCCATTGTACATCCCAGATTATCTACACGCAGCGGTCGCATCGCTCAAAACACACCGGTACTACCGATTCTCAAGAACTTCCAAAACTTCCAAAAACATCGCTTCGGAAAAACCATACCGCGCCCTTGCGGTATCATTGAATCTTCTTGGTACTACCGCCAACCATGTCGCGGTACTACCGTAAATCACTTAATAGAGCAAACAAAGGTATGTCGAACCTCTTTCTCAAGGAAAACAAAAGCGGTACTACCGTTATTAAAACAACGGTATTATCAGAAATTTAGGTACTACCGCCATTCAAAGCTAGCGGTACTACCGTTCCAAGAAAATCCGCAAGGTCCTCGAGCAGTGTCCTTTGCCACGTGGGCGCTCGAGATCCATGGGCGATCGGACCATGGGTCTCGGCCGTTGATTTAGAAGCAGCAGAGAAAGTCCAAACGGCCCACTTGATGTCATCCGTTAGATTTCAATCCAACGGCTCAAAGTCTTTGAGCAGTTCGGACGGTCCGAACGTTACAACTCAATATCAGCCGTTAGATCAAGATCTAACGAACCGAGCAAAACGCTTCAGAGAAAATGACTTGCGGTACTACCGCTGCACACACACGGTCATACCGCACCATGTAGTTCAAGACAAACAAAGCGGTACTACCGATAATCGACAAAAGCGATTTTCAAAGAGAACTTACAGAGCTCGATCCAAGTCACCACAAAGAAGTCTATAGGACAAAATATTCAACATTAAATCTTGAGACAAGGTCTAACTTATTGTCAATGTGTTCATCATCAAATAACATGACCAAAAACCTCTTGGTCTCACAATCTCCCCCTTGATGACTACATTGACAATACTTTCAATAACAAGTAATGAAAGAGTGAAAGGAAGTGACAGAGAGTCAAAAACTGCCAAGCAAAGTGAACTACAGCTGAAAGACTTCCTTTAACACTAGAAAATCAAATTTGTGTAGAATTTTTGCATATTTTCTCTCAGTTTTCTCCCCCTTTGGCAATGTGATCATCAAGAGCAGAAAGAGAAGGAGCAGGAAGATTAAAAGTCCAGAAGCTTTGCAAGTCAATTTACTGGATTAGCCAAGCTAATTTGGTTAAGTAGAGCTAACAAGATCATATAAATGCATATGCCATATAGCAATGTCCAGACAAGTATGTAACTATGATGAGTCAATTTTAATGTCATGACAAGCATTTCACATAGTGACTAAAAAGATTATAGGACCACAAAAAGAAGTCACCAAAAAGTGAAAGCAAAACAGTGAGACAAACTTTAAATCTGGAAGAGCTACAGTCTCATGAAACATCCTCTTGCTTTACTTTCAATTTTCATTTGCATGTGACATGCTTGTAGCATACTTCTTTTCCAGGGTGGCATGCTTGAAGCATACTTCTTTTGATTGAAGCACTTTTTGTGCATTTTTTTTATTGCAAAGACACAAAAACTGTGCATGGCATGCTTGAAGCACACGTCTTTTCATGTGAGTACTGTTATGTACCCCTTTTTTTTATTTTGATGCACAGCTATGTATGGCATGCTTGAAGCACACATCTTTTCATATTCTTTTGCTCAACCCTTTATCTTTTATGACATGCCAAATTGAGTGAGCAACAGAGGATTGAAATGAGAGACATTGTTGCTTCAAATATAAGACTTAAAATAAGACTCACAAACAAGCTTATCCTTTTCAACGACCAACACAAAGTGATACCAATAATCAAGCTAGTCAAAGATTTCAGCCATGTCAAGCTTTAGTTCTTTATGTAGCAAGTTTATTAAACCAGTCCAGATCAAGGCTACATAGCACATGAATAAATATGATAAAGGAAGCTCTACTACTCTTTTGATTTCAATGGTGGGACTTAATGAATAATTAAAGCTTCAAATTTTGACAAGACGGCTCCCCTCAAAATAAGCCCATAGGATGAACAACACCAGTTCACTTCATAAGCGAACAAAACGAGAAGTATCTAGCGGCTTAGTGAGAATATCAAGAAGCGAAAATCGGTCTCAACAAAGTGGAGAACAATATCACCTTTTTCAACATGATCTTTGAGAAAGTGAAATCGATATCAATGTGTTTGGTTCTAGAATGTTGCCAATGGATTTTTAGCAATGTGAATAGCACTAGTGTTGTCACAATAAAGTGGAACAAGACCCAATTCTAAACCAAAATCTCTAAGAGTAGAAGAAATCCAAAGGGCTTGAGAGCAACTAGCGGCGAAGAAGAACATACTCGGCAGCAGATTGATTGAGCAACGAAGATTGTTTTCGTGAAGACCAAGACACTAAAGATGTGCCTAAAAAGCGACATGTGCGGATGTGTTTTTTCTATCAATCCTACACCCATAAAATCACTATCCGAATATGCACGCAAAGTAAGACGGGATGAAGATGCATAGAAAAGCCCAAATTCTAAAGTGGATTGGAGATACCGAGAATTCTTTTTGACTGTCGGTGAGATGCACGAGGTGAAGCTTGAAATCGGCGCATAAGCATACTGACAAAGTGTATATCCGCCTTGAAGCGACCAAATAGAGTAGAAATCTAATCATACTCCTATATTCTTTTGATCCACTACCTCACCTTCTTCATCCGGGTCAAGAACGGTTGTTGATCCCATTGGTGTAGAGATGGGCTTCTGAGTTGCCATATCAAAACGCCTAAGCAAGTCTTTAGTATACTTGGTTTGATGAATGGAATTGCCTTGCTTGGTCTGCATTTTACTTGCAATCCTAAGAAATAAGTTAACTCCCCCATCATACTCATCTCGAACTCCCTGCTCATAGTATCTGAAAACTTGGAAACCAAAGCATGAGAGGAGCCCCCAAAGATGATATCATCCATATAAATCAACAAGTAATAGATCATTGCCATGTTTAAAAGTGAAAAGAGTTTTGTCTACCTTACCCATTTGAAAGTCATTTTTAGCAAAAAAAATTTTAAGCCTCTCATACCAAGCTCGAGGAGCTTGCTTCAAACCATACAAAGCTTTTGAGAGTTTGTAGACATGATTAGGAAACTTAGGATTTTCAAAACCGGTGGTTGCTTAACATAAACTTCTTCCTCAATGTAGCCATTTAAAAAGCACTTTTAACATCCATTTGAAACAATTTGAATCCTTTAGATGCAAAGAAAGGCTAAAAGAATTCTAATTGCTTCAAGTCCTGCTCTGAGGGCAAAAGTTTCACCAAAATTAAGACCCTCCACTGAGAAAATCCTTGAGCAACAAGTCTAGCCTTATTTCTAACAACAACACCATCCTCACTTTGTTTATTTTAAAACCCATTTAGTTCCAATTACATTATGTCCATGAGGAGGTTCAACTAAGGTCCGGACTTTGTTTCGCTCAAAGTTTTCTAATTCTTCATGCATGGCATTGATCCAAGACTCATCGATAAAGCGTGACTTACATCATTAGGTCAAAAGAGGCAACAAAAGCGAGAATGAGCATGTGAGTCAGAGAAGTAAATTTAGAACGTGTTACCCTTTCATGAATGTCACCAATCATCAGTTCTGGAGGATGAACTCGCTGAATTCTCAATGGTGCAGAAGATTCTGAACTAGCTTCAACATTTTGAACATCTTCTGATGGTGGCGCAACAACAGTAGTAGGAGCATGATCTTCAGTAGTTGATGGTATGGGAGAAAGATCATTACCTAAATCAAGATCATCTTCTTCATCAAGAAATATGCTTTTAGACTCCCCTAACTTGTGTACACGAAATGTCGGGTTCTAGACGAGGACTCCACCACATCGAAAGTAACCTCACAAGTCTCAATAATTTTGTTTGTTTCAAGATTAAGCACTCGATAGCCACGAGAGTGAAGAGGATATCCAAGAAAAATACCATCACTTGATCTAGATTCAAATTTGTCTAGATTACCATGTTTAAGAATAAAACATTTGCAACCAAAAACTCTGAAGTAAGAGACACTAGGCCTTTTGCCAAATCTCACTCATAAGGCGTCTTGTGCAAAGAGGCTCTCAAAAATACTGCTTGAGACATGACAAGCGCTTGAGATTGCCTCGCCCAATACTTCCCAGAGTGGCATGTTCATCAAGCATGGTTCTTGCCATCTCAACCAAGGTTCTATTTTTCCTCTCAACTACACCATTCTGTTGAGGAACACGTGGAGAGGAAAATTGATGTTCCAAACCTTGTTCAGAGCAAAAGGAAGCAAATAATGAATTCTTAAACTCAGTACCATTACCACTTCTTATTACTTTCACAGCATCATTTAATTCGTTATTCAATCTGAGAAATAGATCCTTGAAATAACCAAAAGCTTCATCCTTAGACACCATAAAATGCACCCAAGAGTACCTAGAGTAATCATCAACAATCACAAGAATATACCACTTACCACCAACAGATTGAACTCTTGAGGGACCTACCGTGTCCATATGCAACAATTGTCTAGGGCCATCTGTGATGATTACAGAAATAGGAAAATGTGGAGCAGCAACCATCTTACCATGTCGACAGGGAGAACAAACCAAATCTTTCTCACTTTTCAATTTCGGCAGCCCCCTAATGAGATCAGTTCCACTAATTCGAACAAGATGATCAAAACCAATATGACCTAATCTACGGTGCCAAAAGAAAAGATTTCTGGATTCAGAAGCTACCAAACATCTAACATTAGGAGAAAAAGAATGATTGAAATCAGCTTTAAAAACTTTCCCTAAGCTAGAGATGCTAAAGACAAGATCACCAGAAGCATCTAAAACCCTACAAGCATGTTTCTTAAAGCTTACCTCATGATTTTCTTCAATCAATTGTGAAACAGAGAGCAGATTGTACTTCAATTTACTTACCAAGGCAACATCTTTGAGAATGAACTTGTCATTTACGCGCACAGTACCTTTTACCATCACAATTCCAGTTGAAGCATCCCCAAAAGTAATTAATTCATCACTGGATGCCTTAGTGAGGGAGGAGAACCATTTTGAATCACCTGTCATGTGCCTTGAACATCCTGAGTCTACTAACCATATGTTCCCCTTCCTCAGCTATTGTACCTGCATTTAAGAGAGTATCGGTCTCACAGTACTGGGGTTAGTAAGACATGATTTAG
The DNA here is from genome assembly GCA_036346405.1 of Phyllostachys edulis. Taxonomy (NCBI): domain Eukaryota; kingdom Viridiplantae; phylum Streptophyta; class Magnoliopsida; order Poales; family Poaceae; genus Phyllostachys; species Phyllostachys edulis. The sequence goes on along the minus strand of CM070562.1, from coordinate 101,021,660 downwards.
GAACCCCATACTGTGACACACGACGAGTAGGATCAACAAAGACAATTCTGTTTTGAATGTGCCTCCAGTCAGTTTGTGCAAAAACTCCTAAAACTGCAGCATTTTGTTTAGTGAAAGCAACAGGAGCTTGAAAAACCTTTCTTTGCCTATCTCTCTTTTCTTTCTTTGCTTTCCGAAAACAAAACTGAACCAAATGGCCTTCTTTACCACAGTAAGTGCACTGATACTTTTCTTGATATGAAATTTCAGTTTTTCTCTTTATAGTGCTTACTTTGGTAATAAGATCTTTTTCAAAACCAGTAGACTTGAACACAACATGTTTAGGCTCAGATTCAATTTCAAATTTTCCAGGTTCAAGAAGCTTAAGAACTTTGGGAGGATGATTCTTTGCATGAACAGCAGAATTAAAACCTAGACCTTGTTTTTTAGAACTCACTCTTGATCTGTCTAGAATCATGTTCAGATTTTTCTTGCCAAAAGAAAACCTCTCCAAAGTATCCTTAAGATAATTATTCTCTCTAGCCTATTCAGGACAAATTGTGCACTTAACAACATCATTCAAAATTTTCTTAGAAGCAACAGATTGAGCCATCTTTTCCTTTTCAAAGAAACTCACTTAATTGTTTAGTCGAAGCATCAATTTTGGTTGTGAGTTTGGGACAATTTGTGCAAGAAAGAGTCTCATGATAAAGCATTTGTTGTATAGAATCCTGAGATGACTTAAGTCTAGCTTCTAGCAGTTCACAATTAGAGCAAGTCTTAATTTGAGCATTCACAGTACTTGTCTCTAAACAAGATGAACAAGACTTGCTTTTTCAATCTCAACGAAGCAAGTTTCACTTATCATCACATGAGTTATGCGCCATTTTAACTCTTCAAATTCAGATGAATTGATCTAGCAAGTTTTAATTAGAATGCAAAACTTGACATGATTCACATGATTCATCATCGTGAATAGCGACCTTAAGTCTATCAATTTCGAATTCAAGCTATCAACAACAAGGTCATGTTTCTTTGCTTTCTTCTTGTATTTTTAAGCTCATTTGTCAATTTCAAAGACAACACGTGATAGATCAAAGATAAGAGGGCTTTACCTCATCGTGGTCCTTGTAGAGATCATCATCATCATTAGTTTCTTCACAACTCGCCATAAAGCACATTCCTATGAAATCACCTCTTTTGCCTTCTTGTGATCATCCTCATTGTCATTTATCGAATCAACATCACTTAGCCCAATCTCCTTAAGAGCCGAAAGCACCTTGTTGTGACTTTTACGATAATTTTGCTTTTTGCTTGAATCAAATTTGAATTTTCAACGCCGAAGTGGTGCTTTGTCCTGTTTGGCTTTTTTCCTCTCGACTTGGGACAATTTACTTTTATGTGGTTTGGCTCACCACATTCAAAGCATCCGATTGGACATCCTCTTCTCCTTGCTCTGACATTATTGATTGCTTTAGTCACCCTATTTGAGAAGAGTACAAGCTGTTCTTCTGGGATCTCCTCCAATTGTTCATCTGAAATAGCACTTAAGGAAAAACTAGAAGGACTTGACGAACTGTCAGTTTGGTTAGTCACTAAACCCAAAGAATTTGACTTATTTATTCTGGCCAAAATATCAATCTCACGTGTTTTCATCTTGGAATAAAGATCATTTAATGTGAGTGTTTTCATACTAACAGAGTGATTGATTGTAGTGACTAGGACTTCCCAAACAGACATATCCAAAGCATTCAAAATCTGTCTAGCATTGTCAGAATCAGAATAAATTACATCAACAGATTGCAAATCACTAATGATTTTATTGAAGCGATCAAAAGTGCATCTACTGATTCTCCGGTTTCATCTCAAACTTAGAATACTCCTTTTGAATTGATTTTGACGAACACCTTTAATGATTTTGAACCTTCATGATAATCGGAAGAGTTGTCCAAATTTTGTTAGCAGATTTTATATTAGCAATTCTAACAAATTCGTTCCTACTTAAACCTTGCAACAAAATATTTCTAGCCTTAGCATTTGCTTCAACATCGTGAGATTGTTGTTAGTAATCACAAAGCAGCACTTCATAAGGATTTTCAACTTTTGCGGATGACATTACCTTGAGCTTGCAGAAAAACCTCCATCCTTGTCTTCCAATAGATGTAGTCAGATCCATCGAAATACGGTGGCTTACCTGAGAATCGATCTCGATCTGATGCCATTGCAACCAAGCTCTGATACCAATTGTAGGATCGTAATGGCAATCAGAAGGTGGGGTTGAATGATTGCAGCAATTTGTCAACCAAATTCAATTTCAGCAAGAACCTCTTCTCACCAAGACAAAGAAGACGACCAAATCAAAAACAAAGATTAAACGAACCGATCTTTATATCTCAAGATTGATTTGTGTCTACAAAGTGCTCAACAAGCACCCTCAAAGCCCTAATTCGAAGAACATCTAAAATGAAGCAATTGCTGCAAGAAGCTACGATCTCAAAAACCCTAGTCTCGAGACGTAACTCCCCAAAAACCCTATACAAGCCATACCCTCATCGTCTTCTCTTATAGCCTAGAGTCCTATCCATGTCCAACACGACACCAATCTGAACTCTATCTCAAAACACTCAGATTTGGAACTCCTTCCAAAAGCTGTCTTTCCAAAACTCCACGCCAGTAAGCCTCCAAGACTCCATCCAGTAGCTTCCGGCGTGCACCCCATGATCTCCACGTGCTCGGTAGCGATTCAAAACACCTCTTGACATCCACGACTTCCAAGACCTCGATTCCCCATCCTAGTCCGAAGTCAATCCTTCACCGCCGTGATTCGTGCTCACGCCTCAACCTGCACATGCAAAGATCAAAGAAACCAATTCTTGGCACAAGTTCTCCAACTTGACCATCCATTAGCTCATTCACACCCATAAACACTATCATGCATCATAAAACAAGATATAGCTTACGAATTCAACAAATCCGCAGTGAATTCCCGAGCGACAACTTTCAGAATACAATCCAGACTACCGCCATTATACGTCAGATTACTACAAGACACGCGGTCATACCGCTCAAAACACACCGGTACTACCGATTCTCAAGAACTTCCAAAACTTCCAAAACATCGCTTCGGAAAAACCATACGCGCCCTGCAGCGGTATCGTAAATCTTCTGCAGTACTACCGCCAACCATGTCGCAGTACTACCGTAAATCACTTAATAGAGCAAGCAAAGTGTATGTCGAACCTCTTTCTCAAGGAAAACAAAAGCGGTACTACCGTTATTAAAACAACGGTACTACCAAAATTTAGGTACTACCGCCATTCAAAGCTAGCAGTACTACTGTTCCAAGAAAATCCGCAAGGTCCTCGAGCAGCGTCCTTTGCCACGTGGGCGCTCCAGATCCATGGGCGATCGGACCATGGGTCTCACCGTTGGATTTAGAAGCAACGAGAAAGTCCAAGCGGCCCACTTGATGTCATCCGTTAGATTTCAATCCAACGGCTCAAAGTCTTTGAGCGATTCGGACGGTCCAACGTTACAACTCAATATCACCGTTAGATCAAGATCTAACGAACCGAGCAAAACGCTTCAGAGAAAATGACTTGCGGTACTACCGTTGCACACACGGTCATATCAAGCCGCATGATAGTTCGGCACAAACAAAGCCGGTACTACCGATAATCGACAAAACCGATTTTAGTGAGAACTTAACAGAGCTCGATCCAAGTCACCACAAAGAAGTCTATAGGACAAAATATTCAACATTAAATAATCGAGACAAGGTCTAACTTATTGTCAATGTGTTCATCATCAAATAACATGACCAAAAACCTCTTGGTCTTACACCGGGCCCAGGACAACTCCATCCTCTCCGAATGCCCGCTACTTCTGCAGCTGTAGTCCTTCGAGCGCTTCCAGATCGGACGACCACAATTGGACTTGAGAGTGTACGCGGTCAGTTTGTGTGCCGAGGACGACGTCGTGGACTGGCCGACCATGGGCACGGTGTGGTGCTACCGACGGGTTAGTTTCATGATCATTTATTATTTTTTGTAATGTAATCACAATTTCGGGTGATAAGTTTTTGTTGTTATATTCCACAGGTCACCTACACACTGATCACTTCGCAGGGGTCTTACCTGGAGTACATTGCGATATTCGATCAGCTGACGGATGACCATGTCATCTGGACACCGTACACTCAAGAGAGGGTGCACGCACACGCGCCCGATGGACTGTCGAGCATGTGCACGCGAGACTACGTGTCTTGGTACACACGGAGGGCCTTGGTGCATGAAGTCTTCGTGGAGGAGTACCAGGTGCAGCGGGTCATGCACCGGTTCGGTCTGCGATAGAAGGTCCCAGCCCTACGGGGGGACACGGGTGCCAGCGCATGTCCATGCGCAAGTTCACGCTTTACTTCTTTCACAAATGTGCGTTACATGCCGACCAAATAATTGTCTTGCCGTCCACAGGTACACTAGGAAGGGAGTACGTGGCACGGTCTCCTAGATGGACAAGATGTCCTCTTGGGTTGGGGCTTGGATCAGCGCCTACGACGACCTCGTCCAAGAGGATGCTCCCTACGACCCCGGGACGTACGAGGAGTACATGGAGTGGTACGCCAATCGGACAAGGCTTCGCTGCGTCTGGGTGGTGGTCGACCCACCACGACACGAGGCTGCGACGTCCGACACGTACCCCACCCAGTTGCACTCCGCATTACACCTCTCCGTACATATTGAACGGTCCCTAATTCATATTTAATTTACAAGATTTAGGTTTCCAACTTGTTGATTACATGTACAGACGGACCTACATGGGAGGTTCTCGAGTTGGCATCCTCCGCACAGCAGAGGACGCTGGGGAACACCAGAGGGGTCCTGCAGTGGATCGTGGAGAAGGCGAGACAAGGCATCTAGATCGCCACTTGTCGCACGCCGAGGGACCTGGTGGACCGACCAATGCGAGGATGAGGGGGCCAGCCAAGGTGGTTCACGGCCACAGGCTCCTACCCCAGACGTGGCGGGCGTGTCATCGTGGTACCGTGGTAGGAGCACCACGGGATATTTTCGAGGTAAGCATGAGACATTCACTTCCGCTTCTTTATTTTGAACCGCACTAGTTACTAACAGCAATCTTCTCTTGTAGGTCATTTGCAACACCGGCACGTGGGGCAGGAGTCGTCGGGGCATGCCTTCGTGCCACCAGGTATGACCACCTTGCTTGCTTGTGTAACATCATTTTTTGTAGTTGTCGCCATGATTACATGCGTAATGTCATGCTTCATAGATCAACCATCGCCTTGGGAGGACGATTGTTTGTCGCACGAGGAGACACACTCCGGGGACTTCTTCTTGGACCAGCGTGGCACCCAGTTCTCCGTGGGGGCTTCTCAGCAGCAAGGTGCGCCAGGACCAACCCAACTGACGCAGGACCCCCCCTTGCGACACCACCTCAGGCTACTCACGTCGGGCGGGTAGTGAGGCAACCTGATCCTCTGACGTACTCAGATCATCGCCGGGTAAGGCTAGGGGCAACACGCAAGGTGCACCCCAAGAGGGGCCGCCAGTAGATATTTGTTCCTCCAAATATCAGTCATGCTATGTAAATATTAATTTTTGTACAACTGTTATTATGCTAGTCTCGTGTTTGAATAACTCTTTTTTGCGTGCACATCGCGACCACGTGAGGGATTCTGCATCGGGACACCCCACACCACCTTCTTTCTACGCCTTCACTTCCCCTTACTTTCCAGAGTAACAACACCGAGCAGCTTTGCAGAGCGACGTGACCCAATAAGTCATCTTTACGCAGCGACGTGACTCGACGAGTCTACTTTGCGCAGCGACGTGACCCGACGAGTCTACTCTGCGGAGCCACGTGACCCAATGAGGCCACTTTGTGTAGCGACGTGACCCGACAAGTCAGCTTTGCGCAGCGACATGACCCGATGAGTTAGGGCCGCTACCTCGTGGACACGATTTTCCTTCAACCGAATTACAATTTAACCGCGTAAGCAGTGCCAGCTCGGCATATAAGTACTACCCCTTCCACGCTGGGTTCTCCTGCATCCAGACTTCAACACAATCCCAAATAGATGGAGAAGCACTTGGAGGAGATCCGCGAACTGCAAAGGGAGTATGCAGCCCAGGAGGAACAAAGGGAGCATGCTAGGAGGCCACCTCCCCGCAATGATGCTGCCACCCGTAGTAGCAACCCCTACCAGAACATCCTAACCGAGCATTCGCTGCAACACCCGCCCAAGGAAGAGACACCGCCTCTCTGTTGGTGCAGGGACAGCTGTAAGTTCTTCAAAGCCAAGCACTGGCTCAGCCTGGGCATGCGTTAATGGCCTTGCACGAACTACTCCTGCGACTACACCAACCGCCGTTGGGACACGAGCCGCTATCGGCAGCCGGTAAGGACAAGTAGTAGTATGTTCTCCTACCATTTCTTTTTCAAAGTCCGTACTAACAACCTCTCCCGTCTACCCGTAGTCCCCGGATCTGCTATGTGACTACCGCAACTGGATCGACCTAGAGATCCATCCACACGACCAGTGGACTCTCGATTACGAGGAGGAGGATGCCAACTAGGACCGTGAGAGGAGGAAGGAGGAGCGCCGCACCGAAGAGTACAACCAGTGTATCCGGTAGGAGATGTAGGCCCATCTTGAGGCGTGTAGGCGCAGGGAGTGCGAGAAAAAGAGGGAAATAGCAGCCGAAGCCAATGCGGCCGGCGATGAGTACAACATCAAGCTCGCAAGGAAGGGCAAATGGCCCCGATCCACGCAGTAGTCCGACCCTCTTTGTCCATATATCCCATGTATTTATAATTCCCTAAAGGCATGCGTGTACCGTCCTTGGTTTGTTAGCCTGCGTGCCATGTAACCCCTCTTGTCGGATCAACTATCGTGTTGTTATCATTGAGCTATTTGTTCAAAATTGTGCACAATGTGTGAATTCTCTAGCACAACGCAGTATATCTAACCTTCCTACTTATGAATCATTAATACCTCAATCGTTCTCACAAAATTCTTCATAAATTCACCGCAGTACAATAACATATGACGATCACAAAATGTTATTGTGAGTCTAACATATTTGTACCGTTCATAATCTATGAAAATCACAAACACACCAACCAATCTAGGGTTTAGGGTCCTGTCACCAATTCAACTGGCGACATCTCCCTGTCGCTAGTTGAAATAGCGACAGGTAGATGTCACCAGTTGAAATGGCGACAGGTAGCTATCGCTAGTCCAAATGGCGACAAGTAGCATTCGCCAGTTGAAATGGTGACAGGGAAGTGTCACCCTATAAAAACCCCTTCAAACCCTAAAATTCGGCACATGACTCACTTTTATTCAGAAAAAAGAGAAGGAAGGAGGAGAGAGGAGTAGAGTGGAGGAGAGAAGCTAGCGAAGCGCTGCCCATCCGGTTGCCCACCTGTCGGGTAATTTTTTTAACCGAATGTATTACATAGTTTTAGATGTACGGTTACGTAGTGCAATATGTTTTATATAATACTTTTCGGTGGGTAGTCTAGTTTTAGATATGTGGTTAATTGTGGAAATGTTCTTTATGGTTCGGTGCGTCAAATATGTCCGACGTCGCCAATTTTAAAATTTACTACGGTCAGGGGACTAATATTAAGGGTCCCGATGGGATTGATTTGAGTTATTTCCAATCGGCGACCGTGCCCCTAGCAAGACCAGAGCAGCATACATGGGGCACTGTGATGCGGTGGTTATTCCACACATTCCAAGTGGATCGTGATATGTACGATCTGACATTGAGTTGCCTTGTTCCCCGGGCAACACAACCCACATATTGAGAGTTAGTGCAGCTGAAGGGAACAAATTTATGGCAGTCTTATGTATGCATGACAAGGGAGAGAGGGTGAAATTCGGTCCTTCTGGCCTAGACAAATGCCAAGCCCACTCCTCCATCTGCAGCTAAACAAGAAGGGGGTGCTGACACCGAAGAAGTCGGGGACTCCAGCCATAGAGCGGCGCACACAATGACTGAAGCTCCTGGAGTTACTGATGCTGTCGATGAAGACCCTACGGAAGTAGCTCATTCGGTCAGGCAAACTAGTGGTCTTGTTAACGAGGGTGAGGAGATAGAAGCCGTAGTGCAAAGGATGGATCTCGAAGACCGGGACTACATGGCATTGTCAGAAGACGATGGTTCCGACGACGAGGATGATGTAGACCAACAGGCAGTTCCATCCGAGTGGAACACATACCAGTTCGATAACCTCATCGTCAACGAAGGCTCCCGTGTGCTGTGGTAGTATGACTAGAACGAGGTTAGGCAAGGAGCTATGTTCAAATGCAAGGAGGTCGTGTAGGACGCGGTCAAATTCTGGGCCTTATCGGTGCAGCGTACATTCAGAGTCGTCAAGTCTACCCTAAGATCCTACGACATGAAGTACGACATAGAAGGATGCCCTTGGTGAGTGCACGTATTTCATCCTAAGTAGGACACTTACTGGAAGTGCTCTATAGTTGTCCCTTACACATGTGTCATCGCTGAGTTAGTGCAGTCCCACAGGAACCTGTCATCAGACTTCATCGCCAACCTCATGTACGGTGAGATCGTGGATAATCTAGATTTTGAGACACAGTCCATCATTCAGGCGATTGAGGCAATGTTCTAGTACACAATCAGCTATACCAAGGCGTGGAAGGCAAAACAGAAGGCATTAGAATTAAGGTTCGGTATATTCGAGGACTCCTACCACAACCTCTCTGAGCTACTCCGAGTCATACAAGACAGGAATCCCAGCACTCATGTCGACTTCTAAGATTCCACATATCGGAAGTGGGCCAATAAGAAAGTACTGCAACAATCATTCTTCGCCTTTGGTCCATGCATCAATGCATTTCGGCACTGTCGTCCAATTTTGTGCGTCGATAGCACATTCCTGACTAGAAGGTACAAGGGCCAGATACTGACTACAATAGCGACGGACGGGAACAATCAAGTTCTTACCATGTCATTCGCTTTCATTGAAAGCGAGAACACGGACAGCTGGTTGTGGTTCCTGAAGAATATGAGGATTTCTGTTGTACAGGGCCGTCCAAACGTATGCCTCATACATGATCGGCATGTGGGCCTGTTGAGTGCAATAACTCAGCTACAACAAGGAGATAACGTACCGCTTCCGTGGGCGGATCTGCAGAGCAGGTGGCGCATGAGACACTTGGGTGCAAACTTCTATAAGCAGTTCCGCAACAAGGACTTGATGAACATGTTTAAGCGGCTGTACAACCAGAACCGGTAGCGGAAGTTTGAAGCACTCTGGAAGATTCTAGATGAGCGGATTAAGGCGCACAAAAGAGAGGCAGTGAAAAGGGCCGCCCAAAGCGCTGACCAGGCCCCCGAAGCATTGCCACAGCCACCCACAGATGCTCCCAGATTGACGAGGAGGACGGGGGCGCAGGTGAAATGCTTCTTGGACTGGATTGAGCACGAGCCTAAAGAGAAGTGGTCGCTGCTACATGACAGGGGGTGATGCTCGATATGGTGTCATGACAACCAATCTAGCCGAGGTGTACAACTGGGTCATGCGCGGTGCAAGGTGCCTCCATTTGGTTGGTATCGTGGAGGCAATTCTCTGCGGTACAACGAACTACTTTGTTGACAGAAGCAACAATGTGTCTTGCCATGGAAAATGATAGAGTACTCTACTCCGCCATGGTCACAAAGTACATAGAGGAGAAGAGTAAGAAGGGTGAGATACACCGGGCATTCAAGATGGGCATAAGAGAGCTTCGCTTCGAGATAATGTGTAGGGATAAAAGACGCCGCGGGATGAACTGCGAGAGGGTCACCCACGAGTGTACGCTATGCCGCGGTAGTTGCATATGCACTTGCAACAAACCCCTTCTTCTGTATAGGCCCTGCTCCTATGTCATGGCCGCATGTTCGACGGTGGCGCAGCATCCCGGCCAATACCTTTCTGACTATTTCACCACGAAGGCGGTGATGCAAACCTGGAGTGGAGAGATATATGGTTACACCGTGGTTGGCCATTTCACTGGCCATCTGACCTGGAAACAACTACTTTGGGCCACGGACATTGATAGGCTCAAGGGAAAGGTTGGCCGGTGACAGGTACGGCGCATCAGGAACAACATGGACGAAGCAGAAGCCGGACGTCGTACGAAGAAGTGCTCCATTTGTAGGGAGCATGGGCCATACTTATCAATTCCATTCCGGTATGGCCAGAACATGCTATCTGGGCACCAAACCCAAGACACACAGTAGTCTCAATCCGTCTGCAAGCCTCAATAGGTCAATCACTGCCATTTCGGCCCATTCCGGTCCACTCCGGCCATTTCGCCATTCCGGTCATTTCGGCACCAGTAAAAAAAATTCAAAAATGAAGTGACCACTTGTTTGAATCAACTCGGAAGGCCGAGTCCAATACTACTCCTTTCGTAAATAAAAATTATGCTAGACTATGGTAAAATATATGAAATTATGAACTCATGTTGTATTATTTAACTACGTAGGACCTTTATATTTATGAAGTAATCGAAATATGTGTCATTTTTATTCTGTGGTTATGTATTTGAAGTGAGATTCCAAGTAAAATTATGTGTGCATATAATTACATGTATATTTATAAATAAATAAATATTATTATATTAAAATCTGGAACGGTACGCTGGAATGGACTGATACCAGCGTATTCTATACCAAGAGGCAAGCCAGAATGGCCTCCGGGATGGAATTGATAACTATGGTTTGGGCGCACCTTCAAGAAATGCCACACGAGAAATTCTCACGACAAAGGAGACATCGGTACTCTGGACGTCGTCGCGGGGACCTCATCCGGTTGACCGACTAGAGGCAATCCACATGGGGGACGTTGAGGTCGCGGCCACGGGAAAGCACAGACAATTACAATATGTTATTGCCAATGTTTTGAATTATCATTTTGATTTGAAAAAAATCTAAGTGTGATTTGTCGTAGTTTTGATATAAACTAAGTGTTATGGCTTTTTGCTGAATGTTATGAAATATCAGTGTGATTTGTCATAGTTTTAATAGTAATGACAAATTCACATTTGTTTCATCACATAATATGCAGTGCATGTACACGAGCAAGTAACGACAAAAGGTCATTTCTCCAAAGTTCTCCACCATGTATGAATTTCCGGGCGCATCGCAATATCACTTACCTTCCTACTTACGAATCATTGATACCTCAATCGTCCTCACAAAATTCTTCAGAAATTCACCGCACTAGAACAACATACGACGATCACAAAATGTTATTGCGAGTTTAACATATTTTGTACCGTTGAAAATCTACGAAAATCACAAATAGACCAACCAGTTTAGGGTTTCAGCTCTCTGTCATCAGTTCAAATGACGACAAGTAGCTCTCGCTAGTTAGTTGGACCAGCGACAAGGGGTCAACAGGCTTCCTGTCTCCAGTTCAACTAGCGACATGAGCTATTTTTGTAATTTTTTTGGGACGGCTATTTTTTAAATATCTTTTAAAATAATATTATTTTAAAGAAAATTCCCAGAAAAAAATCGCACCCCTTGTTTGGAGAGGCTCAAGCTCCTAGTATTATTTTAAGCTGAAGCTCTAAACCAGGTCCTGAAATCCAAAGTCTTGAGTTCTCGGGCTTCAGTCTCCCCTAAAAAGTCATAACCAAGCCCGAATACAAGCAGACCGCAGAGGTATTTTTTTTTTTAAAAAAAGAAAAACACTGCAAGCAGGTCGGCAGGTCGCAGGTATTCCCCCCTCCCCCGCAAGTTTTTTACTGTCACGCGCGTCGCCTCGCAGAGTTTCTGCCGGACTCCCGAAACCCCCACACAGCTCCCACTCCTCCGCCCCCACTCACCTCACACCGGCCACCTCCTCCCATCCACCACCAGCGGCGGCGGCGACATGGAGATCGGCGGCGAGGAGTTCGCGATCGGCGCGGTGATCTCCGTGAAGACCACCTTCGGCGACGAGTTCGAGGGCCAGATCGTGTCCTTCGACCGCCCCACCAACCTCCTCGTCATCCATATCCTTCCCAAATCGCTCCTGCTCCCGCCCCTCCATCCCCATGTCTTCTACTTCTTTGTCCCGCTGTTTGTATGTGGTGCGTGGTTATTTTGTTTCCATGACGGCGTAGATCACAGGAGGGCGTGGGGAGGGTGGAGAGGGGGGAGCGGCGGAACGTGAGGGTGCTCAAGGCGAACTACATCCGGGAGTTCTCGGTAGTCGGCAAGGCCGACGACCCGCTCGACCCGGCCGGCTGCGTGCTCGACCTCGCCGCCATCCACGCCCGGGAGGAGGCCGCCCTCAGGTGCGTCATACTCTATCTGGAACCTTATTTGTAGTATTTAGTCATTGCTAATTAGGCATGTGAGGTCTATTTGTTAGGTTGCTTAGGTTTAAGATGCGCTCATGATTGGATCACACAAGTCGGTAAAACATGTATAAAGCGACATTCTTTCGCATACTAGTTACAAATTCATGTTTGAGAAAAACAATAAAGCAATAAAAATCTAAGATCATATTTTTTATAAGCCTCAATTGACTGACATTGTAGTTCCAAAACTGGACCTGACTCTTCTAGTTGGTACAAGCGATACTGGTATAGTGTCTGGACGAAAAAAGTGATAGCAAGTGAAGGAGGAACAAGTAGTTGCTTGAAAATTGAGGAGAGTTAGGAAGGGCGTCCGATCTAATAAAATGGTTTATACTGTTTGTACGGTTATAAAGATATTGGCCTTTCATCGAGAGAATAAAGAGTTGAGATTGGATGTGTCAACTAAGCAAAAAAGGAAACAGTTTGGAACTGGTCTTGATACTGTAGATTAGAATAGAGGAATCGGTTTGGTATTTGGGCTGGAGATTCATAGTTTGTGGTCTTTGGGCTCTCCTATCATTAACTGATCAGAGCTGTGTTGGCTTTTTTTGGTAACTAAGCAAAAGAGTAGATTTAAAAACCTGGTCAGCTGTGTAACTGACATAGCATGGTATGTGCCATTTTAGAACTCAGGGAGCATTGAACATGGACAATTTTTGGGGGCAATTGGGTTCCAGAGTATGTTCTTTCACTCTGATCAAGGGTCGTGTCCTTTGTGGAAGTACAGACATGCAACATTGGAACAAACGAATCCAACCTGTAAATGACATGCAAATTATCTGCTAAGCCTGCATTTTTCACTTATTTGGGAAAATTAGGTTTCAAAATTAGCCCTTTTCTTTTGCCATGCTGGAGATGGATGATGTTTGCTTTGAGGTCTCACATTGTTTTTTGTCATGGTTTGGCACCTATAAGTGCACAGATTATAATTTGAATATTTTCTTCTGGTTATATGCTCTTGATAGAACTATTAAGATGAGTTCAAGTATGAAGTTATGCAAATGCTTGCTTCAGCCACTGAAGAGTTTTTGGGTCCTTTTGCTGTTAACCTGATAGATGATGTTTGGCTTGAGACCCAAAGTTAAGTTACTACCTTTTGGGTGTCTTGATGAGTTGATGGAAGCTACCATATATGGGGATGTTATAATTGGTATGTTATAATTGTCAGGTAAATGGTGTTAAACTATTGTGAAAATTGTTCAACAGGTGATGTTGTTGACTAATGATGTGTATGGATCGCAGCCAATGTATCTCTATGATGCTGGTTTGGTGTTGAAGAGCTAACAAATGGTTGATTGATCATTTTGCTTAATACTATGGGCATCATGGATTTTTCGCTCAGGAGCCTTTTTTTGGTGTTTAATGGTTTCAAGTTAAACTTTTATGGTGATATGTTGCATCGAGCTAATTGTTACTATTTACAAGCTGAAAAATAGCTAGCACACTGTTGTCATCTGCACTGCGACATATTGAGTTCTCACACTACATGCAATGATGTGCAGGCAAGCTGAGATTGAAGCCGAGAAAATTGGTGTCGGTGTCACCCCAGAAGCTCAAAGTATATTTGATGCATTGTCCAAAACGTAAGTTTGACCTTCCATTATATGCTTTTCAAGGATATTCATGTTGCTATGAAGTAGCATTTATTTTTTAACCCCATAGTTACTTCATCTGATCTACGTTGGTCAAATCTTTATCAGTTTCACATTTGTTATTACGAATACCCCCCCCCCCTCTCTCTCTCTGTGTGTGTTGCAGTGTGTGTGTGTGTGTGTGTCCATGGTATTTTCCAAACTTCCCATGGAATACATACTCGATAAGTATATTCTCAAGACAGCTTTCTTCATTGGCAACTTTGTGTTTCAAAAACAAAAACAAAAACAAAGATACAAGTCTGATATTTACTGTGGAGGCACCTGTAATCTTTTGCTTATCGGTTGTTCTCAAAAGTCTGAGGAAATTCCTTACGTAAAACCTTGCTGATATTTGTCACAACTTGTTTCTGAGGGTTTTTTCTGAAACTCTTTGCCATGTTTAATTCATGCTACTTCCAGGTGTGCTAAAGTGGTAGCTCTTTACACATAGCAATGCTTTGCTTTGAGGGGTTATTGTGGGTGGTTATTGTCGAGCCGGTGTCCCCAGCTTGTCATTTTTATTACCTGTTTGTTTCTCTGTCCTGTAAGACTGGTGTTGGTGGAGGCTTTCTAATAATGCCGGGCAAAATTTTGTTTGTGTTATATAAAAGTATTGCAAAAATGGCATTTTCCTCATTTTTCTTGGAATGGGTTTAAGATGGATCAGCATCTACCTTTGTCCTTGAGTAATATTCAATTGTGGTAAGAGATACTGTTTAGGTGAGACCATGAAATGTGGTAGTTTTCTGTACTTTAGGCAAGATTGTAGGGCCTTGCACTTTTTTTTCCATAGTAAATCATTTTCTTTCAATGTGGTTTGCACTATTTTGTTTGCAACAAATTGATTTTTTCTCTGTGTGGTTTGCTCTAATTTGTTCACAATAAATTGGTTTCTTTCTATATGGTTTGCTAGAAGTTTAGAGCATTTCTGCATTATGGAACTCTGCTGGAGATGATATATATGTTCATCGGTTTCTCTACCAGTTAGTGGTCCTGATGTGTTTCACCATAGAGTTTTGCGTATGTGAAAATCTAATGAAGCTTTGTTTTTAATCTCTAGTTCTGTAGATATGCAGATAACAAATTCTATTGTTCCATCAGGCTTCCAGTTCAGTGGGACAAGACTGACATTGTTGTAATGAAGGAGGTTCGTGTCTGCAGTCCATACCTGCCTGAAAATGTCAGCGGAGGAACATCAGCTGCAAAAGAACGGGTTAAGAAAGTGGTATTGCTTCTATGCTTGTAGATCAATGTTTGTACTTTTAAACATCTGCACCAGGAGAATGACTAATTATTTTTTATTACCCTTGTTTCTTTTGGGGTGTATGTGTTTCTTGCAGCTTGACTTTGAAAGGAAAAGACTACACGTGCGTGTACCTGGCCAATTCTAACTTATTCGGCTTGACATATTTTTACCTTAACTCCCCACTGTGCTCTATTTCAAAGACTGCCCTCCTTTATTTAATTTCATCAATTGACTTTTCTAAAATTTGTTTCACCAAAATCTCTGTTTTCATAACTATCACATCAACTAGTTAATTCTATACTCTCTGATAGATGTCATATGTCCTTTGGATAAATTATGACACACTGTGCTGTTAATTCAATTGCTGATAGTAAAGAGGGATTTGACTGAAGCAAGCTAAGTAGAAAAGTGATTCGATTGATGACATTGAAAGAAGGGGAAGTTCTATAGTAACTAAGATAAGTCGGGGAGCTGCGGTGATAATTACTGTATTGGACTTTTTATTACTTTGCTGGGGGACTAATAATTCCAGCTTGCTCTCGTATACTTCTTGCTTAGTTCCAACTACAAAATGTATGGGACTTGAAAAGTGAAAGATGCAAGTATGCGACTTTCTTAAGGAGTTGCTTAGCCATCTGTGAAGTCTGATTGTTTTATTAAATGTGGCGGCATATTTGCGTTAATGGTTTCGTGATACAATGCATAAAGAACTGTTTATAGCAGTCCAGTCACCAGTGGCTTTAGATTCTATACATGCATAGAACTGTTTATGCTTTGTGAGATTATACAATTTTCTTCTGAAGAGCCGCTAGCCCACGGTATCTCGTTGTGAGACCTCCCAACGGATAGGTTCAATCTGTTAGATCATGTAATCAAATGATTACATTGTGACATCTTCCGCTCGAGCTTTTCCTTCCGTGTGAGACTGCCTCACGCCGTTGCTCCTCTCGTGACCTTGCCTCCGTCATCCATCGCACCCTTGCCTCAGTGGGTGACAGCTCCCCGCACCCAATTCTGTGCGCTCCCATCGTCCACCTCCTAGAGCTGGGCATTGGGCCAGGCCGTGTCGGCATAGTCCGGATTCACTGTGCTTCAGGCCGTGTTGTGCTGTGCCGGCTTGGTCTGGTCATCTCGTTGTGCTGTGCTGTGCCGGCCCACCTAACCTTCGGTCAGGCCCAGGCAGGCCTAAAGCCCGTCGTACCAGGGTCGTGTCGTGTCAGTCCAAGTCCAGTTCTAAGTAACTATAGACGTCTGGAAAGACAACAACCGCTGCTACCTAGGAAGACAAAGACACCCGTGCGTTATCCACACTCACTCCCCCTCGCCATAGCCTCCTCCTAGACGTCGATGAAGAACTCCGTCTACCTCGGCAGCGTCGCGCGCTTGCGAAGGGGGTGAGAAGGATAGCGACGAGGAGGTGATAGGAGGGAGGGCAGTGGGCGACGGCGCGTGGGAAGGGAGAGGGAGAGGGAGGGAGGTGGCTGAAGGAGTGTTAAATCTGCCACCACCGACAACGAATCACCTGTCGGCACTCGACATGGAGAGAGCACAGAGAAGCGATTGGAATTTTCTGTGAGATGAGAAGGGATCAAGATTGGGAGAGAGGCGGAGCTTCATGACGAGTCTCGTTGGGACACAAAAATGAGGAAGGGAAGAGATATGGTGCAAGCAAGGGGGAGATCAGGTGCATCCAGGAATTAGGATCGGACGGCCACGAGGTATCCGCTCGGGATAGGATTCGACTATATACCTTAGGATTGTTTCTCTCTCTCTCTCTCTCTCTCTTGTAAAGGAGCTGAAAAGACGAGCTAAATGATTTTTGTCTAGCTACATGCCGATGCGTTGCTACAAAGAAAAAACATATTAACCCAGCATGTTGAGCTGCTTTTGGCCGTCGCTGGGCCTAACCTATGCCAGTCCATCTACTCTCGTTGGGGGTGTCACGGTGAGATTCGCCCTAGCCAACTTCATGCCTCTGCTACCGTGTTTGGTACTTATGATCAAACTCCGATGCAGCTCGTGTAGCACCTCCGTCGCTGTGCTTGCACTGCCTCTTCGATTCTGCCGCCATGCGCTACACCCCCTCTGCCGTATTGCAGTGAACACATCAGACCCATAGCCCAAAAACGCGGTCAATGCCTCCCTAACCGTGTCGTCGATGTCCAGATCACCAGCCTCGGCCTTTCGACGGACAATGAAAATGTGATGATGATAGTCTAACCACATGACTACATGTCGTCATAATGTAATCAAATATATATGTGAATGAAACGCGTACGCATAATAGAAAAAAAAACATCTATAATCAACATACAAATAACACTTCCAAAGCACTCTCCCACCGAGTGGCAGCCTGGCAGGCGGAAGGACACATGCATGCGTGTGCACATACGCACCAGCGAGCGCCACCATGGACAGCCCGATAGCATGGGTGTCCTTCGGACCACGCAGAACATGTAGGCTGAGGTGGAGGAGATATGTGTTGTGCTGCTCTAGGGAACCACGGGCGGGTAGTGCCAGACGGGTGACGCCGATGTGAAGCATGCGCCTAGCGCCAAGGTGTTGAGGCGATCTTCTCTTCCCTTGTGCTTCTCTGTTTCATCTTCGGCAGCCAACCTCAAGCACCGAGCTGCCGAGGTCGTAGCCATGCAGCGTGGTTACACAACGCTCATGCCTTCTTGATCTTGGCCTGGTCACTACCGCAATTGGCATGCCTCCTTTAAGTTCCGTTAGGATTTGTTTGTTGAGATTAGAGCGATTTAGGCGGAGGCGGGTGTCGGATGGTTTATTTATACGAAAGTGTTTTTGTAGCTGGAAGCCAAGGGGGTCAGGGGAAGGGAGCTGGAATCGATCTAGCCGAGGCCCATATGTTAGCGATTGGAGCAAGCAGTGAAACGATCGAGAGGATAAGAGAGAAAACGAAGAACGCATCACTCCTACCACTACATTATTTCTAAGTAGTAAATATAAAAAAGATACATAAGCTGGTAAGGGAAATTGGGTCGCATCACATAATTTGGTCCTCATATCCCGCGTTTATGATTCTTCGACCGGGTCTGGGCCAGTTAAAGGCCCAACTCCTGCTATCTTTAGGCCACATCTCTCTTGCGCGCTCGCTCTCTCTCTCTAATACATGGACCCTCTCTGTCTAGCAGTCTGACACGCACAACACGTACGTGCTACTGCACCTTTTTTTATTGAGGCTAGTAGTGCTTCTACCTCAACATTTTGTCCGCATGTAGATTGTAGAGTACTAAAATTGGCTTTTGGGCAAGAATCATGCAATACGGAGTACTAGCTAGGACCCTTCTACCGTGTGATTGTTCAGAGTTTCTACCGTGTGATTGTGCACAGTTTCTCCCATCCGTAACTTAATCAATTCATAAACCAAATAAATATGCATTTATTCCTGCAAATTCCATACAGTTGCATTTGATTACTGCTCCCATTTTGCTTCCCTTGTACTCGTCAAGAACTGCTCTTCCACATGCCAAATGGCGCGAGATTATTTAAGATATGCATTTATTCCTGCAAATTCCATACAGTTGCATTTGATTACTGCTCCCATTTCGCTTCCCTTGTACTCATCAAGAACTGCTCTTCCACATGCAAATTGACAAGTGCCTCGTTGATCGTTTCAAATATAAATAAGTCTATTTTACTTTTCAAAAAGTCTACTTAGAGAAGTGAGCTTAGCCCACTTTGGTTGGTGTTGGCTGAGGCCACCAACCCACCCAGGTTCGAGTGGTGATACTCACCTGGTGTCTCACGGGTGCGTGTGTGGGTGTGAGTGCGTGTGTGTGGGGTGTGGGGGGGGGGTGGGTGGGTGGGTGTAGAGGTTGTTGAGGACTGAGCTGGGGCTCAGTTGGCAAAAATGAGGAGAGTTATAGGCTCTCAGCCTGCCACGGTTTGAACGCTGGCTCTCGTGGTGCCTCGCGGATTAGGGTGCTTTCTTCTTTAACGCGGACCGAAGGGGGTTAAATCCCGGACATTAAAAAAAAAGTCTACTTAGCCTCTCAACTACAAAATCGGTTTTTTATCCCCTTAATCTTTCAAAACCGGTTCAAATAACATGTTTGGCGGGGTGGTTTTGTATACGTTGCAGAAATAAGTTCATTTTACCCCTCAAACTTTCCAAAATTTTCACTTAATCCTTTGAACTGTAAAACAACTTTTTACCCCCTAGTAGTTAAGAGGGGCTAAGTGGACTTTTTGAAAAGTTTGATGGGGTAAAATGGATTTATTCCTGCCACATATGTAACCGTCCAACCAAACTACATCAGGGTGTTATTTGACCCGGTTTCGAAAGATTAAGGAAGTAAAAAATCGGTTTTGTAGTTGAGGGGTTAAGTGGACTTTTTAAAAAGTTGAACGTGGTAAACTATACTTATTCGGTTTTTTTAAGTGACCTAGGGGCTGTTTGTTTGGAGTCCTGGCTGTTTTTTGCCTCGCCTGGACTGACCCTGGAGACTGACAGACCCACGTTTGGATGCTAACCGGTGTAGCTGCCTGGCTCAGGCGTTGGATTTGAGCGCCTGGGAGGGAGGAGTAGCTGCCTGGCTCAGGTTTTTGATCCACCGTTAATAGCTTCGATCCAACGGTCTATTTTTTATTCACCAATTCCAGACACCGGCTTCCAACCAAACAACTTATCTTCAAGTTTGTCTGACCAGGCAAAAAATCATCTACTTTCTAGATCACCTTCAGACACCATTTTTTTCTAGACATAAAATTCAAGACACCAACCAAACAAACTCTTATTCCTTTCGAATATAAGCAATCCCCATAAGGCTGGTCCCAATGCTCCACCTTGGCAAGTTTCTTAAAGCTGCCACATAGGCAAAAAGTCGATGCAAGACTGTAATTAAGGAAGAGAAAAGCGGTGGTATCTTATTTAGATACCACTCATACACGATATCCTAGGTAGAAATACTAGTAAATACTCTATATCAAAGGCCTAGGATACCACACTCTAGGATACCATGCATTGGGAAGGTGGTATCTAAATACTTTTCATGCAATAAGAAACTGTAGTAAGAAACTACCCATTGGGACCAGCCTAACACTCCAATACTCCATGGTGGGGATCTCCATGCAAACCTTTTCTAATAATTTAATATGCCCCCGTGTGGTACTAACCGGAGAGCGCTTCTAGAAATTACTCAAACCAGCCACCGGATCAAGGGCTCTACCAAATCCGCGCACTTTGCTTATGGCGAGTAAGGACTGCTCCAATGACGACCAGTAGTGTGTGCTGTGCTCGTTGTAAGTTTACATAAACTCTGGGCCTGTGGCCTGTGAGCCCGTGACTAATCACTCACCGAAATAAGGCACAGCAAAAAAACAAAATGTTGTGGTAAAGAGAGAGAGAAAAACAAAGGAACACAATGATAGGGGATAGTACGGCGACGCATCTTTGCGTACAGTACAGGTCGAAAGCATCCGTGCCTGCTCTTTTCACCTCTCTTCCCTCAGAACGAGGCACGGAAAAGTGAAAACAAAGAAAGAAAGGGAGCCTCTTCCTTCCGGTTCCTACTCCCCTCTAGTCATCTCCTAGTCTTTAACACCCACAGGCTACAGTAAACAACCACAATAATTCACTCACAGGTCTCACAGCTCTCTGACGCTCTGTCCCCAACGACAAGAGAATCCGCTCTCTACGCGGATCCGACCCTCTACTTGTCAGGAGTAGACCGGTTAGAGCATCTACAATAATTCATCTCAGCTGTTACTAAAAGGTTGCTATATCAGCTTTTAAATGATGTGAAGGAGAGGAGATGAGGAGAAAAGATGAAGCTGTTTCTACATAAAGAAACTATCAGATTGTTAATACCAAGACACAAGAAACAACAAAAAAAACTCTATTAGAGACTTAGTTGTTACCTAAACGCTCATTTTGTGGGTCCCACTGCCTACCAACAAAAATCTACCGGATCTTGTGCAGCCCGTCTTCTTAGCTTCTCCCGCAGATGATATGATAAATGAGTCAAAACATATAGGCCACAAAGTTGTACCCCATTGTTGATCATCAAGAATCATGCACACTTGTAGCAATTAAAGTCTTAGATACAAGCTTAAGAAACAATCCGTTGGAATGTTTGTTTCTTTTTATTAGATTGAGTACTCTCTCTCTCTTCTTGGTAACAAGCTAAGAAACAAACTATTGTAGATGCTCTTAAAAGATTTTTTTTAATTTAGCCTGTGCTGCCACCTTAATTCTAAAATTAGCTCTTTTGGTATCAAATTTACGAATCCGGCCTCCCGCCGAGCGCGGAATTACCATACGCTGACACGTGGCACATCCTACGCTCGGAGGGCACGAAAAGCCGGTCAGGCTACGCGGGCGTGGCATCAACCAGACGGCTGCACGCACGGAACCAAAAGTCTGGCGCCCGCTCTCTCAGAGAGCGACATGCATGCATGCAATTCTCCCACCATTAATGCTCCCATTAATGGTTAATGCAATGCACATCTCTCCTGTTATGCAATGCACAGTTCTTGAGTGCTCTTGTGGAAGCGAAGGTGGTTGGCCCGCCACCTTCCCTCTTGCGCTTGTTCTGCCACTGACTTCTTGCCACCACCATCGGCCGCGCCCGAGCGCAGGATGTGCCATGTGTTAGAGTTTGGCGATTTCGTGCTCGGCAGGGGACCAGATTCGCAAATTCGATTTCAAGTGAGCTATTTTTCGAATTAAGGTGGCAGCATGAGGCCAAATTAAAAAAAATTGCAGTTCAAACGCCCGAGCCGACGGGCAAGCTGGAGTCCAGCGGGAAAAACAACTTTTTTCATAAAAATATTTTAATTCTTTTTCTGGAATAAAAGTATTATTTAATTCTTTTCAAGAATAAAAATAGTTTACTATTATTTTTATTACATTTTAGCGGGCTTTCAGGCCGAAAATGAAGTCTTGAGCCTGGACTGGACGAGGCCACTCACAAACACCTTTAGTGAGGGGCTAACAACACTAGGCAATAATAATGTAGCAAATACTGTAGAAGCAATGAAATATTTGTTGCAGTGATTTTACTGCTGCAAACAAATACTGTAGCAAAACACTATAACGATTGATATAGACATTTGATTTTCGATCAGACGGTAGAGATTGACTTCTAATACCAAATACTGTAGGTCATCGTTACAGAGCATCCGAATCCTCTCTCCATTAGGAGAGCCACTGTACGAAACTATCGTAGGTGTACCTACAATAAGTAATCTCTTTCTTCATGCACAATCCATGAGCACGTTCCCTGCAGATCGCAGAAGTCCAAACGTCAAAACCCAAAACGCACAGCAACGTCACCGCTAAACCGGGCCAAACCAAAGCGCCAAAAACCAAAAGGAAAAAACTATCATTTCCACCAAAAAAAACGGCGCATTTCATTACAAACTCCAACCAAAACCTCGAAAATCTCCAGCTCCGCACCGCGCCGAGGCAAGCGAGAGGAGAGCAGATGAGAGAGAGAGAGAGACCGGGGGGGTGGGGATTCGCGCGGCTCACACACGCAAAACAACACGGGCATAAATGCGGTTTTGGAGCGCTGCGGGGGTGCGTGAACTGTCCCGGCTCCCGCAGAGCGGAGGAAAAAAAAACGACGCGGGGGCAAACAAAACAACCGCTCCTGCCTCTGCAGCGGCAAGCGCTTTTTTTGACCGCTTCTGCTTCCCCCCTACCCCTCACGGCTCCTCTGGCTCTGATCCAGTAGTACTATACGCTCGTACTGCTCCTGTACTGGTACCACTCGCCCACTGCTGCTGCTCCACTTCTCGCCTCGCCTCGCGCTCGCATTGCGGCCTTGCGAGAGGGAGGAGCGCCTGCCTGTGTGTGTGCGCGTGTGATCCGACGGTGCTGCTGCGTGCGAGAGGCGCGAGATGGCCGGAGGCGGGGGAGGCGCGGCGCCGGCGCCGAAGCAGGACGAGCTGGCGCCGCACCCCGTCAAGGACCAGCTCCCCGGCGTCTCCTACTGCATCACCAGCCCTCCCCCATGGCGTGAGTCCTCTCGCTCGCTTCCTCCCGCTTCTGCTTACGCGAAAATTTCACATTCCTTCGTCCGTATCGATGCCCGCTGCAAAATTTTGGGGTCCATGTTTGGTTTTGGGGGAGGTTGGTTGCGATAGGCCGATAGCGATGCGTTGCTAGTACGAAATTTGCGGTTCCTCACGTCGTTTTCGGGAGTTTGAGTCGTCGTCGCGGTCCTAGTGTTTACTCCTAGTTGCTTCGCTTGATAAGAGAGGGTTTGTGTGAGGAACTTGCCAGATCTGCCTGAGCTTTCCTGGTTTCTAACTTAGATAATTCTAAAAAAGTGGGTTGCCTCTTCGCTTTGGTCCCGTAGTTGTTCAATGAAATGCTGTGTTTGTACTAGTTTATTTCGTGATGCTGCAATTGCTTCACTCGTGTTGATGCTAGTAGCGCACATCAACATTCAACCAAACGGAATATGCAGAATTGTCGCGAGGAGGTTTTGGTGTTACTTTTGATGCTCAAGTTGCAGGCTGGTTCGGAATCCTCGATCCTGTTTCGCTGTCGCCTCGCCTTGACTTATGTCAATGTCAGTATGACTGAGACTTCGATTCTTAGTTGTGTGGGCGGAATATTCAAGAAATCTGGTGCTATGTTTGCGATTTATAGGCAATTTTGGTGTTATTTACCGCCTGCGTTGACTCATTTCAGTTTTAGCACATGCACCGTGCTTTTTTTGGTTACTATATTGTTGCCAATCCATATTTAGGTAGTGTGTAAGTTGTGTTGTATGTTGTGCATCCACTGAATTCGTATATACCATGTCTGTCGGTTGCTAGTTCCAAACCTTAGGTCCATATCAACACATCGTTGTCACTTCCAGTTGCATTGATTCTTGTGTTATTGAGTGGGGAGCTTTGTACCTTTCTGCATGATCTCATGCATTGTTTTACACAGCGCGCTAGTGGGCAGGGGTCATGGTTGTTTTGTAGCGGTTGATGTAACGGCTCTCTACAGCTTAGGGTTTTAGCCTTGTAGTTTTTTATATAAGGTTCTCGTCTCTTTGACCTTGAGGTTGTTTCATTCCTAGCCTACCCTAACTTGTTTTGGACCAAAGGCTTTGTTGTTGTTTGATATGATCCATTTATTGCCTATGATTTGCGCGTGAGTGCATACATCCTAACCCGACTTAGATCCGCGGCCGGTGGGGCAGGGGGTGGGGGGGGGGGGGGTGGGGGTGCACTTGTGTTAAGAAAAACAAAACCATATATGCTATATTATATCCATCTTCCATCTTGAATTCTTACTACCAAGACATGAGACATGCACACCAATAAGTAGTCCTTACAAGACAGTTATGCTATTACATGAAAAAAACGTTGTAAGGTTTTGTGTTCATAATCTTGAGTCTTGACTGAATGATGTGGTCATATTGGGTATTATATTTTGGATGCTTTTCACTATTGATTAACTTCATCTTTTTGCAAATGTTGTTTGGTTCTGAAATTCGTTTGTACGAAATTGTTGGTGATGCAGCGGAGGCCATTCTTCTTGGGTTCCAACATTATCTGGTCATGCTGGGAACTACCGTTATCATACCGACTGCACTCGTTCCACAGATGGGAGGAAACAATGTGAGATTACAATTTTTCCCATTTGTGGTGCTTTGGACTCAAGCTGTCAATTAAAGACTAATGGTGTTTCTTCCTGTTTTAGGAGGACAAGGCAGTGGTTGTCCAAACATTGCTGTTTGTGTCAGGAATCAACACCCTCCTGCAGAGTTTCTTTGGTACCCGATTGCCTGCAGTGATTGGTGGATCATACACCTTTGTTCTACCTACCATCTCGATCATCCTTGCTGGTCGTTATGCCAATGAACCAAATCCACACACTGTATGTTGAAAACAAGTATAATGCTACTTGCTTTCCGATATTGTTTGTCTATATCTAGACCTGATGAATCACCTATTATTCTGTACAGAAATTCCTCCGAATCATGCGTGGAACACAAGGTGCTTTGATCGTTGCTTCTGCACTACAGATCATAGTTGGGTTCAGTGGCCTTTGGCGTAATGTTGCCAGGTAGGAAAGTGAACAATTGGTAATTGTTATTTCTTAATTCAATAGCTGCTCCAGAGGTACTCCAGCAAGAAATGATCTTGCAGAAATAATGCTTTTAACTTTCAGTCTCTCATTAAGTTGTATGTACTGATTTTGTTTCAGGTATCTGAGTCCATTGTCAGCTGCTCCTTTGGTGGCACTAGTTGGCTTTGGACTTTATGAGCTTGGTTTTCCGTCGGTAAGATTTAAGTATTGTGTTTCTTTTTACTATTTGTTTAAGCTTATATACTGCTTATGTTTGAACTATAAATACCCAGGTTGCCAAATGTGTTGAAATTGGTCTTCCTGAACTTATCCTCCTGGTGATATTTGCCATGGTAAGATTGAATTTCTATGCATGTGGTTGTTCCACGCATTGTTACCTAGCATCTCTGTGTGCTCCAACTACCTTTTTCCTTTTTATTGTTTCATTTTTGCAGTACTTGCCACATGCTATCCACATGCTGAAGTCTATGTTCGACCGATTTGCTGTTCTATTCACTATTCCCATAGTGTGGCTCTATGCATATCTGCTTACGGTTGGAGGAGCATACAGGACTGCGCCACCAAAGACCCAATTTCATTGCCGCACTGATCGCTCTGGACTAATTGGTGGTGCTCCCTGGTATTGTTGTGCATTTTTTAAAGATATGATTGTTCCATCAGTACCAACCTTGTTTTTAAAGTAACATGAATGCTTCCTGTCTTTTCTACAACTACAATGACAGGATAAGAGTGCCATATCCCTTTCAATGGGGTGCTCCAACTTTTGATGCTGGTGAAGCTTTTGCAATGATGGCTGCATCATTTGTTGCTCTAGTGGAGGTTTGACCCCATGCTCTTGGGAATATCAGATACTATTTCAGCACTTCATTTGCAATCTGTGGGATTCTAAAGTAATTAAATTATCAATTCCCTAACTCTTATATTTGTAGTCTACTGGTGCCTTCATTGCTGTTTCAAGATATGCTAGTGCCACACCTCTCCCGCCCTCTGTACTTAGCCGTGGTATTGGTTGGCAGGTAGGTGCTATTTTTGCATCCACCACATGCCAAGCCTGACTAGACAAATTTGCAAATTTAAACTCACTGGAAGCATATGTAACTGTTCTTGCTACAGGGCATTGGTATTCTGCTAGATGGGTTATTTGGGACGGGAAATGGATCTTCTGTATCAATGTAAGCATCAGATTGATACCTCTTTAAAGAATGCATCTTATTTCCATTTTGATACTACCACTGCTCTTTTTAAGGAATGCATCATTATTCTCCTCCGTAGTGAAAATGCCGGTTTGCTAGCCTTGACACGTGTTGGTAGCCGAAGAGTAGTGCAGATATCAGCTGGTTTCATGATGTTCTTCTCTATCCTGGGTAAGTTTGCTTCCCACAAATTTCGTATTTTGATTCTTTACTAGGTCATGGGAGAGAATATGCAAGCAACTTTTGTACTAAATTAACAATAAGTGTATCTACTAAAAATCCCAAATTAGTCTGCTTTTGTACTTGTTGCATGAGCCCGTTATATATGTTAAGGGTATTTGTGGTATTTCCCTTGTACTAGGGTTTAGTCTTGTGCCCCCTTTGTACCCTATATATATTGCCCATTGGGTCTCTTGAATACGAACACAATATTCATAACATGGTATTAGAGCAAAGGTTAAAACCCTAGCCTCTGATCGCTTCCGCTGCCCCCAAGGTTAAAACCCTAGCCTCTGATCGCTTCCGCTGCCCCCGGGAGGAGCAATCTCCGCTCCCGAGGGTGGCCACATTAGTCGCAGTCTTTCCTAGTAGAAGCAGCAACAACATCTTCATCTTCAAGCAACACTCCTTGTAGCCGGATCCGGCGAGATCTGGATCTCTCCGTGCCATCATGCTCGTTGACCACATTGCTTGTCTCCTAGCCGTCCTGGCTCCTAGCCGCCTACTCATCTTCCGTTGCCGCTGTCCCCGGGAGGAGCGATCTTCGCTCCCGGGGGTGGCCACGTTAGTCGTAGTTTTCTGGTTGGTTTTCCTCGTAGAAGCAGCAACAACAGCATCTCCTCCTCGTCGGATTTGGCGAGATCGAGCTCTTCCTCGCCGGATCCAGCCGCCGCCATGTCGCCATCGCTACCACGGGAGGTGCCCTGCCCGACGGTGGCCGGCGTTGTGACCTCCCTGACCAAGTGGATGCGCGTGCGCGCCGCGGAGGCGCCCCCCAACCTCCTCACCGACGAGCGCAACGACCTTGTGCTCCTCCAGCTCACCCTCTGCCGGGACCAAGTGGATGTGCGTGCCTGGTGCAGCCGCCGCCTCGGACTGGCCGGATCCGCCATCGCCCCACCCCTAAGGGCCCTGGATCTAACCGCTGTGCCCCGTGGGTAGAGGAGGAGGTTAAGGTCAGGGCAGCTAGTAGATGGTGGAGATGGACTTGGTGATGTTCCTGGTGGTATTGGTGTCGGGCAACTCTTGGTCTTTATGATGGCATTGGCTATGGAGTCGATAGTAAGTTTGGTAAAGTGTTAGATTCTAATAATGGTATTGCAATATGTAACAAAATGGCCATAATTATTATCTCATGTTCATCTTGAGGGGGAGTGTTGGAGAGTTAGTATTAGAGTTTAATAAGAGTCCGAGTCATGTGCGAGTCGAGAGTTGTGTTAGAGTTGGATTGTAATCTTAGGCACTATAAATAAAGGGTATGGGGGTTCCAAGGGATGACACATAATTATTCCTGAAATCAACAAGTTTGTTGTTTACTATTATGTGGATGTCTCAAGGCAAGAAAACATCTGAAAACTGTATTGAATTATATCATCGGTGTTGCATAGATCTTCTTTTCCCTTGGAAATTCCAAGTCAAACTCAGACACATGAGGTCTGCGAACAAGTCTATGGAGTGGAGACGCTACAACAACATAACAGTTTGCTGAAGAAACCGAACTGAGACAATCCAACAACTCCGGGCACTGGCTCATTTAGATATAAAGTTGTCACGGATCCTTAAGTTCTGAACGTCCATTTTATTATATTTTCTAACATTTAGTGGAGCCATTGTTGCTAAACTATCTTCTATACCCTTTGTTTACTCTTATAAACCAATCGGTAGCTTGTGTTGTGTTGGCTGTTGAGATGCCTATTGTGGTGCGTTTATAACTAAAGAATAGTAGAATACTGCCTTAGTTCCAATGGGTACGTGTACCGTACATACTGTCCTTGGTTCCAGGGTTCTCATTTTAGAAGTCAAAAAGTGATTCTGCACCTAGATGATGGGAATACAATGGTTAGTCGCTTCAATTGCGACTCTATGATATAGTTAAGACTATGGTAGATATCGAAGGAAGTAAATGTAGGATAATGAGTAAAACTACTAATTTATTCAATCTTACCCAAAAGAAGATTAAATTGCTCTTGTATCATGACTATGTGCTTTTTCGCCTATCTATTTACCTATTATCGTTGCATAATAATGGTTTGCTCAATAGCGAACATAATGGTGTTAAGTACTTCATTGCTGCTTGACATTTCACTTTAGCATCTTTTTGAAAGTATGTATCATTATGCATTGCAATTTACTTAGCTCTCACCCCTTTAGAACACATATACTTATGTTGAACTAATCACGTTTTATTTTGTCAACCCAGGAAAATTTGGAGCTGTCTTTGCGTCAATACCTGCACCCATCTTTGCAGCTCTCTACTGTGTCTTCTTTGCATATGTTGGTAGGTGGAAAGGTTCAGGCTACTTATGTTTGTGATTTTCATTTAAATTACAACTGTTGACATTATAAGAGGGATTTGTATTTGTGATAGAAGCTGTGCTGTAATCTGTCGACAGGTTCTGCTGGGCTTGGTTTCCTTCAGTTCTGCAATCTCAATAGCTTCAGGACCAAGTTCATCCTTGGGTTCTCAGTTTTTATGGGCCTTTCAGTTCCTCAGTACTTTAACGAGTACACATCTGTCGCTGGTTATGGCCCTGTCCACACACATGCAAGATGGGTATGTAACAGCATAGTCATTCACACATTATATGTGAAGGGTTACTGATCATTTGCTTCATCTACTTCTACAGTTCAATGACATAGTGAATGTGATATTCTCGTCAAAGGTGTTTGTTGCTGGCTTTGTTGCATATTTGCTGGACAACACTATTCACAGGCACGAGCCTTCTGTCAGAAAAGACCGCGGATATCATTGGTGGGATAAATTCCGGTCATACAAGACCGACATAAGAAGTGAGGAGTTCTATTCCCTGCCATTCAACCTCAACAAGTTCTTCCCATCGGTGTGAGCATACTGTGATTGATGCAAGATACTAAGGTTACCTGTACTGTCTGTCCCCAAGTTCTCTGGAAGTGACAAACTGTTGGCCTGAATTCTCTTGGTATAAGGAAATCCTATATATGCTCTTAAACCAAAGTGAAAATCCTATGGTACAAACACAGAAGTTTTGGTGGCTCCCTGAAATTATCTTCCTTATGTTAGGATACTGCTGTATATTTGACTCTCTATTTGGGGCAAAAAGTAGGAAATTTTGGCTACTCATTTGCATACGGGAATGGCGTGTTTGTTCATACCTCTTGTAGTCAATCTCATTCAGAAACGAGGCCAATGGATTGACAGCCATTGTAGTGCTAGTATCGTAGGAATCATACCAATGAAACTATAATATGTATGTAGGCTTCAGTAGAACAATGGAATGGTATCTTTCTGAGGCTGGTACTCTAGTTGATATGTTATGTAGCTGTGGATTCCGGTATAACTATTGCTGGTGTGCTGTGAACGGAATGTAGGTGGCGATTTTACTATTGCAGCATGTGAACACGTACCTCATGGGCTGCATGTATCCAGGAACAAGTAGATATGAAATATTCCGAAGGATATCTATCGTTCCGTATGCTTCTTCGGACCTACTACCTAATTCTATACGTTGTTTCTTCTGTATTTGGTTGGCTGTTAGTAGTTGATACTGACAGCACCTGTGGTTCGCTCTCTATACTTTTTCTCCCAAGTGAAAAATAGGAGATCGTGGTTTCGTCTGCTCACTAGTATTCTGTTGTCGACGTCTGATTAGGACCGGCTCTTTGGGAAAATTCTCTTGCTCGCATACTTTTGCGTGAATTCCTGGTTTGGTAATTGCTATAGCATCCGTGACTCTACAGCCTAGATGTGGTTGTGCATTATTGCATCAATGATTTGTAAAGATAATAGATTAGATTCTCAACATTCTTCTTCTGGTTGTTAAGGTCGGCGCTCGCGATTTTGTTTATGTAATACTTCCCTTCCGCCATGTGGTGCCATGAACTGAACTGCTGCAAGTTATGGCCTTTTGAGATCCTCCGAAGCATGGAAAGTTGGTTCTTATATGGATTTCTCACATATAATTGTATTTATTTGTTTGTTGTGTTCTCCTTGGAATCACTGAGCAGAAAGAGAGATCAGATATCCATGGAAACAGAATAAGAAGGATTGGGGTATGATAAAGAAGGGGGTACTTCCCATGTGAAATCATGTGGACTAGTTGTTAATTTATCAACTACATGTTGACATTTCTTATGGTACCAAATCTTTGTGGTTTCCTTTCGATGATTCACAAATATGCCAAGTTGTGCCTTGTGTATTCTCTGAACTCTGCGGCAGCCTTCAACGGTTCAACCTCTAGGAATCAAAAGTCTAAGCCGCTAGCAAAATCAGAAATTAAACACCATATGAAACTAGTTTGTACGAATTTTTTTTAATTCATTCTCATGACCAAAATTTTGACCTTGTTGAGGCACACGAAATCAACGGTCGAACCAACGAGGAAACGGGCAAGGTACAGGAAGCATCGAGCAGGAGGAGCTAACGGGGAGCCTGATTGCCCGTTCGGTGTGGCGTGAAGGACCACCGCCACCACAACGATCGATCATTGCTTGCTTCCATCGATCCGCCGCTGGACAGCTAGGAGATGTTCTCATGACCCTGAAACCTGACAAAGGAGCCGCCCCAGACGCTGCCAAGTGGCACTGTACGTATGTACGGACACGGGTGTGGCACGCTGACACACACCATCAAGCGGAAAAGGCGACAGCGATGACGAGGGTGTGGTGGGGATCGGTAACAGCTTAATAATACTACTCTGCCACTGCTTCTCAAATGGCAGTCTAATTTACTACTGTGCCAATCAATGGTAGATCATCAAGTCACTACTCCTACTAGATGGTTTGCGTTGCATGGTCCCTGGTCTAGCTTTAGTAATTTATTTTCTGCTAGATTTTGGATCTCGTTCCAAGCTTGGTTCAGTCATTCAATGCAAGGGAAATGGGCACTGTCCAGATAAACAAATGGGTCAGGTGCATACATGTACTGTAAACTCGCATTATTGGGGAAACGGTTCAAGTGGGCCTGATTTGATTGGCACATGCACGCAATCACATTATGAATTTGCATTGCACGACCAACACCAACAACACAGTCACCCACTGCAACCGTTGCAATAACAACGTAAAGGAGAAGGGAGCCACCAGTTGTTTCTCATGCGAACGCATCGGTACCAATTCGCCGTTAAACAAGGGTCTGTTTGCTTCGTAGCCCTAACTTGCTAAATCAAAATTTTAGTAATACCTTAATAATTTAGCTGCCGTTTAGTTTCCTACCGATATTTGGTTTTGCCCGTGAAATTTTGGCGTCGCCAATTTTTTTGTACGCGCGAGCTTGACATCATCCAGACAGCAAAAAAGCTCGCCTAAGAATTGGTGTGGCAGTAGCTAGAGCCTGGGACAGGTGGCAAGGACGGATTGGCTGTGTCTTAGTGTATTAAATACATCAATAGTTTGATTAACGAGTTTTAAATGATTATATTTCCTAAACCGAGTATCCGATTTGCGATCCGTTTGAACCGTTGTGTTCCTTGTCATTTTATCAACAAAACAAGACCACTGTTGGCATATTTTAGTGCAAAAAAAATATATATGTCATGCGAGACCCAAGTGTCACACTCACAATTTTGGCATGGTTACAATCCAAACATATTAATTTTGATATTACCTGTGAATTGGTATGGCTACAATTCAAACAATATTTTTTTGCCCAGGTTTTGGCATTGCCTGCATTTTGGTATTACCAAAATTTTGGTATAACTACGTAGGGTCGCAAACCAAATAAGCCCCTAATGTCCCAAACATTTTCTTCGCTAAAGTGTGTGAAACTAGCCGCACAGTTGCGTGGGATTTACGGCTACTTTTCAGAATATAAAGTTGGTGTGTGCTTGATGAAATGATACGGACCTCACTGTTGGGAAACCATAGGTCTGCCCAGCAATCGGTCCATAGGTGGGCACCCCATCCAAATCCTAGTAGGGTCTCTAGACTATAAATAGGGGATGCTAGTCATTGTATAAGACTGATCGATTGATGAAGGAATAAAGAGAAGCAAGAAGACCCCTATATCTCTGTGTTCAATTTACTATTTTGTTCTTGTGTTCTTGCATTATTCTTATGATTATGAGTTTGTCTACGAGGTAATCGCTCGGACTGGACTCACCAGCGACGGTTTCTCAACACATTATCAGCACGACCGAATCTCCTCAGATCGAAAGGTAACCGTAGAAGAACGACACTTATAGATCGAATCGTTTTTTTCTAGATTGCTTTTCAATTATGCAAATTTGGATTTCTAGATTGTAACCTACGGTGCAAATCCACTATAATCTACCACGAGCCGACTTGAAGTCGCCGGCACAATGTCGATCGGTAGATTGCATGGAAAAGTGGATGTCGATTGTACCGTAGATTGGAAATCACAAATTCTTTCTAATTTACCGCGAGCCGACTTGGAGTCGCTGGCCAAGCCGATCGGTAATTGCATGAACGATAATTGCACGAATAGTACACATTGCATGAACAATACGCATTACATGAACAATAACAAAAATTTACCGACACCCTGGAGCCTCCACAGCCGCACGGGCGCACCACCACCTGCCAATTTGAAGCCGCCGCCGCATGCGCACGGCGCCGCCTCCGCCACTTTGCATCGTTGCGCTCGGACACCTCCAGACGTCGGCCCTTCCATACTCCGGCTCTCGGCCACCGCCACCATAACACTTGCGGCCTAGCCGCCATTGCGCGCCGTGGCGATCAAGCACGACCAC
Source organism: Phyllostachys edulis (assembly GCA_036346405.1). Lineage (NCBI taxonomy): Eukaryota > Viridiplantae > Streptophyta > Magnoliopsida > Poales > Poaceae > Phyllostachys > Phyllostachys edulis. The sequence continues at coordinate 100,988,249 of CM070562.1, read as the reverse complement.
GGCGTCGGGTGCATCTTGAGGCAAAAGAAAGAGCGGGGGGGGATGGGAAGTGTCGCCGGCCTGGAGCCGCCACCAGCCATGGAGTCGGCCACCCGCTCATAGCTTCGTGCACCGCTGGAGCCTCCCTGCCGCACCGCCACCTCCCGTATGGGGCTCCCCGTGCCACCACCGGAATCCGCATGGCGTCGCCTCCCGCAGAGGCGCCACTGTAGGATCAAGGATAACCGACTAGAGGGGGGTTGAATAGGAGGTTTTAAAACTTTTTGACTAATTAACAAATTAAGTCAATTATCAACTATCAACTAAGTCTAAACAAGATACAATTTTAGCTAAGCAATTCGACACAAGATAAATGCTGGAATTATAAATACGAAAATAGTAAAGACGAGAAATAACCACAATTAAGACAAAGGAGTTTTTCCCGTGGTATCGAAGACTTGTCGGTCTTCACTAGTCCACGTTGAGGAAGCTTGAACTAATCAAGCCGACTCCACAAATTAAGCCTTCCGTCGATCGTTAGTGGCTGTTCTTCCTCTACTCCGAAGATGACGAACACCAAACCACTCATAATCTTGGCATCAGGCCTCTTTACAATCTTCTTGAAGAGATCACTATGCTAACACTACCAAGGTGTCTAGGTGTTTGGCAAAACATCAAGAGTAATAAATCAATGATCTTTGCTTGACGACACTTAAGTGCAATGGATCAATCTAGAATGTGCACTTGAATTTGGCTCAACTACCCACAATGAATGTACAAGTGTATTGTAGGAGTTGAGAGAATACTCAAGGCTCAAAGGATAGTAAATATGGTCTAGCACTCTGTCCATGAGCAGGTGGAGAGGTATTTATACCCCCCACTAACAAATACAACCGTTGGGGAGAAAATCGCAACTTTTCAGCAAAATACGGTACTACCGCCAACCAACGGCTAGTACTACCGCACCTCACCTACCGCACAGTAACGGCTATCGCAGAGGCATTAATTCCCTCTGATATATCCATTTGAACCGCAGTGCGGTACTACCGCCATGGAACATGCGGTGGCTTCGCTGGCCGGTCATACCAGAAAATGAGAAAGGTACTACCATTTTCACAAGAGTCCCAAAAGGGGTACCTACTGGAAAAAAACGTACTACTGCATTTTCGGTGACACCGGGGTGCGGTAGTTCCGCTAAACAAATACGGTACTACCGCTCTCAGGGTTTGCAACCAAGCCAAAAAGGTGTCACTCTGGAATTTACGTACCACCAACTATTTTTTGGTACAACCGGGTTGCAGTAGTACCGCACCACTATCCCGGTAATACCGCTAAGCAGTAGTACCGCCGACTTAACGTCGGTACTACCGATAATCCTGACAATGCCAAGTTGGCTTCCAGATTAAATTCTAAGTGCATGCATGATCCTATATTGATCAAAATGGCACAAGAACATGCTATCAAGCTACTAGTTATGACCCCTCTTAATAGTGTGACATTTAACCTAAAATCCGGTCTTCCATTGTTTTTCTCCTAATACCGGTAAACATAAAAATGATTCTAGACTACTTGTACCTTGTCTTTGAACTATATTGATCTTCATGTTGTCCTTTAGCATGCATCTCTAAATTATCAAATTCACCATTGGGACTTAACCTTGTAAATACTCAATAAACATGTTAATCCCATATTCATATATTGTCATTAATTATCAAAACAATTTTTAGGGGCCTAGATGCTTTCGTGCGCCCATCGCGTCGCGCCCCGACGCTCGCAGTACCGCCACGTCGTGTTGAAGCCAATGAGTCGTCTTGCCGTCGCCAAGATGGTCGCTCAAGGCCCGCCGCCACTGCACCCGCTCTCATGCGTTCTTGGCGCCGCCTTCCCGCCATGGCCACCGGCGGCCAGCGTCGCTTCCATCTGACCATCACGACGAGCAAGCGTGAGTAGCCGCCGTCGGCTTCTGCATTTGGGGTGGGGAATCCCTAGCCCCACCTCCTCTTTTTGACACGGCCGAGAGAAAAGGCCGGATGGGCCTATTGGGTCTGTATGGGCTAATGAAAGAAGGCCCAAAGAGAGAAAGGAAAGGGTCGGCCGGGTGGGAAAAACCGAAAAAAAGGGGAGGTTCCGATTGTCCGAATGTTTTTCGGAAAGAAGTTCGGACGGTCTGAACGCTTTTTTGGAAAGAAACGAAAAAAGGGGGAGGAAAACCGAAAAGAAAAAGTGAATTTGCAAAAAGGGCCCTCGGAATTATGAAAATTACGAGAAATTTTTCTTGAATAAGGAAATTTTGTGAAAAAACCCTTGGAATCTCTGAAAATTGCGCGATTTTTTTTTTCTCAAAACAGAAAATTAGCAGTTTAGCCCCTGAAAATTGCAGAATTCGCCGAAAATTCATATTCCAGCAGAAAAGGGCCTTGTGAATTCAAATTTTGAATCAGTTTTTGCATTTGAAGCATGTTTAACTTTGTTATTGTTATTTCTATGCAATTCATGTATTGTATTTACTATTTTTGATTATATGTGATTGTTTATATTGCTTTTAATCACTGAAAATAGCAGTAAATCATGAAAAATGCATAGAAAAATACGGGATCACGAACCGAGAGTTCGAAGAGCATTATGAGAATTTTTGCAACCATTTTACGCAAATTACCAGTAGTAATCTTATGAACTCTTTGCATGAATATGAAGATGACTGGCATCACGAACCAAGAGTTTGAAGAACTGACCCAGTATGGCCAGAATTTGTATAGAATTTGTACCAGTCTTCAATTATGTGGTATGGTAACCACAACTGAGCAGAAGATTGAGAAGACTCTCTCTACCTTTCACTCGAATGTGGTGCAATCCGCACACAACTATCGTCAAGACGACCACAAGAAGTATGCCACATTGATTGATATTATGCAAGTTGCAGAAGCTCATGATGATGTTCTGAGGAAGAACTATATCTCATAGCCACTTACTAGCAATATTGGCCATAAAGCCAATGCAAATAGCTACAAGGTGAGGAAGCCTCTCACAAAGGAGAGAGAAAGAAGGGTAAGGTCGTGGGTCGCACGTTATTGATGTTTTACAGTCTAAGGAAAAGAGTAAAGGACAACATGAGACACATCTCGCCATTGCAGGCATAGAGGGTCCATAATCATTAGTTGCACTCATGGAAGTGGACAGCCCAGTAGCAGCCCCCATCACCTCTCCTTTGGACATCGCAGCGGCTACAACCGTAGTTGCCCAAAAGGAGAAGATCGCCATGGAGCAGATTTAGGCAGAAGTTTCTACATACTTCGCTGATTCGATCTGGTGCACGCATTGCACTTAGATCTTTTCACAGTCACTTGCAGTTTGTGATTGTGATGGAGCTTTGAATAATGGTTGTAAGATCTAGGAGAGCAAAGCATTAAATTCTTATGATGAGTCCTGCAAGGCTTGTATTCCCGTATTTATAATAGTAAATTATGTTATGATATCTGGAGTATTTTATTTATGTGTTGCTTGCTTTCTGCTGCATATTAATAAAGTATATTATATTAGAATGCGTGTGGTGCCTTATAGAGGAAGTGTGCTTAGCAACGCAGCGGCACAATGAATACCATCTTGAGAGAGACGAAATCTTTCAGTCGGTCAGCAAGAATGATGGTAGTCTTATGACAATCGCATGCGGTGATACTTGTATAATAGGCTCAGATAGGGCCACAATTATACTCCCTATGGGCACAACTTTGGTCATTAAAGAAGCCTTGTTGTACCAAGAATCGACTAGAACTCTCAAGGATATTCGCGCTAACGGTTTCCACGTAGAAACTGAAAAAGAGTATGGTAAGGAACACCTACTCATTACAAAGCGTGAAGAAAGTAGAAAAATGGTATTAAAATGACTTCATTCATTTGAAACTGGGCTATACTACACTAATATTAAGGCACCTGCAACCTATACTGCCCTAAAAACCGTATTTAAAAGCTTTGGACTTTTCTATCTTTGGCATGATAGATTATGCCACCCAGGTCTTAGAATGATGAGAAATATAATTAACAATTCATAGGGACATAATGTCAATGTAATGAATTTTTTGAATCAAGAAGATTTTGTGTACCCCGCATATACCACTGGAAAATTAATTACTAGACTTTCTGCTTTGAAAGCGAACGATGAAGTCTCTGCATTCCTGGACCGTATCTAGTGAGACATTTGTGGTCCTATACAGCCCCTGTCAGGGCCATTTAGGTATTTTATGATGCTCATCGATGCTTCCTCAAAATGGTTGCATGTATGTTTATTGTCTACGAGAAACCACGCTTTTGCAAAGCTAATCTCGTAGATAATTAAAATTAAGAATAATTTCTCTGATCATCATGTGAAGTCCATCAGAATGGACAACGCCGGAGAGTTTATTTCGAAGGCATTTGATGATTATTGCATAGAAATGAGAATTAAAGTTGAGCATTCCGTATTGCATGTCCACACCTAGAATGAACCAGCAGAGGCATTAATTAAAATGTTTAAATTTTTGCCTGACCACTTTGAAGAAGGGGTAATTGGGTCAGTGACATTGCGTTCGGGCGTATTTATAGGTATAACATCGCCTTCGTCACGCATTGGAAAACAACACCGCGAAGAGCCGAAATTTCTCGAATAACACTAAAATCACGGACCGGCGTTCATGAATCACGTTACTGCCGTTTGGTGGCGAAAAGAATAAATTGCCCTTCTATCCATTTGTAGAGGTGAATTGGACGCCGTCATCCCATAAAAACGGAAGCCCAACTCCATCCTCATCACACCCGACTCCAACTCCATGCCGTGTCCGTGTCCAACACGAGCCGCACCGCCGTCTCCCCATTTGGCTGCTGCTCTCTCATTTCCTTCGGGTGATTTTGCCTGCTGCTCTCTCCTTGCCTTCGGGTGATTTTTCTCCTGATCAGTCTCCTGGACTCTGGACTCCGGTTCGTTCTCTCTTTTTTGTTTCCTTTGCCCTCGGTTTCTTTCCATTACCTTCGGTGGAGCTCGTAATCCGTGGAAATGAGCCAAGGAGGGGACACATCTTGCTCCACTCCATCTGTGAAGTGCTCGAATTGCAATTTGGTGGTAAGGCGCAGGACGTCCAACTCTCGGAAAAATCCTGGCCGTGGGTACTACAAATGCCCTATGTATTCATAAGTATTTGGATTGAGATTCCATTTGGTTTTGGGTTTTGTTGTATGTGAAGAAATTTGAATTCTGTAGTTGATCTGCTTTCACCCAATTTTGGAAGAAGCGGGATTAGTATGCGTTCTGGCGATGGGCGAAGAGGTAGAGTCGGTCAAGGGATCTTGACCGTCGCATCGTGATGAAAGAAGTTTAATGGTGGATGTTGGAAAGCTAATAGATAGGGTTGAGAGAATGGAGGCCAATGTTGTTGGAAGGTTGGAATACAAGATTAATTTGATGATTCTTTGTACTTTTGTTTCTTCTTGTTATTGTGATTTTGAAGCTGTGATGTAATTGTCATGTTGAAATGAAGGAGAATGTGTTTGTGATTTTGCATTGAATGAGATTGTGGTGTTTGAGTTGGTCTCAAATTACAAGATAGAAGCATGAACTAAAATGACTATTTGTGATTTTGCATTGAATGAGATTCTTTGTGATTTTGTTTCTCATAACATGCATCTGTTATCTCGATGGATGTGATGTGAGAAAGTGATTGTGATTTTGCATTGAGTGAACTTGTGGTGTCTCATAACAAGCATCTGTTATCTCGGTAGAATGATAGCAGATTGCGATAGAATCATCATCTCAAAATGACATGTCTCTACAAGATAGGGATCCCTAACGGATAACATGTCTCATAACAGATGTTTCAGTACAAGGATAACCACAACCACAATGCAAAGCATGTTCACAACAGCAGATTACAATAGGTTGAGTACAAAATAACATATTGCAGTCCTCAGAACATGCATCATCAAATCTTGTGTGAGGTCTGTTTGCCCCCTGCCTTTCTTGGTGATGTTCTCCTGGTTAGTGAGGAGGTCGTTGGAAGTTGAGTGCCCAGGGACCTCTTCATGGCCCTGGTAGTGGGAGGTTGCCTTTCTTCACTGGGATTAGCAGTGTCTAGGGACCTCTTTATGGTCTGTTTTCCCTTGGTTGCCCTGGATGCATGAAAGAGAAAAAAAAATTGACTGTAGTGCTCAGGGACCTCCATGGATGCAATATATCACAGGGAAATGACTGAAGTAGGTCAAAAGGAGAAAAAAAGACCTTTTTCTAGTTGTTCCTGCAGCTGGTACTGCTTGTGCACCTTGACCCTCTTGTATAGTTTTTTTTTCTTGGTTGCCCTGCATGCATGAAAGAGAGAAAAAATGACTGAAGTGCACAGGGACCTCAATGGATGCAATATATCATACGAAAATGAGTGAAGTAGGTCAAAGAGAGAGAGAAAAAGACCTTTTTCTAGTTGTTCCTGCAGCTGGTACTGCTTGTGCACCTTGACCCTCTTGTATAGTTTTTTTCTTGGTTGCCCTGCATGCATGAAAGAGAGAAAAAACGACTGAAGTGCACAGGGACCTCAATGGATGCAATATATCATACGAAAATGAGTGAAGTAGGTCAAAGAGAGAAAAAGACCTTTTTCTAGTTGTTCTACTTGTTGGTAATGCTAGTGGAACTTGACCCTCCTGTGTAGTCCTCTTCTTGCACACTCTTTTCCTGCAGACACTTCATGTAAGTTGGTGCTTTCCTACAAACAATTTAGGTAATGTAACAATTTAGCAGTCCAACCTTTTGTTAGTTGGTGCTTGAGCTGGAGCTTCTTCCCTCTTGTTGGTACCTTGTTTTTGCACCCTTCCAGCGATGTCCAAGTTCACCACACCGCTTGCACATTGTCTTGTTCTAAAGGGTTGCTCTAGGCGGTCCTGTACCTCTGTGTTTTTGGCCTACCGGTGGCCTCTTCAAGTTTGGTGGGTAAAGCTTGAAACCGAGGTCAATACTTTCCCATTGCGACTTGTCGAATTGGCTGAATACACCAAACATAAGCGACCTTGAACTTATCAACTCAAGTAATCATCGACAAAGTCCTCAAGTTTGCCTTGTGTGGCATATGAATGCTACTGCATGATTGCAAGGTTTACCACAGATTTGCCATTGATTGCAGGAGCACATCCTCTCATCCAACTCCACTGCATATCTTGTGTCATTTGTTGCAAATTCAACACTAGAAACCTCAGCACCAGTAGGGCCACATCTAGTGATTCTATATCCCTTCAAGCCCCTACTGTTGGCATTCAACTGTTGCAAAATGTGTGGTAGTATCTTCCCTTCTAACTTACTTGCAATTCTGCCCCTCAACTCCATTTTGGCAACCACAAATTGTCTAATCCTGTCCAAAAGCTCTACAATTGGAAGTCCTTTGTAAGCATTTATCTTGCTGTTGAAGGATTCAGATATGTTGTTGTTGATGTAGTCAACTTTGCACATTCCATTGAACATGCTCTTGCTCCATTTGTGTGGGTGATATGTGTGCAACCATTGCATGAGCTCTGGACAGGAAGATGCAATCAAACTCATGTGACCCTGGAATCTTGTTTGATTCTGAGTTCTTGCGGTAGCCACATGTGCTTATCAATGACAGGCCTCTGAATTTTTCTTGAGTTTCTCCGGAGATGTAGCATGCACTCCTGTGCTCAACTCCATCTATGAAAACATTGTTGATAGCTGTCTCAAGCCCCTTGCAAGCATCAGTATGGATTGCCAAGCCGGATGGTGTACCAATGGCTACCTTCACCCTCTCCATGAACCATTCCCAATTTTGCGGTGTTTGAGAGAATATGGCCCAACAAAGCTGAAACATCCGGTTGTGGCCATCTCTATCGCAAGCAGATGCTAAGCGACCCTTTGTAACACCACGATTTTTAGAGCCTTTTTGAAAATTTTCAAAATAAAAAAAAACCATTTGATTTTGATGATAATTCAAAGCTTAACTTGAGAATTTCAGGATCTGGATTGTTTAAAATGACTAAGCTAAACTTCAACTAAATCAAAGTTTGGTTCTTTTGATGTAGCTCTAGCTCTCTGGAGCTATCTCCCTTTTCTTGATAGGATTTCCTCTCCTTCATCCTGTTTGGACATTTTATATGTCCGCACCGTCCCCTGTTTGACCTCTGTTGTTGTGCGGATCTCTTGATCCTAGACCACAATCTTCAGTTGGGCATATTCTTGTGCCTGTGCCTCCCTCTGGGTTGATCTAGCAGACCTCCCTCACATCTTTTGTTTGAGTCTCCTCTTGCTTCTTGGAATGCCCGGTAATTCACTTGAACCTACGTGGCCAATTAGATCTTCTTTGCATTCGATTGAACCACCTTTGTGCTCAATTGGACCCCTTGATTTCCCTCGAGTAGTCGGACCTCCCATGTGAAGGCTGAACTGTTCGGACCTCTTGTGATCATCATCCAGGATCCAGGACCTCTTTAGGTCTAGATCTTCTAAGTGTTTGGACCTTCCTGGTCCGGATCTCCTTCTCGGCTTAGACCTCCTCGGGGTCTAGGTCTCCCTTTATAACCACTTGAGTTCCTTCCATGCTCTTGTGAACCTCTTGGTGATCACTTGGATTCCTTTTCGCCCGATCCTTGTAGCCTTCTCTTTGGAAAGGTCCTTCTAGTGCAATCCGTATTACCACCCCAATTCACGGTAATACCATTCTTTAGGACCTCTTTCCCATTCGTTCAGACCTTTCCCTTTGAGTTTGATTACTTTGAAACTCTTTGTTGGTTTGGATCTCTTCGGATCAGACCTCTTTTCTGTTCAGACTTCTCTTAAGTCAAGACCCCTTGTTGCTTGGGCACACTCCTTATGCCCAGTTCTCTTTTCAGCCAGGACATCATGGTATTTCATCGGGTCTTTTGTGTGCCTTTGAACCACCTCGACATTTCTTCCTAACCGAAAGGACTTTCGTGGGTTCATTCTTGACCTTACTTCATTGGATTGAAGATTTCCCTTGAGTTACCTTGACCTTGGCGGCTCCATCTAGAACTACTCTGGGTGGAACTCCTCTGTAGAATCCCTCTTTCTTGAAACCCTCCTTTGGACCTCTCTTTGTTTTGAATCTAGCAGTTCGGACCTCCTCATTTGAATCCTAAGGTCCAGACCTCCCGTGCATTACTCTCCTTGGAACCTCACCTTCACGTTTGATCTTAGGCTGTTGGACCTCCTCTTGGAGATCCAACCGCTTGGACCTCAACTTGTCCTTAATCTTAACCACGGACCTCTTGGTAGTTCTTGGACCTCCTGTCCAAGACCTCTCCGTGGCCTTTTAAACCTGGCTCTGGACCTCCTTGCCAGACCTCCCTTGTAGAGATCCTGACCGTCAGGACCTCCCCATGTCCAGACCTCCTCCGCATCTCTGGACTTCCTCCACTTCAGACCTCCTTGAGTCGCGGGACCTCCTTTGATGAAGTCCTGGTTGTCCGAACCTCAGTCACGTGGACCTCCTCCATGTGTATTTGGACCTCCCCATGTTCGGACCTCCTTTGTGTATATCGGGACCTCTTAGTTTCTTAGACCTCCTTGAGGACCTCTCTTGCGGGGCAAGACCTCCCTATTTTGACCCGACTGTTTCAAAATTAACTGGCCCCACTTGCCAGCCGTGGTCATTCTCATTTCCTCCGCCACGAAAATATCTTGGGCATTTAATGCATGTCTTGTCGCATTAAATGCATCCACATACGTGGTAATTACTTTGAATTGGGTCACTTAACCGTACCCTGACATTTTTCTTAGTCCCTTCCCAAAGCAACATAAGCTGTCCTTCCTCGTACTTTTTAACCAGGGTGGTAGTGACACCTGCTCTGCCACTCACCTATCTTTGACCTATTTCCATACTTATCCTTGACATATGTATTTCTAGTTTTCTTCACCATTTTGATTTCAGTTAGACCAAGAAATTCTATCACATCACCTTCCTCCCTTTCTCCACGCTCTGCTATCTTGGTTCTCGTTCAGTGGCTCCTAGGGAAGATCTTGCTGCTCACGATCTTCCTTCCATCTATTGTTCTTCCTTGTCCCTGGTAAGTCCTCTGGTGGTCCGCTTCACTCTTATTTTGGTCACTGCATTGAGCGGGTCGTGTCCTTCACAGGACCTCCTCTGGTGAACTCTTTTTGGGTTTCTATGGCCTCGATGAGGACCTCCTCTCTGGACCTTACCCAAGAGCTACTTCCCGGACCTCTCTGTGTATTGTTTAAGTCACTCCTTGGGGTCTTTTGCTAAAGACCACCCTCCTCTGAGTAGCTTAGACCTCCTCCCTAAGAACCTAATCTGAAATTTAGACCTCTTGGTTAATTGAGTTTTAAGGTTCCTCTGGAGTTATTTTGGTTCTTTATTTGGAGCTCTGTTGGTTCTTTATTTGATCGTTGTTTGAATCTGTTTCTCTTAGTGTAGATCTTGGCGTTTCCAGAGAGCAGGCGGTGAGAAAATAGAATCTTAAGCTATCAAGCAAGAGGCAAGTTACACTTTTGATCATATTGCACCCGATATTTCAATTTATTTATGTCCTGTTTCAAAGTATCATGCATGCCTATTTCTACCAAGTTATTTCAATACTAGTCTTTAAACACATAGTTATACCACTTTCTCTCATATGGCCAACTTTGACATTGAACCAAATTTGTTGTCACCTTAGGCAAAATCTGGTTGACACAATAATGTGAACCAGGAATCATTTGAAAAACTCATGCTTAGTTAAGCTTAGACCAAAAGTATTGATTTGGGGAAATCTTTACCAACATGACCAACTGTTTCTTTTAAATGTTTTAACCATGACATTGGGTTGTCATGGGGTGTGAAAATATTCTTTGGGGAAGCAAAGAAAATGAAAATGGATTTGGGTAGGCGAATTGGTTGCTTGGTGGTGCAATGTTTGTGCACGGACTCTATCTGGCAAAGGTGGAGGTCCGGGGGTTTGAGAAGTCACCCTAGTCATTTGAGGACCGGTCTTTGAGCGACCAATGCCATGCCTATAATGGGCTATGCCACAATCGTGCAACCACATGTCTCCAGAGTGGGGCGTGGGATCTGGCTGATTAATTTGTAAAACTCTACCATATGTTGCTCCATTGGAGGTGTGGGAGGTCTTGTTTGGCCAATGGTCTTTTATAACCTACTGTTCCCACCGGTGCAAGAGGGGGCTTCCCGCCGGATTGCTATCCACAGGGGGGTGAAACCTTAGCAAGGAAAGGCTGTGGTGGAGCAATGCATTGTAAAGGCCTTGTCATGAACTCTAGACCTCTTACCTTGGCGGTGAGAGGTGGCACTCGCGATGCCAAACAAACTAGAGGAATCATGTCGTGTGGGTAAAGTGCACAACCTCTGCAGAGTGAAATCTATTGAATAGCCGTGTCGCGGTCATGGGCGTCTTGGCAAAGGCCACTTGAAGTTAGATGTTGACTTTGGGAATTTCGAAATGAATTTCAAGTCTGCTTTTGGGATTTTATCCCATGGGTTTGGAGGAGCCTAATGTCGAGGGTATCCTTCACCATCTTATGATGAATGTTATCCAAGCTGAAAAACCGATTTGATAAAATGAATTTTAGTTATTATATTCTTGCCTTAGAACTTAATACGGTATTTGAAATAAACATGGCTTTATGCAAATCAACCATATTAAGACTTCCATTGTGATATCCATTATGCATGTCATCTCTGTTATCCAAGGTGTAACTTGCGAAGCACGGTTGTTGTGCTCACTCTTGTAATCTTTGTCTTTAGCGAGGATGAGAGCCTCTGGGTATCTCTGCGGTGGACCTAGTGGTCTGATCGACTAAGATTAAGCCCTCCGGCTAGGTTACTGTGGTGTATCGGGTGGTCCATGAGTTTATCTTTTACGTGTTTTGCCTGGCTGGCTTGTAAGCCCTCTTGTAAACAACTTCTTTGTTTATCAATAAAGTTTGTGTTCTTTGCTATGTTACCATTGTTGTTCTTTGTGAAGAGATAGCCATGATCCTTGGGGTGGCTCGGGTTTCCACAGAGAACCACTTGAGTATGCTTCAGTTCTCCCGACCACCCTCGAGTTGGGCGTGTGTGGTTCTGTGGTGGTCTCGGCCCTCCACGACCTCCTCTGGTGGGTCGTGGGTGGTCTTGGGATGACCACGAACCTCCACACCTTCCCCTGGTGCAGCCGTGGGAGATCTTTGAGGGTGCTCCCTGGCTCCACGACCTCCTCGGGCTTGTTCTCCTGGACTTCCAGGAGGTCCTACCGGACCTTCTGGGAGGTCTTGGTGGACTGTCCGAGAGGTCCTTTGTGGACCTCCTGGGAGGTCCTGATGGACTTTCCAGAAGGTCTTGGAGGACCTCTCGGGTGCCCTAGAGTTGGGTCGCTACACCCTTATACTTCCCTGTCAAATGTGTGAAGTCTACTCCTAGGTAAGGTCTACATCCATACAAAAACCCATCAATGCAGGACTTGAGTGCAACAAATACTCTGCTGAAGAGATGCCTCCCTTTCACCAGTGTATACTCTATGTCAACCATACTACCAGGACACTTCTTCTCAACCTCTGCTTTGAAGCTGTACAACATGTCGAAACTATCATCCCAGGAGCCTTGTATTTCCTCTAATGCAGCCTCCTTTGCAGTCCAAACTTTGAAGTAGTTAACATCGATATGAAACTTCTCCTGGAGTCTCCTCTTCAATTCTTTGGGACCAATAGATGGATCCTCAATCAGCAAATCCTTGATATGACCTGCACACCATTTGTATGAGGCCATCTTGTCCCCCACAAAACTTGTGGTGGTGCAAGTATGCTGTGCTGCAATTACCTTCACCTGCAAAAGAACAAAAGATTAACCAAAATTGTGGCAGAAAGTTTTAAGTACTATGAAATGTACTACCTTGTAAGTTCTGTCATCCTGCAACCTTGATGCATGAATTCTCCAATTGCAGTCTGGATGGGTGCAAGATGCTCCAAACCTCTTCTGCTCACTATAGTCAACGTTATACTCAAACTCATTTAAAATTGCATAATGTCTAAGAGCTCGTTTAAAAGTACTTTGGTCGGCAAAGATAGAACCCACTTGCATTCTTTGGATTATTAAGGTCGATCCGAGGAGAGGCTCCAATAGAGCTTCATCATTAACCTCCTCTTGTTTGCTCCTCATCCTCGGCGGGATCATATTGAGATACATTGTCATCTGGGTCGGAAGGGTTGTACATGCCCTCATCATCCACTCCAACATGGTCCTCCTCCTCACTTTGTGGGTCATTATTTGGCTCACTCTCAGTGTCTTACTCACTCTCAGTGTCTTGCTCACTCACACTATTTGCCTCACTAACATTATTGGGTTCACTAGTAGGTGCAGCTCAATTTGTGGCTCACCGAGGAAAGAACTAGAACTTCTTTGCAATTCATTGCTACCTTGACTACATGGATCCTTTGCTAGGTTGTCAACTGTACTACAATCCGGTTGTGATACCTCCATGCCGAGCAATGGGACGCCTTCCCAACATGGAGCTACGTCCATCACCTGCACATTCAGCAATACCCTTCGATTTTTCTCCAATGCAAGTGTGCTATCCAAGTCTGCATCAGAGCTTAAGTCGATGTGCTCGCCAAGGAATTCATTCCAAAAGGACACAGAGAGATATTGTCGACTTCCCCACTTGAATTCTGAGCGCAACATGGCAATTAAATCCCCCATTTTGAAATTTCCACGTTCTATTACCTTCTGCGCCCACTTAGCCTGGCAGTACTCGGTCCTATCCCTATCGGGCTTTGACATGTAGCGCCAACTCTAACACTTAGTCGTATAGCCTTGGTAGGATCCATCCTACCGCAACAATGAAATACATTGCAAGAAATAAATAAATAAAGCACCGTCTACCGTAAGTAAGTAATGCAATTAAACGTGACAATCGCAAACCCTAATTCCACAGAGATATTAAGCAAAATGCGCAATTCCGAAACCCTAGTTCCACCCATTCCCCAAATAAAAAATAGTTACAAAGCCGCATTGTCTGGCGCCCATGAAGCCGAACTTGTGACGTCTTCGGGGAACCTCTCGCCACAGACTTGGCGGACTCTTCAATCCGGGTTTGCGGACTCATCGCTCGAGATAGGAGGAAGAAGTGGTGCAGAGGCCGGGACCGATGGAGGCCTCTATGGTGGTCGCTGGCCGGGGTCTCGCGGTGGTGGAGTGTGGGCGAAGGAGGCAAGCGGGAGACGACCAAATCGCGGCGGCAGAGGGGAGAAAAGGAGGAAGGGGAAAGGCGGCGAAGTCGGGAGGATTAACCCTAGGACCGAAGGGCATCACATGTCATTTCCTTTTTTTCTCTCTCACGGGCAATAAGCGGCAGTAACGTGTGATAACGCCGAGTCCGTGTGGCGGTGTTATTCGGCGAATTCGGCTCTTCGCGGTGTTGTTTTCCAATGCGTGACGAAGGCGATGTTATACCTATAAATACGCCCGAACGCAATGTCACTGACCCAATTACCCCCTTTGAAGAATTGTAATTTACCAACTATATGTTGGAGACACGCAGTCCTGCTCGCAGCAACTCTCATCAATTTTAGACCGTAGATATATAACATCCATTCACCTAAGCAACTAGTACAAGAGTTAGCACCGAAAATTTCTCATCTTTGAAGATTTGGTTGCAATGTTTATGTATATATACCACCACCACAGCAAACTGCAATGGGCCCTCCTCGAAAGTTTGGGATATACGTTGGTTATGAGACAACATCCATACTTAGGTATTTGGACCCTATGATTGCAGATTTGCATACTGCCGATTCACTGATAGTATATTAGATGAGGATAATTTTCCGTCATTAGGGGGAAATCAACCCCATGATGAAAAATATCGGAAAATAGAGAAGCCTAGAAGATAATTGAAATCCATGCACATGACCCGCACACTAGTGAAGCAAATAGAGAAGTCCAGAAGATAATTGAAGTCTAGAAGACAATTGAAGTCTAGAAGACAATTGCAGTCCAGAAGATAATTGATTTGCAAGCATTAGCGAATCAACTACCGGACTACTTTAATGATTTGAAGAGTGTGACCGAGTCACATATGCCTACACGCAATGCATCGGAGATGGTCAAAATACCGATGAAGGTATCCCTAATCCCGTCCAAATACCTCAGAAAGGACGAGAACTCTGGCCCCTTGAATCCCAAGTAACCGGGGACGGCTGGTGAAAAAATGTAAGAAGGACTTGACACAGCAGATCACCGAAGTTCCCCAGAACCAGAAAGGGAGCCAGTTGAGACCTGGCACTAGTATGAAAATACCGGCATGGATGTGTGCGCACACATCGAAGCTGAAAAACTAAAGGGACTTGCCCCCGTAATTGGAGGCAGCGGTAAGCAAGTAGAAGCATTAGAAGAATCGCCCTTTAAAGAAATAGCTATAAAATTTGTGACCTCGGGAGAATCTATGAATAAGACAACAGCTAATGTCGACATTGATTTTGCAAAGAAAATTACCACAATCATTGATCTTGATCCAGAACCTGTATCGCTCGCTGAATGTAAGAAAAGATTAGATTGAGAAGATTGGAAGAAGGCAATAGAAACATAATTATTTTCTCTGAATAAAAGAGAAGTGTTTAGGCTTGTAAGCCGCACGCCTCCCTATATGTACCCCATAGGGCATAAGTGGGTATTTGTTCGAAAGAGAAATGAAAATAAGTAAGACTCGTTGCACAAGGTTTCACTCAACGTCCACGAGATGATTATGAAGAAACCTATTCCCCGGTCATGGGCGGAACCACCCTTTAGATATTTAATCTCAAATGGTAGTAAACTTGAATTTGATGGATGTAGTAACCGCATACCTTTATGAAAATTTGGATTCGGACATTTATGTGAAGGTACTTGAATGTATCCTTGTCCCGAACCAAGACAGAACAAATAGAAATCTGTACAATGTGGAACTCAGAAAGTCACTGTACAGACTTAAGCAATCAAGTAGGATGTGGTATAATCGCTTGAAGAACTCAGAAAGTCACTGTATGGACTTAAGCAATCAAAGAGGATTTTGTATAATCTCAGTGTATGAAGATGATCTGAATATCATCGGAACCCTAAAGGATATTAAGAAACCAAGCTCTTACCTGGAGTCGGAGTTCGAAATGAAAGATTTGGGTAAAACTAAATATTGCGTAGGCTTGCAGCTTGAGCATGCCCCTGAAGGGATTTTAGTGCATCAGTCAACCTACACTCAGAAAGTGTTAGAAAGGTTCGGCTTTGAAAAGACATATCCTTCGAAAGTGCTGATGGTCAGAAGATCCTTGCAGCAAGACAAGGACCCGTGCAGACCTAAAGAAGAGAGAGGGGAAGTTCTGGGATCAGAATTCCCATACTTAAGTGCAATAGGAGCACTCATGTATTTAGCAAACTGTACTAGATTGGATATTACATTTGTCGTAAACCTACTAGCAGGGTATAGTACAGAACCTACTAAAAGGCATTGGTAGGGAATAAATGATATCTTCCGATACCTCCAAGGAAACAAAGAACTGTTCTACAGAAAGAACTAAGACCTGAATATGACTAGCTATGCAGATGTCGGGTCCTGTCGGACCCGCATACATCCAAGTCACAAACAGGCTAGGTATTCTTATGTGGTGGAACTACAATTTCATGAAAATCGTCTAAGCAATGTCTTATATCAACTTCGACGAACCACTCAGAAATAATAGCACTGTACGAGGCCCCACGAGAATGTGCTTGGCTTCGGCGAATGATTCACCATATCCAGCAGTTGTGTGGATTGAATATCGCGTAAACCCCCACTATTATCTATGAAGATAATGCAGCTTGTGTTGCATAAGTGCAGATGGGTTATGTGAAGAGTCATCTTACAAAACATATCAACCCCAAGTTCTTCTATGCTCTTGAATTGCAAAAGATGGACGAAATTAAAGTACTGCATACTAAGTCATGTGAAAATCTTGTAAATTTATTCACTAAGTCACTTCCAGCATCTAGCTTTGAAAGGTGCATACGCGAAATTAGAATGATGAGACTTAGAGAAGTGCAGAATTCAGGGGGAGAATCTTCACAAACTCATTATTGAAACTTGATCACGAAGATCAAGTACCCAAAGTGTAAATCCTGGATATCAAATGAAATTGGGTGGATTGTACTATTTTTCCCTTGACGAGTTTTCCTAAAGTTTCTCGGCTAAGGTTATTAACGAGGCAATTCGTGCAACGCAGTAGAACATGTAACATGTACTCTTTCTCCAAATTTTCCCACTGGATTTTTATGGAGTTTTGATGAGACATGAATATATGAGGATGGGGCCCAAGGGGGAGTGTTGGGAAACCATAGGCCTAGCCTAGCAGCCGGCCCATAGGTGGGCACCCCATCCAAACCCCAGCAGGGTCTCTAGACTATAAATAGGGGGTGCTAGCCATTGTAAAAGGCTAATCGATTGACGAAGGAATAAAGAGAAGCAAGAAGCCTCCTATATCTCTGTGTTCAATCTACTATTCTGTTCTTGTGTTCTTGCATTGTTCATACGATTCTGAGTTTGTCTACGAGGTAATCGCTCGGACTGGACTCGCCAGCGACGGTTCCTCAACACTCACCTCATACATCGGCATCACAAAATGCTACACGTCTACTGCAAGGGAGACTTTCTCGAGTAACAGGCCATCACTAGTTCCCTACTCACTCCTATTCCTACACATGGGAAAATAATTATGGGTGTGTTTGGTTATCTGTTTGTCCCTAGCTTGACATGTATGTGTCATCCAGGCTAAACTTAGCCAGGCTGAGTGGATGCAATTGTGGGTTATGTTGGTTGCTTATTTCTATTGAGCCTGACTGTGCTGAGATGTTGTTTAGTTGCCTGCATCTGGCGGAATGTGCTCACCTCTTCTAGTGGGCGGTGAGAATACCCATGTTTGAGTTGGACAAAGAGAGGAAGAAGGAAGGAGAATGACAAGTTGGCTCCAGTGGTCAGTAGGACAAAGAGAGAAAGAATAGATGAAGGAAGCAGGGGAAGCTGGGCGACGGCTCGGGCGCACGGTGGCCAGCGGCGGCCAAAATAGAACGGCGGTGGCACGGGGATCCTTCAGGTGGTGGTGGCGCGGTCGGAGTGGTATTGAGGTGGTAGCAGCGGCTCATGACCGGGAGGTGTCGGCGGCACTCTAAGGGAAGTAGCGCAAGCATGTGCACGACGATGGCATGTG
This sequence comes from Phyllostachys edulis, assembly GCA_036346405.1. NCBI lineage: Eukaryota > Viridiplantae > Streptophyta > Magnoliopsida > Poales > Poaceae > Phyllostachys > Phyllostachys edulis. The sequence goes on along the minus strand of CM070562.1, from coordinate 100,970,092 downwards.
GGTCACGCCGGGTCCTTCGGGGAAGTCAGAGGGTGACTGAGGCAGCGGGGCAACGGTGCTGGCGTCAGAGAAGATGGTGGTGGCGGCGGCGGGACTCCACGACGGCGCATTGACCAAATCGAGAGGGGGAACCGGTAGATAAAGGTCAGGAACACGTGATGGAATGGTCTACTCGTCTCGAAACTCACCGGAGAAGGAGATCGAATGAGGATGGTGCGACGAACAGAATGAAAGAAGATGATGAAATCCGGCGATGCGCTACGAAAATAAAGAAATTGATTTAGGGGAATGAATAAAGGAAGTACATAACACGATATGACGCACTCAAAAGCGCAAGAAACGGTCCAGAGCGACAGAATGATGAGGCGGGGGTGCGGCTGGTGGCGGGGAAGAAGCTCCTTGTGGTGGCGATGGTGCTCTGGGCAGCGCGGGGAGAGGGCACACGGGAGCGGCGTGGGTTGGGCGGCTCGGCACGCACGGTGCGACACTAGTGGGGCATGACGCAGGAGGTGAGCAGAATCCATGCACTTGGCCAGCACCTGCATGAGCTGAGCCTAGCTGAGGAGGAGCGAAGCTTGAATCGAGCGTTTCCCTCGGGCCAGGCCCTATAGGGAATCTTGCATGAGCTGAGCTAAGCTCGCCCACCCGACCAGACAACCAAACACCTTGAAACTTGCATATGCTCATATGAGCCAACCCCATACAGGCAATCAAATACACCCTATATGTTAATGGCACAAACAACTCTCGGGCAAGTCACTGACAATGGTGACCAACTTACTATTTGACCGAAAAGGCGATTAGTGGGTGAATAGGAGCACATACTATTTTTCAACACCGACGGGCGACGGTGTTCAACTTCTTCTTCACTCCGATAGCTATAAAAGCTATGAATATCATGAACACAAGAATACAATAGAAGTCTTGTGTTAAAACCGGAAATCTCTGAGATAAAAATCTCTTGGCGGTCGATCCGCCGAGAGCTAGCCTTCGATCGATCATTTGGGTGTAGAGTCGAAGACGAGACAATCTCAAAACGACCTAACTTTTGATTTCTAGCTCCAAATCTCCCAGGATTTCAAACATAGCTCATAAATAAGGCCAGGAACCTATTCCAATCAACGATCGAGATGATCGAAGCCAAGGTTCCACGAATTACTTAATCGAGGTAAAGGAGGCACAAAAACCGAGGAAATTCAGATTTTAATCCAAAAAATTGCTCGTGGATGGAAGATGATCAAGATGGCCCTAGATCTATTCCCACAGGTCCTAGCAAGCTAGATCAATGCAAAAGACCCAATCAAACCCCTATGAACACAAAAATCCCAAAAGGCATCGAAGAGAGATTGAGAACAAGATAGAACTCATCTTGGGGGCAAACCATACTTGGATTGATTCAAAAGATTGTTGGTTTATAGCCACTCCAACATGGAGGATAAAAGCTCAACACTTGAGCACTCAATCCATCTATCTTTCTCAAACCCTAGCCTCCTCTATCTCCACTTTCCCCAAAACACAAATTACGGTTTCCTAGACTTGAGAGGATTGAGTGCAAATGATGCATTCTTCCCTTTTATAGTGGAGGCTAGGTCTAGAGAGAAAACCTTATCGGTCGCCCGTTAAGCACACACAAACGGGTCTATACTTACGCATGCTTCTCAAAGCGGGTAACGAACCGGGTCTCCCGAATTTGTCTCTTCGTGATCTTCATATTCTCTTGACCCAATCTATCGCTCCTTGTGTTGTCTTGCGCCGCGGTTTCTCCAAGATCACCAACCCGGTATTTTGGCGAAGATACTAAAATACCCCTTCTTGATCCTTCTTCAAAGACCAAGTCCAATCATCGTGAAGTAATCCCATGCTTCTCCACGCGTATGTTCATCAATGGCTCTCTTCATGTCGGCAAGTTTCTCCCATCCGACTCCTACAGGAACCACCATAGCACTTGCACCGACCCGTAAGACACTTAATGCAACATGTTGCACCGAACTCCCCGTTCGGTCATTCTTGTTTATCTTGTGCCATGCTTGAGTCCAACCATTTCACCCAACATCCTCAATAGTTCTGGACCCCAGCTCTCTTAGCCTAGTCCCAATCATCCTCGCTGTTGACCGTCGTTGACTTCAAGCCACCTGCACAACAATAAACCAATAAATCGATTCCGAACACAAGTTCTTCGCAACTTGACACACGTTAGCCAAAACATACATCATTCAATACCTATGTACTAAATCCCATGACTTTAGTCAAACCCACAAAATTCACCACCTTCTTGGCGCATGAAAACTCATTGGTTAGTCAGACCGCCGTCCATGTCCGAGCTGACCACCAGTCAACTGATTTGACTGCTGGCAAACGGCCGGTCAGGCCGCTTGTTACTTGGAAAAAATTTCTCAAGTCTCACGCTATACTCTCTTTGGAAATTTCAAACTTTATCTAGTTTTTCCTCGAATCTCTGTTTTCAATGAGACCAAGTGCAAACACATCCTCTCGCTTTCCTTCACACGTGATTTTTGGTCAAATATAAAAATTCCACTTTTCAACTTTCGGCCGATCAAACCGTCACCTTTGGACGATCTGACCGCTGTGCCCCGATCGGTCAGGCAGTCGGCATGACTGGTCAAACCGCCAGTGCCTGGTAGCAGCGGAATTTTGCTAAAACCAAAATTTCTCTAACAGCGTAGCACCATTGTTAATTGTTCATTCACATTAAGATTAGAATCATCTACCACGATCTCCACACTTGCTCAGTGACCCATCTGTCATCCACACGACCTGCGTGTGACACATGCATGACAACAGCAGCAGCTTCTCTCTCGGACAGTAGAAACGGCATGGAGTTGAGGGTGCGCGAGACGCCAACTGGGGTAAGGCAGCCACACCCAGTGCACATGGTCTCATAAATTCAGCATTGAAATAGTCCTGGGGGGTTACGTGACTGTGATCTTGACATCACGCAAGATACAAACGTTTAACTTGCTGTTGACCTCGCCGTCCGATCAGAACGCAATGCACCGCAAATGCTGACACAGTATGTAGATAGGATAACCCTAATTGGCCTTGACTAGTAAGCGTGCAGGAGCCACACATTGGTTGCCCTAGCAATAAGGAAGTCCTGACTCTGCTATAGTCGCACTTGATTTTGGGCAAGCTATAAACATGCACCGAACCTAAACTCTTATTTTCTTTTTCTTCAAAAGAAGTATGCTGGAAACAGTTTACATACTATATTGGACTAGCTTGTTTTCAGGAAGGTGCTGGTTGGAAGGTAAGCATAATAAATTGTCACCACAATTTATAAGCCAATCTATTCCATTATCAAGGAGCAGTGTGAAGAGAAAAAAAAGAAAGATGAACAACCCATAGTAGAATAGTGATAGAAGCAGCATTGAGCCATGATATGTGGCATTTATTGTGGAGCTTCTCTATGACATTTATAAAAGAAGGAACTACAAAGATTCCATGCAAGTAGACTCGCATTTTGCATTGTATACTGTAATAGTTGATGCCTGATATCAGTCGCGGAGCTTGAACCAAAACTTAGAGAGGGTCAATCAAGTTAATTGTACTCCAAATCCTAATAAACACTTGCTAACTTAATGCTTGATTAGTTATAAGTAGCAATAAATAATACTTCACAATGGGATATCAATTTGAAAGGGGATCATGCCCACCTTGGCGTAGCTTAAGCTCCGCCCTTGCCTAATATAATGGCAAGGCCTTTTTCTCTTTATTATGATCAACTTATTCTTCCGCACATAATCAGGCAAGGTCCACATATGTATTGTCTAATTTAGTCACTTCTTTTAGACGACTAGTTTTTGTTACTTGAAAAGAAAGGATAGTGGCCGTCTTTAGTTTTGGAACATCTCCGTGGCATGTATTAGGAACACACAAAAGAAAGGCAGAAGATTCTCGTAAAGATGAATAGCCCCAAAATTCTCCACTGGCTCAACTAGAATACAACAATTTGGTTCGAGTTTGGTGCTTTACCAATACACAAATTGCACAATTCTTTGCCCATCGTCAAGACATGTTGAGCTAACTAGACTAGTCAAGTGATCCAAACCACAATTTGTTGTTCACGTATAGGCAGGGTTTGGGTAACCGGTCTCAAATTTTTACCGAGGGTCCGATAAGACCAGTTTGGCCAAAAATCGGAAAATTTCAAATCAAATTTTGATTGTTTTAAAAAATCTGTCGAAAATCGATTTGAATTATCAGCCGATTTTTTTTTGAAAATAAATTTCAGCAAAAAAAACTTCTATATTTGGCTGAATTCATGCAAAACAAATATTTCGGTACCAGTTTGAACTTTTTTTGGGGGGAGGGGGGGTGTCCGATAGAACCAATTTTCACTGAAAATCGGTGAAAATCAGCCGAAATTTTGAACCGTGCGTATAGGAAATCGACCTTTCGAAATACTGAAGTGCAAACTTAATTACTCGACAACTATGGCCTGTTTAGGGAGCTTTAGGATGGTTTCGGCTTCGAAAAAGCCAGAAGCCCCCTAAACAGGCTAGCTTCGCACCAGCTAGCAGAGTAAGACAAAGTCGAAGTAGGGCCAAAAGCCGAAGCAACTCGCGACTAGTTTTCTAGGCTTAATGTGGGATGGACTTGCACGTTTACCACTAAAAGTTGGTGGAAATTACCAACCTTTGCCATCCAATAAATAGGGTCCAAAGAGGGAAACCCTAGCCCACTCGATGCCTGCGCTCTCCCCTCTCCTCCTCACTCGACGTAGCCTCCTGCTGATCCCACCACCACGTCCCGACGTCGTAGGCCCTGCCTTCACCTCTGGCTGCTCTCGCGTCGCCGGCCCCCAGACTCCCGGCGCCGTAGGCCCCTATATACACCCCGGCCTAGTCCCGGTCGTCGTCGTCGTCGTCCGTCCCTACGCCACCGCTTCCGTTTGGTCGATGTGGTTGCCTTCTGGTCTCAACCGCCGTTGCCTACCTTCGACATCGCCTCTGAGCTCGCTGCTCTCAATCTTATTTTTCTTTTTTATATAGATTTTGATGAACACAAATGTAGTTCTTGATTGTAAAATTTCAGATTTGGTTGATTCATCCACGTAGATTTAGATTTCAGACCTGGATTCAAGTTCGTTCCTGCTAGAGTTTTGTTTTGACACAAATGAACACAAATATTTCGATTTGATTATTTGTTTGGACACACATGAACACAAATCCTTGCGTTTGAACACAAACATGAATCTTTCATTGTTTATCTAGATGAATTTGCACATGAACTGCCGAATCAACACCCAAATGATGCATGAAGTGCTTAGTAGTTTGTAAATTCGACACCCAAATTTAAAAGGAAAGTTACATAATGCAAGGTTGCAATTAGCTAAATACATTAACGTTACAAAATCATTGCATGAATTAGCTTAATTAGCATCATATATTTTGTTTTAAGGGCATTTAAGATATTTCACAACTCAGAATAGTTAGCCTGCTCAACAAAAAATCAGACTACCAAACGGTCTCTTCGGAAAAAGCTACACCCGCTTTTTAGCCTGAAAGCGAAAAAAAACATTTTTTGGGGCAAAAGCTACCCCTTCCCAAAAAAGGAGTTTTGAGGTATGTTACATTGGCTGCTACCGAAGCTAGGCTACAGGCCGGTATACATAAAAAGGAGGTGGAAAACAAAAATAAGCAGCAGGGGAGATGGAAGACTCATTGGTCAATTCGATCCCCATGGTCCGCACGTCGACGACCCACGAAAGCGACGGATCGTGCTCGTGGCCGTTTTCATCTATCTCGCACTGTTGTCCATTCACCGCGGGACGCTAAAAATGCAGCGAAAACGATCCGCAACTTCCCCCTTCATCTTGCCCCCGCCCATAAAACGCAGCACGCACCAGCATCGATCGCTAGCTCTCGCCGAAGAGTAGTGAAACGACGTTCCACCTCCACACGAATCAGACCGCTGCTTGCTAGGCACTTGTTAATCACACAGGTTAATTGCTTGCGCGCGGCTGGCGTACGTGGCAGGTGTACCGGGGGCAACGGCAGAACGGAGGAACAGAGAGAAAAAAACGGTAGCTACGTGGTTAGCTCGCCGGCATATATACCACCTCGGCACTCGAGCAGTTGCTCTCCCCTCTTCTAGCACTACACCACCACTTGCTCTGCCCGCCTCGCTCCCTCCCCGGTCTCCCAGTCTCCCCTCCTTCCCGGCCCTAGCCGCCGCCACGCCCACGACCCAACCCGCGCGCGGATGGGGAACTGCCAGGCGGCGGAGACGGCGACGGTGGTGATCCAGCACCCGGGCGGGCGGGTGGAGCGGCTCTACTGGTCGACCAGCGCGGCCGAGGTCATGCGCGCCAACCCGGGCCACTACGTCGCGCTCGTCACGCTCCGCGTCGCCGAGGAGCCCCACGACGCGGAGGGCGGCGCGCGCCGCACCGTGCGCCTCACCCGCGTCAAGCTGCTCAAGCCCAAGGAGACCCTCCTCCTCGGCCACGCCTACCGCCTCATCACCTCCCAGGGTACCTATCCTCGGTCTCCTGCTTTTTCGCGTTCATATCCTCGATCGTGCGTAGGATGGAGCCAAAACTAACTGTTGGTTTAATCGTTGCATGCAGAGGTGACCAAGGCGGTGCAGGCGAGGAAGGAGGAGAAGCTCAGGAAGGCGCAGCAGCAGCTGCTGGAGTCGAGGCAGAGCAAGGCGCGGGCGGCGGCGGACGACGACGACGAGGCGTTGGATGAGAGTCTTGATCAGGTGGTTACATGGACTAGACTTGCCCTCATTTAATCCAACTACTTTTTTCGCTCGATGCACACATGCACGTTCTCTGCATGATTGATACGCCTTTAATTGCTTTCCCCCAAGAGTTAGTTGTTCCTCGCGAGTCGCGATTATCATGTCCTTCCACTCCGTGTAGCTTGTCAGCAAAAGAAGATGATTTTTTTTTGGAATTGTCGCTCAAATCTTTCTAACTGTAAAATCTGGCTAGTTATCGTGGAAATCATGGGCCTTTATGTCAACAATGGAGAATTATTTCGTAAAAGACTTTGCATATTTCACGTTCCCAACTCCCAATTGACATTCATACAAGAAGTCAAGAAGATTTGTGGTCCTGTGGAGGCAACTGGTTGATGCTATTGTAGCATCCAGAAGGAAATTCAATAATAGATTAAGGATATAGATTAATTAGTGAGTAGCAACTAATGTCAGGAGGAAGAATCATTTGCAAGGTTCCTTTCTATTTCTGAACTATGGCAACATGCAAAGGTTCCATCTTCTGATTACTGCTACACACCTGATTGCAGTTGGCACGCCAAGACAAAGACGGACACCGGAGCTCCAGCGCGCGGCACCGGCAATGGCGGCCTTCGCTGCACAGCATCAACGAGGCCGGTAGCTGATGTCCAGTTAAGCACAGTCATAGGTGGACCGTAATCATCGACCGGTGAATCTGTATTTTCGGTGTTCACCCGGCCTTAATTAGCTCGCATGGGTTGCTACATTTGCACACTGTGGAGTGGAGTTTGACACCTCGGGATGAGAGGACTAAGTGACTCTGTCAGGACTAGTAGTCCTGAATCCGTGTAAATTTTCAGGTCTTGATGAGGCCGTTTTTTTAGTGAGATTGCTTGCTTTCTTGATACATTTGCATATCGAATCAGAACATAGTAGCTGAAAATTTTAAACAAGAAATGATGCCCTGTATTCGGTACTGTCTTACAGATTTGGGATTGAGCACATCTCATGCTCAGCTTTTGTAGATATTGGTGTATATTTATATCGTTCTTGATGCCAAATTCGCAATCATAAGCTCAGTGCCAATGATTACAGATGCAGCTGTGGAAAAATCATCAGAATTCAGAGCATTTATGGTCGGAAGCTCATTATGCGGATTCGCGTCGGCGATGCCGATTGGGGCATGCACATTTGTTTAAGCTGCTGCAGATGTTGTACCAGGACAAGTGGTAAGGGTTTCAAATTAGACGCCCACGCTGCCTAAGCTCGGTTATGTACTACTCCCTCCCCGTCCCCCAATATAGAATTTTTTTTTCAAATAATCCATTTTTTATTATTAATTACAATATTATACCTGCGATAATATTTTTCTGAAATATACTCGCCGTCAGCTCGGCCGTTGGACCTGGACCCGATCATGGTCCCGATCGCTCAACGGTTGGCGATCGAGACTTAACGGCACAATGCATGCGGCTAGATAAGTGAAATTGCATATTAGGATCAACTGTTGAGCGACAAGTGTCCTAGTCGCTCAGCGGTTGAGCTATCGAGACGATCGCTCAATGATTGGTCCGATACCAACGGTTGAGCGACGAGTATATTTCTGTAAAAAAATATTATCACAGGTATAATGTTGTAATTAATAATAAAAAATGGATTATTTGAAAAAAAAATTCCCCAATATAAGTCCAAAGTCCACCATACGTACACAAAGGAGACACTTAATCTAAGAAAATATTAATGTTATTGGATCATACATACTCCTATTTAATGACATACTAAAACTACTCATTCACTTTGTCAACATTAAATGATGGATATATGGTGAAAATATTGCAATAACTACACCTTTGATCTTCACGATGGATTTATATTGTGGGACAACATTTTCCAAGAATATGAACTTATATTGCGGGACGGAGACAATACTTGGAAAAATATTTGTAAGCATCTAGGCTCCTAATTCGTTGACTATGTGGTTTTGGTGATTAATGACCCTAAATCATTCAAACTAACTTTTGTTTGAGTGTTGTTAAGATTAGTTATGTCTTGATGATGAATATGGGTTCTTGGACTTTCATGGATCCTCATGTATGTAAATGATGGCAAATCATGTTCTTCATGAAGATTAAAGACCTTGTGGCTAGAAATGATCCAAGGAGTTTAGTATGGATCATTTTAGTTGATAGGTTTTTTCCTTTTGCTTTGGTCATACTATTAAGAAGGGTTCAGTGTTAGTAGTTTGAGCTTGGTTAAGTTGAGTAACTAGTTGTGATGTATACTAGGTTTTTCTAGCTCGGTTCTAGTCAGATAGTGCAAAGAATCAAGTTGTAGTTGAGATGATATCAATGTTTGGATCAAAATTCAACGAAGTAAAAAAAATCAACAGAGGTGGATTATTTGGGTTAGAAGTACCATTGAGGCGTATCATCTCTTTAGAGAGAATGTCCAGATATGGTGTTTTATGTATTTTCAGAAATTTACACAAAGGCGGATAATCCGAGCCAACTCATACCATTGGGACACACCATTAGTCGAGAGAAGGTATTTTTGGTGCTCATAGTATTTTACACTTAGGCATACCAGCTAGGTGGCGTCGTACCATTAAGACATATCATCTCTTTAGAGAGAATGGTTTTGGACAAGTTGAGAGATGGATGATACGTCTCGAGGCATACCATTGGGGAGCATCATTGGTATAGAAGGTTTCAATTTGAGTGAAGCACTGAGGCAGATGATCCTGATCAAGGCTTATCATTGACCCATACCATTGTTCCAGAGAGGCTCCACGAGGTAAATACACTGAGGTGAATGATATGGCTTAGGCAAATGATCCGGGTCACTCAGATTATCCAAGTTGAGGCGTATGATCCGGGTCAGCATAATGACTAGTTTCTGAACCGTTGGAGTTGAGAAAAATTGAACCGAGGCAGATGATCCGGGTCCACATACACTTTTTTAAAATACGTCAAACACCTAGTTTTTTTTAATGGAGATGCTATATAAGTGGACCATGGACGTTCAAGTTAGCACTCTTATGACTCCAAAACAGTGGCTTGCATATTGAGGAGTTTTAAGGCACTCAAGAGCTTCAAGTTGAGATTTTGAGTGTGAGAGAGTAGATTAGGCCGTAGTATGCATCACTCTTCATTGCTTGACCTCGTTGGGTTCAAGTGACACTCTTAGGCTTATTACTCTTGGAATTTGGTCATTCCTAGACGGCTTGGATGAGTGCTCTTAGTGACCTTCCAAGGAGTAGCTTGTGGAAGGCACCGGAAGGGTCGTGAAGGTTTGGAGTTCACCTATCCGGAGTGGAGAAGGATTACCATGAGATTGCTTGGATCCTTGCGCGGGTTCAAGTAGGAGTTATACTCTTGCGAAAGTGCTCTAACGAGGACTAGGGGGGATCACCGAATCTCTGAGACCTCGATAAAAAATTCAATTGTTTTTTCGAGGGTGCCATAGAAGAACTGTGCCACAAGGATATTAAGAATAAGAAAAAAGCGTTCAAAAATACATTTGAAACCATCTGAAGATGCCAGAAAAAAAAACACCTCTACAACACTACTGTAATACTCCAGAGTAGAATTCGAGAGAAACCAAATATTTAAAGAGGATGACTATTCAGAAATTGAACTAGGAGAAGGATCAAATGGAAAATAGATATTTAAGCAGTTAAAGAGGGGATTTTTAGTGAAATCTGGACAACCTGGGCTGGGGCCTCAGGCCCATTAGCTTTCGGCCCAAAGGTGGGAGGTGGTGGCTGGCCATGGGGGGGGGGCAAACCCTAGGCCACCACCCCCCATCCCCATTGTGGCCACCGCCCCTTGGGTCTCCTCCCCTGGTCCTCCCCATCTCCAGCAGCGCCTCCTCCATTGAAGCCCCCTGCTGTCGGTGAAGAGGATGCCCGAAGCTGCCGGCCGAATGGAGGAAGGAGAACGACACCCAGATTGGTCGGCCAAGAAGGAGAAGAAGTGAGAAGGAAAGGGGAGAAGAGAGAGGGGACGGGGAGAGGTCGTGGGATGGTTCGTGATCTTCAGCGATTCATCAAGGGTAAACTCGATCCCCACTTGTTTAGTAGTGAATTCATGATTTTTAATCAATGTCAGTATTAGATCTGTTAGGACAGTCAGGTTTGGCCGACGATGTTGATGTGGTTAATGGCAGAATCTGTCCTGGATGCCTCATAGAGAGTTGTACGCGACGATGATACCTTTCCGTAGAGTATTAGATCATGTCGTTTGGACGAACGGTTTAGGAGTTATGAATTTCATCGTGCCGCTGTTCGGTAGTTCTGTTATATTTCGGACAGATGTTGTTAATCAGTCTTAAGCAGTTAGTTAAAGAATTATTTAGAAGAGCTCGCTATAACAATTGTTGTATATATCTTTATAAGCTTTCCATAAAGTTCAAGATCATAATATTTGGCCTTGTGTACCGAAAGTTATGATAGGATTAGTGCCGCTGTCTAGAAACACCGACGAGAATTGACTATTCTGTTGATCAGTTTGGTAAGGGTAGAATACGGCCAAATATGGAAAGCTCACCAAATAGGTTTAGGTGGGGAATTTGATAAGCTTTCAACAAAGTCTAATAATGCGTCATTTGGATCTCGGATCTAAACGTTATGGATTTTTTTTATTATGACTGTCCGTTAAGAGAACATACGCTATTTAAGATTTTGGGAGTTGGGGTTGCGCTAGAGAATGTAGCGATCTCGTAATTGCTTCTGGCTTTGTTTTATCCAGTATTGTTGTCTTAGTATGCTTATTAAATAAATTCAGGTGGGGGATTGGTCCCGGGGGCAACGCCCTCTTCGCGTCCTCCATTCTCGTACGGTTGAGACAAGTACTCTATTGGATAGATTAATTATGAATGTTGATCGTGATTGCAAGTATTTGATACATATTAGCTAGGCATGGTTGCTAGAGTGATATGTATGATTAATGATGGTGAATGCTTGAGATATGATTAAGTGTTATTCATGTATGATGCTGTTACTATTACATGTTATTGATGGATTGAGTAGTTGTTCATGTGCATATTGAAAGCGTGTTTGAGGCTTGGTCACGTGGTGACCAAGCATATACATTTGAGGTCCCCGTCATGTAGATGACGGGCTTGTGGTCCCCACACTTGTGGAGTGTGGGCTTATGGTCCCCATTACTTGCGGAGTATTGGGCTCTTGGTCCCTGTGCTTGCGAGCATAGGCATGTGTATGCATCGATGGTTGCATACCCTGCATTACCGGTAAAATGCAAAAAGAGTTAAAGAGAAAAGTTGCATTGGTATTGCATAAGCACATGATATATTTATTGTAAAGATTTGAGAATGAATGATGATGCTATAATGGTGTGCTATAATGTCTTACTATTTGTACTTGCTGAGTCTGTAGACTCACTCTTGCTGTTGTTTGTGGTTTTAGGTACCCCTTACAAGAACAGCATGCATGGGAGGGCGTAGTCATAAGAGTGAATGCACTTGGGCACGACTCACTCACATTGAAATAAGATATGATCGATGTTTTAGTTTGAGTAATCTGCTAAATGAATTAGTTACGATTACTCGCTATGATTGGAATAAATTGTAATAGTGTTGCTTAGAAGATTATGGATGCCCCTTTGAATTATGCTTTCGTTGTTTAGCATTACTTTGGATGATCTGTGATAATTAGTTAATTTGGAAACTTGGAAATATTGATTGATGATTATATTAGACTGTTAGAACCTCTGGTATAGTCACCTATACAAAGCAGGTTCTGCCAAAATTTAGTAAAAGGTCTTAGTTTTAAATTGTATGTTGTTAGTTTAGTAGCATTCTAGGCTCATGTTGAGCTAGGGTGTTACAACTACCTCATGCTAGAAAAAAATCGGTTGTCTCTTGTCCATTTTACATTTCCACATTTATATTATAGTTTCTAAATTCCTAGATTACTAGACATGTGTAAGATTAGAACCCCGCTAGTATATTTAGAAGTTGATTGAGTACACCAGCAAACCATAGACACTTAGGTTGGTAGTTTTTTTAAGGCAAAGGCCAGCTTTTATAGAAAGCTCATAACAGGAACTACAAAGTACGATGATAGAAGATTAAAACTGGGGTTACCAGCTCACAATACACAGCAAAAAGGAAAGTTGGCCATCCACAGGTAGACTGACCGCCAAAACCAGAAACTACCAGCACCCCAAAACACCACCCTCTAAAAGACTAAAAGGATTCAAGACAGCAAAATGAAATTGAGAGCTAACTCCTGTTTAGAGCGCAAAAAGACTTCACCCAAACTCCGATCGTATTCATCAAATCCTTCATCTTTGTATGGTCATCTTTTCTGGTCAGAATATTCCACCGCTGCAAACAAGATACAAATTGGAAGATAACTTCAGTTAGACGCTTAGGAAAAGTCTTCTTGATGGCACCTTTGTTTCTGACTTTCCAAAGTGTCCAAGCAAAAACTGCAAAACTAAATAAACCAACATTATGATTATTAGCACCCCCGATCTAACCAACACATATAAAAGTTATCTAGAGAATTAGGAGCTCTCTCCTATTCAAAGATCTCCCTGAAACAAGACCAAGCAAACTTTGTCAATATTCTGTTGTGCTGACCGATACAGAAGCTGACAGTTCCACTGCAGATTAATATGGTCACTCGATAGTGTAGGCAGCCCGCCGGCTGCTAACCACACCTCACTGTAATTAAATACTATAAGCTATTAACAACCACTTGTTATTGTAGGCAGCCAGCTCCAGGGTGAGTGGGTGCCTGCTACTCGCCATTGGCCATTCGAGTATTGCAGCAGGCAGTCAGGCACTGCCTCCTTCGATCCTTCCCTCCCTATCTGAGATGTGTTTGTCTGGTGTCTTTCATACTACGTGCCAGCTTTTGACTCCTGAAACCTTCACGCGTACGGTTGGGCTCTTGCCATAACTTTGGCCCTGCATTGCCATCGGGTGATGAGATGAAAGCTGTCCTGGTTCCGGATTTACGTCCCGAGATGCTCTTACGACATGTGAGGCTGGCAGGGGAATGAAAAGGATGAGACCAGCAAAGCGAATGACAGGTGTGTATCGGCGTGTTGCGTTCGTCTTTATCTCTTCCTCTGAACTGAACAGGACCCCTGCTTAGGGCGGGATGTGACAACGCTGGCCCGGCACGTGGCGTTCCTGACCGGCGACCAGACGATCAGTAGCGTCACGGTACGTATATAGCTTGGTGCTAATCGCGTCGTCCCGACAAGATCAATTAGCCCCGGGTAAATCATGCCTGAGACATCGTCAGCAGACTGCACCAGATCTGCATGCAGCCTCACGGAGATCTTTGCTTGAGCATGGATTAGATCGTGTTCCGTGCAAAAACAATAATTATATTATTGGAATGGCAGTTCTCGGGAACGGGTCTCGTCGATCGGTTTGAGTACGCCAATAATGGCATGCTTTCTTTGGGGATCTTGAAGGCTGAGGCTGGCTACGGTTCGGAACGAGACCGAGGCGGCGAGCTAATGCTCTGTGTTTGGCATTTTGCCCCGATGACTGACTGCTTTACAGGAAGACAAGCCAGGTTCTAAATTGAAGTCCTGAAGTTGCCCTGGCATATCAGGCAAGTTATCTCATGTTCCGCGACTCCACGAGCAAATCTCCGTTGCAAGTATAAATCGAGTTGGCTAGAGCGCGTGCCTTACCAATTAGACTACCAATCGTTACTGCTGCGTAACAAGTCCCCATGTCTAGGTATTTCCATCTTTCCTCACACGAGTGTCAAACATGAATGGATTCGCAAGATAGAAGCAGGTATTTTTACCAAAACAAAGTGGTTTGCCAGTGCCTCCAAGAAGTTTGCACAGGAAAAATAACCCTTTCGTTTCACTTAAAACTCGAGTGTATATCTTCTAAGAATCGAGTCTTACTTATCTCTTCACGTGTTTGGTCAAAACCGCCGCTAAGTAAATTCACAAAGATGTCTCGAAATAACAACAATGAAACCGTTCAATCAAGGGGCAACCACCAAGCTTGGCAAGAGGTCATGGCTATGATGGAGAGAAATAGATTCCAGTGCATGTAATCAAAGCATTAATGGGAGCAACATACTCAACTCCTCGAACAAATTGCCGCAAGACCTACAACTGACATACTCCTCGAGGCAACAATGGAGGAGTGACCTGTGCTCTGGGAGCAGCAGATTTTGAGAAAACAAGGCCACCAACTTTCACAAGGTCACCAGAGCTAGTTAGTAGTCGATGACCGGATAAGGGATATTGAGAGAAAGTGGACACTATCCAAGTAGTGACAAAGAGAAGACTTTGTTTGCTTCTCATCAACTACAAGGTCAAGTAAGCGCGGTGGATGAATTATCGACTCTTCATCCAGCGTAGATATACCATGGGCGTAATTCAAGGAAGCATTTCATAAAGCCCATGTCCACGAGGGGCATAGTTGACCAAGGCAGTGGAATTTCTGCTCTTAAGCAAGGAGGTCAGACAACACATACTTGCACCAATTTAACCAATTGGCGCAGATGCTCCACATGAGGTGGATATCAAGCTAAGAAGATGGAGAAGTTTTCACAAAGTGCGCAAAAGTCACGAAATTTCACATTTCACTTCTTGACTTGACCTAGCTTCCATGGTGAATAAATTGATAATCTCGAGAAGAAGCGAATCGATATGGAAGAAACCCAAAGAGGAAAATGAAGCAAATAACTCCACCACAAGTGCACCAAGGGAGAATGACGCCCACCCATCTTCCAGATTTCACCAAGACCTCTATGAATACAAATACAAGACCATCAATGAACCCAAAGAAGAAGATCGACTTTTAGTGGAAACAGAGCCACGCTTCAATGCTATAACTGTGGAGGAAACCATTATTTGAAGGATTGTCCTCGTAAATCCTCCAATTGCTTTCATTGTGGACAACCTCGTCACTTCAAGGACAAAGGCCTATTGAAGAACATGTCATCGATGCAACCAAAGCTCAAGCAAGAAACCGTACCACGAGTAACCTAATCCTCCCACCTTCCGTGCCAATAGAGGAGGAATGCTACAACCGTAAAACCAACCGAGGCAATCAGTCAATTCTCGAGGAGGACAACCGCAAAGCACCATCGCAAGGGAAGATCAATCATATCACCACTCAGATGCAAATGAGGCCAGCGATATCATCGCTTGTATGTTCCTACTCAATGCAAGATCGACTTTTAGTGCTGATTTTTGATTCAGAGCTACACATTCTTTATTTCCTTGGATTTTGGTCAGGAGAGTTGTTTGCCTTTTATTGTTTTGCTAAATCCCTATGTGTTGCAAACACCCGGGACTATATTGAAATCTCAGTATAAGTGCAGTAACCTGAACCTAGAAGTTCAAGGGGTCTGTTTCAGAACAGAGTTATTGGTGATCCAGATGAGAGGCATAGATGTCATCTTGGGAATGGATTGGTTATCAAAATATAAAGCCACAGCTTGATCGTGAGAAGAAGACAAGAACCTTGAAGAATGCGTATAAGGCAAGAAGTGACAGTCATGACAGATCAGTCTTTGATAAGGAAACAGAGACGAAAGGTCAATAGCACCATCTCAGAAGTCACTATACAGATGCCAGTAATTGATGAATACCCAGATGTGTTCCCAGAGAAACTACCCGGAAGACCTCCAGATAGAATGATTGAGCTTACTATAGAGTTAGTACCTGAGACCAAGCCTCAGTAATTAAGGCCGGCGATGTAATGGCAAACAAAGGAGTTAAAGGAGCTTAAGAAACAGCTTGGATGAGTTGAAGAAAAGGTTTCATAAGACCTAGTGTCTCACCCAGGCCGCACCTACCTTATTTGTTAAGAAAAAGGATGGAACTTTGAGATTGTGTGTGGATTATAGAGCTTTGAATGCAGTAACCATTAAGAACAAGTATCCTTTGCCAAGAATAGATGATTTGTTCGATCAACTAAAAGGAGCTAAGGTATTCTCAAAAATTGATCTCAGATCAGGATATCACCAGCTCAAGATTAGAGAACAAGATAGAGAGAAGATCGTGATTTACTACAAGATATGGACTTTATGAGTTCACAAGAGTACCTTTTTGATTAACCAATGCTCCAAGATATTTCATGAATTTGATGAACCAAGTCTATATGGAATTCTTGGATCGGTTTAGGTAGTATTTGTGGATGATATTTTGATTTATTCAAAAGTGAAGAAGAGCATAAGGAGCATCTTCATTTGGCCCTAACCAAGTTGAGAGAGCATCAAGTTGTATGCAAAATTCTCCAAGTGCTAATTTTGATGAAAGAAGTGTCATTTTGGGGCACATCATCACGGAAGAAGGAGTAAAAGTTGACCCGTAAAAAGTCGAGCAAGTAAAAGAGGAAGCAAACCAAAGACGAAGGATCGAGATAAGAAGTTTTTTAGGTCCCATGGATATTACAAGCAGATTTATAGAAAATTTCGAGAATAGCCCGCCCACTTACTCTTCTCGTAAAGGATATTCCTTTAAATGGACGATAATGCGAAGAAAACTTCGTGAATTGAAGGTCGATTAACCACTACCCCAAAGGCTCATACTACCAAACCCCGAGAAGGACTTTCAGATTTATTGTGACGCTCAAAGCAAGGATTAGGTTGTGTGCTAATGCAAGATGGCAAAGTTGTGGCTTACGCCTCAAGGCGCTTAAGAACTCATGAAGAGAATTACCCCACACATGATTTGGAGTTTCGGGAATCATTGTGAAGTGTTTTCGACCATAAGAGTCCTGTGATTTGAATCTCAAAGAGAAGATGGCTAGAATTAATAAAAGATTATGATTTGGATATTCAAGATCATCAGGTAAAAGCATGTTGTCGCAGATGCACTTAGCGTAAAGGCACATCATAGTCCTAATGCATTGCGGAATGTCACCGAGTTAGTGTTGGAAATGCAGCAGACTAAACTTGGAAATTGTTGAACAAGGGTTAATATCGCTTTGAGATACAAATGAGTTGGTCGCACCAAATCAAACAAGCACAACAGAAGATCAAGAAATTCAAAGAACTTGGCGTAAAATCAAGGTGGAAAAATAAAGGAATTCAAGAAAGATGATCAAGGAATGATAAAGTTCAAAACCGCTTGTGTGTACCAAACAAAGAAGAACTCAAATTGATTCTCACGAAGAAGCTCACTCATCTCAATTCTCAATACATCAGTGGGGAACAAAAATGTATCAAGACTTGAAGAAGAGGTTTGGTGGAAAAGATGAAAAGAGAGATAGTCAATATATAGCCAAGTGCGACATTTGTCGGAAGATCAAGATAAACCATCGAAACTCATAGGGGTTGTTACAACCTTACTGCAAGCGATTGGAAATGGGAAGAAATCGGCATGGATTTAGTCACAGATTACCAAGGACACCAATATGGGTGATAGTAGACAGATTAACCAGGTGCATATATTTCATACCAATTCAAAGAAACATATGGAAAGAATAAGTTGGAATTGTATATGACCAAGATAATATCTTTACATGGGATTCCAAAGAGAATAGTATCTCGATAGAGGACACGGCTTACATCTAAGTTTTGGAAGAAACTACAGAAGCCTATGGAACGGATTTAGCTTTCAAAGATGTACCACCATCCACAAACCTGGGGATGATACGAGAGAGTCAATCGTATTGGAGGATATGTTGAGAGCATGTGCTTTAGCTTATGGAGCAACTTGGGATAAGTGTTTGCCTTTTGAAGAGTTCTCTTACAATAATAGTTATCAAGCTAGTATCAAGATGGCACCTTTTGAAGCCCTCAGATGGCGTAGAGTCACGAACACCATTGAATTGACTACCTTTGGAGAAAGGCGGTTGTTAGGTCCTCGATAGCCCAAGACTCAAGATCAAGTTAGACCGATAAGAGACAAGATGAAGATTGCTCAAACGTTGCAAGTATAAATCGAGTTGGCTAGAGCGCGTGCCTTACCAATTAGACTACCAATCGTTACTGCTGCGTAACAAGTCCCCATGTCTAGGTATTTCCATCTTTCCTCACACGAGTGTCAAACATGAATGGATTCGCAAGATAGAAGCAGGTATTTTTACCAAAACAAAGTGGTTTGCCAGTGCCTCCAAGAAGTTTGCACAGGAAAAATAACCCTTTCGTTTCACTTAAAACTCGAGTGTATATCTAGACATTCTGAGTTTCTGACATTGAAACAAAGTACTGCCGAGCTCAAACGCTAAACAGAAGATCCAGCGAGGCGCCTCAGCTGGCATGGCCGGGCTCTGGACTTGACGCTCCAAACCAACAACAGCGAGTGCGGCGAGGCATTGGAAGCCCAATATCTCCCGTTTCGTGGCCAGCCCGCATTAACGTGGCCCGCGGGTTTAGGAAGAAACCACCGGCCTTCGCAGCCCAATAAACGTTCATGGCCTAGACCTTCCTCAGGCCTAATATATATATGGGAATTGCTATGTAGGACGCTCCATCCAGGCCACGACCCGTTCGCTCGGACGGCCCACAGCCTGAGCCCGTTGGACATATCGGACGCTCCCCATGTGCGCCACACGCAAGGGCCAGCCCCAACACCACACGCAAACGACGCACACTTGGGAGGACATGTAGCACGGCAAAGTCGAGATTAATTGGACACTGATAGATGCAGCGCTGAGTTACTGACCCTGCACACGGTTTCCATCCCGCCCGGTTTCTTTCACCCATGCGTAGGCTTTCCATGGCTGTGATCTCTTGCTTACTTTGTAAGAGATCGGTGGGAGCTGGTCAGAGATTACTCAGTTAATCATGCAAATGCAGGGGGCAATGGAGAAAAAAATATCTTTTTTGTTTCTGGCTGCGTGTAGGAGATAAACTAGAAGTACATGTGTTCGGGTATGTTGCAACCATTGTCTTAGGATGTTGTAACCATTGTTCTAGGATGTTGCAACCGTTGTCCAAAGTTGTTGCAACCGTTATCTGGTGATATTGTAACCGTTGTCCGGGAATGTTACAACCATTGTCCTAGGATGTTGCATTTGTAGAAAAAAAAATGTTGCATTTGTAGAAAAAAAAAATGTTGCATACTATTCACAACGATGTTGCAACCATTATCTGGAGATGTTGCAACTGTTGTCCGAGGATGTTGCAACCGTTTTTCCAGTTGCTTTTGTTTTTTATTTGTGATGTTGCAACCATTGTCCGGCGATGTTGCAACCGTTGTCCTAGGATGTTGCAATCGCTGTCCAGGGATGTTGCAACCGTTGTCCGGGGATGTTACAACCGTTGTCCGTAGATGTTGCAACTGTTATCCGGGGATGTTACAACCGTTGTTGGTAAATGTTGCAACAATTGTCCTAAGATATTGCAACCATTGTTCGGGGATGTTGCAACCATTGTCCAGAGATGTTGCAACCGTTGTCCGATGAATGTTTTTTTTCTAATATTGTCATCGTCATCTCCACTCAAAGAAAATGATTTGAAAATGTCTTATCCAAATACTAATAGTATTAGTACTCCGTAGTATTTGCTTCTCTTGTGAGTTGACATTGTTTTCAAACCAAATAACCATGGAGATTTGATTTGTAGAACGGAATGAGTGGCGGAGCGTGCCAAGAAATTAAGGAATGGCATCTAACGAATGGTGAATCATGAAATTTTAGAGGATATTATACTCTAAACTTTAAAATAGGTGGTTTGGACATAACTAAACTAGCGAGTCACCGGCGTCCGATCCAAATGCCCGGATTGGACGTCCGGCTGCTAGTCCCTCCCTATATATATTACTCTTGCCTTGTTATAGCGGGATGAATGCTGCCTTCTGGAAGTGACCACGTCTCCGTTTTCCGATTTTTAGCCAATTGTGTGCAAGACGCTCTGTCAACGTCCGATCGCAGCCAGCGGCGTGGACCTCTCGATTCTTCCTGTCCCTTCCCCTCCGTCTGCTCTTCTTCCTTTGCCGCATCGCCAGCACCTTTTCCGCCCTCGCGCCCATCTCCTTGCGTCCTCCGCTCGGCTGTCGTGAACTCTTCAGCGGCGAGGTGGTCGAAGGCAGCACAGCTCCAGTGGCTCCTTGGCGACGCAAAGTCTACTACTATAGCCCGAACATTCCTTAATTGTTTCAATACTATCTCTATCTATTCATCTCCGACGTAAAGTTGATCCAGATATGTCAAAATGCTTTCACATTGTTAAATGTATTCTACCTTCCGAGCAATCTGTCAAAATTTACCTGGCGCAGCGTAATGCACAACCCTATCTACTCTTTCCTAAAAGCTCCTGATAAGTGATATACCTCAAGTGTCGCCGCAATTCTTTTAATGTGATTATGTACTAACTATTTAATAAATTTTCTTCCATACTCTCCTTTTGTTGTGAGTCTATCCAACCCAGTACATATGTAACACCCCGGTCCAACACTAAGCCCATAATGTCACTAAATTACCTCAACTACCAATTTAAATCATCTATTACATTAAATTCCAGCAAGCATATGACGAATAAAATCCCATCCATGGGACAAAATACGAAATAAATAAGACTTCTGAACTGCTTAATGATCAACACAATAAATGGTAATACTGCATAAGGGAATCAAATAGAGGATAAACCAAGCCATCAAATGAATAATCAACTTATAACCATCACCTAACCCTAATCAATAATTATCAAATCCTAAAAGGAATTATCCATCACACATAAATAAATCACGTGGCCAATTAATTCATTTGAGTGAAGAAAGTGCGATTATCCACGTGTGCTAGCCATTCCCATCCAAGATGCCATCAACGACCACCTAAAGCAACAAAATAAACAAGGGTGAGTCCACGATTCAGCAAGCACTATTGAACACAAGCTTATTAACAATTGATGCATTATCAAATGTCTCATCATTCTCATTCTCAATAATATATTTCTCATGTATGCAAATGCCATGATGCACCACTTTCAACTGATACTGGTATAGTGAAGTGTTCATCCGTCAGTGACACACTTTTCTCCCCAACTTTTTCAGGGTGGGCCCCCTACCTCTATAGGATTTTAACATGGAGCACGTTGGATTATCCATAAACATGGTAGTACGCACCACCCTAGCCCTATGCAGGTGAATGATGCAGCAATTCATTAAACATTACTATTCTCACCATGTCATCCCCATGGTAGTTGCACCAATATCACAATTGCATCAATATCACAATATATCTCTTTTCATCAATATTACAAGGCATATTTAACTTAACACAATATAAATAAATCTTATGAAAAATAAACCAACATGACAACAACAACCACCCGTTGTTCACCATTATACCAAGCACTTGCCTCTTTAACTTCTAGGAGTCGGATGATGCAAAGGCGGTATGGCGCTAGAGGCAACGCTCCCTACACAACGAATTGACATACATTCAAAAATATGTCAAACACAGTACCAAAACATCACATAATCCGCCCTAACAACATTACACAAAAACGATATGACTAGAATATAGGCATAGATATATAAACCATATCACTCATCAAAGAGAAATGAATGAATGTACTAATGAAATGAAAAAAGAATTGAAATAATGTACAAAAGATTTAGATATAGAACTTACGCAATTGATCAATGTTCCAAGAATTTGACAAAACTTGCTCGTCCGACATGGCTAGTAAATGTAACCCAGTGAAGTGAGTTCGACCACAGTGTAAGGACCTTCCCACTTAGGGGAAAGCTTGTTGCGATTTGCTTGGTTCTGAATTTTTCTGAGAATCAGATCACCTACAGTAAGGCTACGAGGTTGTACCTTACGACTATGGTACCTTCGCATGGCTTGTTGATAGACTACGGATCGTACCAAGGCTTGATTTCGTCGTTCTTCAAGGAAATTGATGTCGTCAAGTCGTCGTTCATTCTGATCGTTTTCGTTGAAACAATCGGTCTGAGTAGAGCCAATTTTTAGTTCTGGAGGAAGCATGGCTTCAGCACCATAAACCAAGGAAAATGGTGTTTCACCGGTCGCACGACTGGTCGTGGTTCGAACGGCCCATAATACAGACGGGAGTTCTTGAACCCAAGCTCCTGACCGTTTGATTAACTAGTCAAACACTCAGTGTTTTATCCCCTGCATAATGATACCATTAGCTCGCTCAACTGCTCTGTTGCTCTACGGATGAGCAACAAAAGCAAA
The DNA here is from genome assembly GCA_036346405.1 of Phyllostachys edulis. Classification (NCBI taxonomy): domain Eukaryota; kingdom Viridiplantae; phylum Streptophyta; class Magnoliopsida; order Poales; family Poaceae; genus Phyllostachys; species Phyllostachys edulis. The sequence goes on along the minus strand of CM070562.1, from coordinate 100,947,268 downwards.
ATAAACTTTAATACCAAGTTCATCGTAGAATTCTTGGAATTGACCGCTGGAGAACTGGGCACCATTGTCTGTGATTATACGACTGGGTGCACCAAATCGTGTGACCACATTTTTCGTGAGAAATCTCTTAGCAGCCTCAATTGTTGTTTTAACAACAGGCTCAGCTTCGATCCATTTTGTAAACGTGTCAATCATGATGAAGAGAAATTCGAAGCCCCCGGGTGCTCTTGGGAAAGGTCCCAGAATGTCCAGTCCCTAGGTTGCAAAAGGCCAGGAAAGAGGAATTGTCTGCAAGGCTTGTGTCTACCGATGTACTTATCGGCTATGAAATCGACATTGTACGCGACTTCGTCACGAGCTCTTTTCAAGATCATGAAGGCGATGAGGCCAATAGTATCCTTGCCTGAAGACTTTACCGACCAGTGTTCTGTAAGAATGATGTGCTCCACAGGCTCCTTCATGGATTTCGGTTAGCAATTTAATACCATCCGTTTGAGATATGCATCTCATCAACACTCCGTGATATCCTCATTTATACAAGATACGTTCAATTAGAGTGTGTGATTTGGCTTTTCGTGCTAGGCGATCAGCCTCTACATCATCTTCTGGAATTATGTCATGCTGAAGATAATTGTAGATCGATGTCATCCAATCTCTACCTTGATCGTGACAGCGCCAACCGTTAACGACATGTGGAGCATCCATGTTTTCACGATCGGTTTGTACGACCTGTAGAGAATCATGTATGTTGTCGGAAGGCTCGACCACCGATGGTGAATCGAGTTGCTCGAAAAAAAACTCCGAGCGGGACGGTCAATCTTGTGGAGGCCATCCGTGCCAACTGGTCTGCTAGAAAGTTTTTCTTTCTAGGAATATGTTGGATCTGGAAACCGAAGAAGTGCTTTTCGAGTTTCCGTACTTCCGCCAGATAAGATGACATCTTGGTACTCGAGCATTGATACTCTTTCCCTACTTGATTCACTACTAGTTGAGAATCGCCTTTCACTAGTAATCTGCGAATCCCGAGCTTAACGAGCCGCCGAGTCCCGCCAAGAACCTTCATATTTTGCTACGTTGTTTGTAGCAGGAAAATTTAACTAGATGGCGTACTTGACGTGTTCGCCAGTAGGGGATATCAAGACAACTCCAGCCCCCGAGCCTTTTAGCATCAAGGAACCGTCAAAGTACATTGTCCACTCTTTGTGGTGTTCGTACTCGGGCCCTTGGGTGGGTCCAGGGTTTGTCCATTCGGCAATGAATTCTACTATTGCCGGGATTTGATTGCTGTTCGTGAGATGAAATAGAGGTCAAACGCCCCTAGCTAAACCGCTCATTTTGTTATTCGTCCAGATGATTCGCTGTTTCCAAGGACTTGACCAAGGGGATATCCAGTTGGTACGACCACTTTGTGGGCCTGAAAGTAATGCCTCAGTTTCCTTGATGACATAAAGAGACCATAGAGCAACTTTTGTACCTGTGGGTATCTTTTCTTTGATCCATGTAAGACTTCGCTTACGTAATATACTGGTCGTTGGATGTTATCCCGTTCTACGACCAGCACACCGCTAACTGTCTGCGGCGTTGCAACCACGTAAATTAGCAATGTTTTTCCCGATCTTGGAGAAACTAAGATCGAGGGGCTCGTAAGGTACTTCTTAAGTTCTTCAAAGGCATCGTTTGCCTCTTTAGTCCACTCAAAACTCCCATGTTTCCGAAGAAGTTTAAAGAAAGGTAATCCTTTTTCTCCTAACCTTGCTATGAAACGACTTAACGCTGCCATACAGTTGGTTAGTTTCTGGACCTCTTTCTTCGTGGTCGGAGGGCGCATCTGGTCGATGGCTGATATTTTTACTGGATTTGCTTCAATACCTCTAGCCGAGACTAGGAAACCGAGCAGTTTTCCAGCAGAAACTCCGAATACACACTTCTCCGGATTTAACTTGAGGTTATGCCTTCTCAGGTTGTTGAAAGTCTCTTGTAGGTCGAGAATATGATCGCTAGCGTTGGTGCTCTTTACGACCAGATCATCAACGTAGGCTTCTAGATTCCGACCTATCTGTGGACTAAAGGTTTTCTGCATCAACCTTTGAAAAGTTGCACCAGCGTTTTTGAGACCAAATGGCATCTTAACGTAGCAATAAGTGCCATATGGAGTGATGAAGGAAGTTCTCTTCATCTTCTTTACACATATTAATCTGGTGGTACCCTGAATACGCATCTAAAAAACTTAGTAACTCACACCCAGAAGTATAGTCTACAAGTTGGTCAATGCGTGGAAGGGGAAATCATCCTTCAAACAAGCTTTATTAAGATCTGTAAAGTCAATACACATTCGTCATTTCCCATTATTTTTCCTAACCATTACAGGATTGGCGAGCCACTAAGGGTGGTCGACTTCACGAATAAACCTAGCCTTAAGGAGCTTGTCAATCTCCGACTAGATTGCCTCCTTCCGATCAGGTGCAAAACGCCTCAGCTTTTGCTTGATCGGTTTCTTGTCAGGCTGGAGAGCTAGCCTGTGCTCGATCACCTCCCGGGGGACTCCGGGCATGTCGGACGTCTGTCAGGCGAATACGTCCTGATTTGCTCGGAGGAAGGAGACGAGCGGCTCTTTCTATTTGGGGTTGAGTCTTGCCCCGACTAGTATCTTGCGGGCAGATGGGTCGGTGTTTCCTGACCCAAGTGGCGACTTGGTGCTGTCTAGAGAAGCGCCTTTGTCGAGCGGTACCTCTTTTGTCTGGTCGGATGGCTTTGGCGTCATCTTTGGCCTCGAGTGCTTGACCTGCACGGTAGATGGATTAGCCTCTCTGGTCGGAAGTTCATCGACCAGTTCTAAGGATTTCCGATTACACACGTAAGCCATTTTCTGATCTCCTCGAACCGTGATGACTCCTTTCGGTCCCAGCATTTTCAAACTTTGATAACCGTAGTGCGTGGCTATCAAAAACTTTGCTAAGGCTGGTCAACCAAGGATTCCATTGTATGCGGATTTAAAATCCACCACATCGAATGGGATCTTTTCTGTTCGGAAGTTGTCAAGTCTTCCGAACGTAACCGGTAGGAAAACTTGTCCTATCGGTTTAGCGGTGGAGCCAGGGACTATACTGTGAAAGGCATATTTCACTGGTTTCACCTTGGACTTGGCAAACTTGCATGCCTTCTTGTCGAGTTGAAGGGATGGAGCAGTCTTCTTTGCTGAAGGAGATTGTCATGTCCGACCACTTTGATGGCTTGATGATGGTCAGAGGCTCGACGAGGTTGACCTCCCGCTCCATGGCCTTCAGATGACGCCTCGACTCATATGAAGAAGAACCTCCAAAGATCATGTTGACTGTGTGTTGAGGCTCTTGGTATTCCATTTCTTCGTCGCCATCTTTGTCCTTTTGGAACTCGTTTCTCCAAGCTCCTATATTGCAGGAAATGGTCCCTTGCCTGCATAATAGTCCTCCAATTTCTTTTGTCAGGCTCGGCAGGTGCGGAGGTCGTGCCCTGCCTGCTAGTGAAGTGGACACCACTTCTTGTTTTTCTGGAATCCTACGGTTGGGGCTTTTGCTTTGCCTCGACCGATATAGTCCTTTTTACCCTTCGTAAACTTTTCAGGGATAGCCAAGACTTCTTTGTCGTCGGGTCTGCGGTTCTTCTTCTTCTTGAGAGTTTTCTTATTCTTTTTCTCTGGTTTTTCCAAGCCAGGCTGGGGGATTTTGTCCTTCCGATCAATGGCCTCACACCACTCTATTGCTTCGCTAGCGGTGGCGTACTTGTCGGCCATGTCTAAAAGTTCGACGGTTGTTCGTGGAGGGTTCATGGCTATATCCTCCGTAAACCGACGATTCCTTAGACATGTTTTAAAAACCTAGATAACAGATAATTCTGCGACCTCTTGTATGGAATTATGAACCTGGCTGACTCTCTTGATGTATTGACAGAGAGTCTCATCAGAGCCTTGCCGGATTCGGTGGAGGTCGTCCTCCTTTCGGGGGTGGTGGTCGACGCACTCGAAGTTCATAATTAGAAGGTCGCAGAGTTGCTCCTAAGTATAGATTGATCCGACCGTAGGTTAAGTAACCACGACCAAAACAGACCCTTCGAGCACGCCAAGGCGATAGTTTGCCATCACATTTTCGTCACCACCAGCAGCTTTGATGGCAGTGATATATATTTAGAGAAATTCTAATGGGTTCTGAGTCCCATTGAACTTGTCCAAGTTGGCCGGTCGGAACCTGTTTGGCCAACGCACATCTTGGAGCCCTGCAGAGAAAGCTCGATAACCTGTGATCGATTCATGGCGCCTTCTTTGGAATGGTGACGGATTATAATCGGTCGGAGACCGGTTCCTAAGGTTGGAACGCTGTAGCTCCGGTGTGCCGATCCGGTTATAGACATTGGTATGATGCCTTCGACAGCCTGCTTGATTTAGACGATATCGGAGATCGTCAGGTCCAAGCGATTGTTCTTCTCAACGTGGTGAGGGAGTGGCTACCTGGAATATCCTTCTTCCCTCATGACTTCTTTGTTGGAATCGTCGAGGAGGCTCTGTTCCCGATATGCTTTCATTCGTTGCATGGTTTGTTGCAGAATCTCCGATACTTTACCTACGAGTTGTACAAAACCTAGGGTTTCTGCTAGAACAATGTTATAATTATTCAATATATCTTGAACACGTTGCAGATTTCGTACAGTTACCGAGGGTCTCGGGGGGTTCATACTGGTAGTAGGTGTACGCGGGTCTGAACCTTCCCCTGACCTCCGGATTTGTTCCGTCCGACCACCTACTCTTGGGGGGCAAGGTTAAAGCGAGTTAACCGATGGACGCCGACGCTTATGTTGCCTCCGGAAGTTGGTGCTTGATGGCTCAGAATATCTCCACCAACACGTGGTGGCGTGGCAGAGTGTGTAGGACCGTGCAAGGCATCTTGATTTGCATCTCCAATCGCATTGACCTCGTGCCTCCAGCAGCGATCCTCCGACGAGCTTCCATTGTAACTAATGGAGAGCCTTCCGATGCTTCTACTAGGAGTTTCCATGACGGAGAGCGGTCGGAGATGAGCACCTCCTGAGGTCTTCTTGGTGGGCTCAGCCTAATCCGGTGGACTGTCGATCGTATGCTGAGCCTTATCATCCTCACTTGGCCTACGACCAGTGGAGGCTTCATCGACATCGTTACCAGATGTCGGTTGGCTCCTAGAATTGCCAAAAGCCGTAGGTGAGTACCTTTCAGCCATGATTTCATCGAGAGTATAAAGATTCTCGGGTGGCGGTGCTGATTTTTCTTCACCTATTTCGCTGGTCGGAAGGACCGTGCTTGGAGTGACTTCTGGACATTCCGAGTTGGTCAGAATGTCTAGAAGCGTCACTTGTCGTAGTGGTGGATCCTCATCCACTAGGGCTCTTCATTTGCTGGCTGACCAAAGCTAATAGATGAGAGGCAAAAGCACAAGGTAAGGGAAGACAATCTACTAAGGGGAGCAGGTTTCACCCAAGGAACACACAAATAGCCAGAAAGCTATTAAGAGGCATAAAACTCACAGCTAATCTAAACACAGGAGAAAAAACAAAAATATAATCGTTTAGTCGATTTACACTTCGACTTAACTGGGTGCCTTGGCTCAACACACGGGAGGAATCAACTCTGATTTATCCTAAATGGCTGGCCTGAAGAAAACTCAAACTGGCCATTGTCTTCATCAAATGTTGACTGATTGCGATCCTTGCAAGCGAATTCTGGAGAAAGACAGGGGCGACGTACAATTTCTTCTTGGTCTTCAATTCTTGCGATGACCTTGTCTTGAACATTTGGGGAGATGTCAATACGTTGTTGTTGGTTGCATGGTCTTCAAAGAGTTGCTCAAAACAACTCTAGGGCATCCACCTAGACATTTGGCACAGATAACGACAAACTATAGAAGTTATGAGGAAAGAGAGCCCAATTTAATACTCAAAATGGTGAGGCAGACTATAGATGATAAATGAATAGAATGGAAGAGTATAAAAGCTAGACAAGACAAGATGAGAATAACACATCATTTAGATTTTCCATTTGTAAAATAAGTTTTGAAGTTTTCCTAAAAAAACGGCTATTCTAACTAAGGTCACGATCTACAGTCGATATGGCTCTGATACCACCTCTGTCGAGACCAAAAAATTCAATTATGGACCCTCTGTGTATACTGCACTAGTCTAGGATCACGCTAGTGCACACAGTGGCAACATCGATGAAATATCATTTCCATATACAAATATGACTAATAAATAGGCAAATAACAATAATTATCAGAGTAACGACCTTAAAGTCAAAACTTATAATTAATACCTCAAAAGGCGAATAGCTTAATTAAGCTGCAACAGAAGGTAACGGAATAATTTCAGTGAAGCACATCCATATGCCCACAGGAAATCGGCTGGGCTAGCGCGACCTAGTTCTTCATGATCCTTGAAGTAAACCTTGTTGGCTGACGATTCCTCCACTGTATCTGAATGATTATAGCAAGATTGAGTACACAATCATACTCAACAAGTTGCACCACATAATGCAATTTATAGATGATGGCTTATTCGAAAATAAATGGCTTCTGTGGTTATTTTGTGATAAAGCTGCATTTGCAATTAAATACAAACAATAGATTGTAAGCATAATTCAAAACAAATAAACAGTAATAGTTTAACAAGTATTTTTACAAAGGACACAAAGCCTAATCAAATTCTTTTACACAGCCATGTGAGTTAAATCACACAACTATCCCTTCCCAAAGGATTTATGAAAATCTACCCCTCGTGTGAAATCCCCGAGCATGTCCATGATCGCAGACGCGGCTATTCGAATAGATTATTTAATACTCTGCAGAGGTTATACACTTTACCCATAAGATGCAATCAACTTGTACGTAGCTGATCACAACAAAACCTTTTCGAAACTTCGCCTCAACAATTAACACTACCGATGTGCTTTACTGCCATACCAACCCAAACACAGTGCTTTGGTATGATACACCGTTGGACCTGGAAACGGCGAACCGTCCAACGATGTGACTACATAGTAGACCACACCTCCACCCATCGCTAACCTACTACATGAGTAGTCAATGTTGAAACTCCGTAACTTACTAAGTGAGGCCCGTCCCATCAGGCAAGTGGTTGTACGATAAGGTCCAGTTTAATGGGGCACAAAGTTAAGTCCTTAATTGACCAAGACGAGACTTCCAATTTCTAACTATGCCACGAAGATTACCATTCTCATACGCGAAGCTCCACCACATCACACAGTTTCCACCACTCGCCTCAGTCTAAATCTTTTTCCATCCTATTGGTTAAGTGCAACACATGCCATCAATGAGTAATGACACACAGCACATAGTTTTACACAAAGTTCCATAGTCACTTACTCAAATTTATAATTGCAACTCAAATGAGATGAATGACTTGTTGCATAGCTAAGCAAACTGCTTGTATCTAACCAACCCGCGTTGGTGCTTTGATAATACCAACTAATAATTAACCAATCTAGGGTGACAAAATTTCAAGGTAATACAATAGGCAAAGTGGATATAATCAATTTGCATAGCTAATCCCAAAGCATTTAAATAAATATTTAAAGTAGAATGCAGTAATTTGAATCAAAGTAATTTAGGAAAACTGGTTCAACACGGTCAAAGGTACAAATTGCCTTGCTATAGCAATGATGGTCTTATTTTATCTTCAATCACTTCCTTGACCTTCAGCCCCTTCGGACGATTCCGGGACTTCAACGTCTAACGAGAAAGAAAGTGCAAAACAAACAAAATTCAAAAAGGCAAATCACATAAACTCCAAATTGAAATTAAATGGTACTAAAAGGTAGATAATGAATTTAGAAACTTGAATGGGTTGAATCGGAGTTCGTATGAGATAGAACGAGCTCTCGGAAGATCGATCAGAAAGGAAAATGTTGAAAAAGGAAAAAGGAGAAAGAAACTGACATGTGGGTTCTACATAATATTCTCATAACATTATATTCCAAAAATATTAGAAAATGGTTGAGTGTATGACACGTGGGACCTACTAATATTTATGGATTTTCATAATTAAAATAATTCCAAAAAATAGAATTAGGGATTAACATGTGGGCCACTGGTCTATGGACCAGGTCCACAAAGAGATCCTAGTTCATGGTGGACCACGCTCATGAACTAGGGTTTGACCAAGAGTTGACTGACATGCGGGACCCGTATGCAAGTGAGAGGAAAATAATTAGGGTTTTGAATTGGGTGGATGACATGTGGGATCAACATGGAAGAGAGAAAAGGGATTTATTTTCTTGTACTCACATATGGGGCCATTCATCATTGAGAGAAAACAAGCAGGATAGAAATTCCAGAGAACAGAGAACGCAGGGGATAGGGACTACTGCCAGCAAGTCCTGGCGCATGGTGTGGATAGCCGTAACAGGAGGTGGCAATGGCATGGCCGAGAGAAACAACAGAGAAGGACGAACAGAAAGAACAAAACGAATCAACAAGGAGAACAAAGAAAACAGGGGAACAGAGACCAAACGCAACAGAGCCTACAGGTTGATTTTGGCACGTGGAGTCGACAGTGAACGAAGACGAACCAACTCCAGCAAATGGTCAAAACAGAATGACAACGACGAGGCAGAGGTGATGACACGGTCCAGACGTCGTGATTCGGCACGATGCACCGACAGCGAGACAAAGAACAGCGACAAAGGCAGCCTGACGGTGACTCGAAGCTTCCGGTGATGCTCTGCGAAAAGGGAGGGGAGCACGGCATAGAACGCGGCGACGCGAACCCAACGGTGGTGGAGTTGAAGGCAGAGGATCAACGGTTGCGGAGTATTTGACCGAAGAAGGTAGACAGACAAGAGGAGAGAGAACGCTCGATTCTCGGTGCACGATGGAAGAAACTAGAATGTAAAATATGGGAAAAATAGGTTGAGACGAGGGGCACAAGATGACACGGTCGGATTCTGAAAAAATTCACCAAGGATGCGGGGTGCGCGACATACGCGTTTCAGTGTCGTGGCTTGACATGGCCGACAATGAACCGGTGATCTTCAGGCAATCGGGATGGAAGCATGACGTAGAACGCGACGACGCGAACTGAACGTCGCAGATAGTTCGGGCGGGGGACGTCGGATGGAGGTGCAACTCGTTGGAGAAGACCTTCGGTTAGAGCTCGATTCATTGCAGATTGCGAACAAACGAGAGTGATTCAGAGGAAACCAAATCAGGGGATTTGAAGAGGAGATAAAGAGGCTCAATATGACGTGGTCGGTTTCCTTTTATACGCATCGGAGAGAGAGATCACAAAGAAGGAAGTTTTGGTTGAACACGTACAGGAGATAAACTCGGTTCTGTAGTCGGTTTGGAGATGATGATGAACAGTGCATCCACGTGTGGCAGGAGAGAGAAAACAAGTTGGAATTTCAGAATAAAGAAAATGCTGAAAATCAAGGAGACCAAATAAATAGTAAACAAACTCAGAAAAAACCAAAAAAATGCCAAACAATTCCTTGGAACACAAGGAAACTAAATAGCACTGGTTTTTTTTAATTTAATTGAAGTTTAGATTAGTCAAATTAAATATTTAAAATTTAGGAAATTACCAATTAAGCTTTATTAAATCAAATAAAATTGGTGAAATTTTTCAGGGACCTAAACTAATCAAAAGATTTTTGAAAAACCAAATTTTGGGACATTACATCCACCCATGCTAGTTACCTTCTTAATGGCGCCTTTTCCCGCTCTAGTGAAGACGACGAAGAAAGCCACGAGATACTTGCACGGCCGCCTCGTTGTCATTGCAATTCTCGGGCTCTCCTCACCCTATTTAAACCCCTGGCCACGTCATGGTGATCCTAGCTCTCCATACTCGCTCCTCGCATAGAATTAGTGCACCTCGTGCCTTGATTCGTTGGGAACGAGTGCGTCGTTCTTGACGCCGGTGAGCGGGCTCCGCAACACCATTTCTTCGGGTGAGCTTCCATGCCCTTGCCAGTTGCGTCATCATGCGTCCCTTACCTCACTATTGCTCTCTCTGTGCTTGATGTAGCTTCTGGAACCCTGTAGCTCCGACAAGCCATCATCCTCTTCGCCTCCGGCGCGCACCCCTTTATGGACTTCCTTGTTCCGGCAGTCGGGTGAGCTCGAACCTCCCTTTTCCGCGTCGTATCATGTCTTACACCTCACTAACGCTTTCCCCTCTACTATTGAAGCTTCAATCACAAAAAATCCTCTGGATTGATCTTCTTGCCCATTTTCGTCTACCGCAGCCATTTTCTAATTAGTCGCCAACTCGGTGAGTCGTCTGTCGATTCCTTAGGTCTCTACCATCCTCAGTGTACTAGGAAGCTAATGCGCACCTTCTTGTAGCACTTCCATTGCCGTAGCACGCTGTTGACGGTAGCGTCCTTCACGCCGCCACTGCTCAACGTCGTTAAGCTACTCTAGTCGTCCTCCAGTGCCTTCAAAGCCTTGGGTGTGCTTCTAGTAGCCCCCTAGAGCTTTTGCGTAGCCTTAGAATGAAGGAACAGCTAGGTTAGCATGGACTTCACCGTAGCCGATCATGGCGCCACCGTGGAAAACCATGTTGCCGCTGCTCCAGTGACCTTTGGTCCTCGAGCCGCTGCCAACAGCATCACAATAGCACCCAGAAGCTAATGCGCACACTCCCTTGCCGCCGATTAGCTTCAATCGTGAAAGCCACTCCAAGCCTGAGGAGCTCCGTCACTTTTCTCCTGCGTAGCGCCAACTCTGGTCATCTCTCCGGCCTCCACCACGACCCAGTGGCATCATCGTCGAGAGAGGGTTCCATTTTGGCAACTCTCGCCGTCATTGCCGATCCGATCACGGTGGCGAAGCTGCATCAGAGCACCCTCCGCCGCTCTGCTTGTCCTAAAGCGACCCAAGATCAGAGTTTCGGTCATTAAGACCAAATCAGTGTTGATTGGCAGAAAGAAATGATTAGGGTTGAGTTAAATAGACCTCTGTTAGATTGACATGTGGGCCCAGGAATAGTTAACGAGAAGTTAATTAAAACCATATTTGGATATGAGTCTCTAACAATCAGGTCCCACCATCTTAAGTGCATAGTATAGACCGCCCTATGGACCAGCACAGTACGCGTGGACCTCCGGTCCAGGCCCTGTGCACATGGACCGGGTCAATGACAGGTAGGCCCCATGTGTAAGATTAATAAAAATTGGATGAAATAGGAAAAGCCGCTTTTAGTTATGAGGAAATACGCTTTCTCTATTGGAAAGCGTAAAACTCAGTAAAGCTCTGAGGAGAATACACTTTCTCTGTTGGAAAGCGTAAATCTCGGAAAATACGCTTTCGACGTCACCTTTTCTTTTTCTCTGGAATTTCCAAACCGAAGCAAATTAAAACATTAATAATTTTTGCATAAAAACTCCAAATGAGATTATTCTTTTTTATAAATTCATATAAAATCAAGCTCTACCTGAATATGCAAAAAAAAATGGATTTGGTTACTGTTAAAATTAATTTGCTTCGTTTAATTTGTTTCCGGCTTTTTTGATTAGACGTCGATTATTCGAACGATATTTTCAACGACCGTCCATCCTCCTATTCAGAACAACCAGAGCCAGGCAAGCAACTCCTTTGACCATATTGATCCTACTATTTTAATTATTGTACTTCTTTTTGGCAAATCTATTACGCGTGTTTGTTTGATATGAAATTGCTATGTTGGCATAGCGGTAGTAGTAAATCCTATTTAATGCATGAATCTCCTTGAAATATTGATGCACATACTGTTGTAGCCATTAGGATATGTGTTAGGCAATATATAATGTCAATTGGGAGTTTCAAGTGCGATTATTGCACAAATACTTAATAGAGCGGTACTTTTTCCCTAAAAGCTATAAGATGACAATATGATAAACATGAGTTCGGAGATTTACAAAAAATGTCGAAAGGGATGTACCTCTGTTAGTTTGTATAAAAATAAAAATCAAAAACCTAGTTTTTCGACGCGGGTGAGTTATATTATCTTCTGAGAAGAGTGAGTGGTGTTCCTCACTAGTAGATAGGTGTAGATCCTCGCCTAGGTCAATTAAGGACTAAACGCTGGTGCCATCAATCTAAGTCTAAGCGTACAACCACATGTGCTGGTATGGGACAGTATTAGCTAATTAAGTCATTAAAAACTAGCCTTGCATGTTGGTAGGCCGTAAAACTACAGGCATAACCGGATAAAGGCATGTCTAAAGGGGTTCCCGTCACCGACGCGTTGGCCTTCCGACACAATGGTGAATGCCTCACTTGACGGGGGTGTACCCCGGCAAAGTGAGGGTGAACATTTGTTGGGCTAGTGCAAGGATAGGACTAAATGATGTAAATGCATTGACACGTACTCTAGACTACTTACCTAAGATAGTGAGTGGTGGTATCGATAGATACCGAACAAGCTAGAGAATTCATGTGTTGTGGGTAAAGTTGTACCCCTCTATAGAGTGTAAATCTATTTAAATAGCCATGTTCTCGTGGTTATGAGCGTGCCTAGTGCTGTCACATCGGGTATAGACTTGATTTTCTCAAAAATGGTTTCGTTGGAAAAAAACACGGGAAATGTTTTGTGGTTTATATTTGAGTCGATTGCCATGTCTATGGCTGAAAATGAAATATTGCTCGCAGCCGAGGATGGTTGCGAGTTGTGATTATTATTCATTCAATTACTTACTTATTGTCATGTATCTATTTAACTACTTTTTAAACTTCCGTTGCAAAATACTATATATGGATATTGCAAATAAAACTCGTCTAAAGCAAAATAACTTGTAACATAGAGCCTCATCTCTTGTTAGACTTGTAGCTGATACACTACAAGTCTTGCTGAGTACGCGTTGTACTCAATCTTGCATAAATTGTTGTTCAAATTATGAGGATGAACCATTTTCGGACAATGATGGGTCTTTCTAGGCTTTGTTCCTTGTTAGTTGCCTGAGGGTTTGGATGGGCATGCCGCTAGAAATTATCAACTTTTATCACTTTTACTTCCGCTTCTACTTTTGTTACTCTGTTGATACTTGTTTTCTTTTTTGGCTGGTCGGCCTTTGATGTAATAACTTTAACCGCTTAAGTTAAGTACATCTATTTGCTTTATTTTGTATGCTTGAATGTATGGATGTGAATACCAATGTAGTGATTGTGTGTACTAGCCACTGATCACGGGACTAGTACGGTACACACATAAGGTCTTTGGGTATTCAAAACCCAGGGTCCGACAAACACTATATTTATTCGATATCGAACTCTTGTTTGTCGTAGCAATATGACAATATGTGTTGCAGTTGAGTTTTCCTGCTAGACATGCTATACGTGTTTCAAAGTGTGTGTTAGAATAGATTGGTTCTGTTGTAGTGTAACTAAATGTTTAAACCTATTTTTGATTTTAATTTTCTGATGACCGGGGTCCACATGTCAGTCTCTCGGCTTTAAAATGTATTTTAAAACCGAGAATAGTGTGTGGTCCCACATGTCGGGGACACATTTACTAATAATGTTTGAAATTAGATTCCTATTAATCTTTTCGGTTGGTCCCACCTGTCATAAACTTATTAACACTAACCTCTGTTACTTAGCACTAATAAACTCTTAATCTCATGGGCCCACTAGCAGAGAGAGAAGAGACGTGGCAGAGCTACACGCGGCCGAGCGCCATGGCGAGCTCGCTAGCGGCGAACGGCACGGCGACCTTGCTCGAGGATGGGAAAAATGGGTTGTCTCGACGACGATCCCACCGGGTGGTGGTGGAGGCCGAAGAGATAGACGAAGACGGTGCTACGCTGGTGAGAAGCAGTGAGGAGCTTTGGGTCCACGATGGTTTTGGCGAAGGAGGCTTCCTCCGGGCTAAAAGAGAGGCGCACTGGACTCAGTGAGTCCAAACGATGCTAACGAGCTAGGCACGAGGACTTAGGGTCACCAGAGGCGAGCCGACGGTGGTTTCCACGGCGACTCCATGGATGGCTATGGTGAATTCTACGCTACGCTTGCTAACATTCCAATCTAACGTGCGCAATAGTTCTAGGGGACTACTAGAAGCTCACCAAGGTCCTTGATGGTGTTGGGGGATGGCAGCGGTGTAGAGGAGGCTAACGGTGATGGTGTGCAACGGTGATGGAGATGCTACAAGGAGGTGCGCATTAGGTTGCATGCACATTGAGGATGGTAAGGATAGAAGGAATCGACTATTGACTCACCGCGGTGATGGCAATCGGTGAAAATGGGCGAGGCGGCCAGATTTAGGGAAGAGCTCGATTCTGGTAATTCCCTAAGCTTGGGTTCACATCGAGCAAGGAAGGAGCATTAGTAGAGTATGGAACGCGATATGACACGGTTAGATGAGGTTCAAGGTCACCAGAGCATCGGGAATATGGAGGTCCGAAATGGGGTGTGCGCTGGAGGCTAAAAAGATGACGACGTGATCAGGCTACGAGATTCCCAGAGCTACATGAAGCAAAGAAGGAGTATTAGTGAGGTAAAGGACACGTGGTGACATAGGTGGCGAGGGCAAGGAAGCTCACCAGAGGAAATAACGATGTGAGGCTTGCTTATTGGCGTCGAGAATGACGCTCTCATTCCTGGCGAAGCAAAGCATAAGATGCTCTGATTCTGTGTGAGAAACGAGAATGGCGAGCTGAGGAGCTCGTGATGCGGTGAGGGGCTTAAATGTGTTTGAGAATGGCGCGAGAGAAACGACGAGAAAACGACACGTCGTACGGGTTTTATCGTAGCGAGCTTCGGTCTCGTCGCCCACGCGGGATAACGACGAGTCGGCAGGGTAGCTAGCATAGGCAATGGCAAGCGGAGGCGACGGGAGCCGGTGAGGTGCGAAACTGTGGGCGTGGCATTACCAACCACTGGCAAGCGGCGGACCGACGTGTCAGCGCGCGGAGGCGAGCACGAGGTGGATGAACCCTCCTGACACGCGGGCCCAGCATGTTAGTGAATGTAGGAGAAGGGGCGTGAAATGGATCGAAAGGCAGAAATGGGCCACTTGGATTCAATTTTATCGTGACGGGAAATTCAAATGGAATTCGAAATTTCCAGAAAAAGACTGAGACTTCGCACTATTTTTAAACCTATCAAACATGCTATACAATTTATGAATTTTTTTGGAGGCTCCTGATCCATTATAGATTCTTGCGTAATTTTTTAAAGATTTTATCTGCTCTGTGATTTTCTCGAAAATTCTTCTGAATTGTTGTTTGCATGTGAATTTACTATTTGATTTCTGCAAAGGTCCAAAAGCATGCTAAAATAGTTTTTTCAATCGTAAACATGCTCAAAATTATCATCCCATTTATTCTAATTATACTTTCCCAAAATTGGGATTTTTGGGATGCTACATTTGTTGCTATTGAAATTATTTTTCCATAATTAATTTGTATCGGCTCTTTTTGAATAGACGTCGATACCTTGAACAAAATTGTCGACGATCCTCCATCCTCATACTCTCATATACCAAAGCAAGGCAAGCACCCCCTTTGACCATGTTAATCATACTATTTCAATTATTGTATTTTGTTTTCAAAAATCTATTATGTATGCATGTATCTTTGCTTAAAATTGATATATTTGGGGGATAACAGTAGTTATATTCCCATTCAATGCATGATATTCTTTGAAATATTGGTATCCTTACTGTTGTAGCCATTAGGTCATTGGTTTGTGTTGATGATCGAGTCGCCGATCTTATGAAATAAATAGAGAAAAATGGCAAAGAGTTCTTGGGAGAGAATGATACTGCTCTTTATTGATATGAACTGGTTGTTACAGGTACTGCCCTCGACAGGGCAGTTGACTAATCCTAATTGCACTGAGCGTAATGCTTGTTATATTGCAAAATCAGACTTGAAACATGAATCTATTGCCCGATTGCCATGCTTCAATCAGATGCCATCTCATCAGCGCTCCATCTTTAAATAACCGTCGAAGAGGTGGCAGTTGTTCCTTGAAGAGACGTCTGTTGGAAATACCATGACTAGTCGGAGCGAGGCAACTATTGATAAAGTACCAACCGTTCGGCGGTTGTGTGTCTGTGAGATAGTCAACCGTATGGTGGTTGTTGTCAGTATCTAAGGACCATGAAACGTCGCATGGTATGGAGCAAATATAACATATGTTCCATTCATCACACGTAAGGAATATACTTGGAGTTCATTGCTTCTACAAGCAGTCATCTGGTCAGGGACTGGGTACAGGACCTCATCCGACCAGGATACTTATTATGTAACCTCTGGAATCCTTAGGACTACAGGGGGTCGTTAGCCTTAGGGGGTTAAGACCACGAAGACATATGGTCTTTTATTATGTATTAAAGTAATACAAAGAGATTTTAATCTTCATTAGCTAGTCCCCGAACTTTAAGTGAATTGGTCGTGTGAACATTTTCTACTCGATGAATTCGTATTGGGTAGACCTTTATTTGATCCCGTGGTATACGAGATGGTCTGTATTCACTTTAAAGTTGAGAAACTGCCTTGGGACCCAAAGAGTTTTTCCTATCCGTTGGAGTTTGGGTAACTCCCCGAAGCAGTTAAAGAATTTGCGGATATAAAATCCCCTCAGCGCAAGGCTTTAGGGTTTTTACGCCTCATGCTTTCCCTTTTCATCTCCTGAGAGAAAAAAATTGTCTACGACCTCCTTTTGTCTACAACCTTTTACGACCTCCTTTCTTCCTTCATTCAAAACTCTGCCATGTCAGACTTTATTACCAACTGGTGGGTTTCTGATTTGAGTGAGAAGAAGTTTGAGAGCCTAGAGAAGATCAGGTTGCTTCATGACAAGGATCTGATTTCTTGGAGATCAGCGACTGAAGAGCATTCTCCGAGCAACGAAGATGGGGAATTCCTGTTTTCCTCGCTTATATCGAATGCGGATTTAGGTTGCCAGTTCACTCCTTCCTTCCCAAGATTTTGGAGCATTACGAAGTCGAATTGGTGAACCTTGCCCCCAGTGCCACCGCCAACCTCAGCGTCTTCGTACATCTCTGTAAAGCGTACTTGGGGATTGCCGCAAATCTAGATCTTTTTTAGTACTACTACAGAATGGCGAAGTCGGGGAAAACGACTGGGACGCCTGGAGAGTACACTTTGTGCCTCCACGATGGAAAGGCCGATGAGTACATTTGCATGTACTCAAAGTCTTCGTGGTCGTCATGGAAGAAGAACTAGTTCTACAAGATGGTCGCTCAAAAAGGCAGCATTTACTATACCGGTAAGAAAGCGATTGAGAATCCAGAATGGCGCTCCTCCGTGGAGAAGGAGGAAAAAGTGGGGAGATGGGTTGAAGCCATCCACCTCTTTAGTATTAGGGGTTTAACCTCCTGGCACGTGGCAAAGGATTTCTCCATGCGTCGGATTAGCCCCCTGAAGGCCCAAGCACATTCGATGTTCCAGTACATTGGTCGTGACGACGCGACCAAAGATTCCAAGGAGGAAAAGTCCTAAAAGATTTTGACATGTTTGCTTATCTTGGCCGATTACTTTTGTGATCCTAAAGTCTCTTGTTTATCCTTACATCTATTTCTCCTGATGAGATCAGAAGTCAGATCAAAATGATCTACGCCGAAGAGCCTGGCGAGAAGGCTGATTTCCCACGGGTTTTAGTGGTTGTTTTCGCAAACGAGAGGGCTGAGAGACTGAAGGTAAAAATATCAACTACCTTTCATCTTTTGTTTGTTTTCCGATCGGTTTTACCATAAATCCTCTTTGGTGTGCAGTCGGTCAAACTGAGGATCAATGAGGCCACTAAAAGTTGTGAACCGATTAACGCTCCGACCACTCCTATGACCACACGAGATGGTGATCTTATAGAGGTAGGTAACCGAACAAACATGTATATTCTAGATGAAGTATTTTCATCACCTAACTAACTTTGATTGTTAATTAGGCGGTTGTCGTTGACCCCAATGTGGTCGCTCAGGACCTGCCAGTTGCTACAAAAGTAACTATTCTAGAGGTTGATGAATCCACACCCTCCGATCAGACGGTCAGAGATCTTTTTCTTGATCAACGGTCGAGAATATTTCTTCCGACCTCCGCTTGAGGACGTGAAGGGTCTCGACCAAATTTCTACCGTTCAGACCGTGAAGTTGGTCTAATGTAAGAAAAGGAAAGCGAGCGCGACGGATTTTGCTTCAGTGCGCTTTAAATTAAAGACCAAGAAAACGACCAGGTATGTATACATGAAAGAACTTATGTAAGTACTTTTCTCTGGTGTTTTCAGATTCTTAAGCTTCTTTTCTTCTTGTCATTGTAGATCCTCTTGTATTCCGATCGATTTTGACCAGGGCACCCCTCAGGAGAAAGCTCCTGAGGAGAAAGAGGTCGAACCAGCCCCCGTGTAGGTGGTAGTGCATGCTCAGGAACCCGTGGTGGCTCCAACCCCACCTATAGAGGTGGCGGTTCCTGAGGAATCTCAGCAGGTTCCGACCCCTGCTGGGAATTCTTCTCTTTGAGTCGTCTTTTCTCATCGCTTCCAAATCTTCAAAGATGAAGATCTTAATGAAGCTTGGGGAAGAATTCCGGACTGTCAAGCAAAGACGAGTCCCAACTCTATTTTTGTCGAATATAACAACATGGCAATCCAGGTAATCTTCCATGACCACTTTTAATAGCATTTCCCTTAAAAAAAATACTTAAAGGAGTTTGCTATTTTTGTAGCATTTGGTGGAGAATTTCGCAGTGGTCGGAGGGCTGACCTAGCGAATAAAACCCTTGGAGAAAAAGAACCCTGAATTAGAAAGTAAGTATCATTTTAGTGTCTGCTTCTCTCTTTCTTTACCATTTGTCTCTTTTTCTGTAAACCAATTTCTGTCTTTGTCGTGTGTGATAGATTTGGAGAAACTTAAAGAAGAAGGTATGGCTAAGGAAGCCATAATTGCCAAGCTTCAAGAAGAATGCCAAAATAAGGACTGGTCGATCGAATACCTAACGCCCAGGCACAAGGAAGTCCTTGAGACTATTGAGAAGAAGAGCGAAGGTAACCGGTCGTAAAATCGACCAGTGTGTTTCCTTTTTCTAGTCGTATGCACTCATCCTTTGGTTTACTCGTACAGAGCAAACTCAAGTATTGAAGAGAATAGAAAAAGCTCTTCAGTTCGAGCGTTGTAAGGAGGCAGCTTTTGGAAAAAATCTTGAAGAGAAGGTCAAAACTTTCAGCAAGATTCTCTTCGATATGGGATCAGGAACGCAACTGCCCAACTTAGGAGATCCCACAGAGAAGATCAACTACCTTGGCCAACAACTCGAAGACCTCAGGAGTGTCCTCAAAACAACTCGGGAGAACCATGCGCAGACCTTGTTATAAGCTGTCAAGAATGGAGTCAGTTTTGCTTTGGCAAAGCTGAAGGTTTCCGACCCCACCATAAATTTCCAAGCTGTTGAGGAAGACTTCAACTGCTTAGGAGAGGAAGCAACCAAAGTTTTCAAGGAAATGACACCTCTCGAACACAAGGTTGCGGTGGAAATGGAGGTCAGGTCTCCAACGTGTAGCGACCAATCTGGTGGCTCCGAGAAGTAAATGATTGTAATATTTAGACTGTTTTAAATAGAACTTACCTTTTATCATCAAATGAAGTCTTTTTTTTATTTTCTTAAATTCGCTGAGCACTCATATATTTCCTAGCTCCTGATTGCTTGTATAGTAGAAGAACTTTACTAAAGAAGCTGTAGACCAAAAAAATGACAATAGCTATGACCACTGTGACAAAGTATATATTGATTATGTTATAAAAATGATCTAAGTATTCAGAGGGACCCTGATCTCCTGATCCAGACCTTCAGGTATATCTCGCACTATTCCTCGATCAAGAGCTAGTGCACACAGTTGCAACATTGGTATAATCAAAACCGTACACCTAAACTATAGATGAAGGCATAAATTAATATTTAATAGCAAAAGGACCTTATGGTCAAGTCTACAAAGTTTATACGCAGGCTAGCAATGTAAGAGAGCTTGCAATGAAACCAAACATCCTGGGGTCACCCAATATGCCCACAGGCAATCGAGTAAAGGACGCGACCTAATTCGCATAGTCTTCAAAGTAGTCTTCCTTGTAGAACTCTGAGTTCACTGGTTCACCCTGCTCTGCTGGTTTAAACAGAGGGCGCAAAGCCGTGAGTACTTTGAATGTACTCAGCAAGTCATAGAGAAATGTATGCAAATAGTATTTATGCAAGGCTTGACAAGGGCAGCTTTATGGTTACTTTGCAGAAAGCAACATTTGACATTTAAATACAGTAAGTAGATTGCAAAGCACAATTTAAAAGATTAATATATAAGTAGTCAATTTTCTTTGAAACAACTAGTGAGCACCTGTTCACTTCCCAACAAACAACCATAACCATCTACAAGATTCGAACAACCCATTCCAACATTCCAGCATGTCCATAACCGGGGACACGGCTATTCGAATAGTTTTTACACTCTGTAGAGGTTGTACAGCTTTACCCACAAGACACGACTTCTCTAGTTGGTTTGGCATCCATTGATACCACTGCTCACTACCGTAGGTAAGCAGTCTAGAGCACGTGACAAGGCCTTTACGAAGTTCTGTTTTTGACTCGGTTTTGCCCGCTAAGGTTTCGCCATTTCGCCCCCTCTTGCCTGCTCCCAACCCAAACAGTAACCGAATCAAAACATTACTAATTGGTTGGCCAGGTCTACCCCATAATAGACATGTGGTCGTACGATAATGACCCAGCTCAATGGTTCAAGGTTAAGTCCTTAGTTGGCTTCTCAGACGAGATGTTTCCGCATTCCAAATGTGCTTCCCGCACCCACCATTACCACCGCCCACTCGTCCGAGCATAAATCAATTTCGTTCAACCCGGCCAAATGACCACCCTAGTCATGGCACAACAAATTTTGATCACAACGACATCGCACCATAATTGACACAACTCGTGATCTCGCACTACGCTTGCACAACAAAGGGTATCGCACCATAATTCCATATCTCATTAAGTCAAGTTCAATCATTCTTTGAATAAGTGATCGAGAGTCTATCGCATAACTAAAGCATTGGCTAAGCATAATACGGTACTCATGTTGGTAGTACAATAATGTCCAACTAAAATAATCCACCCTAGGTGTCCAAGGATTATGTTATTCAAGGATACATGTCATTCACAAATTATCAAGGAGGCATAATGGCAATTAGGTAATTAACTAATTCCCAAAACCATTTATTATAAAATTAGCAATGCATGTTTATATCAAACAATATACTTTTATAAAGATGGGTTCAATATGATCAAAAGTCTACGACTTGCCTTCGTTGAAGAGTAGAGATGCTTCGGTCATCGGGTCTGCGAAATCTTCCGAAATGTCGGAATCTATACGAGCGAACAAAATTAAATAAATAAAACAACTCCAAATAAAATTCAAATAAATACCAAATAAATACTAATAGGAATACAAGGAATTTATATGAATTTAGAAATTTGAATCACTTGAATCGGAGTTCGAATGAAGAAGTTATGGCCAAAGAAAGTTAGGGAATTGCATAAAATCAAGAAAAAGGGATTTTCCTGATTTTTGGGATTATTTTTCAAAAGAAAAACCGGGAAATGCCGCGCGGGTGCTGACGAGGCAGCCACGTAAGCAAAGAGGGGGACGTGGCCGCTGACTGGGCTCCACGGTGGCAGCCACGTGGCTTGCCGCTGGCTTGACCCGAAGCGGCGCCGCTTCGCCCGAGGGTCGCCGGCTGCTTGTCGGGAGATGGCCGGGCGAGGACACCCAGCAAGAGGGGCTCATGGCGATTCTGTGGTGACGGCTTGACGACGCGGCAGGGAAGGTCACCCATGAGGACGAAGAGCGGCGGAGGTGGCGGCTCGACGGCGACGCGGGGTTCCTGCTGGCTCCGGGACGGAGGCAAGACCGGGTGCGCTTTGGTTTGGCGATGCCGGTGGCGGGTCACAGACCTGAGGGGCTTGACGACAAACGGTAAAAGTGGAAGCTTCACGGCCGGGCGATTGAGCTTCAACCGCGAGCTCGGAGGGAGAGAGGAAGAGTGAGTGAGGGGGAAAGAGAGAGGAAAGGGAGGCGGTCCTGGTGCTCGCTTTTATAGGCGACGGGGGGCCCCGGAGGAGGAGAAGGGAGATGCTTGCCGTGCCGTCTTTAATGGCGGGCGGCGAGGAGCGGCAAAATCCGCGGAGGAGGGGGCAAAAAGAGGGGTGCACGGGCGCGGCGGAGGCGGGGACGGGGGCGCGATCGAAAGTGGACACGCAGGGCTAGGGGCAGAGGGCGACGCGGACGGCGGGATTCGGGCAGGTAGGTGGACCAAAAGGGCAACAAGGAAGGTAGGAGACGACGGGGTGGTGGTCGACAGTGGCCTGCACGCCGCCCGCGCAAGCGAGAACGGGAGGGCGCAAGGAGTTATGAGCCGTCTGATCGAATCGGACGGTGGTGGCGGGGTTTCATACATGAAGTGCCGAGAAGGGCCATGAGAGCAAGAGAAGAAACGGGCCGAGGAGATTCGGCCCAAAGCCAAGGGGGGAGTTTTCTAAGGTTTTTGGTTTTAGAAAATACCGTAAAAGCAAAAGCATTTTAGAAAATAGCTTTGTTGTCCAAAAATTCTAGGAAAATTCACGTAAATCCCTTTGAATTATTTAGGACTAAGTAAAAATATTTTCAGCTTAACTATTGCTTCTAGTTTTTGCAATTAATTATTTTTAACATAGGGCAAAATGAAAAACCAACTTAAAATCCAACAAAACTCAACTAAACCAACTTCAATTAGTTCAAGTTTTAATTAATTCAAATTAAACTTCTTTTAAAATTCTAGATTACAATTTAAGCTTTGGCGAATTAATAAAACCAAATGGTTAATTTTTTAAAATTTTCAAAATTTTCAAAAACTCAGGAAATTTGGGATGTTACAGTATCACTAGAAAATCAATGTGGTCAGAACTAGCATATGACTTCGACTAATTTTAGATCTTTTCTATAATCGAAATACTGTGTAGTGTCTTGTGTGGTTTAAAAATGTATAAGAATTGTATTGATGATAAGGTATCATGCAAAAATGTATTCAAAAAACAATAAGTGAACTTGTTTATATATCTTATCGAAAACTGGTCGTAAGTTTTGCCAAGAATCAGAGACTAAGAGAAACACTTCGTGATACGTGCTCTTGCTCTAGTTCCAATTGGTATCGAGGATCGTAAGAAATGGACAGTCGCTAGGAAGCTCCTTCCAGCAAGGTGACCACGCATGAGAAGAAGAGATTTCGACTAGAGGCTTTCAAAGTGTCCCACCAAGAGTCAAACAAGAGTGAAACAGAATGTTGAAGGTAAGAAATATTGTCCTCGAAATCTTAAGCACATAAAGTACTATATGTAGTTGTTTGTGTGATGCTCTTGTTACTCGTATTTTTCTTTAAGAAATGAGTGTTGGTCGCACGTGAGAATCATTGTCTGAATGGTCACGACTGGAACTCTTTTGGCGTTTGACTTGTATGTCGTAGCCACAGAGTAATACAGATCCTTAAAAAGGATATCAGAGAGAACGTGGTCTTCTCTGACCGAGTAGACAACAATAGTATGCAAACCAGATGATGAGATAGACATATAAACAATATCATTCGTCTCAAAGTAAAGGAAATGCATCTTTATTAAAAAAAAGAGAATGAAAATACATTTACATAAAGAACTTACGCAATTGGTCAATATTTCAAGAGTTTGACAAAACACGCCTATCTAACATAGCTAGTCGTATAGAACTAGGTCTGGTGAATTTGACCACAGTGTACGGACCTTCCCATTTGAGAGAAAGTGTATTGCGATTAGCCTGGTTATGAATTCGTCTTAGAACCAGATCACCTACAGCTAGGCTGCGAGGTTGCACCTTGTGGCTGTGGTACCTTCGCATGGCTTGTTGGTAAACTGCCGATCATGTGAGGGCTTGATTTCCTCGTTCTTCAAGGAAATTGATGTCATCGAGTCTTTCGTTCTATCTAATCATTCTCATTAAAACAATCAATTCGAGCAGAACCGATTTTCAGTTCTAGAGGAGGCATGGCTTCAGCACCGTAAACTAGAAAAAATGTTGTTTCACCGGTCGCACGACTGGTCATGGTTCGAACGGCCCATAATACAGAAGGAGGTTCTTGAACCTAAGCTCCTGACCGTTTGATTAACAGGTCGAACACACGGCATTCCACTACTTACATTATGATACCATCGGCCCGCTCAACTGCTCCATTGCCCTGCGGATGAGCGATAGAAGCAAAACGTGTCATGATACCGAGATTCTCGCAGAATTCCTAAAAATTTCCGCTAGAGAATTGGGTATCGTTATCTGTGATTATATGACTGGGTATGCTGAATCATGTGATCACGTTTTTTGTGAGGAACCTCTCAGTGGCTTCAGTCTTTGTTTTAACAACTGGTTCGGCTTCTATCTATTTTGTAAATGTGTCAATCATGACGAAAAGGAATTTGAAACCCCCGGGTGCTCTTGGGAAAGGTCTTAGAATGTCTAGTCACCAAGTTGCAAAAGACCAAGAAAGAGGTATGGTTTGCAAAACTTGTGCCGGCTGATGTACTTGTCGACTATAAAATTGACACTGTACGCACTTCGTCACGAGCTCTTTTGGCAGTTGGCTAGTAGTATCCTTGCCTGAAGGCTTTACCAACCAGTGTTCTGTAGGAATTATGTGCTCCACAGACTCCTTCATGAATATCGGATAGCAACTTAATGCCATCCGTTTAAGATATGCATGTCATCAACACTCCGTGAGATCCTCATTTATACAAGGTACTTTCGATCAGAGTGTATGATTTGGCTTTTCGAGCTATACGATCAGCCTCTATATCATCTTCAAGAATAATATCGTGCTGAAGATAATTGTAGATCGACATCATCCAATCTCTACCGTGATCGTGCTGTACGACCTGTTGAGCATCCATGTTCTCGGGATCAATTTGTATGACCTCTAGTGAAACATCTATGTCATCGGAAAGCTCGACCACCGAGGGTGAATCGAGTGCTCGAGAAAAGCTCCGGGTGGGACAAATGACCTGGTGGAGGCCATTTGTGCCAACTAGTCTGCCAGAAAGTTTATCTTTCTAGGAATGTATTGTATCTGGAAACCGAGGAAGTGCTTTTCAAGTTTCCGTACTTCCGCCAGATAAGACGACATCTTGGTACTTGAGCATTGATACTCTTTCCCGACTTGATTCACTACTAGTTGAGAATCGCCTTTCACTACCAAACTGCGAATCCCAGGCGCACAAGCTGCTCGGAGTCCTGCCAGCAAACCCTCGTATTCTGCCACATTGTTTGTAGCATGAAAGTTTAGCTTAATGGCATACTTGATGTGCTCGCCAGTAGGGGATATCAAGACAACTCAGCCCCCGAGCCTTTGATCATCAAGGAACCGTCAAAGTACATTATGCACTCGTTGTGGTGTTCGTACTCAGGCCCATGGGTGGGTTCAGGGTTTGTCCATTCGACAATGAATTTTGCTATTGCATGGGACTTGATTGCTGTTCGTGAGATGAAATGGAGGTCGAACGCCCCAAACTCGACCTCCTATTTTGCTATTCGTCCCGATGATTCCCTATTTTCATGGACATGACCTAAGGGATATCTGGTTGGTACGATCACTTTGTGGGCCTGAAAGTAATGGCTTAATTTCCTTGAAGCCATAAGGAGACCATAGAACAACTTTTGTACCTGTGGATATCATTCGTTTGGTCCATGTAAGACTTTGCTTACGTAATATACCGGTCATTGAATGTTCTCACGTTCAACGACCAGTACACTACTAACTGTTTGCGGTGTTGCAGCTACGTAAATCAGCAATGTTTCTCCGGATCTCGGAGAGACTAAGATTGGGGCACTCATAAGGCACTCCTTAAGTTCTTCAAAGGCATCATTTGCCGCTTTAGTCCACATAAAACTTCTGTGTTTTCTAAGGAGTTTGAAGAAATGTAATCTTTTTTTTCCTAACCGTGCTATGAAACGACTTAGCGCTGCCATACAACCGTTTAGTTTTTGAACTTCCTTCATTGTGGTTGAGGGCGCATCTGGTCGATGCCCGAAATTTTTGCTGGGTTTGCTTCAATCCCTCTAGCCGAAACTAGGAACCCAAGAAACTTTCCAGAAGAAACTCTGAATACACACTTCCTTGGATTTAACTTAAGGTTATGCCTTCTTAAGTTATTGAAAGTCTCGTGTAGGTCGAAAATATGGTCGCCAGCGTTGATGCTTTTTACAACTAAGTCATCAACGTAGGCTTCTAGATTTCGACCTATATAAGGATTAAATGTTTTCTGCATCAACATTTAAAAAGTTGCACCAGTATTTTTGAGACCAAATGACATCTTAACATAGCAGTAAGTGCCATATGGAGTAATGAATGAAGTTTTTTCTTCATCGTCTTTACTCATATTAATCTGGTGGTATCTTAAGTATGCATCTAAAAAACTTAACAACTCACACCCGGAAGTAGAGTCTACAAGTTGATCAATGCGTGGAAGGGGAAAGTCATCCTTCGGGCAAGCTTTATTAAGATTTGTGAAGTCAATACATATTCGACATTTCCCGTTGCTATCTCTAACCATTATAGGGTTGGCGAGCCACTTTGGGTGGTCTACTTTACAAATAAACCCAGCCTTGAGGAGCTTGTTGATCTCCGACTGGATTGTCTCCTTCCGATCAGGTGCGAAACGTCTTAGCTTCTGCTTGACCCTTTTTTTGTCAGGCTGGAGAGCTAGCTTGTGCTCGATCACCTCCCTAGGGACTCTGGGCATGTTGGACGCCTACCAGGCGAATACATCCTGATTTGCTCGGAGGAAGAAGATGAATGACTCTTACTATTTGAGGTCGAGTCCAACCCCGACTAGTACCTTTTGGGCAGACACATTAGCTTTTCTCAACCCAAAAGGAGTCTTGGCGCTTTCCAGGGGAGCGCCTTTGCCGAGTGGTTCCTCCTGGGTCTGGTCGAAAGGTTTTGGCCTCGAGTGCTTGACCTGCATGGTAGGCGGATTAGTTTCCCTGGTCGGAAGCTCATCGACCAGTTCTAAGGACTTCCGATCGCATGCATAAGCCATATTTGGTCTCCTCGAACCGTGATGACACCTTTCAGTCTTGGCATATTTAGACTCTGATAACTGTAGTGTGTGATTATCAGGAATTTCGCTAAAGCCGGATGACCGAGGATTCCATTGTATGCGGTTTCGAAATCTACCACATCAAATGGATTTTTTTGTTCAAGTTGTCTGTCTTCCTAACGAATCCAGAGGGACAAATGGCCCCATTTGCTTAGATGTAGAACTAGGAACTATGTCATGGAAGGCATATTTCATGGGTTATACCTTTGACTTGGGGATATGCATTTCTTCCATTGCACCCACAAATAAAATATTGAAAGAACTACCTCCATCTATTAAGACTCGATTAACTCTACAATTGTTAATAGTAGGTTCAACTACGATTAGAAACCTACCTGGTCGTTTCGACGGAATGGGGTAGTCTTCTTTGCTGAAGGAGATTATAGTTTCCGACCACTTGGATGGCTTGACGGTGATCGGAGACTCGGCAAGGTTGACCTCCCGCTCCACGGCCTTCAGGTGACGTCTAGAATCGTACGAGGAGGATCCTCCGAAGATCAGATCCACTGTATGTTGCGGCTCCTAGTAGTCCATCTCTTCGTCACCATCTTTGTCCTTCTTGGAGCTTGGTTCTTCGAGTTCTATAATAGAGGGGAATGGTCCTTTACCTGAGTAGTAATCCTCCAGTTTACGTTGCCAGGCCTGGTAGGTGCGCAGATCATGCCCTGCTGCCTTGTGAAGTAGACACTTCTTCTTAGTTTTCTTGAAGTCACTAGCTGGAGCTTTAGCTTTGTTCTGACCAGTGAAATCTTTCTTGCCCTTAGTAAACTTCTCGGGAATTACAAATACTTCCTTGTTGTCGGGCTTGCGATTCTTCTTGTTCTTGAGAGACTTCATGTTTTTCTTCTCTTGCTTCTCTAGACCCGACTGGGGATCTTTATCTTTCTGATCAATAGCTTCATAACATTCGACCGCTTCACTAGCGGCCACGTACTTGTCTGCCATGTCAAAAAATTCGATGGTTGTTCGTGGAGGATTTATTGCAATATCCTCCAAAAACCGGCGATTCTCGCCCCGCTTAAAAGCTCGATGATGTAAGATCTCGCGATCTCGATGGAATTTCAACCTAATCGAACTTCTTGAAATATCGTTGAAGAGTTTCATTGGTTTTCTGCTTCATCCGATGAAGATCGCCCTCCTTTCCGGCGGCCAGACGTCCCTTGAAAGTTGGCGACGAGTATTGCGTAGCCGCCCCAAGTATAGATAAATCCGACCGAGATTAAGCAACCACGCACGCGCATCTTCAAGGACCGCTTAAGAAATAATTTGCCATCATGTTATCGTTACCACCAGCAACCTTGATGGCGCTAGAATAAATTTAAAGAAATTCTAATGGGTTCTGAGTCCTATTGAACTTCTCTATGTTGGCTGGTCAAAGCCTGTCCAGCCAACGAACAACTTAGAGACCTGCCGAAAACACTCGGTAGCCCGTAATGGAGTCGTGGCGCCTTCTCTGAAAAGGAGCCGTATTATAGTTAGTCGGGGATCGGTTCCTCATATTTGCATATCTAGGATCCGGTGTCCCAACCTGATCGTGGATGTTATGATAACGTCTTTGACCATCTGCTTGGTTAAGATGATGGCGGAGGTCGCCTGAATCAAGTGATTGTTCCTCTTGACGAGGAGTGGCTGCTGTGAAGAACCGTCTCTCCTAGTGATTTCAAGGTCGGAGCCTACGAGGGGGTCTTGGTGTTGATCGATCCTCTACTTGACCATGTTGTCCCCTGTAGAGAGAGGAATGTTGGGACGAGGTCATCGTGTGACTTTGCGAATTCCTCTACTCCCGGTACATTTCTATACGCTTCATGATTTGTTGGAGGATCTCCGACACCTGGCCTATAAGCTGAACATAACCTGGAGTTGCTGCTAAAGCAGAGTCTGGATTATTCATTATATCCCGAACTCATTGCATGTTTTGTATCATTACTGAATGTCGTGGCAGATTTTCGTTTGAAGTGGGCGTCCGATGAATTGAGTTTCTCTCGACCTCCCGGTCAGCCCTACCTGATTCCTTATTTGTGATAGGGTAGGAACAGGTGAATTTACTGATGCACGTCCATCAGCTCGGTTGCCTCTGGTAGTTGGTGCTTGAGTGCCCGTACCATCTCCACCAGCAATTGGTGGTGAGTTAACCCGTGGAGGATCATGCATGGCATCTGAATTGGTATCTCTAATTGTGTTAACTTCGTAGTGCCAACAGCGATCTTCCGATGAACTCCCGTCGTAGCTAAGGGAGAGCCTTCCAGTGCTTCTGCACGGAGCCTCCACGATGGAGAGCGATTGGAGATTACCACCTCCGGTGGGCTTTGAGGTGGACTTAGCCTGATCCGGCGGACTGTCGATCGTATGCTGAGTTTCACCATGCCCACTTGGCCTACGATCGGTGATAACTTCATTGATACCCTTACTAGATGTCGCTTGGCCCCCAGAATACGTAGGATCCTTTGGCGAATATTGGTCGCCCATGACAATATCAAGAGTACATGGACTCTCTGATTGCAGAGAGTCCATGTACTC
Source organism: Phyllostachys edulis (assembly GCA_036346405.1). Classification (NCBI taxonomy): domain Eukaryota; kingdom Viridiplantae; phylum Streptophyta; class Magnoliopsida; order Poales; family Poaceae; genus Phyllostachys; species Phyllostachys edulis. The sequence goes on along the minus strand of CM070562.1, from coordinate 100,917,609 downwards.
TTGGCGAATGTTGGACAGCGCCTTCTTCGGTCCCGGTACCAGGGGTACGGGGATGGGTCTTTCTAGGGTTTACTCTATGTCGGTTGCTTGAGGGTTTGGATGGGCATGTCGTTGAGATTTTGCTTTTAATCTACTAAATTTCTGCTGCTACTTCTGATACTTGAACTTTTATTTGGTCGGTCGTCCCTAGTATTGTAAACTATGTAATCGTCTAAATTTAAGTACCATATTTGTTCCATGTTGTATGTATTTGTGTATGGATGTGTATGGAAATGTTGTGGATGTGTGTACTAGCCACTGATCATGAGACTAATACGGTACACATGGGGATTTCAGGTATTCAACGCCCGGGGTTTGACGCTGCTGCCCCTGCCCGGTGCTCGCCGATGGCAAACCGAGACCTCAGAGGTGGTGGGCTGGTGCCTAGTGGCCTCCACGAGCCTGTGCTCCAGGAGCAGATCCACGGTCCACCACGCTACGCTGGACGATCGTGGAGGGCACTACAACGGTTGTGGAAGCGGTGGTGGGCGTGTCCCGTGAGTGGAGGGCGGCGGGCGGTGCCAGGACATCATCCGTGGAGGCCGTGGCGGCGGGCCGTGGGTGGAGGGCGGGTGGGCGGTGTTAGGACGTCGGTCATGGTGGGCACGGCGGTGGTTGCGAAAGCGGAGGCGGCCGTGGATGGGCGAATGGGGGATTGGCGATTGGGGTTGCCGGTTGGGGACTTGGGGGCAAGTGGGCTAATGGCCTGTGTCGTTGTTGCAATGCACACGGACTTAGCTAGTAACTAAAAAGTAAATATGTATTGGCACATGCATAAGCATTGACGATTAGTTGACAACGGTAGCCTATATTTAACAAGTACTAGGTCGGTAGATAAGCATAAACTCCCCTAAGTTACAAAACTAGCTAGATCCAAGAACAAGGTTACAATAAATTAACAAAAACCTGGCACTAGCTCCAGCCAGGAAATTTTTTAAAATAATATTATTTTAAAAGATAATTACAAAAATAAATAGCCGCCCTAAAAAATTACAAAAATGGCACCTTTTCGCCAGTTCAACAAGCGATAGGTAGCTATCGCCAGTTGATCTGGCGACAGGGACCCTGTTGACCCCCTGTGGCCGGTCCAGTTCCTTATCGCTAGTGAGCTGAAACCCTAAATTGGTTGGTCTATTTGTGATTTTTGTATATTTTCAACGGTACAAAATCTATTAGACTCACAACAACATTTTGTGATCGTCGTATGTTGTTCTAGTGCGGTGAATTTCTAAAGAATTTTGCGAGGACGGTTGAAGTATCAATGATTCGTAAGTAGGAAGGTAAGTGATATTGTGATGCGCCCGGGAATTCATACACGGTGAAGAATTTTAGAGAAATGACCTTTTGCATAACATTGCTTATGTACAAGCACTGCATGTTATGTAAGGAAACAAATGTGAATTTGCCAGTACTATCAAAACTATGACAAATCACACTGATATTACATAACATTCAGCATAACGTCATAACACTTAGTTTATATCAAAACTATGACAAATCACACTGATATTACATAACATTCTGCAAAACATCATAACGGTTAAGTTCTTTTTCAAATCAAAATAATAATTCAGAACATTGGCAATAACATATTACAACTGTCTGTGCTTTCCCGTGGTCGCGACCTCAACGTCCCATATGTGGACTGCTTCGAGTCAGGCGACCGGATGAGGTCCCCGTGGCGACGTCCGGAGTGCCGATGTCTCCTTTGTCCTGCACCATAAATTTTGAAATTGGCGATGTTGGACATATTAGACGTATTGCACCATAAAGAACATTTCCACGATTAACCACATATCTAAAACTAGACTACCCACCGAAAAGTATTATGTAAAACATACTGCACTACGTAACCATACATCTAAAACTATATAATCTATTCGGTTAAAAAATTACCTGACAGGGTGGCAACCGGACGGGCAGTGCTTCGCTAGCTTATCTCATCCCCTCTACTCCTCTATCTTCCCTCCTTTCCTTTTTTCTGAATAAAAGTGAGTCAAGTGACGAATTATAGGGTTTAAAGGGGTTTTTATAGGGTCACGCTTTCATGTCGCCATTTGAACCAGCGACTGCTACCTGTTGCCATTTGGACCGGCGACAGCTACCTATCGCCTTTTCCACTAGTGACAGCTACCTATCGCCATTTCAACTAGTGACATGGAGATGTATCCAATTGAACTAGCAACAGGACCCTAATCCCTAGACTGGTTGGTGTGTTTGTGATTTTCGTAGATTCTTGTGAGAACCCGCAAAATTAACCTAAATTAAATAGCAGCAATCGGTAATTAGCGATAATTAAAATTCTTTAGATCCAGAACAAATAGTAATTTCAGAGTTATATCAACGCATAATAGTTGCATCTGGCAACAAGAGGGTTATAAAAAGCAATTTCTCCAATATCATTATCAACCAAGAGTCAATTACAAAAATAAATCCATTGCAGGCATAAGTGGATCATTAATACGAACTCAGGAATATTTACACAATTCCAACACAATCAAAGAATACACCCTTGTGACAACCCTGAAAATATTGCATCAATCCAAGTACAAAATAGAAGTAATATATTACAAATCCATTGCTTGTTTCAAAATTAATTTTACAACCAACTGCAGTATTCATAACAACAATTAATTAAATTGTATCCGCTTCTTGCATTCTTGTAGTAGCAGCTATCCTTGTCACCTTATACCTTGAGCACCAGTCCATAGAGCCATCGCACGATCCATTCCCATCGCTCGTTAGAAAAATTAGAAAGCGGTTAGTAAGTCAAAGCCAAGTGGATAATAGAAAATAGAAAGTAGAAGGTTGGAAGTGGTCGTCAAAATTTTCCGGCATAATTAGGTTCTCGATCAACTCAAGCTAGCTAAATTTTGATCGTCAAGGTACCTGACTAGCTAGAGTTAACCCAAGACCTCTTTGCTTTCAGAGGTTTCATCATGCCGCTTAATTTAATCCCAAGACCCACGATACCCAATTACTTACCACGTAAAATCACACGATAGTGATTTTCAACCACGCACAAAAAGCCCCCAACGAAAATCTTGCCATGAGGATAAGAGCAAGGGCAATATGGTCTTATGTTTGGGCAAGAGAGTGCTTAGCCAAAGCCACCTCCATATAAAGACTGCTATTCACAAAGCCACACCTTGCCTCCCCCATTTCATTCATGCACCACGAAGCCACCTCCAAAGTGCATAAAACCACATTTTCCTCACCGCCTCTCACAAGCAAAGATAAGTTCATCCATAGCCAAGCCACCATTAGTATACCATCCAACCCAATCACAGGAGCTAAGGGAGAAAAGGAGCATAGAGGAGGAAGGGCGCAAGGAAAATGAGGAAGCCAAGCAGAGCTGTATGACGACTTTGAACCGCTAACAATCTTCAGATCGCTAAGCATCGAGGCACCAGAGGATAACAAGCTCAGATTCTTCATCATCACTACTTGCAAGTTTAACGCAGCGAGGAGAAGAGGAGAGCACCAAAGACGGACCCAGACTACCATCCTCTTCGTGATCCTTAATCTCAACAAGAGGTAACCCACAATGGAATCTCAGTGCTCCACACATGCACATCATTCACCCATAAAGCATCTCACCATAATATTCAGATAGCTCTCAGTTTGCTTTTCATCTCAAAGCAAGGGGAGGATTTGGGTTAGAGAGTGAGGGGGGGGGTTTACCGCAGAGCGAGGCTTTAGCAGCTCTACCATCACCAAGAACCAAGCCTCCAGTAGCCATCCCCTCACCATGCTATGCATATTAATGAAATATCACACATCAGTAAGCAATCCAACATTAAGCAATAAATTGAATCAATCACAATAAGCAAAACGTCACAAATCAACATTAGAAGAGTGAAGTGTAGTAAGCTGTAATTAGGAAGTAAGAGGGGAATAGAAGGCATGAAAGCAAAGCGACGTACCAGAGGCTGTCAGCAGAGGGGAGCAGAGGCGAGCCGAGGCGGCGCTATTCTACCGCCGCCGAGGAGGAGCAATGGAGTGGAGCCCGAGGTGGCGGGCCGGCCAAGCGTGACTAGAGAACCGGCAGAAGGGCGGCAGCTGGCCGACAAAGCAGGAGGCACGCGGTCGTGCCCAAGCAAGAAGAAGGCACGGCCAACCGGCAGAGGAGAGGCGCGCGGGCGCCATCGCCAAGTGAGGAGCGCCAAGACCAAGGAGGCGACCCAAGGCGGCAAGCAAGGCCATGGGCCGACCGAGCCACGCCAGCAGAGGGGAACGGAGGAGAGCAATGTAGTAGAAATGGAGGCAAGGCCAGACAAGGGAAGGAGGAGACGCCAGAGGAAGCGCGAGCAATGAGCGGCCGACGGCAGGATTGGGACTGGCCTGCCTAGGGCGCGAGAGTTGGGGATGCGTGAGCATCGGCTGCCCGGGCGAGCGGAGGCGGGGAGCCGAGACGACGGCGACGGCGGGCTCGACAAAGCTTGGCCAAGGCTTGAGGAGAGGAGAGACTGCAGAAGGCAGAGGGGATCCATGAGCGGGTGGCGCTCGACAGAGCAGCCGGCCGAAGTCAGGACACTGCGCTGCGGCTTGAGAGAGAGAGAGATTGGTGGGGAGGAGAGAGGATTTGGGGAGATGCAAATGAGAGGATGGGGAGGGTCAGGTTTCACGAGCGAGGATAGATGAGGAGAGAGAAGAAATTAGGGGGGTGAGGAGAGGATTAGAGTTAGAAGTTGGGTTTAGGCAATTAGTTTAGGAAGATTGTTTACTTTTATTGCTTTGTGTTAATTAATGTTAATAGCAATAGAAATTAGCAAATAAATTGCTAGTCACAGATTTGTGCGATCGAGTTTAACTCATTCGGTCGATCGGCTAAACCGCTGTAAAATCAATCCGCTGAGTAATTATTAAAATAAGATACGATCTCATCATTCCTGTTAATTAAAAAAGAAAAAGTGCGCACATAATAAACCGGTACCTCGTTGGCGAATAGTCAGACAAGTCAATCATTTTAATCATGCTAACAGAATTAAATTGCAGCGATCTCGAGCATTTGTAGAAAATTAAATAATAGCATGTTGAGATAAGTAAAATAATTAATTAGAAGTTTTGCCGAGTAGAATTTAATAGGTTTAATGAAATGTTCATGTCAGTAGTATTTCTGTTCTCTTTAGTTTAAACACGAACTTAGGCATTTTCAACCCTAGAGCGAGAAATCAATAGAACGACCGTAATGAGGAGTGCTAACTTAGCGGAGGACTCGAAAAGTTTTATTTAATTTAATTTGTACTAACACCTAGAAGCTACTAACTTAAGTACTCATAATATCACTCAAAATCAACTATGTATTTATTTATATTACTATTCGTGCTACCGTGTTGCTACAGAGGACGAACCAGCACGGGTAGGAAAAATTGATCAAAGATTCGTCGACGCCAATTTTTCCTACAACTCCAAAGGCAAGCTATCCTCTTGAACATAAATATAGTTAATTTAAATGTAAACCGTATATTGCACTATTATGTTTATTGCATCAAAATTGTTTTATCAAAACTTAAATCAATGATTGAGACGAAAATGATTAAGATGAAAATGAAAGAAATGAGAATGAGAAAGAAAGAAAGAAATGAGAATTAATATGTGGGTAAATGGGGGCCCTGGCAGGGGAAACACGACGACGACGACGACGATGATGATGAGGCAAGAGGTGGGCCCCTTTTTACATATGGTTATAATATAAGGACAAACAAAACTCTTACTCAGTCTGAAGCCGTAAAATTCAGTACCAACCATTTTCCCGTTTCGGCGGGCAGAAAATGCTACTCACGTGTGATCTAGATACTCACGTGTGGCCTCTCGAATTGTAGTGATCCTCCGTTGCCAATGCAAGAACGAGCACTCTTTAATTCGCAAGAAGACACACGCCAGACTTCACGCCCACCAAACGAAGCCCTATCGCGCTCCCAATTCCCAACGGAAAGGTTGAACGATCTTGATTTAGATGAACTCTCAATTTCTCCTCATGATGAATTGGTCACCATGGAAGAAACTCTCAAACCAATCTATTATCTTTCTTATAATATCTCGCATGTCCTTTACAAGCAGCGGCGGCTGTTATTTAAGGTGTCCGCCACATTTGATAGCAGGCCTTGGGCCGGTTTTCTTTTTCTAGTCGGTCATGAGACTGAGCCGTTCTCTGTTTTGGTGACCAACTTGTTAGTACAGGGTTCGGTACAAGAGGGTCACATTTTCTAATACATGGCTTAGACTCAATGGACTAATTAGACCTAAAGCTTGGCACGTGTGCTTCACTACTTGGCTTGACCATGGAGGCTTGACATGGTTGAACGTGGCTCAAACTGGCTGCCGTGAGTCATGTTGGTTGCCGCACCAAGTACTTGACCGAAGCACATGTTGGATTCAAGCCTTGCACCAATAGCATGGACTCTCTCCGTTGAGTGTTCGGTGGCCTCGTCTTCACACCTAAGAATGCACAAGAAACTAGCATAAGGTAGTATATTATTCTCATCAATAGAAAGCAGGGCATTAAGGAACAGATTCACCTGTTGATTTATTAGTTTAGCTCTTGCTCTAGTCATTGGACCTTTTGGTGCTTCATGAGTATTCTCATGCACACTTGGAGAGGAAGATGTAGTAGTAGTAGAGATGCCCTCATCAATTGAAGTCTGGATGCAGGAGAACCCAGCGTGGAAGAGGTAGTACTTATATGCCAAGCTGGTGCTACATACACGGCTTAATTGTAATTCGGTTCAAAGAAAATCGCATCTGCGAGGCAGCGGCCCTAACTTGTTGGGTGACGTCACTGTGCAAAGCTGGCTCGTCAGATCACGTCGCTGCGCAAAGTTGACTCGTTAGGTCACGTCGCTTTGCAAAGCTGACTCGTCAGGTCACCTTGCTGCGCAAAGCTGACTCGTTGGGTCACGTCGTTGGGCAAAGCTGCTTGGTGTTCTTACTCTGTATTTGGAGGAACAAATATCTACTAGCGGCCCCTCTTGGGGCGCACCCCGCGTGTCACAGTACGTCAGAGGATCAGGTTGCCTCACTACCCGACCGACGCGAGAAGCCTAAGGTGGCGTCGCAAGGAGGGTCCTACGTCGGTTGCGTCAGAGGCTGCCAACTCGAGAACCTCCCGGTGTAGATCCGTATGCACAAGTAATCAATAAGTTGAAAATCTAAATCTTGCTAATTAATTATGAATTAAGGACCGTTCAATACGTACGGAGCGATGGAATACGAAGTCTGGTTGGGTGGGGTATATGTCGGACGTCGCAACCTCGTGTCGTGGTCGCTTGACCATGACCCGTATGCAGCGAAGCCTCGTCCGACTGCGTACCACTCCATGTACTCTTTGTACGTCCCAGGGTCGTAAGGAGCATCCTCTTGTACGAGGTCGTCGCAGGCGCGGATCCAAGCCTCAACCTAAGAGGACATCTTGTCCAACCAGGAGACTGTGCCACGTGCTCCCTTCCTAGTGTACCTGTGGATGACAAGACAATTATTTGGTCGGCATGTAGCGCACATTGTACGAAAGAAGTAAAGCGTGAACTTACGTATGGACGTGCGCTGGCACCCGCGTCCCCCCACGGGGCTGGGACGTCCTGTCGCAGACCGAACTGGCGCATGACCCGCTACACCTGGTACTCCTCCACGAAGACTTCATGCACCAAGGCCCTCAGTGTGTACCAGTACACATAGTCTCATGTGCACAGGCTCAACAGTCCTTCGGGCACGCGTGCGTGCACCCTCTTGTGAGTGTACGGTGTCAAGATGACGTGGTCATCCGTCAGCTGATCGAACATCGCAACGTACTCCGGGTAGGACCCCTACAAAGTGATCGGCGTGTAGGTGACTTGTGAAATATAACAACGAAAACTTATCACCCAAAATTGTGATTATATTACGAAAAATAATAAATGATCATGAAACTGACCCGTCGGTGGCACCATACCATGCCCATGGTCGGCTGGTCCATGACATTGTCCTCAGCGTACAAGCTGATCGCGTACGCTCCCAAGTCTAGCTGTGGTCATCCGATCTAGAAGCGCTCGAAGGACAACAGTTGTAGAAGTAGCGGGCATCCGGAGAGGATGGAGCCGCCTGGCCCGATGTACGCGTCGCGACAAGGCGCAGACGTCAGACACAAAGACGGCCAAATCCCAGGCGTAGGCATGGATCTTGTCCATCGACCAATCCGCTAGCTCATCTGTGTACCGGACGTAGTGCTTATCGACGCTGTCGCCGTGGGACCCCAGGAACATGTCCCTCCCAAATAGCCACAACAGGTAGGCATCGAAGTGCCTCCTAACAATGATGTCGTCTGCGTTCTCTGCCATACGCTCGGGCTGCAAGAAGACATGTACACTTTAGCAAGGTTCACATAAGAATTGATACGAGAGGATAATAGTTACGAAGACTTACGTAGAACTGGCAGATCCACCTTAACGCTATTCGCAAGGTTTCTTGAACTCCGTGTACAGCTACTACGGCAAGAAGACATCGTGGAACCTCGCTAGGAGGTCCGTGCGCCATGTGGCCGGGATGTCGTACGCCGCCATAGGGAAGCCAGTGTAGGGCAACCCAGTTAGGAAGGTAACATCCTGAAGGGTCGGCGCCATCTCCTCGTACGGAAGGTGGAACGTGTGCATCTCTGGCCTCCAGCGGTCAACCAACGCCATCAGTAGGGCCCGGTTGTATGAAAAACGCCTAGATGTATGACCAGGACCGTGGTCCTGGTCGTCCTCCCATGTCACCTCCACCATCCTCGCTAGTGGAAGGAGGTCTGCCGCTCTCAACCTGCGTCGAAACGATTAAGAACAAACGCGATTGCACGCAAAGTAGTCAAACCGCGATTGAGTGCATGAAGGTCAGAACTACACGTATCTCAGAACCCAGTCTGGGTGCAGTCCTCCAGGGGGAGCATGGTACTGATGTGGCTACGATGATACGTGTCAATCATCGGGTCAAGCAACTCGTAGTGGCATGCGCCCGCTATACCTAAAAATTAAGTGCATGCATTGTAAAGACTACGAAACAGGTACAAAAACCAAAATTCCTACTTTAAAAATAATTTTTGGCATTAACAGAATAATCACCACACAAAAATGTAAACCAAAATTAAGCTACTCAGCAATTTAAACAGATTTGTAATAGGGTCTTCCAATTTAGAGGATATTTTTAAATATTTTCCAAGTGCAAATATAAACAATATACAAAGTTCTTCCTATTTTCCTAGTTTCGTAGATTAAAATTAATTTTTGACATTAACAATATAATTACCACGCACAAATGTGAAGCTAAATAAAGCTGGGATTTTTTTTTACATATTTGTAATACGCGCCTTCCTATTTCTCGCAGATTTATCCTAAATCGCTCGAGTCTCAGAATATTCATAACATGTGTACGATTTAACTACACTATACATAGCTCAAATAATGTAGTACATAATTTGACTATAATTATCTAATCTACTATGTAACATCCCAAAGTGTCATACTAATTTAAAAATTAATAAAGTTATTATTTTATTGGATTTTCCGAATTTGACAGAGTTGGATTGCTTTATTTGAATTTCTAAAGTTTTAAAAGTCAAAAGTAAAGTTTATTAAAGCTTTTGAAGTTTTATTTGGATTTAAAGTCAAAAATAAAAATTTAATTATTTTCGGAATTTTAAAAACTTTTCCCTAATTATTTTAAAGCCAAAATAATTTATTTGCAAAATTAAAAGCCAACTTTAAATTGGAAATAATTTTATTAAGTCCAAAATAATTCTTGGAATTTTTATAAATTTTTCTAGAATTTTTGGATTCTATTTGCTATCTTCTAAAATTGTATTTGTTTATTGTTCAAATATGAATTTCGAATAAAAAAAATTACCACGCGGGGGCGCCACTTTCCGCACGGTCACCCATCCACAGTCTGCCCCATGCCCAGCATGCTTAACCGTGGCAACCTTTCCCAAGCCTTTTGCCATTTTCCTTTCTTATTTCAATTGAATACATGTCTTCTTTAATATCTTTTATACTTTCCTTTCTCCTTTCTTCTACCTTGAAACGTTTTCTTCCAGAGACGTGGCAGCAAGCAGTCGGCCACCATTGTCACCCAACTAAAGCTTTGAAAACCCGAGATTTCCTCCCCATTTCTCCACAAAAATTATGGCATTCAAACCGCCACTCCCCACCTCCCCATTCCCGCCCGTTGCCCCCTCAATCACGCACACGTTCGCCGAATTTTCGCCATAACCGCCGTGATGGCCGCGCGACTCGATCTCCTTGCCCCGACCCCCTCCGCCCCTATAAAAGGGAGCACCGGGTGCGCGTTCTCATCACCATCTCATTTCCATCACCCATTTCTCCTCTCATCCCTTCAATCGCCGGAATTTGGAGCTTCTTCGTTGGCAACCGAAGCTTCTTCGTTCTTCACCTCCGGTGCCGTCCAAGCCACTTCGTCACTGCTGACCCCGGGTTCAGTTTCGCCACATCGTCGCTGACACGGTGCTCCCATCGCCTTCGTCGGAGCATCGCCGGAGCACCGTCGCCGCCGTCAAGCCCGTTCCGCCGCCGCCTCTTGAGTTCGCCGCCGGCGAAATCCTCGCCCTCTCGAGAAACCGCGGTGAGCATCGTGACCCCCACACCCTCCTCTCTCGTTTGGTACCACTCACCCCTCCTCCCTCGCCGTCACCTCGCCGGAATTCGCCATTCTCCGTCGCTGGCCGAAAGCTCCTCCGCCGCCTCTAACGCCGCCTCCGGTGGGTCTCCGCCCCCACCGTCACCTTCACCGGCATCACGACGTTGTGATCTACATGGTGCTCTCCTTCCCTCGCCGACATCGTCGCCGGAGCACCATGGCCGCCACCACTGTACGCATTTGACGTCGCCGCCACCATCGCCGACCGCCCCTCGCCGCGCCGCCACCTCCTACGGCTTTGTAGGTAAGCCACTCATTTTCCCTATCGCCGACCACCCTTCCATTTTCTCCATAGCTCCATGTTTCTGTTCGTTCGGTTGGGAAGAACAAGCTACAGTGCCCATTATCTAGTTCATGTCTAAGGTAGCTTGTACATACACATGTTTAATCTTCTAAAAATTCGTTCTCGCACATACAAAGTCCAAATCCATTAATTCTTCCTCCTAAATTCATCCAAATTCATCTACTATTTTCAATATTTATTTCGTAATTTTTAGATTTTATTTAATTTCTGTTAATTATTCGGTCCATGTTGTGCGTTGTCGCCGCCGCCGAGCGACCTTGCGCATTCCACCACAACCAAGGAGAGCATTGTGTTCCCCACGGTTCCCCCTTCAAATCGCCGCCAACCTCACCCGCTAACTCCTCTCCGTTTACCTGGAACGCCGATGTCCGCCTGCTGTAACGACCCAACCCTAGGGCACCCGAGAGGTCCTCTAAACCTTCTGGAAAGTCCATCAGTCTTCCCAGAGGTCCCAAAGGACCTCTCGGACACCACTAAGACCTCCCAGAGGTCCAGTGGGACCTCTGGAAGTCCAGGAGAACATCACCCGAGAGGGTCTTGGAGCCAGGGAGCACCCGAAGATCTACCACAGCCAAAGTCAAGGAAAAACGAGGAGGTCTCGAGGGCACCTCAGACCACCCGACGACCTCCGGAGGAGGTCGTGGAGGTCCGAGATCACTCGAGCCTCACGCTGCTCATTCCATGGAGTGGACATGGAGGTCCTGGCTTGCTCCAAGGTTCCTGTGAAACCCGAGCTAGTCCCAAGGATCATGGCTAGCTCTTCACAAAGAATAATACAACGGTGGTGACATCCAGAACGCATATTTATTATAGCAAAATATCAACAGAGTTGTTACAAGGTGGCCTTGGGCCAAGCATATATACAAAAGAGCAAAAGATCAAAAGGTCCATCAGCACGCTACAGGCAACTGACTGGAAGGCACAACCTATTCGCTTTGGACTTCATCACTGCCAAGGTCCTCTCCTGGCAAAAATTATAATGAGCAAGAGTGAGCACACATCCGTGCTCGCAAGTTACACCCGTGGATTAGCAAGATGACATGCATATATGGATAATCAATGGATGGCATAATATGGCTGATTTGCGCAAAGCCAAGTTTCTTTCAATTACAAATACTAAGTTCTAAAGCAGGTACTCAATAGATAAAATTCATTTTCTAAACTTGATTTTCAGTTGGATAACATTCATCAACAAGTTGGTGAAGGATACCCTCCTGATACCAGGCTCCCTGCCCAAACCCATGGGATAGAAAATCCCAAAACAGATTTGAAAACATTTCGAAACCCAAAACCAACATCTAACTCGAGTAGCCTTTGCCAAGACGCCCATGACCGCGACACGGCTATTCAATAGATTTAACTCGCAGAGGTTGTGCACTTCACCCCACGACATGAGTACTCTAGTTTGTCCCAGATTCGTCAATGCCACCTCTCACTACCAAAGGTAAGAGGTCTAGAGTTCATGACAAGGCCTTTACAATGCATTGTTCCACCTGACCTTTCTCGCTAAGGTTTCACCTTCCTATGGATCGCAATCCGGCGAAAAGCCCCCTCTTGCACCAGTGGGAACAGTAGGTTATAATAGACCATTGGCCATATAAGACCTCCTACACCTCCAATGGAGCAGCTTATGGTAGAACTTTGCAAATTACTCAGCCAGGTCCCACGCCCCATTCTGGAGACATGTGGTTGCACGATTGTGGCATAGCCCATTATAGGCATGGCATTGGTCGCTCAAAGACCGGTCCTCAAATGACTAGGGCGACTTTCACCAACCCCTGGACCTCCTCCTTGGCCAGGATAGAGCCCGTGCATAAACATTGCACCAGCCAAGCCAACCGATTCGCCCCAGTCCAAATCAATTTTCATTTTCTTTGCTTCCCCAGCAATACTTTCATATTCCCATGACAACCCAATGTCATGGTCAAAACAATTTAAACAATAGTTGGTCATATTGGTAAAGATTTCCTCAAATCAATACTTTTGGTCTAAGCATGACTAAGCATATGTTTTTCAAATGGTCTTGGCTCACACTATTGTATGACCCAAGTTTGATCTAGTGGTGACAACAGGCTCAGTCCAAAATCAACAGTGGCCATACAAGGGAAGTAAGCATAACTATGAATTTAAAACAGGTATTGAAATAACTTGGTAAAGCTAGGCATGCAGTATACATTAAAACAGGACATAATTAATTTGATTTATTGGGTGCAATATGATCAAAAGTGCAACTTGCCTTGCTCACTATCCTGAGAATCTTCCTCTTCTGTGCAGTCAGACTCCTTGGAGTCTTCGCAATCTACACGGGTAAAAGAGCAAGTTCAAAGAAAGTTCAAATAAAGAACCAACTGAGATCAACAAGAAAACCAAGCGGACTCCAGAGGGAGTCCAAAACTCAGCCAACAGGAGAGGTCCATATTTTAGAATAGGTTCTTATGGAAGAGGTCTAAGCTTACCAAGAGAAGGGTGGTCTTTTAGCCAAAGACCCCAAAAGAGTGATTTCAAAGAATAGAGCAGAGATCCCGAGAGATGGTTCGTGCACAGAGACCAGGGAGGAGCTCCTCATATAAAGGCCATAGAAATCCAAAAAGGAGCCCACAAGGGGAGGTTTTGAGAAGGACATAACCAACTCAATACAGTGCCAAGAATTAAGAGTGGAGTAAATCTCCAAAGGACTTACCAGAGTCGAAAAGGAAGCAATGGTTGAAGGGGAGGTTGTGGGCAACGGGGTCTCCCTTGGGAAGTCACTGAGTGAGAGACAAGATGATGAGTGCAGAAAAGGTAATGTGGTAGAGTTCACTGGGCTAATTATAGCCAACATGGGTGAAGAAAACTAGAGGCATACGTACCCAGGATAAATATGGAAATGGGTCAAAGGTAGGTGAGTGGCAGGGCAGGTGTCACCACCACCCTGGGTAAAAGGTACGAGGAAGGACAACGTATGTTGCTATGGGAAGGAACAAAGAAGGATGTCAGAGTACAGCTAAGTGACCCAATTCAGAGTAAACGCCATGTATACAGATGTATTTAATGTGACATGACACGCATTAAATGCCTAAGATATTAACGTGGCGGAGGAAATGAGAATGGTCGAGTCTGGCAAGTGGGGCCAGTCAATTTAGAAACAGTCGGGTCAAAAGGGGAGGTCTTGCCCCCGCAGGTGAGGTCTTTGAGGAAGTCCGAGAGGCTTAGGAGGTCCTAAGCCCAAAAGACAGGAAGGTCTAAAGGTTGGGGGAGGTCCAGACAGATAGAGGAGGTCTGGACATGGGGAGGTCCTGACGGTCAGGATCAACAAAAGGAGGTCCTGACGGTTAGGATCTCATCAAGGGAGGTCTGGCGAGGAGGTCCAGAGAACTACAAAAAGGTCCCGGGGTTGGGATTAAATCAAGTTGAGGTCCGGGCGGTTGGATCTTCGAGAGAGAGGTCCAACAGCCAAGATCAATCGTAAGGGTGAGGTCCTCAAAGGGATAGTGTACGGGGAGGTCTGGACCTTTGGATTCACAATGAGGAGAGGTCCGAACCGTTAGATTCACAACAAAGAGAGGTCCAGACAAAGGGGTTCCAAGAAGGAGGGTTTCTACGGAGGAGATCCACAAAAAGTGGTTCCAAAAAGGGGGTCGCAAGGGTCAAGGCAACTCAAGGGAGATTTCCAACCGCTAAGGTGAGGTCAACAGCCCTGGGCGGTTAGGATGAACCCTAAGGAGGTCCTTTCGGCCAAGAAGAAATGTCAAAGAGGTTCACTGGAATACAAGGAGGTCCCGACTAAAGAGAGGTCTGGGCATAAGAGAGTGCCCAGGCAACAAGAGGTCTAGACTTAGAAGAAGTCTGGATAGAAAAGAGGTCTGAACCAAAGAGATTCGAACCAACAAAAAGGTCCAAAGTGACCAAACTCAAAGGGAAAGGCTTGGACATAAGGGTACATCCGGGTGAGAAAAGGTCTAAGCCCCAAGGGAGGTCTAACCTCAAGAACCCATGGGGAGGTCTAGGCCACGGAGAAGGTCTAAACCTTACATAACCCAAAAGAGTTAGGCTAAAGGAGGACCTGCTGAGCATACCAGAAAGGATGTATCAACAACTCAAACCTCTCCAACCGAACCAAACTTTGAATTCTCATCAAAACAAAATAGTTTTAATTTGTTTTATACATTTAAAAAGGATTTAGAAAATCAGGATGTTACACCTGCCGCCCGCCGAAGGTCTTCTCTGTCGGATTGCGTCACCACCAAAGGTCATCTAGCCAAACCGTCTACACCGTTGAGTTTGCCTCAACGCGTCGTGCTTCTGTTGCCATCGCCATGGCCATAAAGCTCTTCCTTGTTCCCAATCAATCCGAAACCCCAATTTTCCGTGAATAGTGCAAAATTCGGAATTTCATCATTTCATGTGAAATTCAACTTTCCGGAAATTCGTTCTCCCTCATACGAACTCCGATTCCTTCGATTCAACTTCCTAAATTCATATAAAGTTAATAACTTCCTAGTACTATTTATTTTATAATTTATTGGATTTTATTTGAATTCGGATCGTTTACGCGTATAGATTTCGACGACTTCGGACGACCGGATTTCGACATCGTTTGAGAAAATCGACTAATCCAGCAAGGCAAGTTACACTTTGACCATTTTGCCCCTACTATTTTAAAGTTATTTAAATTCAGTTTTCAAAATATTAAATGCATGCATACTTCTATTCAAGTATTTCAAATTCTTGTTTAAATAATTAGATATTCCAGCTATCATTGCATGGCCAATCTTGAATATTGATATGTCATCCCTTTGTCACCATAGATAAATTGGTTTGTAAATTATCCACATGCTTAGCAAATGCTTAGACCATGATTTTGATTTTGGGAGGATTTAGCCAAATCATTATAAATTTGTTTAAACTTGAACCTATGGTATTGTTTTACCATAGAGTTATTGTAAAGGTGTTTTTTTTTTACTAAAATAAAATAAAAAATGGTTTGGACTTGGACGAAACGGATGAATGGTGGGTGTAGGTTTATGCACGGGTTTAATCTAGTTATGATTAAAGCCCAGGGTTTGTTTTGAAAGACGCCCAAGTCAATTAAGGATCGGCATTTGAGCGTTCCTTTGCTATGCCTTACCGTACCACCACACGTCCTGTATGGGCAGGACCTGGCTTATTAATTTGGGATACCTCTTAGATATTCATGCCATGTTGTTTGAGTGGGTGTTGGTTAGACAGTAGTCCCACCTGGCGCAAGAGGGGGCCCCCGGAGGATGGGTAGTCCAAGGGGAGCGAAACCTTAGCGGGCATGAGTACTTAGAGGTAGATCATTGTAACGGCCTTGTGATAATTGCTTTGTCACACGCCTTAGGAAGCGTGGATTGGCCGACTCAAAGAGCAAATTATCTCGTGTGGGTAAAGTCGCATAAACTCGTAGAGTAGAAAACTATTGAATAGCGCGTCATGATCATGGACATGCTAGCAAAGCCACTTTGAGTTAGATTTGTTTTTGGTTTTAAACATGATTTCAACAGTTGTTTTCAGGATGGTTAATCCTGTGGGAAAATTGGGTGGTTAGCCATTGTGATAGGAGGATATCCATCACCTTTCATGGAGGTTATCCACATTATGCATTTGTCATTTAAATTATGATTTTAAATACTGTATGAAAATGGCCTTGAAATCTAATATGATTATCTAAACTAAAACTGCTGCTTTACGCAAAATAACACGCCAATGTCCTTTGTTTACCTTATGCATGCATTACAACTCCATATTGGGTGTAACTTGCGAGCACGGTAGTAGTGCTCATGCCTGCTGAATATATTTATTCAGGTGAAGACTACTATCGTGACGGTGAGGACAAGCGCCTAGGTTACGCCTCCAGGCGATTACTGTGGCGGATCGTTCGCCTCATCGCATCGTTTTTACTTCATTGTGTTATTTAATCGTTTATTTGGCTTCATGCCCAATTGTATCAAACTCTGATTTACTATTAATGCAATGCGAGACATGGTTATGTTATCATTTTTGTAATCAGATACAGGAAATCTCGGATGGTGTATGAGCACAGAGGGTTCGGGATCTTTCGTTCCCGGGTCCGACATACTAAATTCTATGTCGCTATTCTACTTAATTATATGTACTTAATTCTATATAATTCTACTCGCTACAGCTCAAATGATGTACTTAATTCTACATAATTTGACATAACGTACAAACTTGCAAATAAAATATACCTGCAAGATGGCCGACCAGATCTAGTGCTTTATCAATCTCTCTCCTCCACGATGAACTAGCAGAGCTTCACTACCTTTCTTCTCTCCCTCTCCTCCCGACGATGTAATATTACAAATAGCCATGTTCGGCGACGTAATATTATAAATAGCTTCCTTCGGTGGCACAATATCGAAAATAGCCCGTTCGACAACGCAATATGAAAGATGCGCTACATGCTTTGCGAATAGGGTGTAGTCATTTCACATACAAGAAGGCTATAGCTAGGGTGGTGTGGGGTGTCACGACGCTGACTCCCTCACACGATTACCTATACACACAACAAGAACAAATAGTATCGAAACACAATACTAGCATAATATAAGTCGTACATGAATTAATATTTATATAACAAGATTGATAAATCTACTCGTGGCCCCTCTTGGGGCGTACCCCACGTAGGGCCCTGGCCTCGCCGGGGGTGGCTGCGGACGCTGGAGCGAGTACGTCAAAGGCTCCAACAACCGAGGTACCCTACCAACGCAAGTAGTCTAAGGGGGTGTCGCGAGAGGGGATATCCCGAGAAGGTGCGTCCCAAGGGGGTGCTGCGTCGACTGGCTCGCTCTTGGCACACCTTGCAGCTATGAAGCCCCAACAGAGATCCGGCTAATCTCGCCGTGTGAAGTCCCACACCGCGCTCGCCATAGCGCCCACTCTCTGGCGACGTTGTAGTCCTCGGAGTTTGCTCCCTCCTACGACCCTAGCTCCTCGTCCAATAGGGGTCTACGACCTGTGGAACAACACGTTGTGCATGTAAACAAGAAGAAAATGCCGAAATAGTACGTTATGCATGTAAACAACATAGACATACCTGATTGCTACATCGCAGCGGATGGCTTGGCGTAGTCCTGCCCCTGGTACGGACGGTACTGAGGACCTGCCAGAAGAAAATGCCATTAGTAAACTAGTGAAGTTCAAAATTAACAACCATATATAAGTGTTTCAGGTGTACCTATGAATTGAGCTGGCGCTGGGGTACTCCCGTTACGGTGCCATGAGGACCCGCCCGCCACGTCTGGGTGAGGAGCCGTGGGGCGTGATGCACCGTGGCTCACCCCCTGTCCACGAATTGCTCGGTCTACCACGTCCATCGGCCTACGACACGACGTAGGCTGGATGGCTCACCTCGTCCCCTCTAGGAGCCGGTCCATGAGCTCTACGGTCCACTACACCGTCACGATGAAGAGCTCCTCGAGCGTCCATGACCTCATGGGCGTGTGCGGCCTCAACGCGCTAAGCTTAATGGGCTGCTCGCCCTCCTGTGGGAGAATGGTACTGAGGTGACTACGGTGAGTCGCGTCAATGGCCAGGTCAAGTAGCTCATACGACCACTACACAACGTCTCCTGGGCCTCCATACTTGAAATTTAAGATGGACAATATTTTAAAGATTATCTCGGCATATACAAAATATTTACCGTACAAAAAGGAGAACAGAAATGAAGATAAGAACACACCCTATTTAGCTACTCTAGAATTTTAATATAATTTTTAGAGCCATCTTACTATTTTCCTAGTTTGTAATGCATTCTCGGCATATACAGAATATTAAAACGAGAACATAATTAAAGCTGAGAATATTTTAATTAGGCTCTACACACCCTATTTAACTACTATGGAATTTTTACGGAATTTTTAGAGATACCTTGCTATTTTTCACGTTAAAAATGTATTCTCGGCATTTACAGAATATTTACTGTGAAAAAAGACATAATTGACGCTAGGAAAATTTTAATCAGGCTCTACACACCCTGTTTAGCTACTCTGGAATTTTTATGGAGTTTTTAGAGCCATCTTGCTGTTTTTCGCGTTTAAAATGTATTCTCGGCATTTATAGAATATTTACTATGCAAAAATGAGAACATAATTAAAGCTAAAAATATTTTAATCAGGCTCTACACACCCTATTTTGCTACTCTAGATTTTTACGGAATTTTTAGAGCCATCTTACAATTTTTTGTGTTTAAAATGTATTTTTGGCATTTATAGAATATTTACCGTGTAAAAATGAGAACATAATTGAATCTGGAAATATTTTAATCAGGCTCTACACATCCTACTTGGCTACTCTGGAATTTTTACAGAAATTTTAGAGCCATCTTGCTATTTTCTACGTTTAAAAGGTATTCTTGGTATTTACATAATATTTACTGTGCAAAAATAAGAACATAATTGAATCTGGAAATATTTTAATCAAGCTCTACACACCCTATTTAGCTACTTTAGAATTTTTACGAAAATTTTAGAGCCATCTTGCTATTTTTCGCGTTTAAAATGTATTCTTGGCATTTACAAAATATTTACTGTACAAAAAAGAGAATATAATTGAAGCTAGAAATATTTTAATCGGGATGTATACACCCTATTCAGCCACTCTAAAATTTTTACTGAATTTTTAGAGCCATCTTACTTTTTTTCGCGTTTCTAAATTATTTCATATGTAAAAATTGTCTAAACTACAGCAATAATGTAAACTAAAATAGATCACACTACAACTAAAATAATCTAATGAAATTCGTTAACCTGCCAGATTTATTTGTTAACTTATTAGAGTTTCGAATTAAATTAGAAAGCTGAAAAAAAATTTACCAGCATAGTAAACAAGATGATCTGCTTCTCTTTCTCTCTCCTCAGCGATGAATCGGCAGAGCTTCGCCGTGCACTTTTCCTCCTCTCCTCTTTCCTTTCCCTCTCTTCTCTTCCTCCCCTCTATTTGCTCTTGGACCCTGTCGCTATTTCATTTGGGGCCATGGTATTGTTCACCCCTTGTCGATCGATGAAATGATGACAGGAGGTTGTCGTCGTCCACGTGGCACCTCTTGCTAGATGAAATGGCGACATTATACCATTTGTGTAATTTTTTAACTATTTAATTTTTTATTTATTAATTAAAATAATATTATCTTCAAACTCAATCTCGACGTAGCCTTCTTTAATGTACTTGCGTGCCATATAAGTCATAGGGCAAGAGCACAAAACTAAGCATCCGTAGCCTAGTAAAAGCTTGTTTAGATAGAAAAGTATTAGAACTAATCCTTTTAGATCGAGAGATTAAAGGAGATTTTAGTTTAAATTCTAAATTAATTTAAAGAGATTTTAATTTAAATTCCAAATCAAGGAATCAGTACAGAAGGATTGAATTGACTGACAATGTATCAAATAAGCCCTTAGCTACATTTCCAGCCACGTTACACTGGCCCACGAAAGAGAGGCCGAGGCCGAGGCCGCCGGGCTCCCTACACGCCTTCCGACCTCATACACTCCAATTCCATTCGACTCCCTCCGCTTCCACCACCACCGCCACCAGTCCACCACCCTCCCTCCCCGCGGCGGTCGACAAACCCTAGAACCCTCTAGAGCCATCTCGAAACCCCGGGTGGGCTAGGGGCCCCGCACGCGGCGATGCCGCTCTTCATTTCCGACGAGGAGCTCCGGCTCATCGGCGGCGACGTGGCCGCCGTCGCCGAGCGGGCGGACGCCGTCATCCGCGAGATCCGGCAGCAGGTGGACACCGTCCGCGCCGAGGCGGACGCCGCCGCCATCGCGTCCGAGCAGACCTGCGCCCTCCTCGAGCAGCGATTCGCCACCCTCTCCGCCGAGTTTGATCGCTCCCAGGCCGAGGCCACCGAGCTCTCCACCGCCTCCGAACGCCGCGCCGCCAAGCTCGCCACCTCCCAGGCCGAGATACACCAGCTCCGCATCCAAGCCGTACGAACCCTAGATTTTCGGTCGACTGAATGGTTTGTTTGGTTTAGCTTGGTGCACTGATCACTCGGTGTTGCTCATGTCGCAGATTGCAAAGGATGGCGAGGTTGAGCGTCTGAAAGTAGAAATCTCGGAGCTGCACAAGTCCAAGAGTCAGTCGCTGGAGCTGATTGAGCAGAGGGATGCAGAGATAAGGGAGAAAGATGGCATCATCCAGAGCTACCACGATAAGATAGTGAGCTCCACTGATAACTTCATACTTCTACTTCTAGCAATATACATCAATCTGTAAATTGACCGTCCATATGTAGAGCGATTTGAGAGTATAGGATCACCTGAACAAGTTGTTGCTTGGTGCAACGCAATATAGCAAATGCTATATTATTGATGTACAGAGAATGTGGATATCATAGGATGGTTCAGTACTCAAGTAGCTTGTAGCACCGTATGATAAGATTATTGTCTGCTTGTAGAGTTTTTGTTATAGACATTTAACTCTAGGTTGGTTTCAGTAGCTTGTTGCAGTGACAGGGCTTGATAAAAAAAAATCAAGAGGGGACCACCTATAGAGATGGAACATCAGCATTGGAAAACTAGGCTTTAGACTTACAAATTGATGAATTAGAGGGCAAACGTAGGAGGTTTTTAGTCAATATGTAATATAAGCTACTAGCTTCTCAATTATACATGTAGAGATGACAAAACAAAAGGAGGGGCCGCTGCTCTTGTTGGCCTGCTTGAAGCTCCGCCCCGGGCTTCTTGGGCTTTAAAACAGAATTCAATTTAGCTTAAAAAAGAGCCGCACAATTTGGTTTCTTCATTTTGCTTGTTATAAGTTAGAAGTCAGTGGCATATATGTACATATTGAAATGGATAAACAACTGCGCCTCGCATAAAAAATTGCTGGATTTGGCCACTATTTTTTTTTGCTGGAAGAACTTTGAATGGATGGACCAACTTTTGTCTAGTTATAACTCTTGGTTTGTCTATTTTTTTGGTCATATCACGTCACGCTTAAGAGATTCCCAACCAATTGATGATGAAAGATGTTGGTTGAAATAAACAGTTATTCACTTTATCGATCAGTTACCCTTCTGTCCATCCCCTTGGTAGGCATGTCTGTCCAAAGGTCAAATTTGCATCTCTGACTAATAAATTCGATTTTATCTTTTTTTTGGCTATCTAAATTTGATTT
Organism: Phyllostachys edulis; assembly: GCA_036346405.1. Lineage (NCBI taxonomy): Eukaryota > Viridiplantae > Streptophyta > Magnoliopsida > Poales > Poaceae > Phyllostachys > Phyllostachys edulis. Next base: position 100,895,459 of record CM070562.1, on the reverse strand, counting down.
TAACTTGATTTTCTTGTAGTTATACATTTGTATCTATCTCCATATATTCTTTCATTTGCCTACTGGGCGCAAATTTTAGTTTTATTTAAGACACTTATTATCTTGAGTAAATTTCACAAAACCCTAGGTTTTCAAGAAAAAGTAACACAAAACCCCAAGTATTACATTTTTTTTCAAGAAACCCCGGGTTTTGGGGCAAAATGTTTCAAAAAGCACCATGTACACCACCTGGGTCATCCAAGACATGCCCGCAGCATGCCTGGTCGCGCCGCCGTGTAGCCGGTTGCCACATCGCATCCTCCTTGGTTGCTGGTGTCGCTACTGTTGGGCCTCGTGCTGCTGCCTCTATTGTCGCTGGTGGGAGAAAGAGGAGAGGGAGGGTGAGAATGAGGGATGAGAGAGGGGCATCTAGGGGTCATGCTTATTAAGGCGTCGCCTAAGCGACGCTTAGAATGAGGGATGAGAGAGGCGTATAGGGGTCATGCTTATTAAGGTGTCGCTTAGGCGACGCTTAAGCGTCACCTAAGTGGTAAGGCGGTCCTGGGGTGTCAAGGCGTCGCCCGCGCCTTGCGTCCTCTGCTCGGAGCCTCCGGTGGAGAGGGAGGTAGAAGGAGAGAAGAGAGGAGCAGGGAGCTCACCTGGATCTTGGAGTTCGTCAACAAGGTGCCTCCTCGCACGATCTGCACCGGTTGTGGATCCTCCACCGCTAGGAGCCGTGTCGGATCTGCGCCGCCAGGTACTCTGCTGTCGTGGGTGCCTTCCTCCGCCCGGAGCTTGCTCGGTTGCTCCGGATCTGTGCCGCCTGGATCTGTGCCGCCGGGGTAGGGAAGAGGAAGAGGACGAGAGAGGGCGAGGGTAGGGAAGGGGAAGGGGAAGAGGACGGGAGAGGGCGAGAGGGCAGCGAAGCTTCGGACAGGAGAGGAGGCAGGGTTGAGGCGGCTGCAGGAAAGAGAGGAGGCGGCGACAAGAAAGAGAGGAGGCGGCGGCAAGAAAGAGAGGAGGCGAGGAGGCAGGCAGGGTTGAGGAGGCGAGGAGGTCACGGGCACAGCTTAATAACCATGGGGTTGAGATGGGCTGTTGGTCATGGGTATGGTCGGTTGGGCCTGATGGGTTGTTGATGCCAGGTGAGTCCTTTTCTTTTTTTTCTTTTTTGCTTTCTCTTCCCTTTTTTTCTCCTTTTCTTCGGCTCTTCTTCCACACACTGCTCGGTTGTTCCGGATCTCCCTCCGCCTTAGGACGATGTAAGGCGTCGCCTCGCCTCATGCCTTACCACTTAAAAGGTGTGAGGGGGGTGGGTCGCCTCGCCTCGTCTTACCGCCTTAATAACCATGATAGGGGTGTATTGCAAGGCCCACCAACATGTGTATATACTGGATAATATCATGTATTTTTGTTACATACAATATCCTGCACAAATATCGGAGCAAAATGGATGGCTAGATGGTGTACCCAGGGTTTTCTGAAACTTTGTCACAAAACCTGAGGTTTCTTGAAAAACATTATAAAGCATGGGGTTTTGCGCTATCTTTGCCTCAATCCCTAGGGTTTTCTGAAATTGACTCTATTATCTTTGTAAGTGCTGATGGAATACTTCTATTGTATGTTTTCTTCTAATCTAATTTTATTTTAATAAATTGATCTGTGTTTGGTCTTAATGGTTTGTGTTTTCTAGGTATTATTTAGTTGGAACTGTGCATCATGCCTCAGTAAATGAAAAATATGACATCATGAATCATCATGAGTTCATGACATGTAGACTTGATGTTGTTTCATTAACAGACTTAAAGTTACTGCTTTGTACTAGTGTTCTGATCTTATAACTTCATATGCTATTTTTACTATTGTTCAAAGTGATTAAAGGATATACAATTATATGTCACATCTTACATGTTGGAATCATCTTGGACTGGAGCATATCTGCATATGCAAGAGTTCTTCCATGTTATTAGACCTTTAGTTTCTTACTCTTTTTCCTTGAATAATTTATCTGCAGTTTGTCTGTTGGACAATTTTGATTATGGTTGCCTACTTACCTGGTTAACGTGTCAGTGTTAATACTGTACTTTATGGACAATTTGAAGAACTTGTGTGATCTGCGATGTTTTATTATTTGTTGTGTTATTTCTGGTTTGCAATGTGGATATGCCTGTAACTTTACAATGATATAATTTGAGTAGCCGCCAGCCCGCCATAAGCATTGCGTTGTCAATGCACTCTAGTGAGTTAAGCCTTTGGATTTTAACAGATTTGAGATTTTTGTGCCCCTTTATCCTGGGAAGATGATTGTCTGTTTTGCATTTTGTGGCGTAAATTAACTTGATGTACTGATTTCATCCTCTTTTCAGGTAAATCTGGCAGACTCATGTGCTGGTAAAGAGGCTAGGATACAAGAGGTTGAAGCTAAGTTTACTCATTGTCAGGCCACATGTAACCGGATTGAACAGGTATGCGTATAAAAAGGTTCAGTAATGTTCAGATGCAAGATTCTTGTACAAAGTAAAGTTCTACCAAGCCTTATTTGAATTCTATACAATCTGTTCTGTATAACTCAACACCTCCCTTTTCTCTTTGGTTTAGCGATGCTGTCCTAAGATTAAGCCTTGCCCATATGTTTTCATTGAGCAACTGTTGGTTCTTATCTAGTTTGACATTCCTTATCAGGAGAAGGAGCTGCTGGAAAAGCATAATCTCTGGCTTGACGAGGAACTGAAAGCAAAAGTTAAGAACTTAGCTGAATTAAGGAAAGCAAATATGGATGAGGAGGCTAGGATGTCAGCAAAGATTGCAGAGGTGAGTTTTTCATTTGATTCTTGATGTGACAGATGGGAAATATAAAACATGAACCTAATTTCTTGGGTTTCAGCTTGAAAGAGAGGTTTCTGAATCTTCAAGTTCCTTGAGGCGGAGCAAAGAGCGGATTTCTGAACTGGAGCAAAGGGTATCCTATATGGAAAAGGTAAAATTCCAGACTGATGATTACGCTATTACTGCTATCATCTAATTTTGCTATTTTATCTTTTGATGAATGAAGGAGTTGTGCTCAACAAAGGATGCTGCAGCTGCTAATGAACAACGCCTTGGTGCTGAGCTTTCAACTGTATGGTTTGCCCCTTCTTTAACTCCCCTTTGTCTATTGCCCTATTTCATGAGCAGGTTTGCGGCACTTGACTAGTTGACCAGGTCATAATTATCCTAGACGCATTTCGAAATTGCAAAGCTCATCTAATAATCACTGGTCTGAATGTTTCAAGCATTTGGAATTTATGTGGCCCTTCCACACTGGATGATAGTTTCATTTTGGTGTGTGGCACATAGTATTAGTGTTGAAGGTCATATTAGCTGTGTGTCCATTAATTGCTCTAGTAAGAAATTCAGCCAGATAGAAATTGTGTAAGCCTATCGAATGGCGATGTAGATTGTGTTGGAGCATGGTTGCGAATAGTACGTCAGGGACATGTGTGGTGCACTGCATAATGTTAGCTTGTCAATTATCTGTTATGCCATCATATCTATTTGGTTTGATGGAGACCGTCTTCAAGTTGCACTTGGGCTTAGACCCATGAAAGTTGTGCAATTTTTTGAGAAACAATCTTAACTCTTGGCTGGCTTATCTAATTCCTCATCTATTATTATTATTTTACTCACCTTGACATGCCCTGTCTAGCCAAATATATTTGGAATACTTGCGGAAGTGTTTCGATGAGACGTTTAGCACAACCTGATTGTTAATATCTAATTCCTCTACTTGATTAAGACTCATTCTGGATAGTTGATGCCTTGCGATGATCCCTTTCCCTTTTCTGTCCAGCAGAAACTTCTGCAATTTGCACTTTCTGGTAGCAAGGATGTAATGTTGTTTTACTTGGGATGTACTGCTGCTTTTCATCTCTCAAAATAGCTTTTGATTCACTTTCCCATAAAAGGTCATGAGGCTTGCTGAACTTCACAAAGAAAGTTCTGAGGAATGGTCAAAGAAGGCTGGGGAACTTGAAGGTGTTATAAAAGCGTTGGAGGTAATGCCTTTGCTTATATTTCATATGTGAATGTTTTTTTTTTGTCCCAGTTCATGGACAGGAAAAACTCACGCTCAATTCTTCGTGCAAATCAGACACATTTGACCCAGGTTGAAGATGAATACAAGGAAAAGCTCGAGAAGGAGACCTTAGCCAAGAGAGACCGTGAAAAGGTATGTTTGCAGATTAATTTTGATACTTACTATAATCCAATAGATCTTGTGAGTAAATCCTAACTGAGCTTTTGGATCTAATCCTTTTCTGTATATTTCTTCTGCAGGAAGCTGCCGACTTAAAGCAGAAGCTTGAAAAGTGTGAATATGATCTGGAGAATACAAGGAAGTCTAGTGAATTGAGCCTCATTCCATTGACCAGCATCGCGGCAGATTCTGCTGATTTAGCAGACACACCAATGAAAGAAATGTATGATTTCTGAAACTCACTGTTGTTTAGTCTAGTGAGACCTTTAAAGCAGGTGCTATTATATTTTTAGACACCTTTGATTTCTTGAATTGTCCATTCATGATTGCGTCGTAAATGGAAATGTCAGTTTTTCCCTTTTCTGTTCAAAGCATTTCGATTAGATTGTTCTTTTTCCTGAGCCCCCACCCTCTCCCCTCAAGGTGTAATTATGGTAACCGTTTTAATTCATATATCAAATTAACGTGAAAAAAATCCATGTGTTGTTTGTTATACCTATAACACCATATAAAATCACAAATCAAAGCTCAATTGGTGCCTAAGAAAAATAAAAACATAAAAAATTTGCCAAATCATAAATAAAAGGAAAAGAATGCAGTGAATCAAAATGATTGCTTCCATTTTTAGTTTCTCTTTTTAGACTCCACTCTTGTTTTCTATTTTGCAGGCCACTTTCTGACACAGTTAATCAAGATGACCTAATGATAGTTCCAAAAGTACCTACTGGTGTTTCTGGAACTGCATTAGCTGCTTCTCTTCTTCGTGACGGTTGGAGTGTATGTTTTATCTCTTCTGCTCATTAATTTGTGTGCACTATTTTCACATCTCAAATGATGCTTGATATCATCCATTGCATCATCAGCTTGCTAAGATCTATGAGAAATATCAAGAAGCTACTGATGCTTTACGTCATGAGAGGTGGGGAAGGAGACACGCAGAAGCAGTTCTCGAAAGGGTACATTATTGTGCTTGTTACTGTCATAGTCCATCATGGTTTTACCCAAATGTGTATCTTACACTTGGTATTCTATATGCAATGATCACAGCAATACCTTGATCCAGTAAGTTACAACTAGTTGCATAATTGCATATGTTTGAGAAGCGTACCTTGATCCAGTGTTCCATGAATTTGCCCTTGCATAGAATAGAAGGAATCTTTAGTTAATGTAAGAACTTGTTTTGTACTAAATGCTGAACTATTCGTGTGCGAGTTTTTTGGTTTGTACCAGCCATCATACGGTTCGGCCTGATAGTTTTGACTGACATGACAATTTGTTTTTTTGGATGAGGCTTTGATATTTAATTTTCCTACTGGGTAAAACTATTCCATAGCATCGGGTTTCATTCCAGTGCATGCTCTTAGTGATATGGTTTTGAAAGTTGCTCTGTAAGCCTTGAAGGAATCACTTATGATTTTGCTATCAAACTTTTACCATTTTTTATTTGTAACTGCAAAAGTGCAAAGTGTACGTCATAATTTTTGTGTTGCGTATATTTCGCTCCATAGTGTTTGTCTAACTCATGAAACAATAATTAATAAATTCAGAATAACTTAAAAAAAACAATAAGAAAGTAAGATAAAACAAGAAAAGGAGATGTCCATGGTACAAACATCTACTTGCTACTCCCTCTGTTTCCAAATAAATGTTGTTTTAGACATTGATGTTAAGGGTATTTGTGGTATTCCACTCCTAGTCTAGGGTTTACTCTTGTGTGTGTCCTTGTACTATGTATTGCCCCCTGGGCTATTGCAATACAACTAATTCTCCCTCTTCATCTAACATGGTATCAGAGCCTAAATCTAAACTTTAGCCTCCATCTTCTTCCACCATTGCGGGAGGAGCAATCTCCACTCCCAGGGGCAACACCCCAATAGTTTCTTGTCAAGTAGTAGGAGCTCCAAGCAGCAGCACTCATCTTCGTCCCTGGTTATCGGCTTCGGAACCTTCACCAGCCACAGCTCCCTCTGTTCCCCGAGCCCACACTTCAGCCGGATCCGAGCCGCCCCTGCTTCAGCTGGATCCGTGCCGGATCCGCGGTTGTTGCCAAGACAGACGCCGCCTCGGCTCCGCCTCCTCGACCATGACGCCCGCCATCGATCCTCCACCACCGCCCGCTCGGCCATCACCTCGCCGCGACATCCGGCGAGACATCGGATCAACGGCGAGGCGAAGCGCGACGCAACCTCCTCCGCGCCATGCCATCCAAGACCGCCGCCGGATCAGTACCCCTCGACCGCCTCACACCACCGGTGCGATCCGGCGTCCTCGTCGCCGCCGCCATCGATCTGTGGGCTTGTCGCCGCCTTAGCTTCGCTATGCGTGAAGCTCCGCGCCCCGAAGGCCGCCTCGACGACGCTACTCTCGCTCATGCCGAAAGCTCCCATGGTGAAGCCCGGCTGAGGGCGGCGGAATCATGGCGGGCTCAGGGACGACGGTCTTCTTCTTCATCGGCAAGCGGGGCCACCTTCTGCTCTGTCATCGGAGCTCCTTCGCCTCCCTGGCGAGCACCCGCCGCATGATCTCCTTCTCCAGTTTGGCCTCCTCCCTCGCCAGCTTCCACTGCCGCCTCGCCTCCTCGGCGACCTCCCCGTTCGAGAGGCCATCGTCCTCATCCTCTTCATCGCCCGCCTTGTCGCCGCTGAACGGGAGGAGGAAATGGGAGGGGAGAGAGGTTGGTGAGTCAGGGAAGGAGAGAGAAGGGAGGAGGACGGGTATCTGACTGCTGCTGTTGTTGCTGCTAGCTATGCTTTGAGTCTTTTCATTCTTAGTGCCATTGCTTCCATTGCGTTCATCCAAGTTTGTAACACTCTATCTTTGAGTTTGTCTAAGCCGTGCGAGTCCACAAATTCCTTGTCAGTCAGTTGATTGCTTTGCTAGCCACGGTTCGTCCTCTTGGATTGAGTGTAGCTCTCTTCTTTCCCTTTCACATGGCAACAGCCTCCGCTCTTCTCTCTGAGCCGCCGCAGATCGTAGAAGTTGTTAATGATGCTGCCACTTTTCTCTGAGCCGCCGCCCCAAGCTTCTAAGGCCTCCACGCTCCTTCCGCACTGCACCTTCGCTGCGCTTCTTGTGCACTATGCCGTTGCCGTCTCGGGCTTTGATCTGCGCCGCCATGCTTCTATTAATTCCTCTTTGGATTGATTTGACAACTCTCTCTATTCCTGTCGGTTTCATCATCTTCTTCGTGTTGCTGCGGTTGACTTTGCTCCCGCTTGCCTCTGCTTTCTCAGCCCCTGCACCTTGTGCTTTGTGGATACGCACGCCGGAGCCCCTAGGCCACCACAACGGCGATTGCGAGGAACGCAGCAGCTCGGGGGAGAGCAGCAGCGGTGGGGGAGGAGGAAGAGGAGGGTTTCACGAGGAAGGCGAAGGTTTGGGCATGGCCAAGCAATGGTGGCGGGAGGAAGCCATTGGGCCTTCGAGTGTGTGAGGTTTACGAGTTGGGGATAAGGTGAGAGAGACAGAGAGTTATGAAAGAGGGGAGAGAGAAGAAGAAGATATTTATTTACTTTGTTCCTCCTGCTTTCATGGGCTGGCTAAAATAGGCTTCGAAATGGGCTTTCTGACGGCCCAACTACGGAGTAGGCTGTCCAGGCCTGTCGGCAATTTGTGCAATTAGTATTTAGCAATAACAAGATCCTCTAAAAAAAACTTGAGATACACCAACATTATTATTATTATTATTATTATATATATAGCTGTCCCCGTGTTGCCATTTTTTTAGAAAATGGCGAATCCCGTATCCGATACGTGTCGTGTCCGACACGTGTGTCCGTGTCCGTGCTTCCTAGCTTGTGTGTCCTTGTACTATATACCCCTTGGGCTATTGCAATACAACTAACATTGGCAGTCTCCCTCTTCATCTAACAATTGACATGGTCTTCAATACACATCTTTGTCTTGTTCTTTTTCTAATTATGTACTAATAGAATTTGGAAAAATATAATCATATGGAAGTACTTCCTATTAACGAATATACATGATGTTTTTGATATCAAGACGATACCGAACATGTAACTTTGACCATCACCTTTATATTAGAGAAAATTCACAATATGCCACTGAATAACTACCTGATTTACAACATGACACTCATTGTGAGGCTGACATGTGGGGCCGGGGCCCATATGTCAGTGAGACATCAGTGGCATATAGTGAAGATTCGAAGTTATTCAGATATGTTTCATGACAAATTTGATTGTATTAATCTCATAACCAATCTAAATAGCCTTTTATACATCAGTTGTCAAAGTTTTGAGATGCTGGACTGCACATTTCAAACATCGTATACGTTTGAACAGAGCGAGTACTTTTGGTGCTGAATATACTAATATCTATCCGACAATCCCATGCGAAAAATCTAAATATTTTTGTGTGTGTTAGTAGTCAATGTTTTAAAAAATTTGACTACCATGCATTCTAAAACTACATCTATGTGGAAACGGAGGGAGTTTTTCTCCTTCAACATTTTCCCTCGTCCGACATAAAGTGCATAAAATACATAACACATGTAGTCATGCACCATATTTACTCCTAAAAAGTAATCATATGAACAGAATAAAAAACCATTAGCCTTTTTTATTTTTCTTATTTTCTGATCATTTTTTAACTTGTTTACATATCTAGTTACCTTTTTTATTGGTAATTTTGACTAGCGGTAACAACCAATGTGCTTTGCTGAATAAGAAAGCTGCAAATCTTAAATATATCACTTTTGAGTGGCAAATAGCCAATTTTTCCTTGTTTTGTACTACACCCCCTTTCTTTATTTGTGTCTGTTATTGGAGCATTATTGAATTATCTTTTGTACAACAGGTCTTGCATGAAATTGAAGAGAAGGCTGAACTTATCTTAGATGAACGAGGTAATTTTGTTGTAAATATTCTTAACCCCTTAAATCACCGCACTAGTTAAATATGTATTGCTTTATGATACGATAGCACTGCAATAATGTTTGATTTGTGATACATGCACAAACATCTAGACTTAACCTTTACTCTTTGTAACTTTTTTCCTACCTCAGCTGAGCATGAGAGGATGGTTGAAGCATATGCTCTAATGGACCACAAATTGCAGCAGGCATTGTTGGAGCATGATAACTTTGAAAATGTCATTTGGAATCTAAAGGTATGCAGGCATCACATGTTGTTAAGTTTCTTATAATGAGATTTTAACATTAGTGTGTCTTCCAGTCGGAGTTAAAAAGGCGGGAACGTGATCATAGTATCGCTCAGAAGGAAATTGACGATCTGCAAAAACAAGTGAGTCTTTTAGCGCTACATTTCCTATTTTTTCTGTTATTTTTATTTATTGAAATCTCAAATGAAAATAATATACATAGGGGAAGTATCCAGTGCTAACCTCCACTATCAGTGCTAACATGCCAATTATCACATGGATTGCTAGGTGCAACATGATGGATAAGATTTAGAGCATCTTGAGGTGGTCATAGCCCTCATAAATGATTTCTCTAATCGTGAGGGTGTTATTCACAATTCACAAAATGTACATCCATGTGATCCTCAAGTTGCTATAAATCTGACTCATTCAAATCTAATAAAATGATTATCACCGAGAGGGGCTTAACCCTGGTTACTCCCTTATATGTATTTGAAAGACTGAAGGATTGCCCTTTCTTTTGTGACGCTGCAGATTCTTTTGCTAATTGTATGCTGTACCTCTGAATTATTTGTAGGTCGCTGTTCTTTTAAAGGAATGTCAAGATATACAGCTTCGTTGTGGTTCTAGCCTTCCAAATGTAGGTCATGGTGTTCTTTCTATGAGCATAAGCAATGGCGCGTCTAATGTTGAAAACATTAGTCATGAGCATGTAAGTCTCATTCTAATCCTTGTAGGGCTTTGTACTTTACCCTCAATTTACACGCGATGTTATCTGATGTAACCATCCGATTATCCGTGGCAGATGACATTTAATGATATTAGTGGGTTAGTTCAGCAAAATGTTCAACTTCGAAATAAGGTTCACATGCTCTCTGCTGATCTTGACAAAAAGGACATGGAACTCAGGGTATGTATGAGGCTTATCTTTTTATGGCCGTGAAAATTTAATTTGTTCATTCATGAGTACCAGGTCATACTTTTTTTCCCAATGACATGATCAAACATATGTTCGTTTCTGTCCTTTTTAGGAGAACTTCCAAATTGAGTTGAAGAAAATTACAGATGATGCTGCATCCAGAGTTGAAAAAGTGATGAAGAAATCCGAAGAACAAGCAATAATGATTGAATCTCTTCATAGATCTGTACGTCTTATATATTCTTCTCACCTGGACATGGAAAATCTTTTGATTTAAAATTCACCTTCAAAAGTCAATTACAAACTGCATGCGACATCAACGCTCATGTAGTTGATTTTTTTTTTGTAGGTGGCGATGTATAGGAAGCTGTGTGAAGAACAACAGAAGACTCGCTCTAATGTTGAACCCATATCCAATAATTTGCAAGGTTCACTCTATTATTCTTTTGTTCTTTTCAGTTCAGACTATATTGTTAAATGTCTGCCATATTTGTGTGGGGTGGCATGCTGTGGTGATGGAAGCGTGTCAAGGCAGTTTGTGTGTGCATGTTACTGTTATGTCATGGATTTCTTTTTATTCTATAGATGGTGGCAGAAAGGATTCGATGGTTCTGTTTGAAGGATCACAGGTAATTTTCTCAATGATACAGGTTATAGAGCCTATAGAATACCATCATTTTGATGAATGTTCTCATTGTAATTTCACCTAATCTTGTCCAGGATGTCTCGAAGAAAGCTTATGAGCAAGTCTCTGAGCGGGCCAGAAGCCTAAGTGAAAAGTTGACTAAGTTGAGGTGTTTTTTTATCTGCTTTCATACCTTGATTTCTGTATTAAAAATATAGTTATAGCTAAAGTTTTTGAGAATATTTTTATTTCCTTTTTCTATCATCGGACAAGAAGAGTGGTGGTTGGGAAGCAATGTAATAAGCTCTTAGGGGCTGGGTGACCACAGCATATGCTACGAAGTTTCTTCCTGGAACTTTTTTTAGACATTTTTGTTTACAGCTTGTGATGCATAATTTGGTCTTTGTAATTTTCTTGACATACAAATATTTACTGTTTCTGAAAATTATTATGATAGGGCTCTATGCGAAAGCTGCCGTTTATGGTTTTACCATATTTATTTTCCAACTGTGTCGATGTTGGGTCTCCTCATAACTAAACATATGCATGGAACTTTGAATGTACTTGATTCACACCAAAACAGATATCCTGTTAAGTTTGCATATGCTTCCATTTCTCATTGCTTCTTATTTTACACTCCCTCCGTTTCTCTATATTTGTCTACAATCCACCATGTGCACAGACCAAGGAAACACTAAATCTAAGAAATAGTTAATGATAAATGACCATACCCCTATTAAATGACATACCACAACCACTTAACCTCTTCCAAAGCATTTAACTAGGGGTAGAGAGAGAAAAATTGCAATAACTATACTCTAGATTCTCTCAAATGGACAATATATTGAATACTCCTAAGGCCATGGACAAATATAGCGAAACGGAGGGAGTATGGTTTTAGATGGCCTACCTATCGAGGTTGATTATGTGATACTGTCTTTGTCTTTACTTGGAATATCTGATCAATACTTGTTATCATTCATTTAGGACTGAGCTTGTGTCTTTGCGATCTGAGCGTGATAAGGCAGTGCTTGAAGCTGATTTTGCTCGAGACCGGCTTAATGGATTCGCAGCAGAGCTTGAACATCAGGTTCTTTCTTTTGTGTGTTGTAATCTTGTTTTCTTCATATTTCTGTTCTTTCTTAGCGCAAGATAACTCCTTGTTCTATGCTTTACCCTAATCTAGTTCATACTTGTAAATACAGAGGAAGGAAGCTAATTCTGTTTCGCTCAGAAATGCGGAGTTGATGCATTTAGTTATTGATTATGAAAAAAGACTCCGTGAAAGTTCAGATTCTATGCAAGCTTTAGAGGAGAACTCAAGGAAGCTGTCAATGGAGGTGTGTTGAATTTATTACACCCCTCAAATAATTCTAAGATCCTGAATCCTAACATGATTTTCCAATTTTCTAGGTATCTATTTTAAAGCATGAAAAAGAGATTTTAGTAAAGTCAGAGAAAAGAGCTTTGGATGAAGTCCATGATTTGACTGAGAGAGTGCATCGTCTGCAGGTTTTTTTCTTACTGCCAGTGCCACATCTTGCATTACTTTGAATCCTGTGCCTTGTTTTATAGTTTTTTTCTACTTAGCTGCTGATATGATTGTGTTACCAAAAGAAGACAGATATTTTGTTTTCCTACAATCATCCTTCATCCTTATGTCTATCTGCATTCTTACATGGAAAAGGAGAGATTGTCATTGTCTAACAACTTTATCCTGGAGTAATATCATATATGGACAACTTTACATAGCTTTTCCCACTATTTGGTGTTACAAATCTGTATGGTGCACTCTTGCATGAACAGGCAAGTTATTTTAGCTATCTGAGTTAATTTACGATCCCAAGAAATGTAAATATGTTTTCAAAACATTAAAATAAATTAATAACCTTTTAATTAGGCATTCAGAAACTTTGACTGACTTGCAGCTATATAAGAAAATTCTAATAGTTAGTTAGATATGTCTTTGGATATATATTTATTGTGGTCTATTCTCTCTCATGTTTCCAGATATAATAAGTGAGCAAAGAGCTATTTAAATAATATTTTTTCATTGTCTTGCCTTTGTAAATAATTCAAAGAGCTAGAATAGATGCACTATTCTATAGCTAAGCGTAGAATAGCTATTGTACATGCCACTCAACCCACCTAGTCCGAGTGGCCCAATCCGAACAATTATGGGCCAAGAACCCCGCTGCCCCATGCTCAACACATATTGACAGTAATAGGTAGTGTATGTGACAGTAATTCTAATACCATTTTTATTGCCGGACTATCTCATAGCACAATGATTTTTTTTCCGGATGGTCCCACGATTCGCACACGCCCGACAGTAACTGGCAATTGTGAGAAAAGTAACTGTGATGCCCTTTTTTATGCCCTATCACACCTAAGCGAACTTTTTTCCTCGGGTCATGATCCCATGCCCTCTACGCTTAGCATGGTAGTAAATCTCTTTGTAGTGCTGCAGTAAAAGGCACAATGAGATCACAGTAAAATCTCGTGTAGTGCTGTAGTAAAAGGCATAATATGGTCGCAGTAAATCGTTTTTTGTAGTGCTGCAGTAAAAACACAAGGAGGTTACAGTAAAAAACACAATGAGGTCGTAGTAAATCTTTTGTAGTGTTGCAGTAGAAGGCAGAATGAAGTCGTAGTCAATCTCTTGCTGTGCTGCAGTAAATCACAAGGATACTTGCAGTAAAAGGCACAGTGAGGTCACAGTAAATCTTTTGTAGTGTTGTAGTAGAAGGCAAAATGAAGTCGTAGTCAATCTCTTGCTGTGCTGCAGTAAATCACAAGGATACTTGCAGTAAAAGACACAATGAGGTCGCATTAAATCTTTTGTAGTGCTACAGTAGAAGAGGGCGTCGGAAGAGGGGGTGGGTGGTGGATGGAGGTCTTGCGAGGTTTCTGATCGATTCTTGCCGTGCTCATACGATCACGATAATTGATTGGCTTAGGTACGAGAATCTGAACTTTCGGTCACGATAATTTTTTTACAAGATTAAAACATACCTATCATGGATCTTTTTTTGTTAAGCACATTTTTTCAGCAAAACGCTTCAAAAGGATTGTAAATAAGATAAATAGTTTAGGAGATATTGTCGTTCAAAGTTTGCAATTAATTAACACTTCTTTCTCCACCCGCCCCTCTACACACAGCGTGGTAGTACAACTCTTGTAGTGATGCAGTAAAAGACACAACGAGGTTGCGTGGGCGTCTTGTGATTTATCTTGTCGGTTGTGTGAAGGCGCATGTTTTACTGATCGGTTGTGTGGGGGGACGACCAGAGCGTATAATAAGCTATTCTACACTCATGCGTAGAACACCGTTACTGTGTGTGTATACACACACACTACTACTACTACTAAAAAATTGGAGTTGGTGGTCGTCCACCCTCCCATTCCTGTCCCTTTCTACCGACATGTGGGTCACGTTATCAGTAAACTATCTTCTTGAATCGTACGCTCCCTACTCTCTCGACATCGCCTGCGTTGCTGTCTCCGCTTCCTCCTCTCGCCCTCGCCCTCGCCTCCGCCCCCGCTCTTCTGCTCTGCTCCGCATGCCTCTGCCCCCTCCCGTGTCGCCGCTTCCATCGGCCGGGTCTGGACGAGCCTCGCTTCCTCCTCTCCGCCCCCGCTCTTCTGCTCTGCTCTGCTCTGCGCGCCTTGACGAATTGAGATATATTATATCTACCTCAATTGATAAACTATTACATTCATTAGATGTTTTGTAGCAACGCACGACCACTTAACTAGTTTGTGTATATACCATTTTCCTATATATATATAATATCTATTTTCTCAGCTATTATAATTGTCTCTTGCCTTTGTAAATTATATTTTTTCATTGTCTCACGGGCTTCACTTTGTATTAAGCCAACACAATACTTTGACTTGTGTTTTCTTAAAATTGTATCTTTTAGTATCTATAACTAATTATAAGGTGCACTTGCTGTAAGCACGTGTTCAAGCACTTAGCAGTTTTCAACGCATTTTGTTCAATTTTCTGTCTTTTTTTCCTCCATTTCTTCTTCTTTATATCAGTGAGATATCTTGCATTGCAGGCCACCATCGACATAATACATACCACCAAGGAGGTTCAAGAGGTATGCTGTGTTTAGATGAGTCATGGAAATGCTTGAAATTTGTGTACCTCTTTGTTAAACTGTGAACAATTTAGAATGCAAGGGCTATGGAAAGGAGAAATCAAGAGGAGTACATCAAGCGACTAGAAGTAAGATTCCTATTTTGGCAGCATTATGCTTTACTACTTTTGCGTGATGCTTATTAGCTTTCCTGTTCCTTTCTTGTGGTTTGCCTATTCTACTTTGGCTTTCTGTTGTCGGTGACTAAACATTTTGGTCCAGTGCTCTCGCATTCAAGCTTCATTTAACTACATAGAACTAAACTTCCTGTACAACCTAGAAAATATTTTGGAAATATTACGATTGTTAGCAAAAGCATGAGGTGTCTGGCATGATATTTTGGGTAATCTGTTTCTTTTAGGAAGATATTACTTGATTTATTCATTCAATTCTACCTTTTTCTGGTTCTCTAAATCTAAATGGTTTTGTAGAGGGATTGGGCTGAACTTAAAAAGGAGCTTCAAGAGCAACGTGATCATGTTCGCGTCCTTACACTTGATAAGAAAAATGCTTTTGACGGCTGCATGAAGCAGGTTGAGGATATGAGAAAAGAGCTGCATAGCTCATTGAAAGCTGCTACTGATGCTGAGTCGAGGGCTGCTGTTGCAGAGGTTTGTTCGAGTAATTTTGTACCAAGATTGCAAGGGCATCATCTGACTATTTTAACTCAATATTTTTTTTGCAGGCCAAGTGTTCTGATTTGGAGGTGAAGCTCAAAACAAGAAAGGTACTAATAAGTCTAAAACCGTGATGTTGAAAACTTCGTACGCAGAACATTGCTTATATTTGTTTTGCTTCTGATAATCTTCGGCGGTTTCTGGATTTGTTATTAGTAAATCATCACAGCTTAGATAAATAGAACATATCTGTTCTGTACTAGTGACCAAAGTGCAATTCTTCGTATCACATAGTTACTAGTGAAATAGTGAACTGATGGACAAATGCAGGAATATGGCACACTGCCCTTGCAAGGTTCAGGTTCTTATAACGATAATTGTCCAAAATATATTCACATTGGAAGAACAAAATTTAGGTTTCATGCTATCGCTGAACGCTGATATACATGTTATAAGTCTATATCCAATGTTGGATGTCAGGTCTTGTGCAATAGAATGTCCGAAAGGGTCACTATGAACACTATGGCAAAATTGTTAGTGGTGATGTCTAGATTTTTTTCTTCACAAATCAATCTCAAAGATGTTGTTTATTTTATCTAGTACCATTAAAAGCATGCACTATTCTTTACACTTTTCATTGTCTTTTCCTAGATTTGAGTGCATTTTAAGTTAGATCATATAAGCCTTCATCTGATTGTGCTGTTATTCTGGTAGATCATTTTTAGGGATGGTGGTCGTGACAACTCATCAGCAACTGAGGTTAGTTTTCTTCTGCTATCCTGTTTAATATTTGTATCTGTTAGAAAAGATAAGAGGAGGATTTTGCTATTCACAACTAGACAACTTATTCATTAATTGAGAGGGTATATATAGACATTGTTACATAGGCCTCATAGGCTACATAGGCCAGAGAGAGAGAGAGTGTGTACAACACTCTTAACACCCCCTTCAAACTCAAGGTGGATCAGGTGAATCTGATGTACTGAGTTTTGAGTAGATGAAGCCGATGCTGTTTTTGAGTCTGAGGTTTAGTGAAGAAATCTGCAACTTGAAGCTCTGAGGGAACATTCTTGAGGGCGATGATCGACTGTTGACAATGAGATCGTATGAAGGATGCATCAACACCAATGTGCTTTGTCAGCTCATACTTGACTGGATCACTAGCAATCTGAATGACATTTGTATTGTCACAAAAGATGTGTAGGATTGTCGTAATGAACACCAAGATCAATCAAAAGCCATCGAAGCCAACTAATCTTTGAGGTGGTAGGGCCAAGAGCTCGAAGCTCAGTCTCTGCACTAGAATGTGGCACATGATCGCTTCTTGGACTTCGGGCAATGGCGAAGTACCAAGAGAATCTGATGGCGATGATAGATCGGCGATCAACAGGATCACTCGCCCAAGTAGAGTCAGAGTAAGCGTGGAGCTAAAGCTGACTCGAACTGGTATAGAATAGACGTCTGGACGTAGTCCCCCTCAAGTATCTCAGCACACGAAGAACATAACCATAGTGGATTGAGGTGGGAGCACTGACCAACTGGCTGAGCACATGAACAACATGAGCAATGTCGGGCCTGGTCACAGTGAGATAAACAAGGCTCCCAACGAACTGACGATAGTAAGAAGGATCTTTCAGTGGTACATCGTTTGACAATGTTCCGCTAGTCGCTAGTCGGACGGTAGACCAGCACCTAGCGCCTAATCGTCGCCTAGGCGGGTCTGTAGGTCGAAGATGTAGGTGGAGCTCTATGGGTGTGGCAGCAGTGCGTGTATCAGTCATACCAGAGTGAGCAAGCAAATCCTGAATGTAGCGATGCTGAGAGTGGTAGTAGCCATCACTATCAGAATGAACCTCAATCCTCATAAAATAGCTCAATGGTTCTAAGTCGGACATCATAAACTGTTCACTCAATTTCCTCTTCACAAAAGCCACATAATCTGTGTCGTCTCCTGTTATCAGCATATCATCGACATATAGCAGAAGCAAAGTATGACCCCGTTGAGAAGTGTGAATAAACAAGGCAGGGTCATGCTCACTTGGAGCGAAATCAGCAGCTCGAATCACGGAACTGAAATGCTCAAACCAAGCACAAGGAGCCTGGTTGAGACCATATAGAGCACGCCTAAGGTGACAAACATAGCCTGTTGGGGTCTCAACACCCGGGGGTGGCTGCATATATAGACCTCATGTAGATCACCATGAAGAAAATCATTCTTGACATCCATCTGAGATGTAGTCCATGTGTGTATCGCTGCAACAGCAATAAGAGTACGGACAGTGGTCATATGAGCAACTGGAGCAAAAGTCATCATAATTTCGACCATAAGCCTGTTGAAAATCTCTTGAAACAAGACGAGCTTTGTATCGCTCTACTGAACCATCTGACTTGTTCTTTACTTTTTACACCTACTTGCAGATATAGGAATAGCTCCAGATGGTAGCGGAACGAGATCTCAAGTGCTTGTACTATCTAATGCTATGAGCTCCTCTGTTATAGCCAACTACCACTCAGATATACTAGCAACCTCCTGATAGGTACTTGGCTAAGCTACTGCACCTGAACGAAAAAATCCCCATCTCTCTGGTGCCTGAATAGAAGAACGACTACGTAGGGCATACCGTGATGTAGTAGAAGGATCGTCAGAGCCGATGGTACTAGCCGGAGGGTCAAATGGAGGAGAGGATTGATGATCAGAAGGAACTCTCTGTCGATGATTATAGTAAAAGGGAAAAGTGGAAGTGTCAGAAACTGGTGGAGCTGGTGGAGGAGACACTAGAAGGTGAAACTGGTGGAGAAGGTGTAACTAGAGAACAAGTCTGATGAAGGAATGAGAGGTAGACACAAAAAGCAGGTGGAATTTGTGGCAGAAGTGGGATGTGTAGAAGGGTTGACCCTCATCAAAGGTCACATCACGAGAGATGCGAATGCGATGTGCTGAGGGATCATAGCAACGATAGCCCTTATGCTCAGGACTATAACCCAGGAAGACACTCAACCGACTGAGCACTCAGTTTTGTACGCTCACGAGGTGCTAGAAGGACATAGCAGATACAATTAAAGACATGAAGATGAGCATAGCGAGAAGGTGCTCTATGCAGGACCTCATCAGGACACTTGCACTGAAGCTTAGAACATGGCTGACGATTGACGAGATAGACTGCTGTAGAGATTGCTTCCCCCCAGAAGTGAGGGAACAAGGGAGGAGATGAGAAGAGTACGAGTAGTCTCAATGATGTGACGGTGTTTGCACTCAGCAACACCATTCTGAGCAGAAGCACCAAGACACGAGGGCTGAGGAAGAGTACCTTTAGAAGAAAGAAACTAACGAAAGGTTGATGAAAGATACTTTTCCCTAGAGTCGGAACGAAAAACACGAATGGAAGAAGAAAATTGTGTACGAATCATCTTAGCAAAAGACTGATAAATGGAAATCAACTGAGAACGACCCTTCGAAGCAAAAGGAGATGGACCCTATACATATGAATGCACCAAATCAAAATGACACGAGGACCAAGAGGTATTACTAGAATATGGAAGTTGTAGCTGTTTCCCCAGCTTACAACCAGTATAATGAAAACTAGACTCAACAGTGACATAACATAAGGAATCCTGGTGAACTAGAGTGGTGAGGCGAGTTCCACAGAGATGACCAAGTCTGTGATGCCATTTGCTGAAGGAAGGACCAACAGGAGACTGGGATGATAACATAGCAGAAGACACTAAGGCCTTTAACGTACTGGTGGAAGGAGGATGTAAGGTGTCCAAGACATAGAGACTAGGAGAGCCTCTAAGGCGATGGCCAGAACAAATCACTCTTCTGCTCTGATAATCCTAAATGAAACAAGAAGAATCATAAAATCCAATGAAACAATTCATATCCAACAGAAAGAAGGTTCATAGATAGCCGAGGAAAAAAAGACACATCAAGAACAGAGAAGCGAGATGTAAAGAGAATGCCCTGATGGGTGATAGAGCAAGGTGTACTATCATCAGTGTGAACATATGAAATATCAATCACGGGCCTACAAGCAACAAGCTGAGCTGTCCGTCGTAACATGAAAAGAGCCGCTCGAGTCCAGAACCCAAGGATGAGCAGCGCTAGGAGTAGAAGGAGCAACTGAGGTCATAGCAGACATTGATCTAGAAGTCACAGTAGGTGTGGGTATGGCAGCAATGACTGCTCCAGTAAGTGCTCTCGGAGGCCCAGTAGGTGCTCCACGACGACGATCAGATGGATGTCTAGCACGATAATCAACAAGCTGATCAGGATGTAACTTGAAGCACTTGTCAACATGATGACCAGTCCTCTTGCAATGAGAACATACCAGCACTCCTGTGGGTGTAGCTCTGGTAGATCGGCATCATTGTGAGAGACCCAGAACATGTGGTGAGGATCTTGAGGTAGGTATAAGTGAATGAAGACGAGTCTCCTCTGCAATCAAACTAGAAAGCACGTCAGTCAAAGTCGGTGGAGTGGGATAGTTGAGTAACTGAGTACGAATAGGCTCAAACTCTGATCGAAGCCCCATCACAAACTGATACATGAGCATCTGCTGAGTATACTCATCTTTGGCAGCACAAGACTGGCAAGCAGTGGCAGCTTTCGGTGTCATAGACTCTAGAGGGCCAGTGATGAGTGAAAGCACTGTAATACTCCTCCACTGTCTGATCTTGCTGCTGCTGAATACTATGAATGTTCTTGAGCAATGTGAAGCGAAGAGCAACATTGGATCGAACATGTTTCTTCTCAAAGTATGTCCACATCTGCTTGGCTGAAGTATGATACTCAAGACATCCTCAGAGACATTAACACTCAGAACAAGGCCAATCATGACACAATCATCCTCTTTCTGCCAAGTCTTTACTGTCTCAACATCAACCTTCTTCGGACTATGAGGATCGTCAGTCAAATGAGAGGCCAAACCATAACTCCTAAGAGTAGTCTTGACTAAGAAAGCCCATGCTTGGTAGTGCAACCCGTCGAGCTTGATGTCCGTGAACACGAGGGATGAACTACCCCCAAACATCGAGCCAGACTTGGCCATCCACAACCACAAAACAGCAAACACAATAGCAGGTAGCACAATCAATAGTGGTACTATTGAGCAGCACAATCAACAGAGAACATCAGAGCAATCCACATGAGCAGAACAACAAAAGGAAAGTACTGAGCAGCAGGAGTGTCACTGAGGCGTTGAGTGTTGGAGTAGAGGAGTATTCCAGGAGGTGCGGCAATGAGGACTAGGACGTTGGCTGCCAGTCGGTGATGGCAGAGGACTGGAGACCGGAGCAGAGGAGGATTTGCACCGCTTGAGGGTCCAGGCGGCGGTTCTTCGATCCACGCCGCCTGGAGGAGGATTTGCGCCTCTTGCTGGAGCTGTCGAGGAGTCGTGGATCCGGGGCACACTAGATCCAGGCGGTAGGGATTCGGTCGCGCGTCGAAGGCTTATCCAGGCGGCGTGGATGGCGACGCGGCGGTGATGAACCAAGCGGCGACGTGGCGGATCTAGGCGGCGGTGCTACGAAGGGAGGCACTAGATCCAGGCGGCGTGGATAGAGCAGAGCCGCCTCAGCACAGAGCTCACCGGCCCACGGCTGGAGAAGCTCAACGACGGCGGCAGTAGTGGAAACTAGGGTTAGAGTTAGAGTTGAGGGGCTCTGATACCATGTTAGAAAAGATAAGAGGGGGATTTTGTTATTCACAATTGTACAACTTATTCATTAATTGAGAGGGTATATATAGACATTGTTACATTGGCCTTATGGGCTACATGGGCCAGAGAGAGGGAGAGAGAATGTACAACACTCTTAACAGTATCTATGATCATATTACTATGTAAAAGGTCAATGCGCTATGGTTTTTTTAAAATCCATGTCTTGTACCTTTTGGGGTTACACTGAATCTTGGCATCCGGAAATTATGCATCCTATTGTCATATATATGCTCTTTTATGGAGCTTTTGTTTGTACAATTTGTGGATTATTTCAATGCTCAGTTGTTTGTCGTTCATTTTAATACTTGGTGTTTCATCATTCCTGTAGGAGAATGATGAGCTATTCCAGCTGAAAGAGGAGTTGGAAAAATACAAGGAGGAAGCACAAGCAAATAAAAGCTATATGCTTCAGGTCCCCCCCCCCCTCCCCCTCCCCCCTCTCTCTGTAAGTCAAAAATGGCAGTGGAGGCCAACTTACTTTACATGTTGGAGTAACCAAGGCCTTCTGGTAGACATAGAAATGTTTGTATGGACTTGTTTAAAGAAAAGAGATTCCACATTTCGTCCCCATTCCTTATAGCAACATATGCAGTGGTGGTACCACGGTAGTGCTGCGTGAGCTGGCTATTGTTGTTCACAAAGAGATGACGAGGGTTTGGCACTCCCATAAAGGCAAAACATAGCCCCCTCGCTATTAGAGAATAGCTATGCCATGATGCATGCAACTGTGATAGCTTTGGTCCCCCAATTGATTACCTTAGTCCTTAGTTCAGCATATATGATAGTTTTCTAGTCACCCTCGATAGGTTTGATTTTGTGTATGGATCTGGTTGTATGTTGATTATGCACACCAATATCTGCATTGTGAGATTCAAATGGCACACCAATCTGGTCACAAATAGGAGAGGGATGACTGCAACAGAAACAGGGAAAAGGGATTGCTGTGTGGTAATGAAAATGTTACTTAATAAAGTTACTTTCTTCTCGGGAATGTGAGAATATTCTTGTCTGGCATGGACTAGCCTTTGTCATGTTACGTAATAAAGTTACTTTCTTCTCGGGAATGTGAGAATATTCTTGTCTGGCATGGACTAGCCTTTGTCACAAGCAGTTGTATTTCCGTTAGAAAGATGGACATAAGGGCTTGATTGCTCTGTACTGTAGAGTAGGACTGTAGGAGACATAATACATAGAAGTTCAAGCAGAGGGGGCTATGCTGCAATTTTTCCTTCCAGTGTAGTTGCGTTATTTTACAAATCCATTTATTTCCTGACCCCTTTGAAGTCACATGACTTAAATTCCTGTACAGTACAAAGAAATTGCAAACTCAAATGAAGTTGCATTGAAGCAAATGGGATCTGCACATCAGGATTACAAAACCGAGGTACTAAAATAATTTATATTTTCCAATGAAGTCTTGTATACCTTTACATGATGTGCACATGAACTTTCATATTTATTTTTTTAGTCTGAGATTGCCAAGAACAGCTTGGAAGATGAGATTGCTAAATTGAGGAGCAAGTTGTCTGAAATGGAGAAGAGCTATGTGATGAAGTGTGAAGAAGCTGCTAGTGCAATTGAAGCTAAAGAGAAGGATATCACTACTCTCATGAGTGACATTCCGATTCTGAGAAATGAAGTTTCCCAGAAAGTGTAAGCATTTGAACACCTTATATAGAGGCAGGGAGAGACTTTTCTTCTAGAGTTGATTGATACAATTTTTTTGTTGTTCCTCTAACAGAGCACATATTGAAAATTTAGAAATTGAATTGGCTTCCTCAAAGAGTGCTCTTGACGAGCAGTATAAGCGTTGGCGTAGCGCTCAAGACAATTACGAGCGACAGGTATATCTTACATATGCCCATGTGAACCAATTTTGTGGGGCTATGAATAAAATTACCCTATTCCCTCTTTTTATTCCTTAGTAAATTTAATTTGGGAATAGCTAACTAAATGTTTGTCCATAAAGCAAACCTAGAAAATTTTTTCTGGGTGTCTTTTTGGGCTGTTGTGTTCAGCATGGAGGGTGAATAGCTAACTAAATGCTTGTCCATAAGCAAACCTAGAAAAACCACCACCACCACATCATTGTGGGTCTAACTTTGTTTTGAAAATAAGAGAGCATTTTTTTCTTTTGTTATTTGTTAATTAGCTGTCGATCATTGTATCACGAGGGCACTCTTAGGTTCTACTATTTCATTGGCACTCATGTAGTCATAGGAAACTCCCAAAAAATGTGTTCTTAGGCGCTTTTTTTCTTTAAAATTAAGCAAATGTTCTCAAGTAAATAAATGATGATATAAATGTGTTGCAAAAAAGTTTGTTTAAGATGCTGTCTCCATTCAATTTCCACTGGACATGTATTAGTGTCATATACTGTATGGTCTGTAAGTCTCTTTGCATGTTTGTTATCTAATTTCGAGCATGATAACAGTTTTGTTTAGATACCACATAATAATAGATTATAGCTTCTGTTATCAAGGAGTAGTTTTCATAAAAATAACATACCAATCTTGCTGCTTGCAGTGTTTATACGACACAGTTTTCATAAAAATACCATACCAATCTTGCTGCTTGCAGTGTTTATACGACACTATGCTACATAAGTTAATGTTCAATCACCACTTGTAGCGATTTCATGGAATAATGTGTATTAAGTTGCTAAACTACTTATACACAAGGTTTTATACTTACTGTTTTCCTCGAGAATGAAGCGGTTTCTCCGCTTATGGTGTGACATCTATTTACATCTATCTTCTGTAGGTTATCCTTCAATCTGAAACAATACAGGAGCTGACAAATACTTCTAAGCAACTATGTTCATTGCAGCAGGAAATCGCAATGCTTCGTCGAACAGCCGATGCACAAAAGGCTGAAAATGTAAATTACACTGACACTCAGAACTTGTTTGAATATTCATGTTATTTTATTTTGGGCTATAATTTTCTCTAGCGTCTTTGACAGGTCAAAAGGGGTTTTTGGTTTGTGGCTGAAGTTTTGCTAGACTTTAGTTAGGCGAATTTGATTTTTTATGGCTAGCGTTCGCGACCCTAGTTGTGGCATCCCACACTTTTGTAGCTCCTGCTCCGCTCTTCATAGACTCATGTTTTAGCCAAAAGCACGAAAATTACCACAAGTGTGGCGACTGATTGGCTGCCATGAAATCTGTGGCTTGCCAAACACACTTTTGGCACAAAGTTGTGGCAACCGGCAATGAACCAAATAGCCTCAAAAAGTTTCCAAAGATGTGACTCAATCCTATAGGACTAATTCTATTAGGATTAAGATTCCTACAAGCCAAGCAAGAGGAACTCATCCAAAGCAGAGACACACGAGAGGATTAAAGACTATATAATTCTTTAGCACTAGATTCTTTTATAGGGAAAAGATCCGAGGGTCCTAAAAGGTTCAAGAGGGTTGTAAGAGAGTGATAATCCCTTTTACTAAAAAAGGTTGTGCTTAAGGAATTTGTGGTCGGCTTCACCAAATCTTCTTTTGTCGTGATTCTTTTGTCGTCATTATTTTGGTTCTCTGAGATTCATCTACTTCATTCTTGTCGTGATTGTTTTATCGTCGTTATTTTGGTTCCCTATGAGATTCATCTACTTCATTCTTGATATCGTGCACGCTCGTATCTGATCCGATCTAGGGGCTTTATGTGCATAAGAAGGGGTATCAGAGTATAACAACTGCTATGTTGAAACATTCCATCCATGGCTGCCATGTAATCTGTGGGACACAATCTTGGCCGTAGGAGTTATTTCTTTCAAAATTTCTTGTCTTGCTCAACAGATCTTGTATAATCAATTATACTAATTTGCTTGTAGACTTCCTTTCCTCTCCTCACTCCCCCCACAATATCGTACTCCTCCAGGTCTTCCTGAGCCAACAATAGGTCTCGTTTTCTTAGTTGTTATGGCATGGTTTAACGCCATCTATATTTTTAACTTTTTGAGCCCTTGCTATTTTTTTTTGTGATATCTTGGGTTAGATCAAGCTTGTACTTGGATAACAAATCATTAGTAGTTGTTGTTCAGCCCTTTTGGTTGCGTTGTATCCTTTTTTGTGAGGAATGGGCCAAAGCAACCGTGAGATAATTAATCCCTTGCTCATATTTGCCGTCTTTACGTAATAGCATTAATTTTTTTCAAGAACGCGTAAAAGCTTTGCACGTCATTCCATTAAGCAGGGAAAAGAGATATAGACAAAGGAGCCACAACAGCACACGAAGGATAGAGAACTCGGTGAGGTCTAGACCAGCACGGCCTAGAAGCCGGCACTGAGAAGAGGCAAAACGAAAACAACAGCAGAAAGAGAAAGAAAAACTACGACAAGAAGAAAAAAGAAAAAGAAAAAGAAAAAGAAACAAAAGAAAAAGCGACCTAAGAAGAACTACTACCAGTAGAGGGCGCCTCCTAACCACTAGCTCCTACCAAGCGCCAATGGCAATGCTCAAATCGTGAATCTGTTTGTGAGAATATCAATGCATCCAGCCGTTATTGAACACCTGTTTGTTTCGCTCGTCAAAGCATCCAAGAAACTAGAATGCCGCAGGAGTCTAGATCCTTTCTTGTGTGTGAAGGTAGGGCATCCCGAGCGGAAGCCAGTGATGTTCAAATGAGAGCTGTCCAATCGGAATGGCGCCTGGCAAACCCGCACGCGTGAGGAAGCGCATCCAAACCTGAGAGGTTATGGCGCATCCAGCAAGAAGGTGATCGATAGTCCCTTAGGAGTGCCCACAGAAAACATAGACATCTTGATTTTGAAGTCCACGACGCTGGAGGCGATCCGCCGTCCAACAATGATGATGGACCGCTAACCACACGAAAAGTTTGCACTTCAGAGGTGCCTGCGCGTGCCAAATAGCCTTCGCACACGGGAACCCTCGCGAACCCAAGAAGAATGCCTTGTAGGCCGACATGGAAGAGTAGTGTCCTGAGGCTTCCCATCGCCAAATAATCGTCTTCCTGACCCTCGGTGAGATCAATAGTTTGCAATGCTCCCGAAAGACGAAGGATCTCGCTGACATAGCGTGCATCAATAGGATCCATTGTGATGAGCTTGGGCGATCGATATTGTTTTCCACAGGCATGAGGGGATCGCCTTAGCTAGGTGCGGGAAAAGGGTGGGGATACTACCACCGTTCAGCCAACTCAGGGAATAAGTGGACAGTTGTAAACTTAATCTAAATAGGTCAATTCAGGGAATAAAAAACCTGGTGATGAAGTCATGAAACATTGTCACATTGATGAGTCAGGTCGACCAGATAAATATGAAATATGGATATGCAAATAATGCAACAAATGATGTGAGTGCATAGAAGCACCAGTAAACCATCAAAATTATGAATCACAACAGTTAGCAGAGCAGTATTAAGGAATCAGGAGACACATATCTTGTATGCTCAGAGTCAAGACACATCACAGAAAGCAAGCAAATGCTGCAAATCATAGCAGAGCAGTATTCAGGACTTAGGAGTCACAGACTCACACATATCTTGTAAGTTGTATGCTCAGGAGTCAGGACACATATCAGACAGCACATCACAGATGACACAGAATTAAGAAAGAAGGCAAATCACAGCCGAGCCATATTTAGGAGTCACATATCACAGAAAGCAAGCAAATCATCATCAGGAATAATTCAGTATTCACGATCAAAACTCAGATTAGTAGTCACAGGCTCACAGTGAGAAGCTTGATTAATTGCAATGAGCA
This sequence comes from Phyllostachys edulis, assembly GCA_036346405.1. NCBI lineage: Eukaryota > Viridiplantae > Streptophyta > Magnoliopsida > Poales > Poaceae > Phyllostachys > Phyllostachys edulis. The sequence goes on along the minus strand of CM070562.1, from coordinate 100,868,382 downwards.
CCATCACGACAAAGCACCTTCAATGAGCACCATCACATCTAGCGGTGACGGTGGCGTTGGTGGTCAATGCAGCGGAAGGAGAAGAGCAAGCAAATAAGCGGCACTAGGGTGGTGGCGGGAATAGAGGAGGCGTAGAGGTGGAAAGAAAGGAAGGGAGCATGGAGGGAGGCGGGGAGAAGGGAGGGAGGCGGCAGGTGTACCTCGATTGGCGTGAGGCTCGATTCGGGCGGAGGCGGGGCGAGCTTGACTTGGCGGCGGGGAGGCTTGACGTGGGAGCTGAAACCTAAGCCTGACAGATGGATGGCGTCGGGCAAGCTCTTATCTCCCGTGGCGTCGCCTCGCGCCACCTCGCTAGGCCGTGGGGGCCGGCTTTGACCGCCCTAGCCGGTCGTGGCGCCCTCCGCCTAGCTTCATTGCCTTGGGCCGAATCCGGCTTCCCTCCGCCCGACGCCTGGCGGCAGCTTTGTGTCGCCGCTCATCCGATTTCTTGAACCTTGCTAACACTCCTCCTTGGGACAACATACCTGCTTGCCAAGCTTAGAGGCTGTTTGCGACCTCGTCAATTAATGGTTGAAAATCTACCCTGGATGGTTTTCTCAAGGATAGTGGCAGCCCAAGGTATATGCACGGGAATTCTGAAACTGCACACCGCAATTCGTTGGTGATGAGCTACACTTCTTTGGTGCTACATCGTATTGGCGAGATGGCACTCTTAGCATGGTTTGTTTGCAAACCCGACGCCTCGCCGAACAGCTGAAGTATCTGTTTGGTGACGTGTAGGTCTGAAGCGACCGAGGTGAGAAAGACCAACGTGTCATCTGCATATAATAATGGTAGGTCGCGGAATGCCTCGTGTCAGCGTGGGATGAAGGAGGCGGTTTGACGCGCAGGAAGATTGTTCAGAACATCCATCGTGATGATGAACAACATAGGCGACAATGGATATCCCTGGCGAAAGCTGCGACCATGTCAAAGCGGTAGATCTGGATTCTGGATTAATGAGAACGAGTGGAGGTGATCTAAACATGATCGTAGCCCCCGCCATTTTAGCGAATCCGCTACGCTAAGGATGTCCGTGAGAATGGCGGGACAAGGAGTCAAAGGCCCAGACAATGTCCATCTTGAACAGGAAAGCCTCTCTCTTTTGCTGGTGAAGGAGACGTGTGGACTGTCTCACCAGAAGGAAGTTGTCTTTGAATTGATCTCGCTTTGGTGAAAACGGACTGGTTAGGCGAAACGACCTTGGCGAGTTCCGGTGCCAGCCTCCTGGCAAGGACTATGGAGAATAGCTTAGCAAAGCTATACAACAAGCTTATGGGGTGATAGTCATGGGCTTGCTGGGCATCTGGCCTCTTTGGCAGAAGGGTGAGCAATGCTTGATTGAGGAGCTCGAAGCTAACCCCAGCCATGCGACCGAGGCAATGGAAAGCCACCATCACATCGGGCTTTATGAAGTCCCCGCACCGCTGATAGAAGATGCTTGTGAATCCATCAGGACTTGGCGCCTTCCCTGGAGGTAGACTTTTGATGGCTTCCCACACCTTGGATTCGGAGAAGGTAGCGTCTAGCGCCGAAAGGTTGACAAAAGGAATGCCGGGGTACTCCAAATCCAGTGTGTGGGCACGGCGAGCCGGCTTGCGAATGAGATTGACAAAATGCACGTGAAATGCCTCCTGTAGCTGAGCTTGTCCCTCAATCCACTCCCTGTTGACTTTGAGCTTTGTGATGTGATTACAGTGCTTGGAGTGGTTGGCATGAAGGTGGAAGAAATGCGTGTTAGCGTCCCCTTCCATGACCAATGAATGTCGGCCAGATTCTTGCGTGCTATTGTCTTGTTGAGAACATAGGCCAAGGCGCTTCTTGAGCTTATTTGGAACCATCGTTCCTAAGGCGAGAGAAGTCGCTTTTCTTCGGCCAGATCGAACCGCCAGGTGAGTTTGTTGGCTATCCGGATTTGTTAGCGCACATTACCACATCGGCGTTGGCTCCAGCTTTGCAAGGCTTTGGAAGTGGCTTTGAAAAGCGTATCTAAGCGACAGATCGGGTCTAGGATGGCTGCATTGCAGCGCCACACCGCTTTAGCCACCTCTTGAAACCCGGCCAGTTTAAACCAGAACGACTCGAAACATAATCTTTTCTTGGCGGCAAAAGTGAGCAGCGTGGGCGGCGGAGAGGGCGATGATCCGAGGTTTTGGCGACAAAACTGAAGGAAGCAATCAGGAACAAAGCTTCGGTACATCGACCACGAAAATCATCAATGCGCTCCAAGGTAGGCCTTTCGAGCATTTGTCCAAGTGAAAGCTATGCCGTTCAAGCGTATCTCTTTTAGCTCAAGATCATCAATTACCTGCCTGAAGCTTCCCATTTGCCACCTATTTAGCCAGGCATTGCTCTTGTCGACTGCATGGAGAATGAGATTGAAGTCATGGCGACATCGAGGGCCGCTAGGGTGTGCGGCGTCTGTAGTTCCGGAGAATTCGACCTTGGAAGCATCATCTATGGGTAGGGTTGGGAAAAAAGATCGAGGCTTGTGAATTTTGGTAGAGCCAAGCCTAACTTGACCCGACCATTTGTCGGCTGGGAAATCGGCCAGAAACTCGGCGAGGATGTGCTCCCTAGAGAGGTGCTCGTCGAAGGGCTCCTTGAACTTGGTCAAGGCTACGCCTTGGTTACGAGAAACCAAGCCTCTGCTTGACATGAGTTGCGTGTCTTTGTCTGTTAGAGCATCTTTCACGATGAGGTTGCCAACCACGGGCTATGACGTGGCGTGAAGCTGGGACTAGGCAAGCGACCTGGGCGTTGAATGTTTGGAGAAGGCAGGATCGGCGCGTCGAGGTGAAGATTTGCCCGTGGAGAGTAGGTTAGCAAGGCGACATTGGAGTTAAGCCAGAACGCTTAGGCGGCAAAGTTAGGACGAGCTATGGCGGACGAGGCGAGTCCTAGCCAGTGGAGAGCTAGAAGTCGATGGTCTAACGGCCTCACTGATGGTGACATCTGGAGCTTCGGTGTCACAGTGCTGAGCTAGAGCAGGCATCTGTTGAGGGGAGACTAGGGCGACATCAGCTGGCTCTTAGCGTCGAGCGATCGTCGAAGGGTGGACCTTGACTGGGCTTGCATGAGCTGGGGAGGAGCGAGGAGCGTCCAGTTGACATGCCAAAATGAGGTTGGGAGCTGGCGTGCCTTTTGCTCCGGGTGAGGGGAAAGCTGACAGTGAGAGCTCAAGATGGCAAGGGGGCTGCAACAAACTACAACTCGGCGGTTCAAAAGGGGGCGCGGAAGCATTTAGCCCCCCTTTTTGCCCTCGGTGGTAGGCGACCACGGCTTGACGGCCTCATTGGGCAAAAGCCAACTCATGATCCACAGGAGCCTCTGGCCTGCCACAGCACCACCTTGACACCACCGCCGTCCGCCCTAGCCCCGAGGCTGTGGGTCCCTCGGCTGACATGGGTGGCAACCTCAAAGAATCGACCTTACGACTGGCGTGCCTGTCGGCCTCTGCTTCTTCGACCTTGGCGAGACTGGTAGTCGACCTTGCCGGTAATCTGAAAACATCTTGCGTGAGGTGGAGTCGTTGGAATCCGCCTCTGGCAGGCCCCCAAAGCTGGAGTCGTCTCTCGATGGCACGAAGTGCTTGTCCTTCTGTGCTGCTGGGGAGAAATCATCGACGGTGTGAATGTGGACGATGACATTGTAGGTCAATGCCTTGAGCAACTGCGCCCCATGATCAAGGACCGACCCGTCCGGAAGCAAGTCCGGCTCTGCGATGACGACTGATTTTTCCTTAGGAATTGCGCTAGGGTTGAGAGACCATGCCACTAGGCGGAAGGCGGAGAGGTTTGCTCTCGACGTGGAGGATTCATCGAAGGATTCAATCCAGTAGGAGGGTGAAAGGATGACCGATACAGTCACCAGACTCCATGCATGGATCGGAAGACTTTCTAGTGAGATCGTTATCCAGAAGCACAGTGGGTGGCTGACCGCCTGCGCTAGCCTCGTCCATTGTCGGAGCAGGAGGAGAAAGCCCTGTTTTGATGGAGCCGCCGCGAAGGAGACGCTTTTTGTTAGCAAGGGTGTTGCAAATGACCAGGAAGTTTTCCGGGAAGAAAGGGTGCACCGAAAAACTGGACTGAGGCAGGCCCCGCTCGGATTCGATCGCGAGGGCAACCTCGAGAGGAGCGACCGCCGGTCGAGTCCCTTCCACGCAGGCGATGACCACCCGCTCTAGGCAGCGTTCCTTGTCTTGCATGGTAGGAGAGAGGGACAACACATACTTCACGCTCAGGACGATGGAGGGGTTCCCTGGGTGGGAAAATGTCGTCAACGTCCCCGTACAGTACTCGACGTGAGCCCACCCTGGTTGGTCCTAGCACGGCTGGTGGGGATTCCTTATTCGCAGAGGCTCTAGGACTGCTGAGCTAAGTTGGTGATCCATGACCAAGGTTTGGAGTGGCTTTGTGAACCGCTGGCGGCGGCGGTCAGATTAACCATCGACACCGTGCGATGGCGGCGAGCATGCTCGCAGAGCCACCCTCGCCCCATGCCGCGACCCACTCAGCGAAGAACACCGGCTAAGGACCATGCCATATCTGGCGGAGATCGGAGGACTTAGAGGCCTTTTGCAGTGGACGGATGTGTGACCAATGTCCTTGCACCGGAAGTAGCGAGTATGGTTCCGACACGCCGCAGCGACATGATCGCTCGCGAAGCAATTGAAGCACAAGCCGATGAGATCGCGCAGGACTAGTCTAGGAGCGGGAGCTTGTCGACAGTGTTCACCTAGGCGCTAGGCGGGTGGTGGGTGGCCGCCTAAGGCGCCTAGGCCATGAGGCGCCTAGGCGTGGCCTAGGTGGCTGAACAGAATTGCAAGCATAATCGCCTCCAGCATCGATCCAAGCAAGCATCAGTCCAGGTTTATGTATATGTTACATGTATGTATGTATATGTGTAATTATGTAAGGAGATGTTACATATATGTATGTATATGTGTAATTATGTAAGGAGATGTTACCTTGGTTGCTTGGTGTGATGCAAATATATTTGAAGACTTGATGTGATTACCTTGATGAGTTGATAACTTGATGCAATAAAAATTTAATTCAAACAAGTAACATAAAATAGTTCAAACAATTAAACAAATCACAAATAGAACAAGCAAGCCAAATATAAATAGTTCATAAGGTCTGACAAATAAAACATGCTAAATATAAATAGACTTGTATGATAAATTGATGATCAAATGAGTGAATGACTAGTCATCGTCTTCCACATGATTTTTGGTTGGAAGCATTTCTTTTTGGTCGGACTCACACTCAATTTCCTCCTCATTGACCTCCTCTTCTTTGGTATCGGACTTGTAATCTTCTGCACTGCTATAATTGACTTTGCACTGCACTGCTATTTGCTACTAGCACTTCACTCCACTGCTACTATTGCGCACAAGAAATTGGAGCCTTTGTCTTGATGTGCATGACGGCTCCTATTCCTCCACGTCACTCAACTGCATCCCCTCCACTTCACAAGAGTAGTACTAGCACTTCACTCAACTCATCAACCCTTTAAGAGCAAAAGGAGGCGAGCGGAGGAGGTGAGGGGAGGAGGAGGCGGGCGACTGAGGCGGCAGGTTGGAGGAGGCAGCAGCGACGGGAGGTGAGGAGGCCGCATGCATGTGACGGGCCGGAGGAGCCATGCGACAGGGGGTTGGAGAGGAGGCGGCGGCGCATGACGCGGAGCAGCGCAAGACGATAGCAAGAGGGGATGAAATTGCCAAATCTGGTAGGGTTTTGTGACCACAAGGTACTTACCTTTGTTTACTTTTCTCCCAGGTCATGGCCTTGTCTCTCTAGCGTAACTCGCCTCGAGCCTTGACTCATGCGCGCCTAGCGCCAAGATAGGACAGCGTTGACCGCCTAAGCGGTAGCGCCCGAGGCGACTTTGCAGAGTTGCGGCGGGGAGCATCGCCAGCGCTAGAAGCTCTTGCTTATCGGCGATGGGGTTGCGGCCTTCTACACCAAGAGCATCGACGTCGCACTTCTTGCCAGGAGTCTTTCTGGGGCTTGGCCGAAGGGAGTGACCGGCAAGGTGGCGACTGCGTGGCTCGGTGGCAGACCACCGTCCAAGAAAAGGATGGCCTTACCCCTGGCATTTCTATTGAGAGGCCCCAGCTCAGGGGCGAAGGGTGACCGAGGTAGCGTTGGCCCGGCAAGAGAGGGGGGGGGCATCAATGAATGGGGAGGAAACCACAGGCGGCGGCGTCTGAGATTCCACCGATCGAATTTGGAGAGAGGACTCGACCACTGTGCTCCTTCTCGGTTTGCTTTCCGAGCACCGCCGCTCGGAAATGTAGATCGGAGGACGAGGAAGCCATGGGAGGGAGACTAGACGCCGGGGTGATAGACTGCATTGGCGGCTTGGTTGGGGCCACCGCCGCTGGGAGTGGCAGGCGGCGCGGGATGGAGCCCGGGCTCTCTAGCTCAGCTCAGCTCCACACCTTCTGTCTTGTATCTTATTGTCGTCTTCTCAGCATTAATTTAGTTGCATCAGGTTCTTCTGTTGCATTCCACGTGGATTTCATGATTTGTTTCATGGTATCTGTATACCTTGATCCACGCTGTGCTGAGTTTCATAATCATCATTTCTCGTTGTGTATCTAATCCATACTGCAATATTTTCAGGATGCTCTAAGAACATTTGGGGAGCAAGAAAAGATAGAATTGCTGAAAGAAAAGGATGAGGTCCTGCGGAAGTATAATGAGCTAAATGAGCAGGTTTTTTTGCTTACAACTATTGTAATCTAATTATTCTTAACTTTTATTATTTAAGCAATTTTTCATGTCAAAATGTTTCTGTTTGAATCCTGCATGTTTTTTGCCCAAGTATACTGTTGTTTCCCACCTTTATCTTATGACTTACATTGGGAGATATTTAATTGATTGTCGTTATTCTTGGTGCAGTATTGCGACTTAATGCTATTGTTATTATGTGCATTTTGATGATGTATTATCCTTGATCAAGCATGTTTCTGGCTGTTCTTTTGGTTGCACTGTTGCTAACAAGTAAACAAGTTTTCTGGGGTGTTAGTGAATTTAATTAAATTGTTTCATAGAAGTAAAATACAGAAGATTAGTTACTTGGGTGGATTCAAGAGCTGACTGGTTTCATTACGACACTGTCTAGTTAATTACACAATATATGTTTTTTATATATTGGTATCCAGAACTTCAACATGAATATTTTTTATTTAGTGATAGTGTTTAAATTTAGCAAGGTATTGGGCCTGGCGACCTGGTGCTTTACTACTAGGGTTTCATGCAAGTCTTTTAAAAAACTCTTTTAGGAATGTGTATTAAAATTGTTGACGTTTCAACTCTGAAAGGGAATATTTCTCCATCGAAATTTATACCATATTTTTAATTCATTTTTCAAAAGAATATTATGTTAATCATGTGTAGACTCATGTCTAAAGACTAAAGTTGTTCTGGTCAGGCAAATATATTCTAGTTATTTAATATTAACTACGTGCTTGTTAGAAATTAACTTATTCTTGAACCATTGCCTGTATCAAGCCCTAACATGAAATGATGCCTTACCATATGTCTATTGAAATTGGTACGCATATTTTTAATTCATTTGCAAGAGAAAGCTATGTTAATCTTGTGTTTTTGGTCTAAAGATGTTAGTCTAATTCAAACCCTAACTTGAAATGGTTAATTGGCGGTAGTCAACTTGAAATGGCTATTGTTGGTAGTCAGTCGACATAGATATTTTTTGTTTACTCACTACTGTTAAGGGTAGTAGTGTAATGTGAGGTAGAAGTGCAATAGTCATGTAAGTGTTAGGGGTAGTTATGGAGTTGTAGTCTAGTCTAGGGTTTCTAGTCAGGGGTTTCTCTCTTGTACACCATATATTGCCCCTTAGGATCTTGCAATACAACTAACTATTCAGCCCATATTCCTCTCTTCTCTCTCAAAACCTAACATGGTATTAGAGCCTAGATCCAAACTCTAGCCTCCATCTTCCACCGTTGCAGCCCACGGGAGGAGCAATCTACACTCTCGGGGGCTGCACCCAATCTCGTTTTTATCTTTAGTATATCAATAGTTTGTTAATGTCAAGTAGCAGCAGCAAGCAGGAGCAATCCTACGAGATGTCAAAGTAGCAACAACAGCAAGAACTCCTTATCCTCAAGAACTCAACCGCATCCTTCGTCCTCAATTATTTAGTACTCTAGGGAAGCTTTTCCCATTCGCCTCTACCTCAAGGAGGCCCTCTCCATGAGCAGCGGCCTCATCGCGCTGATTCGGTCGAGAGCCCTTTGGCAGCCGGCTCAACCTCTTTGTGCCCTTGCGTGGCCGCCCTCCACGCCGGCCATCTCCACCTCGCTCGTTGCCAGATCCGTCGCTGTCGCCGCTTGTTCGCCATCTTTGGCTCGATCTGCCCGCCAGTGCGATGTTGGGCGACAGGATCTGGCGGATTGAGCCTGGATCCATCGCTGGTGTCGATGTCCTCGCCCAATGCAGAGTCCTCGTCGTTGAGCTCCTGCCACGTCGCCTGTCTCCTCTAATCCCATATCCACGCCACCCATCGCCCGATAGGCCTCCCCGACACGACTTTGCCTCATCATCTTGCTCTTGCTCTGCCGGGGCGGCCCCGCCGCCTCTCCGTAGCCCTCCTCTCCTCCTAGATCCACTTGCCTACAACTTGGTATCGAGCCATGGCGACGACGACGTCTCCTCTCCCTGGCCGGTGTTAGCTCTTCCTCCAGCTGGGCCTCCTCGCTTTTCTGCTAGCGGCGCCCCCGGCGGTCGAGGCGTAGACAAGGGAGATCCGCAGCCTTGTCGTCTGCGACGTCTTTGGCGACGCTGCCATCGGCCATGAGGACATATACATGGGCTGTTGTCCTCGAAGGTGCGGGGGTTGTTGTCCTCTGCATCACGAAATCTGGTGAGGTTATCAACTACCAGGCCTTCACCAACTCCAAGGGCATATACACCGTCGTCGTCCTCTTCCTGACCAGATCCACTCGGATTTGGCCCAAGCCACGCCGTCGTGTGCGATTGTTGATCGTCACTAGCCTCTGGAGAGTGCTGCCACCAAATCCGGTCGTCGCTGAGCTTTGGAGCTCGCCATCGTCATTTTCGGCATCCTCAAGCCTGCCCTCTTCGCCGTCGGTCACCTTCTCGCGTTGTCGGCCTCATCCTCACCGGATCTGGCGCAGCTCATCTTCACCAGAATCGGCGTCGCCAAGCTCGATCTTCTTCACCAGATCCAGCGGAGGAGGCACTCCCGCGACCTCGCATGGCGTTAGAGTGCTCTTCCGGTGCTGTCGGCATCGCACGGATCCGTCGTCGTGATGGCCATCATCCTCGACTCGGCCGACCTCTTCGCCAGCGGCAAGGGGAGATCGAGCTCGCCGTCTCGGGATTACGGCGGCTCACCTGCTTCTTCAACGGCGTCGGTGTCCATACTCCCACTTCATTTGATGCGGCTCGCTCTAGCTTTGGCACCATGCTCTTCTCGTTGCCTCGAGAAGGCCACACTCGACGTCGACCTCACCCGCCTCGCGTCACCCGCTTTCGGCAAGGATCCAGACGGGACCATCTCTGGCGCTTCCAACTCCAAGGTCAACGATGTTGCCAATCAGCCTTCTTCAGGTCGGTGTTTTGTTTCCTGGACAAGAATCTTGCTGGTCTTTGGCTCGTTTCCTTGGCTTCTCTGGGCTTGTTGCTTGAGTTGTGGCTCATGGGCTTTTGGGCTTGGGGCTTTATCTGCCGCCACATGGGCTGTTGTTTTGCATGCTACTGGAGATGGCCTGTTGCTATGGACATGGTTATAAGACCCAGACCAGCCATCGACCCGGTCGAGGTCTCGGGTCACTGACCTGGTGGTCGGACAGGGTCGGACCGCATATATGTGTATGTATGTTAGCGCTATTTAGCGCCTGAGCGTACAACCCAACCGCGTGAGATGACCACGTCCAGCACGCTTTGACCGTTACATGGGCCACATGATGCTCAACGCGTTAGCCCACGACCCTTTTGCTCGACTTCCCGTAAATCCGATAGTAAAATTGTGCGAGATCCCACTAATCGGTAGTAAAATCAATTCTCCATCGCCCGTGTCCCCATTTTTCTATGCATCAGTAGTAAAACGACGTGATATTACTGCCATACTGCTTTTACTGGCACATCCACTGTGCACTAGGGGCGTGGGTTCATGAAAACAATCGTGAAAAAAATACAGTGATATGGACGGCAGTAAAATTTATACCACATTTACTTTAGAGTGACATTACGTTACTGTCCTACTCTGACCCTTTTTACTGTAATCGCAAATTTACTACCCGCTTCGTTGGATTTTACTGTTATGTATGTGCTCGCTTTGCTGTAGTAACAGATTGACTTTGCTGCCACTACTAAAAGAGATTTAATGCAACCTCTACGTGACTTTACTATTATCTTAGCCAACTAGTATAGACATGTAGACAACCAACTAGTAAAAATCGGTTTCTTTTCTTGTTTTAGCCTTAACTTTTGATTGAAAGCTTCGATTCATGAACGGTTTTCACCGGTATCTTGGTGATGACGAGAGTAACAGAATGATATAAGTCTCGCAAATAAAACCTTTGTACGTTTACTAAAAGAGATTTACTGCAATCTCGACATGACTTTACTGCCATCTTAGTCGACAGACACAGACAACAAACTAGCAAAAAAATTGGTTTCCTTGTTAGTACATGAATGTTTCTTTTATTGTTTTAGCCATAACTTTTGATTGGAAGCTCTGTTTCATGAACGGCTTTCACCGGTAGTTTGGTGATGACGAGATTAACTGAATGATATAAGTCTCGCAAATAAAAACCTCTTTGTGCGTTTACTAAAAGAGATTTCCAAAAATATTTACTAGCACATCCAGCCGTGGGCGTATGAAACAATCGTAATAAAAATATAAATACGGTGATACGTGCGGCACCACAAAAACGAGGGAAAAATCAATGATACAGAAAAAGCAATAATAATTAAAGAATCTGAATTCTGAATAACAAATTAAGTCAGTCAAAGAGGGACATCATACGCTCACACAATAATTGGATGATTCAAATAGGTCATGTTCTAGTCTATTTTTCTTTGAATGAATTACCTAATTTAATAAGCGGAGGAAGCGCCCGCCTCCGATCGCCTCTGCCGCTTCTTGCTTGGATTCCACTGGCTGCGCTTGGTGGGAAGGCGTGGTCCCACGTGCTCCACGTTGCTTTCGAGGATCGCGCATACTGCTCGACTCATTTCACTTTGATCGGTCGGCTGCGCTTCGTCTTGATCCATGATCCGTGTGCTCGCGTCGCCGGAAAACCTCGCCTGATTCGATCACACTGCCGCTCGCGCCCACCCGATCTCGTCGCTCGCACGTCCGCGCCTTGTGGGCTGATCCGCGTCTTAGTGGCGTCAATGGGCCGTGGCCTCATGAGCCTCTCGCCCCCGCTCCAAGCAGTAGCGCCATTGGTGTGGGTCACATTCTAGTATGTTTAAATATGCTTTAATTCCTCTCACATCCAGATGCACTACATGTTTGTCTTAATACATGAATTGCCAACTTACATCTTGCTATATATGTATTAGATCTAACTATATATTACCTTGATTAGAAAATAGAATGGTAAAAATCTAACACTTACATCTTAACTAGAGATTAGAGAGTAGAGACAAGGAAAGCAAGCAAGTAGGGAAATGCATCGTATCTTGCGAATGGAGGCGAAGCTAAGCATAGAACAGAGAGGAACCGCCAGACGGAGTGAGAGTGAGAAAGATGGAAATTATTTATGTATAATTGCCAATTTCACAAGGGGATTCCTACTTAAATCTAGCAGCACCCAAAATGTGAACATGTCCTTCAGTTTTGTCTTGAAAAACTTTCATTTGAGGGGTTTCTCGAAAATTAGCATCATGACCAAAACCCGGCTGGGTCGACTGGCGATTGCATCTCCGGTCTTGTGTGCCCGGTCCGGCAAAGCCATAGGTTCGGGTTTTTCCCGTTCAACCGTCGGCCCGGTCCGGGTTTTATAACTATGGCTGTGGGTCGAAGAGTTCGTGCCTGCTGCGCTGCTAATTGCTGCTGCTAATGCTAGTATTTGCTACTAGTATCTTAAGTCTATTTTCCTTTTATTTCCATCGAGTCCATCCAAGTCCGTTGCATCTCTCTTTGAATTCGTCAGTCGTGCCTGTTCATCATATCATTTGTCGATTAGCCGATTGCTTATTCCTTTTTGGGTTTCGCGATCCGCCCATTGGATCAAGTGCGGTCACCCCCATCATCGTTGTTGATGCAACTTTGCCCTGTTGGTCCTCTCTTGTAGCCATCTTGCTACACATCTTCGCATCATTGCGACTCTTGACCAATTGCCTTCTTTGTCGTCATCATCAACTATCTCTTCGTCATTGTTTTCGTCGGGCGTCAGATTCGACACCGTCACCTCACTTCTTGGTTGGTCGGATTTGGTCCACATCTTCATCTCTCTCTCTCTCTTCATCGGGTTGATTTGACATATCTCTCTATTCTCTGTCGGTTTCAAGAGTTGCATGCTTCGACGACATCTTCAATCTTGGACTTTGGATTTATCTTTTATTTTAGTGTTTTCCTCATCAAACTCAGTGCTATAGCATTAAGCTTGAGTGGGGGTGTTAAGGGTAGTAGTGTAATGTGTGGTAGAAGTGTAATAGCCATGTAAGTGTTAGGGGTAGTTATGGAATTGTAGTCTAGTCTAGGATTTCTAGTCTAGAGTTTCTTTCTTGTACACTATATATTGCCCCTTAGACTCTTGCAATGCAACTAATTATTCGGCCCTCATTCCTCTCTTCTCTCCCAAAATCTAACACCTACTTCAACTAGGGATATCCCAGAATGTATGGCCATATGTTTGCCGCCTTCTTTACCAATACATGGACGGTTATCCAACTTTTGTAAAATGTCCTTCCTTTGTTTTTGCATATGTAGAGAATAAGTGATGATCAATTGACACTATAATATCTCCTTGCTATTGTTTGTTTAATTAATGATGATGAGTTACTTTGGATGACATTTATGTCATGATTTCCTTTTTATGATGAGTGCAGAATAGAATTCTACACAATCAACTAGAAGCTTTGCATATTCGATTAGCTGAGAAAGAACGGAGTGTTGCTGGGCTTTCATCGCAACACACTGACTCACATGGAGAGAATGATTTACGTAGTGTCATCAGCTACCTGCGCAGATCGAAAGAAATAGTGAGTATAAGATTCAGTGCCTTTTTTGTATTACTCCTTTACTACTTTTGGTGGTGGTTTTATTCTGTTGATGATTTCAGGCAGAAACAGAGATATCGTTGCTGAAACAGGAGAAGTCACGGCTTCAGATAGAAGTATGTTGTGCTTGCCCCTGTTGTATGTTGGTACTTGTTCAAAATGCTTTTGAAATTTTAGTGCACATAATGGGCAATGAGTTGCTCTGCTTAAACCACTTCAGAATATAATTCTAGACTTATGCATTTTATCTTGTTGGTCATATAATTAGAAAACAGCTGTGCTACTTCTGTTGAATTAGTTATGTTGTGGTCTAGTGACTACGATTCCCACCCTGTACTGTCACCGGTATGCCAGGCTTAGTTATTTTGTCATTTTGTTTTGCTCAATCAGCCCATAATACGATGACATGAACTATCCATACCTAATTTTTTTTTAAGTCCAACTCATTTGGTGTTTTGCTGCTCAGCTCGTCATGAAGCCATCCAAATGGCACTGACTCCTGGTAGCAATTGCTTGTCCAACTTGTCTTGTTTTCCTAATTGTCACCTATGACTCCACTCCAGTGTGTATGACGCATGTGGTTCTGTACTTTCAGTAGGTCTTGTGTTCTTCCCACTGAAACTAGTTTAAACTGGTGAGAACTGCATTTAAGTTTGTTTGTGCACTTTCTGCGGGTAAGTAACCTGGTTTAATCTGTTTGTCTTGCATGAAGTGAGAACTGGTTTTAGACTTGATTTCAGCTATATGATTGCACGTCTTGTGTGATGTGGTTTGATCTGTTTATCTTTTATGGAGTGATAACTGCATCTTTATACTTGATTTTGGCTATATGATTGACACATTTTGTGTGAAGTTGTTGTATTGGATGGAACATGCCAAATTACCTCTGCCCTTGATGCTTGAGGTGTCTCATTTGATTGTATTATTTCTAATCCGCTATATATTATTCTCATGCTAATATAGCTGGAAAGTGCATTGAAGTCCACCAAGGAGGCACAGGATTTGCTCCGCAGTCAATCTGATAGTGCAAGAACATCAATGTTCAAGGATGAAGAGTTCAAGTCACTGCAGCTCCAGGTGCCTTTCTTATCTGTTGGATTTCCATGACATCTGCTACATTGCTTTTGCTTGATTTATAGTTGTTTTTTGTCACATTTTTTTGTAACTTATTCTTCTTTTGTCTTTGAAATGGGTTACCCCAGGTGAGAGAAATTAATTTGCTTCGTGAAAGCAACATACAGCTTAGAGAGGAAAACAGACACAATTTTGAAGAATGCCAGGTCAATTGAATAATGTTGCCTTGTTTGTTTCTTTTATTGCCCATGTCTGGATGTGCTTCATCATTCATTTGTTGATTTCCTGGGTGCAGAAATTCCGTGATGAAGCTCAAAAGGCTAAATTGGACGTTGAAAGGTTGCATAATCTTTTACTGGAGAAGGAGGTAGATGCAGAAATATGTAAAAAAGAACTAGAAATGCAGAAGACTGAAGTAGCAAATCTCAACCAAAGGATTTCTGAGGTATGTTATGTCCATTTTGCTACCATTATAATTTAACACATCATGACGTATCTTTGGGTTTATTAAAGTACAAATATACAATTATGTAATTCCTTAAATCAAACCCCAAAAAAAAGTAGTGCTCCCTCCTGTCTATAAAGAGTGTTGATTTTACATCTGTGCTGGTCAAATGTTTTGGACTTCACCCATCTATATGTTGGCAGGTATTGGGATTTGGGACTAGAGGGAAAAAATCTCGAATGCAAAAATATTTTCAGGGGGTGCCGAGATTTCCTGTAACCGCTGGTTATTTCGGACAATTTTTTTGTTTTGAGTTTGAATTTAAAATTTAAAATTATGGAATAAAAGCATCTGCAACCCTGATGTAAGGATGAACAAGCAACTGTCCTTGTGGTAAGAGGGTAAGCTTGTGCTAGGGGTGTTGTAAGCTCGAAGTTCGAACCATGTGACCACCAAGTTTGTGTGCTTTTTGCATTTAACCTTTTCACTCTTGGGCCTACACGTTAGACTTTGGAGAGAAGGATTTTGCTATTCATAAATGTGCATCTTATTCATTATTGAGAGGGCATATATAGACATAGGGTTGCATGGGCCTCATGGTTCAAGAGAGAATGTACAGGAATGTATAAGACTCTTTAACACCCCCCCTTCAAACTCAAGGTGACTGGAGGATCTGATGCACTGAGTTTGAGTAGATGAAGTCGATGCTGTTTTCGAGTTTGAGCCTTAGTGAAGAAATTTGCAACTTGAAGCTTTCAGGGTACACACTGGAGGTCGATGGTTAACTGCTGACAATGAGACCGTGTGAATGATGCGTCAACACCAATGTACTTTGTCAACTTATGCTTGATTAGATCACTAGCAATCTGAATAACATTTATTTTTACAAAACAAAGGTGTAGGATCTTCACAAAGAACACCAAGATCAGCCAAAAGCCATTGAAGCCAAACAATCTCGAAGGTGGCAAGGGCTCGAAGCTTGCACCAGAGCGTGACACCGCAGTCTGCTTCTTGGACTTCCAGCCAAAAAGTGAAGTACTAAGGGAGATGCAGCAGCTAGTGATAGATCGGTGATCAACAAGATCACTTGCCCAAGTGGAGTCAGAGTAAGCGTGGGTGGAGTGACGAAACCGGCATAGAAACAGAGCGTCTGAACACGATTCGCCCTCAAGTATCTCGGCAGACGAAGAATATGACTATAGTGGACTGAGGTGGGAGCAGCGATAAACGTGGTGAGCACACAGCGACATGGGCAATGTCGGCTTTGGTGACGATGAGATAAACCGAGCTCCCAACAAGGCGACGATAGCAGAAGGATCATCCTCGGTACACCATCTGTAGCGTGAAGCTATAGGTGGAGCTCTATAGGTGTGGCAGCATTGCGAGTATCAGTCATACCAGAGCGAGCAAGCAAATCTTGAACGTAGCGATGATGAGAGAGGTAGTAGCCATCACCATTAGAATGAACCTCAATTCCCATAAAATAGCTCTATGGTCCCAAATCTAACATCATAAATTGTCACTCAATTTCTTCTTGACAAAAACCACATAGTCCATGTCATCTTCTTTGATCAGCATATCATCTACATATATGAGAAGCAAAGTATGACCTTACCGAGAAGTGTGAATAAACAAGGCAGGGTCGTGCTCACTTTGAGTGAAACTAGCAGCTCGAATCACAGAATTGAAACGCTCAAACCAAGCACGAGGAGCCTGTTTGAGACCATATAGAGCACGTCTAAGATGACAAACATAGCCTGTAGGAGCCTCAACACCTGGGGGTAGCTGCATATAAATATACTCATGTAGATCACTATGAAGAAAGACATTCTTGTCATCCATATGAGATATAGTCTATGAGTGTACCGTTGCAACAACAATGGGAGTACAGATTGTAGTCATATGAGCAACTGGAGCAAAAATTCTCATGTTAATCTCGACCATAAGCCTGTCGAAAACCTCTTGCAACAAGGCGTAGAATAGCGAGTTTGAGCAATTGGCCACGCCTCAATGTGAGGGTGGCGCTTATATATAGGGCGGTGGCCTTGCTTTATAAAGCGGGGTAATATCACGATTTACATCTGCTAACTATAGCAACTAATCACGATTTACATCTCGCTAACTATAGCAATCGATATCCACAGATGCTTATGACATATGGTAAGGGCTGCGGCATATTCTATTGCCTAACACACTTGCATGATCGCGTGGGAGGCTCGGGCGCAAAAATCGGATCGAAAGTCTAGAAACAATGCTTTGGAAGCCCTTTAGTCATGATGTCGTGGCCCGATGAGAAGAGGGCACATGGAGGACCCGAATGTCACCAAGGGCCACCTACCGCGACGAAGTGGATGTCAATCTCGATATGCCGTTAAACTTGTGGTGGGCGGGGTTGGCCGTCATGTAGATGGCGCCGACATTGTCCTGAAGACAACGGTGGCGGAGGGTAGGCAGTAGGTGGAGCTCTGGAGTAGCCGTCGAGCGGCTGAAGATTCGGCCACCCATGGGCTGAGACGATACTCTGCCTCGGCGCTGGAACGGGACACCGTGGTCTGGCGTTGGAGGACCAGGAGACGAGTGTCACCGAGGTATACCTGATGGCCGGAGGTGGAGCGTCGAGTCGGGGCAACCCTTGATCGGCCGGAGTAAGCCGTCGGCTTGTCAACAGAGCGGCGCCGATATAGACCCAGGAGAGGTGCCCTTCACATAGCGATATCGCTGATCGGCCTGCAGTGTGGCTCTCGGGCGTGCATAAAGACACACTATTTGGGCAACCTCGCTTGACTCGGGGCGAGTCGAGTGTAATCTTTGGAGCGCCCGGCCGAGCTCCTATACTCGGAGGCGTCCTTCTCGGACAGGAGGTCTCCGTTATGTGCGGAGAGCTTGGCGTGAGTGTCAACAGTGTCGTAGTAGGATGACACTCGGCCATGCCGCATGCCTTGGGAGGAGATCGGCAGCGTCTTGTCGTTTGAGACGAGAATAGGCCGTCGGAGGAAGCGTGGCCAGCGATCCGAGGAAGTGATGGAGCTTTCAAGGTCAGTCATGGCGAACTTCGAGCTCAATTTGGGCCATGGAGGCGAAGAAAGCCGTGGATGAGGCGGTGAAGACGATGTCGTCGACGTCTGGCCAGTGAGTAGGCAAGATCGTCCCTCTTGTAGAATAAAGAGGGCGGTGTCGGGAAGCGGCCGAAAGCCCTTGGGACGAAGGTGGAGAAAGCAGTGCGGGCCGTGGAGCTGCTTGATCCGTCTAAGGACTTCGCAGGAGGCGACATTTGTCGAAGCGCCAGGTCGACGGCTCACAGTGGTTGCTGGCGATGAAACGATCTCCTCGAGATGGCGTGGAGAAAGCATTCTTCACGTCAAGCGGTGAATCGGCGGTAGCGAGATCTTGGCGATCTCGAGGGCGGTCCGGATGGTGGTAGCTTGACCACGCGGTTGAAGGTCTCGTCATAGTCGATGCCCTCGCCGAGAGAAGCCGCGGACCACCCGAGCCTTGTGGCGGGCAAGAGATCCATCGGCATGGAACTTGTCTTGGGAAGAGCCATTTTCCGTCACAATGTTGGCGCCGGAGGGACGCGGAGACAGCCGCCAGTGTTGTTGGCGACAAAGCTGGTACTCATCCGTCATTCTGGTGCGCGGCCAGATTAGCATCGGCAATAGCTGCGATAGTTCGTCGGGAGAAGCGAGGTCGAGGATGATGTGGCCGTCGACCCTTCATAGGCGGCGCGAGGATGACACCGATCATGGGCGAAGTGACCATGGCGGAGGTGGCGGTGGTGTAAGGCGCTGTTGAGGCGAGGCGGTGCGCCGGTCTGTCAGGGAGGCGCCGGCCGTGTGACGGCGGCGGACCTGTATGGCGTCGGCCGTAGACCCGTGGAAAGGAACCACCTGGGGCGCCCGCCGATCTTTGGAGGCCGATCCATTCTTGGTGGTGTGGAGTCTGTGGCGGTGTCTGTTGCTCTTCATCCAGGAGGATGGAGCGACCAGCTGGCGTCGAGGAGGAGTTCCACTGCAATATGATGGGGCAGGGCACCAAATCCATATAAATCGTCTAAGAGAAATCTAGGGAGGTGGGGATGGGGCGTCTGGAGTAAATTTGTAAAGGAAGCGTGGACTCGTCGAAGATGACATGACGGGAGATGATTATCGACGAATTCGATAGGTCAAAACAATGGTACCCTTTGTGAGAGGTGGATATCCAAGAAAGACGCATCTTGCGGGGCGAGGTGCGAGTTGTGCTTGGAGGTGGCTCGCAGATTTAGTAATGAGGCACCCAAAGACACATGAGATGGTTGTAGGTGGGTGGTGTTTATGCTTGGTGAGTGAAGAACTTCATCTTTGGATGGAAGAGGATGGGCGTCGGTTAAGCGGTAGCAGTGTCGGGGAGGGCCTCGGCCCGATATGTGGGTGGTAGGGAGGCATGGAGGAGCATGGTGCGAGCGGAATTATTAAGGGTCGAAGTATTAGTTCGGCCTTACTGGTTTGGGGGATGTGTAGGGACAAGAGGCGGAGGTGGGTCTTGCCATGGCAAAGAAGTGAGTGGTGGTGGTGTTCAGAATTGGTGCCATTATCGGCTGAACACATTTGATGGGCGGTGAGGCGAGTTTGGGCGAAGCGTGAGCTCAACTAAATGTTGGTGAACGTCGGACTTTTTGCGGAGAGGAAAAACCCAACAAAAATGACTATAATCATCCAGACACACCAAATAGTAGGAAAAACCGGACAGACTGTTGATAGGTGACGTCCATACATCACAGTGAACAAGTTCAAAGGGCGTGAGTTGTAGAATCGCGAAGAAGCGAAAGGTAGGCGTGTGTGCTTGCCTAAGCCCGACATGAATGGCGAGAGGGCGATCTCTTGTTTTACGAACAACAAACATGAATTTTATTAAGATGCTTAAAGCAAGAAATTTGGATGGCCGAGGCGTTGATGCCATAGGGTTCGCTGAGCGACCAAGAGGCGGCAGTGTGGATCTTGGGCATGGTGTAGAGGTCCCCGTTGCTGTTACAGCGGATAGTCACGCGTCCCGTTCGGAGATCCTTGATAGAAAAACCATGAGCATCAAATTCAAAGGAACAGCTATTATCGCGAGTGAATTGACGAACAGAGAGCAGGTTACGAACTATAGATGGTGCGACAAGGATATTGTTAAGATGAAAGTTAGACGCGGAAGTGGATAGGACTGAGTGGCCTCTAGACGTGACTGGAATGGTAGTGCCATTACCTACTGTTATTGAGGAGATGGAAGGGGGTAGGCGGTGGGTGAGCATACCATCCGAGGACGTCATATGGGTTGAGGCGCCGGAGTCGACGACCCAGGGAGAGTTGCCCTGCATGTTCATGTTCTGTAGGGCGGCGATGGTACCGGCTGCATCCCAGGTGGAGCTGTTGGAGGAGGCCGCAGGAGCGAAGGCTGTGTGTGCACTGGGAAGCGAGCCCGGAGAGGTTTGCCTGGCGCCCAGATTAGGCGTTATAGCCTGAACCCTTGGCCACCGTGGCGTTGTCCAGAGGGTGACCCGCCACCAAGAACGCTGCGTTCACGGTCGAGGTTGAAGCCCCAGGGTGGGCGCCTGTTGGAGTTGTGGCCGCCAGAGGTGGAGGGCTGCTGGCTGCCCTTCTTGTTGTTGGGGCGCCGGTAGTCCTGCTTCTTTGGCTTGGCCTTGACGAGGAAGCGCGGCGATGAAAAGCGCCGAGGCAAAGCCGCAGGCCATCTCGTCATCTTTGCGCAGCTTCCTTGAGGAGTTCCTTGATGGCGATGGCGGCGGAGGCGAGGGTTTGTTGCGGCGATGTTGTCGGCGGCAAGTAAAGTAGACCTCGTTGACGCCGTATGAAGGTTGAGGACGAGGTTGCCCTCGAGGGCCGGCCAGCCAACGTCGCGCGTTAAATCGGCCTTCGCCTTCACGCGGACGCAGATGATCGTCGATGGAGGAATCCCCTTGAATCATCGAGTGGAACTCGTGATTGAGGAAGATGGCACGAGGCGCTTTGTTCGCCTGGAACACGTCGTCGATGGCCTTCCACGCCAAAGCATGCCGTCTCGCCGATCGTCGGTCATGGCGAGGTTGAGGACGAGTCGGGCGGTCTTCAGACATCCATCCGCGGACGCAGGTCGGCTTCTTTGCCGAGCTTCATCGATTGGCCAAGTGAGGCGGTGTCGAGGTGGCTCAAGAAAGCCAAACTTCCCGCACATGGCACGAAGCCGTCGACCACTTGGTGAAGTTGGAGGCTTCAACTTCGAGGACCATGGGGACGTCTTGACTTGACATTAGTAGTGGCGAAGGGCGATGATCGGGGCAGAGCGCCCCGAGGGCGCCGTGGAGAAGAGGTGGTCGGAGGTAGTGCCCATGGGAAGAGGAGGTGGGGAGGCTGGCAGAGGAGGAGAGGCGGAAGGTGGAGAGGCGGGAAATCGGATCGGGACAAGGCCTCGATACCATGTAGAATGACGAGTTTGAGCAATTGGCCACACCTCAATGTGAGGGTGGCGCCTTTATTATAGGGCCGGTGGCCTTGCTTTATAAGGCGGGGTAATATCACGATTTACATCTGCTAACTATAGCAACTAATCTCGATTTACATCGCTAACTATAGCAATCGATATCCACAGATGCCGCATATGGTATGGAGGCTGTCGGCATATTCTATTGCCTAACAAAGACGAGCCTTTATCGCTCCACTAAACCATCTGACTTGGTCTTTACTTTGAACACCCACTTGCAAGTTATAGGAACAGCTCCAGACGGTAGTGGAACAAGATCCTAAGTGTTTGTACACTCTAATGTTGTAAGCTTGTCAGTCATAGCGGGACTCGTCAAAAGTAACATCCCGAGAAATCCTCATCCTGCGAGCAACAGGGTCATAGCAACGATAACCCTTATGCTCGGGGATTGTAGCTAAGGAAAACACACTTAAGCGACCGAAAGATTAGCTTGAGTGCGTTCACGAGGTGGAAGAAGGACAAGCAGAACCACGGTAAAGCTGCGAAAATGACTATCTGTTGTAGCTTCGACCAAAGAGACGCTCGGCAGAGAGTAGAACCCGAAGAAGCGATAGAGAAGGTCGCGAGTTGATGAGAAAAGTAGCGAGAAAGCGACCTCGGCCGAAGTGAAACGAAGAGGCAAGCATGAGGCGCGGCGATCTCAAGCAAATGAGCGATGTTTACGCCGAGAGACACCGCTTCGGCGTGAGCACGAGACAAAATCTTGAGGAAGAGTACCTTTCACGAGAAAGCGACGCAAAGGCGGAGAGAGATACTCACCAGCAGAGTCGGCACGAAAAACACGAATGGCCGAATCAAACTGAGTGTGAACCATGGTAGCGAACATCTTATAAATAGAGAGAACCTGGCTGCGCTCGGACATGAAGTAGATCCAAGTATGACGAGAATAATCATTAATAAAGATCACATAATAGTGATGACCCCCTTTTGAAACGAAAGAAGCCAGACCCCAAACATCAGAGTGAACAAGATCAAAAGGACAAGTAGAAATAGAATCACTAGTGGGATAGGGGAGCTGCAGCTGCTTGCCAAGCTTGCAATCCATACAATATAAAGAGGTGTCCCCAGAAACAGACCCAAGAACACCCCGACCGACTAAAGACGATAGACGCGAGCCACAGAGATGACCGAGACGATGGTGCCACTGAGCGAAAGAGGTAGTGGAGGACGCAGCAAGAGCAGAGGTAGTGGTAGTGGTTGATTGGCTGGTGGAGATAGCGGAAGGAAGATGAAGCCAGTCGAGCTCCCAAAGACGCTGCGAATCACGGCGTCGAGGGCCAGTACCAAGCAGAGTCCTCGTGCGGCGGTCCTGAACGTAACAAGAGTCAAGACTCAAGAACAACACGACAGTCGTGATCAGTGATCTGACCAGCGGACATAAGCTGCATAGTAAGCTTAGGAACATGAGAGACTGCAGGAACATGAAAAGAAGTGGAAAGGGTGCCTCGGCCTGTAACATAAAGAGAGGTACCATCTGCAGTCTAAACAGTGGAAGAAAAATCTGTGGACCGCACAGAAGTAAGGTGGGTAGAATCTGGTGTCATATGAAAAGAAGCACCAGAGTCCAAGATCCACGGAGACAAGATACCCGACGAGGGAGGAGGCGGAGGCGAGGAAGACTGCTGAGAAGCAAGAGCTGAACAAGCGTAACCCAGTCTCGAGGACGAGCCGACACCGAGGCGCCAAGGCGAGAGGAGGCTGTCGTGTGGCGTCACCAGAGGAGCCCTGGCGAGAGAGGCTATCTCCGGAGTGAGAGGAACCTCCAGAGCCCTTTGGGGGACGTCCACCCCGACGACCCTGGTCCCTCCTCCACTTGTAGCAATCCTAATACCTGTGGCTGGCACGCTGATAGTAGGTGTAGTGGAGACCCACAGTAGAGGCAGCAATCACCGGAGGAGCTGGGGGAGGGATCACAGTTGGTGCTGAAGGAGCAGGTGCTGAAGCAGACAAGACAGACTGCATTTGAGCGACGCCATGGTGACGAGTCTCCTCAGCACACACACCCGTGAGGGCCTCTACCAAGCTCAGGCGCGGGTGACGAGTCATGAGCTGAGCACGCACCGTCTCGAACTCAGGCCGGAGACGCGTCAAGAAGTTGTAGAGACGGTGAGTCTCTTGGTGAGCGCAGAGCCGCACACAGCAGGGACAGGTCTGATAGACATCCGACCCTACAGAGTCAAGCTAACGCCACACCTCTGACAGCTTCTGGTAGAAGTCATCAACAATGGCATCGAGCTGCTGAAGAGAATGTGCCTAGTGCACAACTGAGAGATACATAGCATCGCTCGTCAGCTGGTAGTGAGCTCGGAGGCACTCCCACAAAAGCTGTGTTGTCGGCAACTCCGCCACATCCATGGAGATGGTCATGGGTATGCTACCCACCAGGATGGCGGTAGTACGAGCCTCGGCCTCCTACCAGCGCTCGTAGGCGTGTAGCTCACACTGGCAGAACTCTAGCGCCTCTAGTGCAGCATTGTCGACCTCCTAAGCCGCCTTATCCGCACTGCCAGAGAAGGCAAGGCGATGGGTGATATAGGACGAGGCGGACATGGTCGCCACATGATGAGATGACCCCAGAGACACTGGCTGTTGAGGTGGATCCTCAAGTGAATGGCCCACTCCCGGAAGTTCGTCCCATCAAACCGAACTAGGGGGAGCAGGATGGCAAAGGAGCCTCCGGGAGAAGACATCAGCTTCTGTTTTTTTTTCTTTTTTTTCTCTCTTTCTTTTCGGCTGGGCTGGTTCACTTAGCCCAGCACAAAAATAAAGGGCCCGCCTGGGAAGGAGCACGTGAGGGCTTTAGGATTTCCTTTGGCGGTGGCAAGCACCGTCCTCCGAGTGCGATGGCGTGGCGCGAGAGAGCACTGGCGTTGGAGGCGGTACTCGGGCGATGGAGTTTGCCGCCGGGCAGCGGAGAAGAAGACAACACGGATCTCAAGGCTGGATGGATGGGCCGCGTGGATCCGGCGCAGGATGGAGGCGGCGCTCGGGCCCGAGATGGAGGTGGCACTCGGGCTAGGCGGAGAAGACAGCGCGTGGATCTAGAGGGAGAGGAGCGACAGGACAGCGGCGGCTATAGTGGCGGCGGCTGGTCAAGAGGTAGGGTTAGGGTTAGGGTTTCCATGGCTCTGATACCATATTTGAATATAGCCAATTGTATATTCCAATGGGCCAAAGGCCAATATATAACATGTACAAGATTGAAACAATAGCAAATCACACCCTACACAGTATATATATCTAACACACTAAACCATCTGACTTGGTCTTTACTCTGCACACCCACTTGCAAGTTATAGGAACAGCTCCAGACGGTAGCGGAACAAGATCCTAAGTGTTTGTACACTCTAATGTTGTAAGCTTGTCAGTCATAGCCAACTGCCACTTGGGTATACTGGCTGCCTCCTGATAGGTACTCGGCTTAGGTACTGCATTGGCACGAGAAAAACCTCATCTCTCTAGTGACTGAATTGAAGAATGATCACGAAGAACATACCGTGACGTACTAGAACGATCGCCAGAGAGTCAAGTGGAGGAGAGGAGGACCGATGATCAAAAGGAAC
Organism: Phyllostachys edulis; assembly: GCA_036346405.1. Taxonomy (NCBI): domain Eukaryota; kingdom Viridiplantae; phylum Streptophyta; class Magnoliopsida; order Poales; family Poaceae; genus Phyllostachys; species Phyllostachys edulis. The sequence continues at coordinate 100,843,531 of CM070562.1, read as the reverse complement.
TCTTTGGTGGCGACTATAGTGAAAAGGAAAAGTGGAAGTGTCATAAAATAGTGGAGCTGGTGGAGGAGAAACACTAAAAGGTGAAACTGGTGGAAAAAGTGTATCTGGAGAAGGCAAGTCTGGTGAAGGAATGGGAGGTAGACACCAAAAGGTGGTGGAATCTGTGGAAGGGGTGAGACGAGTAGGAGGAGGAACTCTTTGGCGGCGACTATAGTAAAAAGGAAAAGTGGAAGTGTCATAAAATAGTGTGAGCTGGTGGAGGAGACACACTAGAAGGTGAAACTGGTGGAGAAAGTGTATCGGGAGAAGGCAAGTCTGGTGAAGGAATGTGAGGTAGACATAAAAAGGTGGTGGAATCTGTGGAAGGGGTGAGACGAGTAGAAGGATGATAAAAGAAGGGTCGATCCTCATCAAAGGTCACATCACTAGAGATGCGAATGCGACGTGCTGAAGGATTATAGCAACGATAGCCCTTATGTTTAGGACTATAACTCAGGAAGATACAATCAACCAACTGAGTGCTCAGCTTTGTGCGCTTACGAGGTGCTAGAAGGACATAGTAGACACAACCAAAGACACGAAGATAAGCATAGCGAGCAATGTAAAGTGAAGAGCACCACTGGACTGAACATATCTCTTCCCAAAATATGTCCACATCTGCTTGGCTGAAGTATGATACTCAAGACTCATCCTGAAAGAAACGTCAACGCTGAGGACTAGGCCAGTCATGGCATGATCGTCTTCTTTCTATCAAGCTTTTACTGTCTCAGCATCAACCTTCTTTGAATCAGGATATCCGTTAGTCAAATGAGAAGAGAAACCATAACTCCTCATAGTAGTCTTGACTGAAAAAGCCCATGCTCGATAGTTCAACCTGTCAAGCTTGATGTCCATGAACACGAGAGATGACCTACCCCCAAACATAGAGTCAGACTTTGCTACTTGGTGGACCACAATCACTCGGTGGACAAAGGCTATGTAGCTCCAGGAGCAGTATCGGCTAGAACAACGTCGGGAGGAGAGGATCCAAAGCAGAGCAATGCTGGGAGCAGAGGGCCGACAGGCGGCGACGGGGTAGACAGAGCAGAGCAGCGCCGGGAGCAGAGGAGACGAGGCTGAGGCGGCGACGGTAGCGCGGATCCAAGAGCAGAGGACCGATAGGCGGCGATGGAGTCGCAGAGGCGTTGGTCGCCAGATCTGTCGCAGAGCAGAGCATCGAGAGAGGCGGCGGCGGTGGTGCAGAGGCGCTGGTCGCCAGATCCGTCGCAGAGCAGAGCACCGAGAGAGGCGGCGGCGGCGTTGGATCCAACCAAGAGCGCAAGCACCGAGAAGCGGCGGCGGCATTGGATCCGTCAAAGCAGAGCAGTGGACCGAGAGTCAGCGACGGCGTTGGATCTGTCGAAGCATAGCAGAGGACCGAGAGGCAGCGGTGGCACTGGATCTGTCAAGCGAACAATGAACGAGAGGAGGAGACTAGGCAATGGCAGCTCGGGCCCCTTCGCCTGAGGCGGAGAGGAGGTCACATTTACTGCCATGAGAGGAGTAAATAGGCATAGGGTTTTGGTGGAGATGCTCTAATACCATGTTAGATTTTGGAGAGAAGGATTTTGTTATTCACAAATGTGCATCTTATTTATTATTGAGAGGGTATATATAGACATAGGGTTACAGGGGTCTTATGGGCTACATGGGCCAGGAGAGAGAAAGAGAGAGAATATACAAGACTCTTAACATCAGCTTGTAAAGAAGCAAAAAAATATGATACAAACTTGGGATTCGAACCCAAGACCTCACTTTCACAGGGTAAGCGCTTTAACCACTAGGCTAGGACATTGTTGCAACTTTCTTGTGGTTGTGGAAGGCTGGAAGCCTTTGTTCCAAATTTAGAAGCTAATATTCAAATTCGACTGATTTTTTCTTGGCCAGTTGTAAAATATACCTGAAGATCCACCAGTAGAAATTTCCCATATTGGAACTGTCCAAGAGACAATGACATAGGTGTATTTACTGTAAAAAATACTGTCATGATATTATAGTTTTATATTTATCGGTAATTCCAAAGAGACAATGATATAGGTGTATTTACTGTAAAAAATACTGTCATGATATTATAGTTTTATATTTATCGGTAATAATTAACAATAAAACACATCAGTCAACGTTGTACATTTCAGACCATGCCAGGTCAAAAGATGACATTCTTTTTGGACTGGCGGGAGCAATCCCTCAAATGCTGAGTTGCAATTTTCTGCAGAAACTTCATACTGCAAATTTGGTGGTGCTGTGGGGGCGGTGTTGCCAAAGCAGTGTTATCAGACCCGGCATGGTCATAGACCCAGCTGAGGTCCCGGGTCACTTGGTCACCTGTTGGACGTGTTTTATTTAAATATTTTTAAGTATATTACATGTAAAAAATGCACATATAGATGTACCATAATAGTTTTATGCATACATAATATATGATCATGACTATATTTAAGAAATATTTTCTTTTACTAGTATATCCCGGTATTGTGGAAAAGTGCTTGTGGAGAAGCCCTCCTTCTCTTTTACTAGTATATCCCGGTATTGTGGAAAAGTGCTTGTGGAGAAGCCCTCCTTCTCTTTTACTAGTGTATCCCGGTATTGTGGAAAAGTGCTTGTAGATGAATTGGTCATAGCCTTATTTTTTACATTTCTTGTTTACATACTGACACATAGAAAGCTGCTGGCCAGTTGGTTACCACATCGGACTCCATGTTATGCCTCAGGTTCAAGGTTCCGGTCAACCGTGCTGAAACTTCACCAGTTTGTTGGAAAAACCTCTGGTTCGACCGGGTTTTCACCCGTTCAGGCTGGGCCAATTGCTTGAACGATCCAATGTCTTGGCCCGGACCGAACTAGGCACTAGGTCTGGTTTTTTCTGGTCGGACTGCTAGTCCGGTCCAGGTCTGATAACACTGCAAAGGAGTGGTGGATGCTCGCGCACATGTTTGTTTTTCCTCTTTCTTCTCGGTGGTGTGTGCATGTGAGAACGCCCGTGTGTTTTCTCTTTTTCTTATGGGTGGTGTTATGAATGGGGGGAGTTGATTGTATAGTGGCCTAGTGGGTGTTCACAGAAAAGGGTAGGTTTGGGCAGGAGGCAACAGTGATCCATAGAGTAGGGGTGCTCCCCATGTTCCGCAAGCAGTGTATCATTTTTCATGTTATGTGCTAATGTATATATGTATATGATTAGCCTTATATTGTTTTTATTCATCCAATTGGTCTAGAATAAAGTTTACGAGTGTTTCCCTCAAATCCTAACATGATGAACAACAATATAAACTTGCTGTTCCTATTGTTCTATCAGACTATCACATATTTATGGTTTCACTCTTCTTAAGTTGCAGTTATGTTCTCAACTTTCAATGTTTTTTGCAGTTGGTTGAAAATAGTAGAGGCATCGATTTAAACACATATGAGGCCATGAAGAATGAACTTCAAAATATCAAAGTTAGTGGTTTGTTTTCTCATTTGCCTTCTTAAAGTCATTTTGATATATAGTAGCATTATTTTCAACTATTATTTTGTACTTGTTTTTTTTGGATGTTGAATTTGGTCTGTTGCCTGAACATTGTCTTTTACCATTTGTTATTCTCATCAAATTTCACCCTTTGTTCTTTTGTATGTTGGTTTGTATTGGAGTGAGAATCAAGGTTGATTTTTATCAAGATCAATCACAAAACTAATAATCATGACAATTATATTTATGCTCGTGAAACATTCACAGATCATTTAGTAATATGACACTGGCAGACTTCTCTTGATTAACATGGCTTCTTGACTTGATTTAATTGTTTGGTGAATACTACCAGTTTTTCTTGGGATTATCACATGTGTATTTCTTACATCGAACAGTCAACCTTGAGAGAGAATTCAAGTGAGCTTGAACGTGCAAAAAATCTTCTTTCTGAGAGGGAAGTTGTCATAAGAAATTTGGAGGAAAAGTTTTCCGGATGCCAGTCTGAATTGAATGCCAGGGAAAAGAAGCTGAATGATGTTGAGGTCTGAATTGTTTAAACTTTTAATAGCAATCTCTTACCCTCTCTTTTTTTCTCGGTCGTATTAATAATGCATTTCGTTTTGCAGGCTAGTCTGAAATCTGAAATTGACAAGCTAAAAAAGGTTAATTTCTCCAATAAGGTTATAATCTTTCACTCTTTTTTCTGTTGCAAGGTCAAATGTTCATTGCTATTTTCCTGTGCTCATGTTACCCCGATAAATGATGTAGAGAAAGCTTGACATATTGATGAAGGAAAAGGAGGATGTTATCAAAGAAAATCAAAGCCTTTTGAAGCAGATGGAAGATCTTAAATCAAGTACTTGGACACTCTTCCCCATGCACATGCATTAATATATGTGATTGCTCTAGTTGTAAATCTGATCTACTTTAGCAGGTCAGAAAACTACGCCGGAAACTGCAAATGAACAGGCCATAAAAGAAAAGGACTTCAGGATACAGGTTAGCTGGTTGTGCTTAAATGACATATAAACACTTCACCAAGCTTCTTAGTTCTTACACAAACATATTAACAGACGTTAGAAAAAATCCTGGAGAAGGAGAGAGATGATAACAAGAAAGAAAAAGCAATCCGCAAAAAGGCTGAGAAGGTATTTACTGTCGCCATTCAAAACGTGTCAAAGGTACTACCTTCCTTCTTTCGTAGTCTTTCAGTATGGATTTTCCAATTAGTGTCTGTACTCTGAACTGCTTAATATATATGTATAAATTAGCATATGATAAGAGAATATCATGTTCATTAATGTCACGTGGTATGTCTATAACTGCTTTTTGTTTACTTATAGCTGTGGGGATTTTCTGAAGAACTGCAAAATAAGAAAAACAAAAAAAACATGGACAGTTAGATGTAGAAAATCCAAAATTGATATATAATGTGGAACTGGAAAAACCAAGGAAAAGTCATGTGGAATTTTTTTTTAAAATATTCCAGACTTGCATGTTCATACAAGTAGGAAAAAATGGGAAATGTTCCAACATGTTCTGATTTCTGAAAAGTAGAAGATGAATAAAAGGGGTAAAAATAAAAATTTAAGTAGGATCTATAACTGCACTGTAAAGCAGGAAAAACTGCACCATTATAAATGTCTTAAAAAGAAAGTGAATGCTTCTGTGCCCAGTGCCAAATTACTCCCTTATTTCTTGTTTTTTTTTTCTCTTTGAGAATTAAGCCTGTAGAGCTAATACAGTGCTTCCATTCCTTCTGTTTTTTGTTGAATGATCTCTTAGAACCTGAAGTTCGACCTTTTCTAGCTTGCATGAATGTAGCTTCAGCTGCCTTGGCTGGATTAAGGGGTCCAGTCAAAATTACATTTATTTAGTTACTTGGTTTATGGTGCTAAACTGCTTAGATGCCCTGCTTTCTATATATGCTACTTACATATTGTTTACCATCAACGTGGACTTATGATTGTGGGTAATAATAGTATCTTGTTGTCTGAGATTTTTCATATTGAATCCCAAGTTTCTGTTCAGTCTCTCCGATAAGCTTCATTGCTCTATTGATATCCATTGCTCCAACCAATTTCTTTAGTATCTAATAGTTGCCTGGTCTCAAGAATAATTAAAAAATGCAACAACATAATGAGACCATATTTGTTTTTTTTCCCAAATTAATTTGTTTTGCCTTCTAACTAAAAGGGTTCATGTTTATTTTACGTGTCCCCTCTAATCGACTTACTGGTTTCAAATATTTGTCACAGGAGAAGAAACAAGTGGAGGAATCAATAGAGAAGCATAGGCAGGCTGTGAAGGAGGTGATTGAGGTACAGTTTATCTGTGCTTGTAGATCTCCCATTTTGTTTGTTGCTGTTGGTGATGAAAGTTCCTGCCATATATATAAATATTTTTTGTTTTAGATCCCTGATGTTTTTTAAGAAGAGACCTAACACATTTATCCTTTAAATATCTTCTACATCATAATTCAAAGTTGATGTGCATTCTCTGCAGCATTATTCTGGACTATCATCTGCTCAAATCCCGCCTGGGTCTGCAGTGGACGAGCAGTTCCTTTCATATTTCCGTGCTGCTAAAGACATGGAGGAGTGTCCAAGTCCCTTCCAAGATGGTGCATCGAGTCAGACACCTCTTGTTGAAACTCCCACTGTGGATGCATCTGCAGCTGCTGCAGGTCCTTTTCGTTTCATTTTTTAATTGCATTGATCACATGATATTTACTAGTTATACAAATGGCGTCAATGATCAGGTCTATGAATTATCATAAAATTGATTGGTTGCGTGTGCTATTTACTAGTTGAAAAAATAGCCTCAGGATCAGGTCTATTAGTTATCATAAAATTGACACATAACATGCAGATACGTACACTTGAACTCGACGTAATCTTGCTTGTTCATGATATTGCATGTTAGATATTGTTCTGAATGTGACATGACATTGAATTTATAATGCATGTTGCTTGGTTGCATGGGCATTGACAATGAGGATGTTTTTCCTTTCTTACCCCTCTTGATCAATATGGGAGTTCATAAGCCTTCTTGTTTCCCTCAGGGCGGCAAGCAGCTACTCCGCCAAGGCCTGCTCGAGTTAAAGTGATGGAGGAGAGAGCAGTTTCTACTTTGCCCAAACCAAGTACTGAAGTACGTAGACCAGGAGGAAGAAGGCCACTTATTCGGCCTACTCTTGAGCGGGTTGAAGAGCCCCAAGCTGATATGGATACATCAGTAGTAGAAGGTTCCACACTAGCTCAGGAGAAAGGTGGCCCGTCACTGGAGCGTGAAACTTCTGGTGGTGTGTCTGTATTACAGCCTTCAAGTCGTAAGCGTCTTATCTCATCGTCGCAGATGAGAGATGATGCTTCACAAGGAGAGGCTAACGATGCCAATCCTCCATTAAAGAAACCCAAAGAAGTAGAATCTTCACATGGTACTAGTGAGCTAAAAAATGATCAATCACCTGTCGAAGATGTTGTAACAGCACAGGTTCCTGTGCTTCCATCTACAGATAACCAAGATGGGCAACAGCCTGCAGAGGAGATGGACACAGATCAGGCTTCCATGGCAATCGAAGAGGTTGAGGAACCAAGGGAGGTGGATGTGGGTAATAAAGATGACATGGAAGCACATGTAGATGCATCAATGGACATCAAAGACCAGGATTCTGAAGTTATTATTGACACTGATGCAACTGCCGTGGAAGCTGTGCCGGTCAAGTCAGAGGCAGTAGTGGAATCATTTGATGAAGACCAGAAAACCGAAGATGTGAAAGAAGAGGGTCAGCTTACTACAGCCACTGATGTTGAAGATGAGCGGGAGGAAGGGGAGTTGCCGGAGGAACCTGAACATCCAGACAGCAGTCCCCTGGATGTCGGTGAGCAAGCTGGTGATGCTTTCAGGGTGGCGTCTCCAGGAGGGCCAACAGAAAAGAGTGATGTTGATATGTCAGAGGAGATTGGAGAAGGTGATGCTACTGCTGAGCGTGCTGCGGTGGAACCAGACCAAAGTCCTCTAGCACAATCTGGTGGAGCAGATGCCTCACCAAGCAGTGTCGCAGATGTATCCCCTGCACGTGAACCTTCCCCAAACCCAGCCCAAGCCGGTGCATCTTCTGAACAGCAGAATCCCGGTACTTCAACAGAGAGTGTTGAAACTCGTTCCAGAACAATAAACTTATCTGAGAGAGCGAAGCAAAACAGGCATGTCAGGATTCTTCGCCCAACCTCTCAACAGGCTGTCAGGGGTCGTGGCCAACAATCTCTTACCTACAGGGTATGGTGTTGTCGTCCTACTAGTTAATTTCAGTTGCCTTTCTGCTTATTACACCCAACATTACTCTGATTGAGAAACGGGTGTCTTCTTGCAGAAAGATGCCGGCCGAGGATCACGGGGACGTGGTGGGCGTGGTCAGTCGTAGGGAAGTAAAATCGTCTTTGCTCCAGTGCGGAGACTGCTTTTTGCCACGGACAATGCTGAATCGGTCTTGTAGTTATTGATCTATCAATTCGTTTATGAGCGCCAAGAAGCGTATGCTGGAAGACTGGTCTACAAATTTTATGTGGCCAAGTGGCCCTTGTTAAAATGTGCCTTGTGACTGTCCATAATTGCCTTGTGACACTAATTGCTTAATGAAACTTAGTCACTTTCTCCTATCCAAGTTTATGCAGCATACCTTGGTACTAAACTATGGGCCTGTTTGGTTTGAATCCCTAAGTTGCCAAACCAAAATTTTAGTAATGCCAAAATCCGGGCAATGCCAAAACCTAGGCAAAAAAATGGTGCTTGGATTGCAGCCAAACCAATTCACGGGTAATGCCAAAATCTGGGCAAAAAAAATGTGTTATGCTAAAATTTACCAAAATTGTGAGTATGACATGCGGATCTCGCTTGACATATAATTTTTTTTTGTCTTAAAATATGCCAACAATGATCTTGTTTTGTTGATAAAATGCGGGTCCTGCAGCAACGTAGGTTGATTTGCAAGTGTATTTTGTACTTATTTGAAGACGGAAAAAGAAGCTTACATGCTGCTGGGCAATGGAGAGTTGGATCACGCTTATGTCTAATGTTTCTGTAAGCATCTTTCTACAGCCCGTTGGACAGGTTGCGAGCTTTGTAGCTAGGGCGATAGCACCAACACCCCCGCTGCAGTGATCTTCAGGGTATCTGAGAAAAAAGAGATTCTCGAAACATTTTCATTAATAAGAAAAGGGAAAGATCTATATTGTTTATTCTGTGGGTTCTAGTTATAATGGTGTAGATTAATAATATTTGGTAGACGTGTTCCATGTACTACTTGTAGTCTTGTGGAACAAATATTACACTAGGTCAGACGTATTTCTTGTAGCATTTACCTGTGCATTTGTGTGAGATTTACTTTGGTCTACACCCAACTAAATTTAATGAATTTTTCAAAAAATAAATTTAATGTCGTCAGTATGCAATGGAAAATTTTGTACGTACCGCAGTGGTAAAAAAAACAAAAAAAATCAGATCAGCGCTTATTAATTCATACTTCATACAACCACATCAATTTACCACATAGTTACATCAGAATGAATACTTCCAGCTAATATTTGAAAGAAAAGGATAATTTGTGTTGTATACTCTCTCGGCCCATATGGGCCATATAGCCCATGAGGCCTATGTAACTGTCTATAAATATCTTCTCAATTAATGAATAATCGGCATAGTTGTGAATAGTAGACCCTAGCTCCTCATTTTCTAACATGGTATCAGAGCCCTCTCCAACCCTAATCCTACTTCCATAGCCGTAAATGCCGATTGTCTTGCTTCCTCGCCATGGGGCAAGAGTTCGAGCCGCTACTTTCGGTCGTGTGGTAAATGCCGCTCGAGCTTCTCCTCTATGACTCGTCGCCTCATCGTTCGGATCCTAGAGTTCCCCAATTGACAAATCCTCCAGCCCGGAATCGTCGCTCGAAGCTCCTCTTGGTATCGTCGCCTCATCACCCAAAGCTCCTCTCGCCTGGATTTGACGCCCGCCTTTGCTCCATCGACTGGATTCGAGCCTAGAGCACCTAGATCCGTGCTGCCTCTTCGGCTAGAGGTCGCTCCCCTACTCCATCGCCTGGATCCGCGCCACTATCACCCGGATCTGCACCGCCTCTCCTGGATTCATGCTGTCTCGACCTTCTTCTCATCGCGGGATCCAGCTGGTTTGCACCACTGCTACTGGCGAGGACCTCCTCTACTCCAACGGGGTACTCTAGGACCTCCTCTTCTCGTGGCCACCATTCTCAAGTCTGGTAAGGGCCTTCTCAACTACTGTGGTATCTCCTCTGATCTCGGTATCTCCTCTGACAACTAATGTTGCAACTGCTGCTTGGATTGGTGCTATTGCTAGTGTCTTGCTACTGTTGATGTTATCGTGCTGCTATCGTTGATTGTGGTCTGCCAAGATGGCTAAGTCCGACACGATGTTTGGAAGCAGTTCATCTCTCATGTTCACGGACATCAAGCTCGACGGTTTGAACTACCGAACTTGGGCTTTCTTAGTCCAGACTACTCTTAGGGGTTATGGTTTGCTCTCTCATTTGACTAATGATCCTCTTGATCCGAAGAAGGTTGATGTTGAGGCAGTAAATGCTTAGCAGAAAGAGGATGATTGTGTCATGACTGGCCTTGTTCTGAGTGTTGATGTTTCTATAAGGATGGGTCTTGAGTATCATACTTCAGCCAAGCAGATGTGGACATACTTTGAGAAGATATATGTTCAGTCCAGTGGTGCTTTTCGCTTCACATTGCTCAAAAACCTTCATATTATTCAGCAGAAGCCGAATCAGTCAGTGGAGGAGTATTATAGTGCTTTCACTCATATCGCTGGCCCTCTAGATTCTATGACACCGAAGGCTACTATTGCTTGTCAGTCTTGTGCTGCCAAAGACGAGTATGCTCAACAGACACTCATAAATCAGTTTGTGATGGGGCTTCGATCAGAGTTTGAGCCTGTTCGTACTCAGTTGCTCAACTATCTTTGACTGATGTGCTTTCTAGTTTGATTGTAGAGGAGACTCGTCTTCATTCGCTTATTTCTACCTCAGGATCCTCACCACATGCTGTTTTGGGTCTCTCATAGCAGTCTGGATCCATCAGAGTGACACCCACAGGAGTGTTAGTATGTTCTCATTGCAAGAGGACTGGTCATCATGTTGACAAGTGCTTCAAGTTACATCCAGATCAGCTTGTTGCTTATCGTGCTAGACAACCATCTGATCGTCGTCGTGGAGCACCTACTGGGCCTTCCAAAGCACTTCTTGGGCGATCTTCGCCACATCCGCATCTACTATGACTTCTGGATCAGTGTCTGCTATTGACCTCAGTTGCACCTACTGCTCCTAGTGCTGCACATCCTTGGGTTCTGGACTCAGGTGTCTCTTTTCATGTCACATCTGACAGCTCTCAGATTGTTGCTCGTAGGCCCATGACCGATGTTGTATATGTTCACACTGCTGATGGTACACCTTGCTTTATTACCCATTAGGGCATTCTCTCAACATCCCGCTTCTCTGTTCCTGATGTGTCTTTTGTTCCTCAGCTATCTACGAACCTTCTTTCTGTTGGTCACCTTAGTGATATGAACTATTTCATTGGATTTGATGATTCTTTTTGTTTCATTCAGGATCATCATAGCAGAAGAGTGATTGGTTCTGGCCATCACCGTAGAGGCTCTCCTAGTCTCTATGTTTTGAACACCTTACATCTTCCTTCCACGAGTACATCGAAGGCCTTAGTGTCTTCTGCTATGTCATCATCTCAGTCTCTTGTTGATTCTTCCTTCAGCAAGTGGCATCATAGACTTGATCATTTTTGTGGAGCTCGCTTCACCACTCTAGTTCACTGGGGTTTCTTAAGTTATGTCACTGTTGAGTCTAGTTTTCATTGTACTGGTTGTATGCTGGGAAAACAGCTACAATTTCCATATTCTAGTAGTACCACTCAATCCTCTTGTCCTTTTGATTTGGTGCATTCAGATGTATAGGGTCCATCTCCTTTTGCTTCGAAGGGTGGTCATAGTTATTATGTCATATTTGTTGATGATCACTCTCGCTATACTTGGATCTTTTTTATGAAACATTGTTCTCAGTTGATTTCTATTTATGAGTCTTTTGCTAAGATGGTCCTTACACAATTTTCTTCTTCCATTCGGGTGTTTCGTTCCGACTCTGGGGGAGAGTATCTTTCATCAGCTTTTCGTCAGTTTCTTTCTTCTGAGGGTACTCTTCCTCAACTCTCATGTCCTGGTGCTCATGCTCAGAATGATGTTGCTGAGCGTAAACACCGTCACATCATTGAGACTGCTCGTACTCTTCTCATCTCCTCATTTGTTCCCTCTCACTTCTGGGGGAAGCAGTCTCTACGACATTCTATCTTATCAACCGTCAACCCTCTTCCAAGCTTCAAGGCAAGCTTCCTGGTGAGGTCCTGTATAGAGCACCTTCTTGCTATGCTCATCTTCGTGTCTTTGGTTGTGTCTGCTGTGTCCTCCTAGCACCTCGTCAGCGCACGAAGCTGAGCGCTCAGTCGGTTGAGTGTGTCTTCCTGGGTTATAGTCCTGAGCATAAGGGCTATCGTTGCTATGATCTCCCAGCTCGTCGTATTCGCATATCTCGTGATGTGACCTTTGATGAGGGTCGACCCTTCTTTTATCACCCTTCTACACATCCTACTCCCTCTTCCATAGATCCCACCTCCTTTTTGTGTCTACCTCCTATTCCTTCATCAAACTTGTCTTCTCCAATTTCACCTTCTAGTGTGCCTCCTCCACCAGCTTCACCACCTTCTCTACCAGTTTCACCTTCTAGTGTGTCTCCTCCACCAGCTCCACCAATCTCTAACACTTCCACTTTTCGCTTTCACTATAGCCGTCGACAAAGAGTTCCTTCTGATCCTCAGTCCTCTCCTCCACTTGACCCTTCGGCCAGTACCACCGACTCTGATGATCGTTGTACTATATCATGGTATGCCCTATATGATCGTTCTTCTATTCAGGCACCAGAGAGATGGGGTTTTCTCGTGCAGGTGTAATAGCTGAGCCGAGTAAGTATCAGGAGGCTGGTAGTATACCTGAGTGGCAGTTGGCTATGACAGAGGAACTCACAGCATTAGAGTGTACATGCACTTGGGATCTTGTTCCGCTACCATCTGGAGCTATTCCTATAACTTGCAAGTGGGTGTACAAAGTGAAGAACAAGTCAGATGGTTCAGTAGAGCGACACAAGGCTCGTCTTGTTGCAAGAGGTTTTCAACAGGCTTATGGCCGAGATTATGATGAGACCTTTGCTCCAGTTGCTCATATGACCACAGTCTGTACTCTTATTGCTGTTGCAGCGGTACGCACATGGACTATATCTCAGATGGATGTCAAGAATGCTTTTCTTTATGGTGATCTACATGAAGATGTCTATATGCAGCCACCCCTAGGTGTTGAGGCTCCTACAGGCTATGTTTGTCACCATAGGCGTGCTCTACATGGTCTCAAGCAGGCTCCTCGTGCGTGGTTTGAGCGTTTCAGTTCCGTGATTCGAGCTGCTGGTTTCACTCCAAGTGAACATGACCATGTCTTGTTTGTTCACACTTCTCCGTGGGGTCGTACTTTGCTTCTGTTATATGTAGATGATATGTTGATTACAGGAGATGACATGAATTATGTGGCTTTTGTGAAGAAGTTGAGTGATCAGTTTCTGATGTCTGACTTAGGACCACTGAGCTATTTTTTGGGGATTGAAGTTCATTCTTATGGTGATGATTACTATCTCTCTCAACATCGCTATGTTCAGGATCTGCTTGCTCGCCCTGGTATGACTGATACACGAACTGTTGTTACACTCATGGAGCTCCATCTATAGCTTCAACCTATAGACGGTGTACCCCTGACAGATCCTTCTCGCTATCGTCAGCTAGTTGGGAGTCACGTTTATCTCACTGTCACCAGGCCAGTCATTACTCATGCTATACATGTGCTCAGCCAGTTTGTCAGTATTCCCACTGCAGTCCACTATGGTCATTTTCTTCGTGTGCTGAGATACTTGAGAGGGATTGCATCCAAACGTCTGTTCTATGCTAGTTCAAGTCAACTTCAGCTCCACGCTTACTCTGACTCCACTTGGGCAAGTGATCCTGCTGATCACTGATCTATCACTAGCTATTGTATCTCTCTTGGTACTTCACTCATTGCCTGGAAGTCCAAGAAGCAGACTGTGATGTCACGCTTGAAAGCATCTAGGCCCCTAAAAATTGTTTTGGTAATTAATGACAATATATGAATATGGGACTAACATGTTTATTGAGTATTTGTAAGGTTACGTACCAGTGATGAATATGACAACTTGGAGATGCATGCTAAAGGTTAACATGAAGATTAATATGGTTCAAAGACAACATATAAGTAGTCTAGGATCCTTTTTGTATTTTACCGATCTTAGGAGAAAATGATGGAAGACTGGATTTTAGGTTAAATGCCGTGCTATTAAGAGGGATCATGACTAGTAGCTTGATAGCATGTTTTATGCCATTTGGATCAATATAGGATCATGCATGCACTTAGAACTTATTTTGGAAACCAACTATGCATTTTCTCATGAAGAGCGGTAGTACCAACGTGTTGTTGGCGGTACTACCGCACAACAGTATGATCGGGATAGTGCTGCGGTACTACTGCAACCCGGTCGTACCGAAGATTAGTTGGCGATATGTTTTTTCCAGAGTGACACCTTTTTGGCTTGGTTGCTCACCCGATGAGCGGTAGTTTCGGAGTTTACTTGGCGGTACTACCGCATCGCGATATGACCGCATTTCTTCAGCTGAACAACTGCACCCCAATGTTACCGAAAAATAGCAACAATATGTTATTTCCAGTGAGTGCCTGTTTTGGACTCAAAAGTGAAGCGGTAGTACCGTCCGTATTTTTCGGTATGACTGATAAGCGGAACTACCTCATGATCCATGGCGGTAGTACCGCGCCGAATTTCCAACGGCTAGATCAGAGCAGTTAATACGTCTGCGCTAGCCGTTACTGTGCATTTTGGAAAGGTACGGTAGTACCGGCCATTGTACGGCGGTACTACCGCATTTGCTGAAAAGTTTGGGGTTTTGCCCCTAACGGTCGTATTTGTTTGTGGGGGATATAAATACCTCTTCACTAGCTCAAGGACAAAGTGAGAGACTTCATTTAATATCCTTTGAGCCTTAAGCATTCTCTCTACACCTTCAATATACTTGTTGCATTCATTGTGAGGTAGTTGAGCCAAATTTAAGTGCATTCATTCTAGATTGATCCTTAGCACTTGATTGTCGTCAAGCGAAGATCGCGTTTCATTACTCTTGGTGTTTGCCAACACCTGGACGGCTTAGCGGGAGTTTGCGCGGTGATCTCTTCAAAGAGATTGTGAAGAGGCCCGGCATCGAATTGTGAGTGGTTTGGTGTTCACCATCTCCGGAGCGGAGGAAGAACAACTGATAGTGATCGAGGGAAGACTTAATTTGTGGAGCCGGCTTGATTAGTTCAAGCTTCCTCAACGTAGACTAGTGAAGACCGGCAAATCTTCGATACCACGGGAAAAATTCCTTTGTCTCCTTTGTGGTTTATTCTTGTCTTTACTAATTCCGCATTTACACTTCTAGGAATTATCTTGTGTAGAATTGCTTAGCTATAATTGTATGTAGTTTAGACTTAGTCCATAATTGTCTTAATTTGTTAATTAGTCGAAAAGTTTTAAAACCTCCTATTCACCTCCCTCTAGTCGGTTATCCTTGATCCTACAAGTGGTATCAGAGCTTGGTCTCTCATTGATTTAGACTTAACTGTCTAAGAGAGAAAAGGATGGCAAGTGAGGGAATTGCTATAGGAAAAGCTCCTTTGTTTAATGGCTTAAATTATGCTTATTGAAAAATTAGAATGTCAATTTATTTATAGGCCATGAGTTCGAGCATATGGAAAATTGTAAATGAGGGTTACGTTATGCCTCTTGATCCATCACGTCCCACGGAACTTGTGGGGCGTAATGCTCGTTTAGATGCTCAAGCAATGAATGCTCTCTTTGGTGCTTTGAACGCGGATGAGTTCAATAGAGTGAGCAATTTGGAAACCAGCAATGATATTTGGACTACCCTCACAGAAATCCATGAGGGAACATCCACAGTCAAAGAGACCAAGTTGAATAGGCTCCAGATTAAGTATGAGATATTTATAATGTTGCCTCACGAGGATATAAATAAAATGTACTATCGCCTCAACAACATTGTAAATGAGCTCAAAGGCCTAGACAAGCCACTAACCGATGTTGATATTGTGAGGAAAATGCTTAGGGCATTGCCGAAGAAGTATGAGACCATGGTGACTCTGTTTCTCAATTTATCTGAATTGCCAAGAATGACGCCAACCGGTCTTTTGAGCAATCTCATCACCAATGAGCTATACAAGAAGGACAAGAAAGAGCTTTTGAAGTCATCTTCCTCAAAGAAAAAGATTACCGCTTTCAAGGCAAAGACGAAATCAAGTGATGAAGAAGATGAAGAAGAAGACTTCGAAGAAGAGTTTGCTCTCCTTGTGAGGAGAATGAAAAAATTCATGAGAAGACGCCTATATCGAAACTTCAACTTTGATAAGAGTAAGAAAGGACAATCCTCCAACGATAACAAGCGTTATAACAATATCCGTTGCTATAAGTGCGATGAGAAGGGGCACATTGCCTCTCATTGCCCTACAAAGAAGGATGACAAGGGCAAGTCATTCAAGAAGAAGAAATTTGATCGCAAGAAACTTTTCAAGAAGCTTCACAAGGACAGCAAGAATGAAGCTCACATTAGAGAATGGGACTCCGATGAGGAGTACACCGACTCCGGCTCCGATGAGGATGAGTCTCCCAAGAAGAAGGGACTTGTAGGCATCGCCATCAAGGAGGCTCTATCGCTATTCTCCACTCCTAATTGCCTCATTGCAAAAGGAGATAAGATAAAATCCATTAATGATAGTGAACAGTCATATGATGAATTAATGGACATGCTAGAAGAATCAAATGAATATCTTGGAAAAGAGATGTCAAAATATAAAATCTTAAAGAATGAGCATACCTCTCTCAAAGATTCTTATGAAGAGCTAAAGGAACCTCATGATTCTTATCGACGATCGAATCGCCGATCTTATGAAAATAAAAGAGGAAAATGACGTGAAATCTCTTGGGATGGAATGGGGGCCGCTCTTTATTGATATGAACTGGATTTACAAGGCCTGACTAGGAACTACCCTAAATACACTGAATGTGAGGAATATTTAACTAAATAATCAGGCTTAGACTCTAAGTCTAAGACTGACTATCTTGCTTCTAATTCCACCGCTTAGGCTTCTGTGTTTGTCATCTTTTGTTCTTCGTCTCTTGTCCCGTTGTCTTCTGCGCTCCACCCTTAAATAACTCCTGAAGAGGTGGCAGTTACTTCTGGAGAAGGCGTCCCTGGTGAAACGTTACGACTGATCAGAACGATAAGGCAGTTAACAGTGTGTCAACTTCCTTGCGGTTGCCTGTGAGAAGCTTAACCGTAGGGTAGTTAATTGTCATTGTCTCAAGATTAATCGCACGGTTTGGAACATATAACACGTGTTCCATACATCATACGGCAAGAAATGCCAGTTCATAGCTTTTCCGAGCAGCTATTTGGTCGGAGTCTAGACACAAGGCCTTGTCCGACCAGGGTACCCATCGTGTAACCTCTGGAATCCTCACGACCAGTGAGGTCGTTAGCCTTAGGGGTTACGACCATGAAGACGTATGGTCTTTTATGTATTAAATTAATACATAGAGGTTTTAATCCTCGTCAATTCTCTTCTTCTAAAAGATATTTAAAAATCTCATTCGAATGTTGGTATTACTTGCAATTTAATGAATGGGATGCCTAGAATAGAATTTGCTTCAAATGTTATGTCCATGTCTAGCACTTCTACATCATGTGATGATTTGTTATCTATTCCATATAGCTCTAATATTAACTCTAATCATGATAATGATAAGTCTCTTGATGCAAAGCTTGTTGTTAAAAATAATAAGCTAAAGGAGCAAGTAACCAAGCTAGGCAAAAGCTTAAAATGATGCTTCAAGGGTAAGGCCACCCTTGACAAGCTATTGAGTGAGCAAAGGTGTTCATTCAACAAAGAAGGACTTGGGTATGTGCCCAAAAATGGTAAGAAACCGGTAAACAAGCCCACAAAATTTGTTAAGCAAAATGGTAAACATTGATATAAGTGCTGGGAAATAGGATATTTGCAACAAACTTGTCCTATTGGTAAGACTCCATCCTTAGGTCTATATGATTCATATTATATGCTTAGGAAAACTAAGGATGGTAAAGTAATAGCAAGATTTGTTGGCACTTCAATTTTAAGCGCGAAAAAGAATGCTATTTGGGTGCCTAAAACATTGGTCACAAATCTCTAAGGACCCAAATAAATTTAGGTACCTAAAAGAACTTGATTTTTGTTTTATAGGTGAACTACAAGACCGGTGAAAAACATTGAATGCCCGATAGTGAATGCACTCAACATATGATCGGTGATAGAAAAATGTTCACCACATTCGAGAATGGAAAATGAGTTGATAAGATCACATTTGGCGATAATAGCAAAGGAAAGAAAATAGGATTAGGTAAAATTGCTATCTCAAATAACCTTTCCATTTCTAATGTATCTTTAGTTTAATCACTAAATTTCAATTTATTATCCGTTGCTCAAATATGTGATCTTGGCTTAATTTGCTCATTCTCTAATGAAGATGTATCAATTTCAAATAAAAAAGATAATTCTTTAGTTTCCAAATGGTTTAGATTTGGAAACCTTTACTTGTTTGATTTTTCTTCAAATGAATCATGCTTGAAAACTTGTTTAATTGCAAAAACCTCTTTGGGTTGGCTTTAGCATAGAAGACTAACTCATGTTAGTATGATTCAATTTAAAAATCTTTTCAAACATGATTTAGTTGTTGGCTTGAAAGATGTGAAGTTTGAGAAAAATAGACTTTGTAGTGTTTGTCAAAACGGTAAACAAGTCGCTAATTCTCATCCTTCCAAGAGTATCGAGGGTAATAGCTATTGTTTAGTCATTGTGGATGATTATTCTAGATATACAAGGGTATTCTTTCTAGATGACAAAGCCGAAACCTCTGGCATTTTCAAAAGTTTTGCAAAAAGGACCCAAAATGAATTTGATTTCAAAATTAAGAAAATCCATAGTGATAATGGTTCCGAGTTTAAGAACACTAAGGTTGAAGATTTTTGTGATGAACTTGGAATAAAGCATGAACTTTCTACAACCTATACTCCGGAGCAAAATGCAGTTGTAGAAAGGAAAAATCGAACATTAATTGAAATGATTAGGAAAATGCTTGATGAATGTAATACTTCCGATAGATTTTGGGTGGAAGCAGTCAATACCGCTTGTCATGCCATAAATCGTCTTTATTTGCATTGTCTTTTGAAAAAAACTTCTTATGAACTTCTTGTTGAAAGAAAACCGATCATCTCTTATTTTCGTGTCTTTGGTTGCAAATGTTATATTTTGAAAAAGGGTGTTCGTCTTTCAAAAATTGCAAATCGATGCGATGTTGGTTTCTTGCTTGGATATTCATCAAATAGTAAAGCTTATCGTGTTTTCAATCAAAACTCCGGTTTAGTTGAAGAAAAACATGATGTTCAATTTGATGAAACTAACAGCTCTCAAGAAAAGCATGAGAATTTGGATAATGTAGGTGATGAAGCCTTAAGGAAAGCTATGGAGAACATGCAAATAGGTGACATCAAGCTTAAAGAAGATCCAAGTGATCCATCATCTTTCACTCAAGTTAAATCTCCTACCTCTTCCACAACAAATTAAATTCAAATTGATGAAGAGGACAACAAGGAAGATGATCAACCATCCAACCTACCACCAAGAATCCATAATGCCAGTGCAAAGAATCATCCAATAGATCAAATATTGGGTGATGTAAGTAAGGGTGTTCAAACTCGATCTCGTGTCGCTTCTTTTTGTGAACATTACTCTTTTGTCTCTTCTATTGAGCCAAAACATCTAAAAGAAGCACTCGACGATCCAGATTGGGTAAATGCAATGTATGAAGAACTCAATAACTTCATCCGAAATGAAGTTTGGACAATGGTGGATAGGCCCAAGCAACACAATGTAATCGGTACAAAATGGGTCTTTAGGAATAAGCAAGATGAAAGCGGAATAGTTATAAGAAACAAAGCGAGATTGATCGCTCAAGGGTTTTCTCAAGTCGAAGGTTTGGATTTTAGTGAAACCTTTGCTCCCATAGCTAGACTTGAATCAATTCGGATATTACTTGCTTTTGCATCATGCTTTGATATTAAATTATTTCAAATGGATGTTAAAAGTGCTTTTCTAAATGGAAAAATATCCGAACTTGTCTTTGCTAAACAACCTCCCGGTTTTGAAGATCCTAAGAATCATAATGATGTCTACAAACTCTCCAAAGCGCTCTATGGTCTTAAACAAGCCCCCAGAGCATGATATGAACGCCTTAAACATTTTCTAGTTTCAAAAGGATTCTAAATCGGAAAAATCGATTTAACTTTGTTTACTAAAGTCTTAGATGATGGTTTCTTTCTTTATCAAATTTATGTTGATGATATCATTTTTGGGTCTAGTAATCAAGACTTTTGCAAAGAGTTTGATAATATGATGTCTAGGGAATTTGAAATGTCCGTGATCAGAGAACTTAGCTATTTTCTTGGACTTCAAATCAAGCAACTCAATGATGGAACTTTTGTGAGCCAAACAAGATACGCAAAAGATTTGATCAAGAGGTTTGGTATGGAAGATGCAAAACCTATCAAGACTTTCGTGGCAACCAACAGTCATCTCGGCCTTAACAAGGGAGGTAAATCGGTAGATTTAAAGTTTTGTAGATATATGATTGGTGGTTTACTTTATCTTACCGTATCTAGGCCCGATATTATGTTTAGTGTTTGCATGTGTGCACGTTTTCAAGTAACACCAAAAGAATGCCATTTGGTGGCCGTAAAAAGAATTTTAAGATATTTAAAGTATTCATCTAGCATTGGTCTATGATATTCCAAAGATGCTAAATTTGATTTAATTGGATATTCTAATTCCAATTATGCGGATTGCAAAGTGGATAGAAAAAGCACTTCGGGTAGTTGTCAATTATTAGGAAGATCCTTAGTATCATGGTTATCCAAGAAACAAAATTTCGTAGCTTTATCCACCGCCGAAGCCGAATATGTTTCCGCGGTAAGTTGTTGTACTCAATTGCTATGGATAAGGCAAACTTTGATGGATTATGAAATCAAATTCGATAAGATGCCTCTATTGTGTGATAATGATAGTATCGTGAAAATAGTCAATAATCCAGTCCAACACTCAAGAACCAAGCATATAAATATTCGCCAACATTTCTTGAGAGATCATGTGAGCAAGGGAGATATTGAAATTAACCACATTCAGACTGTGGATCAATTAGCGGATATTTTCACCAAACCATTAGATGAAGGCCGCTTCTGCAAATTGAGGAATGAATTAAATGTCATAGACTATTCAAATATTGTTTAAAATCATGCCTCATGCACTTTGTTCCATTTGGTATTATTTGAAACTTTTAAGAAAGATATTTTCAAATATTTTACTAAAAATTTTCTATGATCATAAAAATTATGTTCTTAGATAGATATAAGTCTCCTCAATGCATAATGATCCTGAATGATACTAATTTGAGTGCAAAACTAAGGATCATTTGCATAATTATCATTTCCAAAGCCTGTTCCTGAAGTTCCAGGAAAATCGGAACTACCGGCGGTTTGATCGCGGTACTACCGGCATGTAACCTACATTACTACCGCTACACTTGTAAAAATCGCATTAACTGCTCATGCACGGCTTTTACCCCTTCCTTCACCCAAGCGGTCCTATCGTACCCATTCCGTCCTCGGTTCCTCTCTCCCAAACAGAAGAAACCTTGAACCTCACTCGAAAAATCCCCAAATTTCTTCGGGCTTTCTTCAAACCTTGTTGATCTCTTGCGATCTTAGGGTTCATCTCCCTCGAATCACAAGGTAACAACTTGTTTAATCCTCTCCTTTTACCTTGCGTTCAAACCCTAGGTCTCAAATTAGGGTTAGTTGAAAATATGGATGATTTAATTAGTTTTTCTCAAGCAAAATTGCTAAATTGGCGTCTCCTGATGTTTGCGCATCTATTTCATGGATTCACTCTATTAGAGACACCAAAAAAATCCAAGCAAATTCGTGCCCAAGAAATGTTTAGAGAAAGCGGTACTACCGCTACTCGTGCGCGGAACTATCGCGATGTGGTCGTACCAGCCAGATAACGACGATACTTTTGCATCCCGGTACTACCAGCACTTGAACTACGGTACTACTGATTTCCCTAACAAAAAACAGCAAGATCATTCCATTCAATTTCAAACCGACCTTGATTGATCTTTTATCTATGTCTTCTGTCTAAAGATGCCAAGGACAAGGATTGTCACACGCAAATCCATTGGCCCTCCAAGAGGTCAATCATCTTCTTCTCAGCCACTGACAGCTCCTACTCATGATCCAAATGAAGGAAATCCAGAGGTACGACGCAAAGGAATACAAGATAGAGGCAAAGGTCATGCAGCGAGTGATTCAGAAAATGAGGAGACCTCATCCCAGGCTGAAACAGAATCAAAGGCAGGAACTGAAATTCAAATTGAATTTGATGAAGAAATGGGAGAACATGAGGAGCAATAGATAGACTTGAGGACAATCACAGCAGATAAGTACGCTCTAATGTGTCATAGAAATCAATTTGTGCTTCTAGATTCTTCTACAAATCCAAGATTCCATACTAAGTTTCAGGAAATGGTTTATGAATAATTGTATGGTCCCAACAGGCAGTTTGCAGATCATAAGTGGGAGAGTTGGCCGCATATTAACTCCTTGGACAACTATGATGGGACATATCGGTTTTTCAGTAAGTCGGTATTCATGACCTTGTAGCTCTCAGAAATAACTACAATGAGGAGATTATCAGGCAGTTCTATGCCATCTTGTATGTGTCCCCTGACTTCACTCAGTTGGCATGGATGATAGGGAGCAGATATTTGGATTGCAACAGGCATGAGTTTGAGCTTGCTCTAAGGACAGAGTCCAGCAAATATGAGAAGATTTATGACAGGCAGCCTGGACAGAGTACTATGATCAGACTGTCAGATATACTGCAGGTAAAATAGGTGGTCTCCTGCCTATTCTCAGTTTGGTTAATAGAATCATAAATCATACTATTCTTTCAAAGAGTGGAAACTTTGATGTCATAAGAGGCCATGCCTGGAACATAATAGATAATATTATGCATGGGAGGAAGTTTGATGTGATAGATGTTATCCTTAGGGAAATAGCTTCTTCAAAGAATGATCGAATTAAGAGGATCAACTATGCTCCCTACATCATGGCTTTGATCCTCCGGAAGACTAATTATAGTGGAGGCTTGGGATCTACCCATAAGGCATACAAGCCACGTGAGGGTCCTCCAATCCATGCAGCAATTCGTTCTCAAGCTCAACCTCAAGAAGCTGCTCAAGAAGCTGCTCAAATGGCAGCTGCTCCAGAAGAAGGACAAATCTCTCTTGCTCAGATTTATTCAGCTATTCTGGATATTAAGAATACTCAGCAAGAGATTAAAAATTCTCAGCAGGAATTTCAATCGGAAACCAATAATAGGTTGGCTGCATTGACAGACAGCGTGACTGCACTTGAGCAAGCCTTGACTACTCCCAGTCGCTTTGGGCGATGTCACCAAAACACACATCCACGGGCTTCATCCTCTCAAGCTCCACCACCTCCTCAGGATTCGGCTGCATAATGACTTTTTGGTATTTTGATGCCAAAGAGGGAGAAAGTTAGCAAGAGAAATATTTAGGGGGAGTCAAGAAGTTTGGGCTACAACTACTATCTATTATATAATCTATGTTGAACATGTTGTGCTTAATACTTAATACTTATGTGCTTGTAATAGTCTAAGTTTAAATTTTGTTATGGTATTGTGTTCTCTTGACTTCATGATATCTTGTGGAATTTGGTATTTATATTATGGTTATGTTATTCTCTTGAATTGCATTCTCTTTTATTGCATTTTCTCAAGTTCCAACAAGCAAAAGAAACTCCGACAAAATTTTTCAAAATCTCCACATATGCTTGCAAAAACATCTTATTTATATGCACATATTTAGAGGGAGTTTTCTTTGAAATGACTTTAACAAAAAAATAATTCTCAAAATTCTGTTGAGCTCATTGCAAGAATTATTTTGTTATCAATTGTCCCCCCAGCCGGCAATGCCTTAGCTTCTCAAAATCTAGTAAGTAAGTTCTCTGAAAAAAAGCAGTCACAATAAGAATATACAACTCGTTTTACAATAAGTGATATATTGAAAACCTTATCTTTCTCACACATCGATTGGGTTGTCATCAATTACCAAAAAGGGGGAGATTGAAAGCATCTAGGCCCCTAAAAATTGTTTTTGTAATTAATGACAATATGTGAATATGGGACTAACATGTTTATTGAGTATTTACAAGGTTACATCCCAGTGATGAATATGACAACTTGGAGATGCATGCTAAAGGTTAACATGAATATTAATATGGTTCAAAGACAACGTACAAGTAGGCCGAATTATGAGTAATTTGGTGTTCACCATCTCCGGAGCAGAGGAAGAACAACCGATAGTGATCGAGAGAAGGTTTAATTTGTAGAGCCAGCTTGATTAGTTCAAGCTTACTCAACATGGACTAGTGAAGACCATCAGTGCTCCCACTGCAGTCCACTATGGTCATGTTCTTCGTGTGCTGAGATACTTGAGAGGGACTGCATCTAGACATCTGTTCTATGCCAGTTCGAGTCAACTTCAACTTCACTCTTACTCTGACTCCACTTGGGCGAGTGATCCTGCTGATCACCGATCTATCACTAGCAATTGTATCTCGCTTGGTACTTCGCTCATTGCCTGAAAGTCTAAGAAGCAGACTGCAGTGTCACGCTCCAGTGCAGAGGCTGAGCTTCGAGCTCTTGTCGCTACCACTTTAGAGATCATTTGGCTTCGATGGCTCTTGATTGATCTTGGTGTCCACTGTGATGATCCTACACTTCTCTTTTGTGACAATACAAGTGCCATTCAAATTGCTAGTGTTCCAGTCAAGCATAAGCTGGCAAAGCACATTGGTGTTGATGCATCCTTCACATGATCTCATTGTCAGCAGTCGACCATCGTCCCCAAGTATGTTCCCTCGGAGCTTCAAGTTACAGATTTCTTCACTAAAGCTCAGACTCGAGAATATCATTGGCTTCATCTACTCAAACTCAGTGCATTAAATTCTCCTGATCCACCTTGAGTTTGAAGAGGGGTGTTAAGTGTGTTGTATACTCTCTCTCTCTCTCTCTCTCTCTCTGCCCATATAGCCCACGATGCCCATGTAACTGTCTATATATATCTTCTCAATTAATATATAATCGGCATAGTTGTGAATAGCAAACCTTAGCTCCTCATCTTCTAACAATTTGGACAGTTGAGACGTCACGAATTGGCTATCATGCTACTCCGCTATTCTAATGTACAAAGTTACAGGCCGAGGCCGTCCGATAGCGCTCTCTTTGCAACCTTTTCACCTTATCTTGGTCATCCTGTGAACAAATGCCAGAAGTATAATTAACCTCTGCAAAAAAAAAAACCTGATAAACCCCCAGCCACAAACCGCAGTAGCCAGCCATACTGCAAGTTCTCCTGCATGTTACTGACTCTATCCCACAGTCATCATCGGTCCTGCATCTGTGGCTAGGAAACACGTCCGGTACATGGCACGCACTCTCCCACGGGGAACCTACGCTTTGTCGGAAAATTGTCTCTGGACAAACTTGAGACGACAACGCACTCACACGAATGGGTTGGTTGTCATCCTGCGGAGAAGTTCTTGACATTATCACAATGACAGTACAAATAAAGTAATCTGAAGATCAATACTCATGCAAATAAGGGCTAGAACGGCATATGGTTCCCTAACCTGCATTCTAATTTCTAAGATGATATGAAAACATAAAGGAGAGAGATCACCTTAACAAATGTCCAATTGTTGGGAACATGCGTTGCAGGAAATTTCTCATGCCACGTGCTCCTTATCGGAAGGGGGTGACCCTCTGTTGTAAATATGTAATTTTGGTTCCTCAAGAATGAATCATCGTAAAGAAGAAAAAGGTACTTGCACTTGCAGAAAAGTTATCAACTGTCCTGTCAACAGTGCCTAAATTTCTTGACGTGCATGAACAATTTTGCTGCCAACTGCTTCAAAGAAACAACACGAAGACTAACAGCTTACATTTCCGAAAGAAAGAAGCTGTGTTTATGATCTTCAAGTTTCATTGTTGAAACATCTCTGACACTAGCAAAACCTCCATCCACTTCAGTGTAGTAATTAAGTGATTCAACAATAGCTTCACCCACTTCTAGGTACCAAGGATCTATAAGATTAGTAGGTGTTAGTGGTCTGGGAATGCAGAAAGGAAAAAAGAGAAGCTGAATGACTTCTATAGTAGTACACTGTCTCCATAATTAGAGGAATTATACATTATATATGAAATAAACGCAAAACAGCATTATATATGATGACCTCTAGAGGACTGGAAATCTAGCTAAATATAATGAGTGAAAGTGTAGTTTTTTGTGGGTTGTTATTGAGCACACCTTTAGTTGCTTGATAAAGACAAAATGTAGACTCAGCAAACTCTGGACGTAAAGGATAATACTTCTCTGTAGGATGCAACATTCCATAGTCCAAAAGATATCTGCAACAAAGCATGCAGCAATACAATAGTGTAAATCGGTCTAGAAGCAAGTTTTGCCCCATTCTTACGCATGTATGTCATTCACATTATGCTTCTTTATTATTTGAAACAGTTACATTATACTTCCTTTTTCCCTGTTACAAATGGATGGCCAAGAGTATACTTAGTTTTTTTATTTATTAATACGTGGGTAAAAGCAGTATATGATACCTTTCAGGCAGCACACCAAACCTTTGCCATACACTGTAAAATTTGCGATGTGACAGATTTGCAGCAGCAACGTCTCCTAGAAGTGTCTGGTCATGATGATAGCAGTAAGCAAACAATACATAAATTAACATTCCGCAATAAGGTGATAATTCATCCATGTATGGAGTCAGCAAACCTGAAGACCAGGCCAGAAGGCCTGAAGGCTAGTTAGTTGCCAGTGTGTTGCTTCTCCAGTCCTGATATCAGCCTCATGATACCTGTCCAGCGGATGATCATTACTGTTCATTACAAGCATATTGCAGTGACAGGCAACATGGGTGAAATGGAATAAATTGAATAATTATGCCGTGAAAAAAGGGTGCACCATGGGCCATGTCGGAAATACTTCTGCACTGCAAGGTAAGCCGAATGAAACATACCCCAGTACTCATCGCTTCCGAAAAGAATGTATGCTTTAATCAAATACTCATAAAATGAATCAACTCCTGCAATCATGTTACAAAAGATCACCATTATGTCTCAAACACGTATGTTGTCTAATCATAGAAAATTCCATGAAATGTCATAATTAACTTGTTAAACCAATGATGATGCTACAAATGTGACATACTAAAGACTCATAAAACCACACATGCTCACACGAGGCTAAAAATCACATCACACAAGCACATGCTCAATAAATAACATGGGCTAGTGTAAAGAGTAGTACCAGCACCAATGCCTGATGAATATTCAATCCACTTGCCAGTAAAAACATCAAGTGTTGTGCCTACGAGATTCAGTGAACTTCTCATGCTCCATAACTTCCGAAGGCTTCATATCTAGAATCACCCGTCAAACGTGACAATGCACCCATTTCAAGGATAAGGGAACCTGTAAAACTTTATATTTCTTAACTAAATCCAAGATACCAACAGAAGAATGCATTTGCCTAGTAATACAGAAACAGAATATTCTGCCACCCACCACACCCTGATGTGCTTGTTTCAGTTGTCTCATTCTCCATCACTCCGTACTGGCAAAAGTAGTTAAAGCATCAGAAGAAATCTATCGACAAAATTGTAGCTTCTCCAAGTCATGAATAGTAGAGTTGTAATACACGCGAGTTATCGAATATAGATGGCGTAAAATTATGTTTTATAAGTAATATCAAACAAGGTTATACAAAAAGGGAAACAAAAGTAATTATTGAAAGATTCTCTGGTCTCCACATGGCATGCTTGCGGCTTGCCACTCATGTTCTGTGCTAGGACTTCTACTCAGCAGGAAGTGTCCTGGTTATCCTAAACGTTGTTAACATTGTGCACAATGAGCATGTCTGTATTAACTAGAAACTAGTCCCTCCAGCGCTGAGAGTAAGGTTATAGTCTGCTTTTAGATAAATGCAGCAACTTCCTTCAGAAGTTCCTTTACAGTTTGATCTGTTGAAAGTAACCTGGACTTACACCAAAAGTCCAGTTGAGGTTATTTCAAGTGGCCTTACATAAAATACAAGCTGTAATTTAGCAGTATTAAACTTTTAGTATTATTTTGTCTGGAAGCAGATATGCTTCTACTGATTTGCTACTTTTGAAATCAGAAAGGTCAAAGATTTGTAAATGAACCTTGAGATTGATCCAAGCATACGGCAATCCAGTAGGTGTCTCAAAAGCTGGTAGAAACCGACTGCCTAAATTTTCAGCAAGATGTAGTAATTGGTCATGATATAGTTCATCTTTAAGCTGACTGCAGTAGTCCTTTGCAAGAATATGAGCAGAAATAAGCCCCCCAAGAAGTCTAATGTTACACCGGTTAAAACAAAAAATAGGCATGAAACTAAGTGTTGCTTAAAATATTGAGGGCAACATGTCATTGTTCTGTGGTAACTGTGATAAAAATCAAATGGCATTACCTCAAAAAGATTGATCCGAGCGTCAACATCAAATGTTAGGTTCTCTGAAAGCCAGATAACTCCTTTCTCAAATTCTGTGAGGTTACCTAAGACAACAAGACTGCATGAGGCAAAACAGAGAGGCATTACCTATCGATCTTATGAATACAAGTGTTTTTTGAACAAACAATATGATCATTCATATTCTGATTAGCAAAAGACAGCACAAATCTCAAAGTACTAAGAAACATTACAACTTCATAAAGTGTACCTTGATAATGACTCAACTAGTGTCAATGCTGATCCATTATAATCTTGTCGCAAGTGTTCAAACTACAAGAAGGAACAAAAATATGATGTTATGATGTGGTATATTTAAGCTTTCGTAACATCAATTGAAAACTGTAAACTTGTCAATACATTAATACATTTAGGTTGCCAAGCTCACTAAGGGAGTCGGTGAAACTTTTCGTAAGAGGCTTCAATTCATCATGCTGAAAAAGTATCGACACAAAACATTAGATTGTACTATTCCATGAGCAAATGTACTAAACTTTGTTCAAGAATTCTTAAGATAACTGATGAACATACAGGGAATGCATAAGCCATGTAGTTGTCATAAGCATGGTAAAACCTGAAAAGACTGGAAATGCATCAGTACTATAAAACAAACATTTTGACACGCCAACAAAACTAGAAATACAGGTAATAGACCAAGTGTTCTAAATAGTGGTTGGTGCCTTGGTGGTCAGCGAGCACCACCCTACCTTTACGCACTTATGTGGGTTAGTGTGACGCCCCGTGTCATTACCCCAAGGGTAATCACACTTAGGCATACGGATTACTATTCGTTTGCTCAGTAAAACACTGCTCCAACGAATAGTAAGCCTTTACCAGGGTTACACAGCAGAACAATAAGATAGAAACTGTACATTTTATTCCAGTAATAGCCACGCAAGGCTATGGTTCTTAATACATATTTTATACATCTACAAAAGGAATAACTCCGCTTTTCTCTCCAACCTTGAAGCCTTGGCCTTCTATTCGTCCCACGAGTCGAATATGGCGTCCATCTCGCTCCGGTCCTCGTAGCACGCTCCTTCTCTTCCCGTGGTTGCTCCAGTACCTGCAAGTCCTTCATCCCACTCGGGATAGTTCCCGGTCGGACTAGGATCTACAAAGGAGAATACTAACAAGGTTGAGTACACGAATGTACTCAGCAAGCATTAATAGCAAAGAATGCACTGGATGACTATCTCTAGTTGTTATCACATTTTCTAAGTCATCTCAATTCTGAAAATAATTTAAAAACATTTAGATGGCAAATTTTAATATTGAAAACACTACTTGTCACTCGGAGAGAAGAAAGACCCCCAGTGGTTCCCGTAGACTCCAATCTAGGAGACTGGCATGAATTCATGTTTTTGCTTAGCACTGCGCAGGCTTTGTACCACTTTACCCATAGCTATTCTGAGCTCTCTGTGAACTGGGTCCACCACATTTCCTTTGATACGGTTTCGAGATCAGAATACAGAACGTTTTCCAGGTTACGTGATCAAGTCTCCACCCATTACTTTCCGTCGATCTTTGATTTAGTCACGCACGACCTCGTCATACACCGAAGTTCCAATAATGTTGGTTGAGGCGGCTTCTATCCTGCACTCAACACTCCACCCTAGCTTATAGCGCCTTGGATCCCCACTTAGGACTTCTCCTACGGTCCTGGGTTCCTCCATCACACTCACACATATATATATCTTATCCATTGTGGAGAGCATGGTCACGTAACGAGGTAGCATTTTACGCCCAATCAAACGGAAAATGGTTGGTCTTGAATTTACTTGCATCGAGCAAGAGTTTTGTTTGTCCTTATATTATAACCATATGTAAAAAGGGGCCCACCTCTTACCTCATCATCATCCTCATCGCGTTCCCCTGCCAGGGCCCCCTTTTACCAACCATAATCATTCTCATTTCTTTCCTTTATTCATTCTCATCTCTTTCCTTTATTCATTCTCATTTCTTTCATAATTACCTTAATCATTTTCATCTCAATCATTTATTTAAGTTTTGAGAAAACAATTTTGATGCAATAAACATATAGTGCAATATACGGTTTACATTTAAATTAACTATGTTTATGGTCAAGAGGATCGCTTGCCTGTGGAGTTGTAGGAAAGATTGGCGTCGATTTAATCTCGATCAATTTCTCCGCCCGTCTTTGGTTCGATCTTACAGAGCAAACGGTGGCACGAATAGTAATATAAATAAATACATAGTTGATTTTGAGTGATATTATGCATATATAAGTTAGCGGCTTCTAGTTGTTAGCACAGTTTTAATTAAGTAAAACTTTTCGAGTCCTTTGCTAAATTGGCACTCCCCACTAAGCCGTTCTATCGTCTATCCACGGAATACTCAAAAACCCAGGGTTCGCGCTATAACGGACAAAAGAAGCAAAGAAGGGAAATACTATTCGTACTCGCAACAAAAACATATAACCAATTTTAATCGAATAGAGATGCCTAAATGATTTGAATTAAGTCCGCTCGTATTTAAGTAATTCTTTACACATGCTTGGGATTGCTTTAATTACTTTACATGATTAAAGCAGTTCAATTTGTTCGACTAATTGCCAGCGATGCAAAGTTTTGCTACGCAAGCAAAAAGACCTGCTATTAACCGAGCTAACGGCAACTCAATTTATTTTAGTAATTATCCAACAAATTGATCTTAAGTTCGTTAGTTCAACAAGATCAAAGTTAAATTATTTAGATGCAATATTAAATAGCTAGCAAATAATTAATCACTAATAGCTACTAAAAGCACACAGTAATTACAACAAATAAATAAAATCTACCCAAGTCCTAATTTTCTCCTAATAACCCAGCTTCTAAACTTACCCCTAATCCTACCCTAACCCCCTCTCTCTCTCTCTCTCTCTCTCTCTCTCTCACTCGGCTGGCCTCCAACCCACAACACACCCACTCACACACGCACACACACAACCCACACTACACAGAACACACACACCCCCTCTTCTTCCCCCAACACCCACATCCAACTTTCCCCAAATCTCTCCTCTTTCCCACTCAAATCTCTTTCTCTCTCTCTTCAAGGCCATCTGCTTGGGGCTCTGAGGCTCCTTGACGACCTTTGCTCTGCTCCGTTCCCTTGCCATGCCTTGCCGTTCCCAGTCCTCGGTGTTGCTTTGATGCCAGGCCTCATTCTCAGCCGACCTCCGCTGGCCGGCTCGGTTCTGCCGCCGTCGCCGGCCCTCGGCCTCGTCGCCGCCTCGGCTTCTCCACCTCCTCCTCCTCCGTGGCGGCAGAGGCTAACGCGCTGCTGCCTCAGCTCCCCATGCGATTGGCGCTCTCAGCCTCATGGCGCGCCGCCGCTGGGCTTCTCGTCGGCCCGATCGGCTGCCGTCGGTGCTTGCCGGCCTCCTCGGCTCTGCCACCGCCTCAAGCCGGCGCCTCCACAAGTCCGGTTCGGCCCTACGCTGCGTCGCGCCGCCGCCGCTGCGCCGCGCCGCTCTGCCTCGCCTCTCCAACGCCGCCCGCCTTCTGGGGTGCGGCGTTGGCGCTGCCGCCACGCCAGATCCTGTGCGCCTCGCCTCGCGTCTGCACCTTGGCCGGCCTGCTGCCGCCGCTAGGTTCGCCGCTCTTCCCTATGGCGCCACCGCTCCTTGCCGACTCAGCCCGGCTCTCTAAGGGTTCCCTCCCCTCGGCTCTCCATGCCACGGCCGCCCTGCCGGCCGGCCCGATCTGGCTCGGCCTCGGCCTCGCCGACCGGCTAAACCTAGATTGTTATCTACTGAGGTATAAACACATTTCCTCCCCCTCCCCTTTCTCCTCACTGCTCCCTCCCTTGCTCTGAGATGATTAGCGATGATGGATGGATGCTGAGGGCTATTGATGATGCATTGCTAGTGGGTTGAAATGTGGGTTACCTGATCTGGTTAGTTTTGGGGTTGAGGATGGCAGTGTCGGTCGTGCTGGTGCTCGGTTGGTCGCCCTTCTGCTGGTCCTGGCTCCTCTTCCTCCTTGCTCTGTGATGTGATGAACTGAGAGCTTGCTGGGTTCGATGGGGGCTGGGATGGTAGTGTTGGCGGTGCTAGTCGTCGCTATAGTGGTGCTGACCGCTCGCCGGTGCTCTCCTTGTCCCTGTCGCCTTCCCTTTCCCTTCGGTGTCTTGGTGTTGGCTGTGAGATGTGGCAGTGCTGGAGGAGCTCCTGGCTTGGCTCTCCTCCTCTTTTGGCTGTGAAGTATGGTGGCTTGTGTGTTGCCTTGTGGGGGATGGATGCTTCTAGGGAATGAATGTGGCTGCCCCTTGGCTGGGAGTGAGTGAGAGGGTTGTGAGGAAGAAGGCTTGCTCAAAGTGGTTGTGCTCCTTCGGCTGATGAATGCAAATGAGGGGAGGCTATGTGTGGTTTTGTGAGTGGTAATCCTTATATGATGGTGGCTTTGGTTATGTACCCCCTTGCCCAAACACAAAGACCAATTTGCCCTTCCTCTTATGTTCATGGCAAGATTTCGTTGAGGGCTTTTTGGTCTGTGGTTGGGAAATCACGATTCGTGTGATTTTTTGTGGTTGAGTAAACCAATATACGCGGGTGTCGGATCAAGGTAAATGCCGGATGATGAAACCCACGAAAGCAAAGAGGCACCGGTTAACTCTAGCTAGTCTAGGGACCTTGACGATCAAGAGGCTGGCTAACTTGAGTTGATCTGGGAACCCTTATGAGCTTCGAAAAATTCTGACGGCCACTTCCAACCTTCTACTTTCTAGTTCTATTATCCACTTGGCTTTGACTTACTAATCGCTTTCTAATTTTTCTAACGAGCGACGGGAACGGATCGAGAGATGGCTCTATGGACTGGTGCTCAAGGTACAAGGTGGCAAGGATAGCTGATGCTACAAGGAGCGGATTATGATTTAATTTATTGTTGTTACAAGCATTGCAATTTGGTTGTATAATAAATTTTGAAACAAGCAAGGGTTTGTAATATATTACCTGTGCTTTGTACTTGGATTGATGCAATGTTTTCTTTGATTGCATTGAATGGTGTAAATATTTCTGAGTTTGTATTAATGATCTACTTATGTCTGCAATGGATTTATTTTTGTTATTGACTCTTGGTTGATAATGATATTGGAGAAATTGTTTTTATAACCCTCTTGCCGCCAGGTGTAGCGATTATGCGCTTGATATTAACTCTGAAATTAATATTTGTTCTGGATTTAAAAAATTTTAATTATCGCTAATTACAGATTATTGTTAATTAGGTTAGGTTAATTTTGCGGGTTCTCACAGTTTGCAGCCTTGATAGTGGCAACAATACGCAGGTTAGTGGCCTTGATATACAGAATTACAGAGCGACTGGGCTATCTGCCTATCTCAGTATCTTGAATGCTTTATCAGGTGTATATGAGACCCTAGAGGCCTTGATTTAGAACACTGAATAGGTCAGCATATCACAGACATAGTCTACTATTATAACGTTTGCTCTGGGGTGCGAAATATTTTTGTCAGAAGATCAAGGCAACCATACTCTTTCTTGGAAATGTAAAACTGAAATAGATGTCAAGCTTTCACGCAACTTTACAGAGCTTATGCAATGATTCATTGACAACATAGTTCAAGTCAGGAAAGGCCAAGCCTAATTCATTTCATACGAAGATAATCACCAAAGAAGGAACATAACCACGACAAATATCCACGATTACCCAATCCACAAACTTTCTCAGATTCTACCTAGCATTAACCACTTGGGCGCAGACATTTTGCTGATATGTATTCAACAATCCGCAAAGTACTCATACAGTTTGGAAAAGACCCCTCATAGAAGAATGATTGGCCAAAGATACATGCTATGGTGGGAGCCTTTGGGTCATTTGACTTTGTTTTCAATGCACACTTGATGCTTGTCATACTTGGATACACAGATGAGTTGTCTCAGTCTTTGCAAAAGAGAGCCCAAGATATTATTAATGCAATGGCACTTGTTAATTTGGCTAATGATAGAATGCAACGAATGAGATGTGATGGGTGGGAAGAATTCCTTCAAGAAAATGTAACATCATTTTGCACTAAATGTGGCATCAAAGTTCCTAAGCTGGATGGTAGATATATGTCTTATGGAAGATCATCACGTTTTTACTCAAAACAAACAAATGATGATCATTTTAGAAGGGAAGTGTATATTGGCATCATTGATAATATTTTCCAAGAGCTTGACAATCAGTTTGACAATGTTAATATACAGTTGCTTGTTTGCATGTCCGCTTTAAATCCTCTGAATTCATTTGTTTCTTATGATAGGGACAAAGTGCTTAGCCTTGCCAACTTTTATCTCAATGATTTTTTCAAGCACGGATTTAATGAGACTTTCTTTCCAACTTCATAACTTCATTGATGATATGCGAAGCGATGATAGATTTAAGGGCCTAAAGAATCTCGATGAGCTTTCTACTAAGCTTATTGAAACAAGAAAACATGATATTTACAAGTTAGTGTGCTTGCTTCTCAAATTGGTATTGCTCCTACCGGTGGCAACGGCGAGCATTGAATAAGTATTTTCGGCGATGAATCTTGTGAAGAACAAGTTGAGAAATAGTATGAGCAATCAAGTATTGAATGATTGTTTAGTCACCTTTATAGAGCGAGATATCTTCTCGAAGGTTAGTGATGATGATATAATCAAGTGCTTCCAAGGAATGAGATCGCGTCATATGGTATTATGATTTTCATTAGCTATTGAGGACTCTTTTATTCATGTAAGATTATATTTAAACTATTTGTATTGCATTATTACTAATTTCGAACTTTTTGTGTAATTTTTTGGACTTGTGAAATTACATATAATTTTTTTTCATCCTTCAAGTGTGCACTCCATTACTAAATTCCTGGCTCGCCACTGCTCTTCATCTTAGAACTCGCGAACCTGTGGAGACAGCTTAAAAGAGAGCTAAAATCTTCTTGTTCTCCGTGTCACACAGACATCTCCGCGACATAGCCACAACAAAATCGAATCTTTCAACAGGTCGAACTAAACCCGACAGAGAAATATTGTAAAGGAAAAGAAAGAAGGGACAAGCAATACATAACACTCGAGTACTCACATCTCCAGGACCTTGTTCCTCATGTACAGCCTCCTCGCGTGCCCATACCCATCGCCGCTGATGGCGGCCAGATGGCGCCCGGCTAGAGCCGCGAGGAGAAGCGCGACGGCGACGAGCCGCACCGGCGCGGGGCGGGGCGACCGAGGAGATCGCATGGAGGCTTCGCGCGGTGTGGTGGGGCGGGACGATGGGGATCGGATCCGTCCGTGTTCGATTGAGTGTGGATAGTTCGGAATTTTTGGCAACTTTTAGACGCTTATTTACATAAATGACCGACTCCCACCACGTGTAGCAAGCTGTCGTGCGGTGGTATTATCGTACAGTCGTTCTGCAGTGACGTCCCTAGTCTACCACGTGTCTGTAATTAGGGTTCGACAAAAATCATGTGTCCGCAATTAGGGTTCGGCCGGAATTACGGTTTAAACTTCGACGTGTTTGTAGGAATTTTTAAATATAGAAAACGAGTTCCAAAAAATATGAAATTTTATGTGGAGCCTCCCAAAATAGTGTATTTGCTTGTGTAAATTTTTCATAATGTTATTCCTCCGAATTTTTTCTCGCAATTTCACATAAGTGTACGAATTTGTAAATGTAGAAAATGAAATAAAAAAATATGAATTTTGTTTTGATGGCTCGTCACGCAGTAGATTTGATTGCGTAATGTTTCGATAATTTTATATGTGTTCTGGAATTGTCACGAAAATCAAGGATTTAGGTCTCGAAAATTTGTATTTTAGGATTCAGAAATTAGGGTTTCATGATTTCATGTGATTTGGAATGAAAAAACTGCATTGCAACTTCATTGGAGATGTCGATATACAATATGGCGCAAGAGTACACACATCACAACCAAAAAACACATACAAATATTGCAAAACAAAATATAAATACAAACATACCAAAACATAATCGCATAACACATATGATATAGCTCACTCGTCGTCTGAGCCACTACCCTCTGGTTGTTGCGGCAGCCTCTCCGTGCGTCTAGATGTTTTGTGTCGGGCGTGCCCCGTGGGATAAGTGAGTTGGTCCGGAGAGTGCGTGTCGGATCGGAGGGGGTACGGAGACCGCTGAGTGGGCTGGGTGGACCTGTAGGCTGAATCTGGTAAGCGTACATGTCGTCCTGATGAAGCATGTTGACCTAGAGGCCGCCGTCGGATAATTCATGAATGACAGACTCCATAAATCCACTCCCGAGGTATGATGCCTGCAATTTCGGTTGTGCGGATGAGCTATGGCCTTGGAGGTACGGGGTGCCAGCCAACCCGAAGGAGCTCTGGCCTTGAACGTACGGTGGGACAGTGAACCCAGAGGAGCTCTACCCTGCATACAGTACAAACCCTAGCTGCCATGCTCCATACCCTAACGTCGTGTATTGCTCCCTAGTAGGATCTGAGAGGCCCATATCGTCATCATCCGTCGACGTGAATTGGCTGTCACCCGCACAGTCAACTGAAAGCTGCAAGACGGAACGATGTCAGTACAGATAAACACTCTAGACGTGAACTGATAATCTCGTATCTCTCGGATGTGCAGTGCAGATGACCGACGGAGAGCGCTAGTCTGTGTACCGAACGCGGACGGTAGAAGTGATTCATCCCGACGGACCTGCGGCTGGAGAACGACATGATGTTAGCGCAACCTAAAGCATATCCAAAAAAATGTAACGTAGATTTGTACATAACTTACTTCCCCGCCGATCTGGCCCGTGGATGACCGATGGGGAAAGCTACGATGCTAGCCGGACTCGTTAGGTCGTGGTGACCTAGCGGGTGAGCACGCCCCCCCCCCCACTTGGTGCCCGACGCGTAGGACGTTGTCCGTCGAACGACCGCAGCTCAAGGCATTTATAATCTTCTTCAACTGTGCCGAAATGTACTTTGATTTTTTTAATATCCCGCAGGTGTTGTGTCTGGGTTGCGGATGGCGGACTCCGATGCGCTGCGCCTGAAAGCATCTAGGCCCCTAAAAATTGTTTTGGTAATTAATGATAATATGTGAATATGGGACTAACATGTTTATTGAGTATTTACAAGATTAAGTCCCAATGGTAAGTTTGATAACTTGAAGATGCATGCTAAAGGACGACAAGAAGATCAATATCGCTCAAAAACAAGGTACAAGTAGTCTGGGATCCTTTTTATGTTTTACCGGTCTTAGGAGAAATGGATGGAAGACCAGATTTTAAGGTAAACGCCGTACTATTAAGAGGTATCATGACTAGTAGCTTGATAGCATGTTCTTGTGCCAATTGGATCAATCTAGGATCATGCATGCATTTGGATTTTGTTTTGGAAAGCCAACTCTGCTTTGTCAGGACAATCGGTAGTACTAACGTTAAGTCAGCAGTACTACCGCTCAGTGGTACGACCGGGCTCGTGGTGTGGTACTACCGCAACCCGATTGTTCCGATTTTTAGTTGGCGGTATGTAATTTCCAGAGAGACACATTTTTCGGCTTAAGGTGCAAACCCTATGAACGGTAGTACCGCCGTTGTTCAAGTGGAACTACCGCACCCCGGTAATTTCGAAATATTGAGCGGTACGTTTTTTTGAGTAAGCATCCTTTTTGGGTCCTTTGAGAAACGGTAGTACCGCCCTTGTTGAGTGGTATGACCGGCCAGCGGTAGTACCGCATGATGGTTGGCGGTAGTACCGCACCGCGGTTTAAACGGTTATGTCAGAGGGAGTTAATGCCTCTGTTATAGCCGTTATGGAGCGATAGGTGAAGAGCGGTAGTACCGCATAGTACATGGCGGTAGTATCGTATTTCGCTGAAAGTTGGGGATTTCCTCTCCAACGGTCACATTTGTTGGTGGGGGGTATAAATACCCCTCCACTTGCTTAAGGATAGAATGCTAGACCACATTTAATATCCTTAGAGCCTTGAGCATTCATTCAACTCCTCAAATACATTTGTGCATTCATTGTGAGGTAGTTGAGCCAAAATTCAAGTGCATCCATTCTAGATTGATCCATTACACTTGAGTGTCGTCAAGCGAAGGTCGTCGATTCATTACTCTTAGTGTTTTGCCAAACACCTAGACAGCTTGGCGGCATTAGCACGGTGATCTCTTCAAGAAGATTGTGAAGAGGCCCAGTGCCAAGATTGTGAGTGGTTTGGTGTTCACCATCTCCGAAGCGGAGGAAGAACAACCACTAGTGATCGAGGGAAGGCTTAATTCATGGAGCTGACTTGATTTGTTCAAGCTTCCTCAACGTGGACTAGAGAAGACCGGCAAGTCTTCAATACTACGAGAAAAACTTCATTGTCTCAATTGTGGTTATTTCTTGTCTTTACTTATTCTGCATTTACAATTCTAGCATTTATCTTGTGCTGAATTGCTTAGCTAGAATTGTATCTAGTATAGACTTAGCTCATAATTGGCTTAAATTGTTAATTAGTCAAAAAGTTTAAAAACCTCCTACTCAGCCCCCCTCTAGTCGGTTATCCTTGATCCTACAGTGCCCGCTCCAACTGTAGTGACATACATAACAGGTTCATTAATGAAGAGTACAAATAGCATCAATGAAACAACTAGAGGTTGTAAGTGTCTTACAGTGTCGTCACGGCTCAAAACGCTGTGACGATCGAACGAGCGGTGGAGGCTCTCCTAGTGCATCTCCGCTATCACCAGCTCCGGGCACTCCGGTGGAGAAATGGTGTGTCTTGCGCACGTCTGTGGCACATATCATTCTATGTCGTAGGTCTCAAGGTCATACGGACACAGGTCACGCAAGACATCCAAGTGCGCCCTCTCTGTCCATATCGTAGTAAACTCGTGCTAGTCCCGTTGCCAATCCTAAATATGTCCACCCATCTTCGATTACCTGTATTTCCGGAAGGATTGATGTTAGAAAAGAAGACGTAAGAACTATAAATATTACTTGGATAAAGTTTCACTCAGGTGTACGGCTCGCGACAGGAGCCTGCCGTCCGGGAAGGGGTACGACCTGGTGCGCACCAAACTATCGTATTATGCGCTGCGGCGCGTAAGGCTTCACCATATGTGTGAACACCAGGTGATAGTCCATCATCCACAATCGACGCCCCGGATGCACTATCTGACAATTCGCGGCAACGCTACTGCGGCGCATTTAACCGTGGATATCATGGATTCCATATGATGTCGCTCTCGTGCAACGGCTCGAACTCGTTGCGGTACAATGAGTAGCACCTCGCCGGTCTGTCCTTGGCCTAGCGCAGATGGCCAAGAGTCCACCGTAAGCTCATGGTGGGCCTGTCTATCACGTCGATGGGGGTGTACGGGTGCACCGCTGTGTCGATGGATAGTCGCCCAGTAGGAAAGTGCTCCCAACTCCACAGCTGTAGGAACACGTAGCAGACGACCAAGCTGGGGGTACCACAACCCTCGGTATGTGGCGCAAAAGACGGCTGATCC
Source organism: Phyllostachys edulis (assembly GCA_036346405.1). Classification (NCBI taxonomy): domain Eukaryota; kingdom Viridiplantae; phylum Streptophyta; class Magnoliopsida; order Poales; family Poaceae; genus Phyllostachys; species Phyllostachys edulis. The sequence goes on along the minus strand of CM070562.1, from coordinate 100,803,570 downwards.
CCAGCTAAACTGAGGCATCGGCCCAGCCTCCGTGTCAATTAATGACTCGGCGAGGCGGAGGTAGCTAGGGTAGCAAAAATCACACTATGTGGTTGGAAACAAGACCCAACCAAAGCGCTGAAGAAGGTAAGCAACGAGGTGCGTCCTAATGACTTCGTCAGGTACACCCTGCGGGCAATCATTGAATTGCCTCAGCCAAGTCTGGGGGACGCCACGTGCACCCTCCGGGAGAGGTTGGCCGAACCAATGCTCTAGCATAGCCTTCCAGTGTGCCGGCTGTAAGATCGAGGAGGCCGACTAGAGGGGGTGAATATGCGGTTTTAAAGATCATTTTGGCTAAAAACCGATTTCTTATGCGGAAGCTAACAACAATACGATTTTGCACAATTAAAGCCTAAATCAACTAGTCTTTACTAAATGCACTAACAATATAATACTGTTGAAAACGATAGCAATCATACAAAGATATGTAAATAATTTAATACAATGTAAATTGCACAAAGTAAAGTGCAAGAAGACAAACCACAAAGACACAACGATGTTTTACCGTGGTGTTAGGAGACTTGCCGGTCTCCTCTAATCCACATTGAGGTAAACCCAACCACGTTGGACATGCTCCACAACTTGAGCCAACACCTCCAAGGTGAGTCCAACAACTTGGACCGATTCACCACTCGAACCAACACCTCGATCCACTCTGGATTGCTCTTCCTCCACTCCGGAGATGGCGAGCACCAAACACCTTACAACCGCCTAGGTCTTCTCACAACCTTCTTTGAGAAGATCACCGGCGCAACTCCTCCAAGCCGTCTAGGTATCGGCAAACACCAAGAGTAACAAGTCGGAGATGCTCACTTGACCGAATCAAGTGTCTACACTCAATGGATACACAATCCACTACTTAATGCAACACATGTACTTAGGGTTTGCTCTCTAAGCTCACTAAGTGCAACACATGCACATAAGAGATGAGAGGGCTTGTTCTTTGCTCGATATGGCACCAGCAACCTCTCCCACAACCGGTCAAGGTGGGTATTTATAGCCCACACATAAAAACTAGTCGTGTGGAAGGAATCTGCTGAAAATCAGCGAAACCCGATCTGACCGCTAACTAATGGCCGGTCAGACAGCCCATGCTCCAACGGCTATAAAACTAGCCGTTGGACACACAGTCGAACTGACCGCCAACCAATGGCCAGTCAGACAGCGCTAACCTGGTCAGACCGCCAAGGGTGCGGTCAGACCGCTCCACAAAGGAGCAAGCCAACCTAGAAAAACACATTCTCTAGAAAAAGCTGACCGGGACACTTGACCTGGAGGTCCGGTTAGATCGACCAACACATGGCGGTCAAACCGGTTGCACACCGCCGATCAGACCGGTCAATCACGGCGGTCAAACCGCCAAAACAAGGAATTGACACACAGCCCGGTCAACCTTTCAAGGGCCGGTCAGACCGCCCAAAAGCATGCGGTTAGACCGCCAGAGACTTGGAAATAGAGATATTGCATTTCGCTTTAACTCAATTTGCAAAACACATTTGCCAATTGATGCGCGATGCAAACAAGGGATAAAGGCGAGATTCTCAACAAGTTGCAAAACACATTTGTCAACTTTTAGAATCACACCACAAGGAATAAGATACATGGACTTAAACCAATTACAAAACACATTCGCAAACTAAAGTCACATGCTACAAGGATCAAGGTAGTCAGAGTCGAGATCCCGAGTCGGATCGATTTGCCTCCGGTAGGATCGAATCGTAGTATCGAATCGTAGAATCGGCGATTCTACGGATTTGTAAAAATACACATATTTAACATCTATACTATAAGTTTGTATGATTCTTATAAGGTTTACCACTTACTTATTACCAAAAAAGGGGCAAAACACTTCTTATCACACAATGTAAAAGCATAATGGTAATCGACATGATGGGTGAAATAGTTCGAACTACAAGAGAATGACCAATGGCCTTGATTAGTATACTACAATTAATGAGAAATGTTCACAAATTTTGTAAATCAATATCTAATTGCAACGCTTGCATGTTCCTTAAAAGCAGCTAGACATACTACAGGAATAAAAATAGCTTATCATTATCAAGCTCAAGATTGCTCATGTCATAACAAAATATCAGCAAAATCGGGCACCTAAAAAAATTGCAAAAAAAAAAAGAAAAAAAATTGCCAAAAAAAAAATTGCGACTCTACCACGGTCCAACTCTGCGATTCTACACGATTCTACACGACTCTACCCTTTGGATCGCGACTCTACCACGATCCTACCTGATTCCGATCCGCAGTGCGATCTGGATCGTTTGGTCGTCGTGGGATCGTAGGATCGCACGACTTTACGAGTAGAATCGTGATTTTAACTACCTTGACAAGGATTATGCATGAGTCTCGACTATTTGCAAAACACATTCGTAAATATTGGCAACATACTAACGAGAGCTAGAGCAAGCACAACGAGCTATCAACACATGACACTCTCAAGCTACTAGTCAAGACCCCTCTTAATAGTACGACAACCTATGCTAGCATTCTGGTCTCCAACTAAACACCAAGACCGGTAAAAGACTAGGAACACATCCTTAGCCCTAGCTAGTCATACCTTTGTCTTGCACATTCACTTAAAGCTTGATGACGCACACCTTCAATTCAAGTCCGGGTTATTGACTTGATAATCATCAACACATGATGATTTCCTTTACTTCAAGTTCTTGACTTGAATATGCATCAACCCATGATGCACCTTTCACTTGACCTCTATCAACACATGATGGGTCTTCTCTTGACTTGATGATCAACTCATGATCATCTCCTCTTCGAGATCTTGATACGCATCAACACATGATGCATCCTTTACTCCAAGCTCTTGACTTCAATATCATTAACACATGATGATCTTCTTCACTCCGGGATCTTGACTTGAACACCATCAACACATGATGGTTTCCTTCATCACGAGTCTTGACTTTATGACAATCAACTCATGATGTCATCAAAAGTTTCCATCATCTCGGAACATAACATATTCATCAAACTCATGAAAAATGTTAGTTCCATATGACGATTGTCATTAATTACCAAAATACTCTATTAACTCATAATGGCGGGTCTAGATTCTTCAATCTCCCAATTTTTAGTGATTGATGACAATCCTCTTGCAAATAATTGAAATTGAATTAAGATGACTATATATCAATTACACAAGCTTTATATACTCAAGGATACATTTTAAAGTAGAGATCCTTAATATAAGAGGATGGAAGAATGTGATCAATACCAGTGAAATGACAAAACATAGAGTGAAACTCCCCCTAGAAGTGTGCATTCAAATATATAGAATAAAACAAAATGCACATGTTCATGTTTAACTCTTGGTGGAGTTCATTCTATATTTTGGATCCAAAGAATGTAACAATTGAAGGATATGACAATTTAGCTTATGCTCATAATAAAACATGCATTCATAAAGATCCATAAACCATGTTGGGCAAATAGCAAATTAGGTTTTCCCATATAATAGTTTACCCATTTTAAACAAAGCCCAAAAACGGTTTTCATTTTCGCTAAGAAAACCCCTTTTAGGAAAAGCTCCCCCTTACACAAAGGTTATACTCCTTTGACACACAAAGGCTTTCTCCGTCCAATCAATATCTCCCTCTTTGTCATCTCTTTAAAATATATCCATCCAAAACTCATGATGACTTCAAACTATCTCCTTTGACCATTATTTGCAACCAAATTCTCCCCCTTTGACATTAAGCGCCAGAAATGTCTATATGTGGATTACTCTTGAAGGATAGTCATTAAACATCACTTGCAGATACTACGTGTCGACAAAACTTGAAAAAGAAAAGTACTTGAACTTCTCTCGCAAAGATCTTCAAGGAAAGCATACAAAAAGAAAAGGGAAGGAGAGAATCTACTCGTACATGGAGAGTACTTGAGCTTGGTCAAGAGAAGTACGATCGGTAAGGAATGAAATTAGATACCACTTAGAAGGAATAAGATGATATCACGCGTAAAGATGAATCTCATGCCAAGGTTAAGATGATTAAGAGAAGCTATCATTTGAAAGAATATCACTTGAATGAAGAAATTGCATTTGTAATCAAGGAAACACAGTAGAGGGTAGCTTGCAAGGATAACAATAAATATCTTGACCAAAGAAAGCAATCAAGGTGGCCGAAAGAAGTAGAAATCAATTAAATAGGCCATTTTTTGTTGCTGACAACAACTACGGGTCAGACCGGCGTTCAAAGTGCGGTTAGACCGGAGAGCTCGCAGCTAGACCGACGTTCAAAGTGCGGTTAGACCGGAGAGCTCGCGATCAGATCGGCGTTCAAGGGGCGGTTAGACCGGAGGGCTAACGGTTAGACCGCTGGGAGGAAGCCGGTAAGACCGGCTGTCAACATATTTCAGTTCTGATTTTGGAGAAAAAGATGGAAATTTTGTATTTTGCTCCAAACTTTCACACAATCAAATAAATAAACATATTTGGAGCATTTCCAACTTATATAGCCTTTAGAAATCCAACTCTTAAATAGTTTTTATGAATTAGCTTTTGTTTTCGTAAATGAAATCTTATTTTCATGAAACTTCTCTAAAAGAGCCAAATTGAGCATATGATGAAATTTAGAGCATCCAATTTTATATATGAGTTATTAATACCATTATGGATCTATTCATGTGAATAAATTAGGCTCAAATGGCAAAACTCACTTAAGTGCAAGAAAAATGACCACTTAGATCAAAACTGCATTTTGGACGAGTTTCAAAATCAAATAACTTTTGCTAGGTTGGTATTTTGAAATTCTTTTGAATACCAAAAAGGTTTAGAATAGACAACTCTACGTTTTTCCTTTTGAAATGGTTTTCAAATTTCTTTTAGAATAGATTTTATACAAAAATATAGTTTGTGTCTACTATAATCTAGAATTTTGGCTAGAAACTCATTTTTGCTTAAAATAGGTCTTTCTTGAGCCAAAACCTTTGGAAAACCTTTGAATATCAATTATATACATTTTACAACTATTTTTCAAAATATTACTAATATTGATGAAATTTTTGACTTTTGGCTAAAAGGCTCAGTTTTGAAAAACATTACTAGCACTTGATTTATTTAGGCACACTTAGGGATGTGTTATACATGATCATAACTTAGCACTCCCCCTTGATGTGCCACATACTATCTTGCTCAAGATTTCAATAATGAAGTTTTTGGACAAGAGTAAGAACACTCCTTTGAAAAGATTTTCATGGAATGCAATGCAACCTACTCAAGGCTAATGGCTAGAAACTTCAATGTAAATACTTGTTACCGAGATAGCATTAGTTCTTGATATGAAATGATCATCCTCAAGCTTGGCTCTATTTTTGCATATGGTGGAATCCACATCTTTATGGATGAGCCAAGCTTCCAATACCTCTCCAAGTACATATTTAACACTTTAAGTACCTTTTGGTACGCAAACTCGGTTGGGTACTTGAATGTTAGTCACAATAGATTTAGGCACCCATATGGCCTTAGTAATAATCTTTGGCGAACTAACAATTCTAGCAAACACATTGCTATTTTTATCTTTGCTGAGCAAATAATGATTATTATAAAGAATAGGCTTAGGAGTGTTACTGTAACACCCTAGCTATGCAAAAGTCAAGATGTTACCTAAACCTCTAATTCATATCAACAATACAAATTAATTTCAACTCTTTATCAACTACTGACAGTTAATACCAGCACACAGGAGAACGGTTATAAAATTAGCTCTAAATTTCAGCATCATAACAAAACTCTAATTGTTCAATCATCATATTCCATTCAAGAAAAATGCTATCTAGAATATATCTAATGAACATAAACACTAACTAGATCAACAAAAACATAACGATGGACAGAAATAATCATTATGTCACCATTTATTACAATCCAAAACTCTCAAATGATAGGTAATAGCAGGTTTATTAACTAAAAAGTGAGATATGTGAAATAAGTGCAATTATTCTCATGCCTACTCCCTCCCAAAGCATGCCGTCTTTAGAGTTTTTCTAAAACAGACAAACACTGGTAAGAGTGAATTCACGACTCAGCAAGTACATCAGAATAATATGCAAAATACTAGAACAAGAACATAACATTCTCAATATTCGAATTCATATGTAGAATGGTAGAAAACTTATGCAAGTATGAAAATGCATGCTCTTCTCTTCTGCTTATACCGGTATAGCCAATAAACATCCGTCGGTGTTCACTCATGTCCGCATTATCAAAATGCGGGGATCCAAGGCCCGTATGAAGAATATTTCAAAACGGGGATCCAAATTGCCCGTATTGGAATCATGGGTCTTACTTGCCCATATTGGAATAATAGGACTTCATTACCCACTCCCGTGGATGAATCATGAACGAACGAATGAATAGATGAACACATTGTAATGAAAAACATACTCTCAGAAGCATGGAGTAACAACCATGAATGGAAACAAGAATTATTGTAATTACTCACAGTTCATATATTTTAACCATAACATAAGCATCAAACACGGTGAACAATTAAACAATCAAGACAATCCAAGTTGTACTTGCCTCAACCGCAATATGGATGACGATGACAGAAAGGCACTAACCTCGGTTCTCACCACCACCTGACAACCGTAAAGTACACTAAGAATACCGTTCAAAAGTGCTCAGCATAGCAATGAAACAAAATAAAATCAATCGCTCCTAATCGCAACCCAAAACTTAATCGATACACTCTCAAATTCTAATCTGTCCAAACCGATAGCTATCAAAGGAAAATCCATAACTTTTGAGTCAAAACACCAAAAGTCATTAATCCAACTTTCTTGGAATCTACACAAGCATAGCTACAACTTCTCAGGTGATCAAAAGTTCAAATTATCCCATCTAAGCCTTTGATTTTAACCCCGAAGACCGTTCTATCATCTTCGGTACTACTGACTTAGGAATTTCGTAACTTTTATTTGGTACATCTAAACTCACTGTTCTAAGACTCTATGGAAACTAAAGACACTAGCTTTTTCAATAAATTTATCACAATTATCCCCACTGTGCAACAAAGGTTGCAAACAGCCTAGTTTTTCTCTACTGTCCACAATAGATGGACAGACTACAACCTTAACTTCAAAAATTCATATCTTTCGTTCGAACCGTCCAAAATTTATGAACTTTATCTTCCTGGAAATATCATAAAGTTACCTACATAACTCATGGAGATCAGCTGACCAAATTCGTCCATCTCCAACCCCTAATTCACATAACTAAACTCGCTGCCCGAACCCAAAGATTGAATAAGTACCCCGAATTGCAAAATTCATAACTACATCATCATTCAACCAAAAAAATATGAATTAATACTTTCTGGATAGCCCACGTAAAACCCCAGAAATCTCTAGGAGACCCTAACCTCCAATTCAGGCTTTAACTACACGAAAACTGATGGGCAAGCATGTGACAGATTACCGAATTTAATTGCAGCAGATCAACGATCCTCTAATCGATGGCAATTACGAATCTAACTTGATCCAAACAGCGGGGAGATGATCATTACCCTTGAAGACATGTGTGCCCGCTGAATTCCCCGTGAGGTTCTCCTCTCCCCTTCCTTTTACCTCTTCCCCTTCCTTTCTCCTCTTGATCCCATGGCAGCAGCAGGGAGGAAACGTCGCCGGTCTTGGGGCAGTAGCCAAGAGGAGCGGTGGTGCTACAGTAACATGCGTGCTACAGTAGTTGCTGGGGTTTCCCCCTCCCTTTACTTACTTGACCGGCCCACCAAATCCTCCTCATGGGCTTCGTGGACCAAAGGCCCGAGGCCCAGGTTCTCGCACAACTGCAAAACTCCCTTTTTCTCCTTCTAATTTTCTCTTTTAATCAATTTCCTTCCTTAGAACAATACGGAGTATTACAGTTACCTATGTGACATTGTTTACCAATGTGTCCCTTTTCCTCAGCAATTGTAGTAAGTTGGGCTTTTGCTTCCCCTACTTATCTTCTTTTCTTACTCCTTACCGGTTTGTCTCTTTTTTGAATGTCTTGACTTGACATCCTTTTGATTTGGGCAAACCGAGGTATTTTGGCCCTTCTCATTGCATCCAAAGCACTTGACATTCTTCGTGTCTCTTGCATTATGCCTTGTCTTGCTCTTTTCCTTCTTGGGAGTGAAGCTAATTACACTCTTGTCTTGCAAGCTTCTTTGCTTGCTCAATATGTCATCGAGAGTGGCCTTCCCTTTGAAGCTTTTTTCCAAGTCATTTTTTAATTTGGAGACTGTTTTCCTCTGCAAGGTTAGTCTCAACAAGCATAGAGGGAGTAGAATCATCTATTTTTGAGCTACAATGATTATCTAGCAAATCATCACAAGAGGTGGATATGCTAACCTTAGATGAAATGCAAGGGCTAGGAGCTATACATGGCACATCATCTAATAAATTACATGTAATGCCTATATCCACCTTGGTGAATTCCTTGAGAAGGAAAGACTCATGCTCTTCTTTTAGCATATCATAATTATTTTGAAGAGAGATATGATCTTTCTTCAAAACTTTGAATTTCATCTTTTCTTTCCCAAGATATTTATTTAGATCCTCTAGCATATCAATCAAATCATTATAAGAGGGTCCATCATTATCATTTACCTCATTATTACCTTTTGCCATGAAGCAAGTAGACTTGTCAAGTAGTGATGGAGCCTTATTTGCATTTGAGAGGTTTGATGGATTGTTCTTTATGGCTAGCCCGACAAAATGTCTTCTTTTTGCCATCATTCTTCTTTCTTGATGACAATTTGGGCTCTTCTTCATCTTCCTCACCATAAGGACACTTTGAAGCAATGTATCCCTTTCTTTGACAATTGTAGCACCTTAGAGTCTTGTGGTGCTTTTCATTTGAAGAAGTTCTTGAATTTTTATGTGAGTCACGTCTCTTCATGAGATCTTTTATTTTATTCATGAGAGTGACCATATCTTCTTCGGCATCATTATCTTCCTCATTTTGATCATAATCTTTATTTGAATCATATTTAGCTTTGAAGGCATGAGTTCTTTAACTTGAAGTTGAGGCCATCTCCTTAAGCTCATCATTTTCCTTCTTGTACATCTCATTTGTGATGAGATTGTCCAAAAGAGCGGTAGGAGTCATCCCTGGCAATTAGGATGAATTGAGGAATAATGTCACCAACGTCTCATACTTGTCTAGCAAAGCCCTAAGCATCTTACGCACAATATCAAGATCGGTTAAATCACAAGATAGGCCTTTGAGCTCATTTACTATGTTGTTCATTCCAGAATACATCTTATTGATGCTCTCATGAGGCAATATGGTAAATGACTCATATTTGAGCTTCAACTTATGCAATTTAGCTTCCTTGACCGTAGAGGTTCCCTCATGAATTTCCATGAGAGTTATCCAAACATCATGAGCATTCTCAAGATTGCTCACTCTATTGAACTCCTCCACACTCAAAGTGCTATATAGAGCATTTAAAGCTTAAGCACCGACTTGCAAGTTTTGCTCTTCCCTTTGAGTGGGGTTTTGTGGATCAATTGGAGTAGCAAAATCCGCATCAACAATTCTCTATAGGTTTGGGCCCATGGCCTTAATATAGATGGTCATTCTAATTTTTCAACAAGCATAATTTGAACCATCAAAAAGAGGTGCCCTACCGGGGTGCATGACCTCTATAGTTGCCATCATTTACTCTCTAGACGGTTAAGTCTAATAAAAGAGAGACGAAGCTATGATACCATTTGTAAGATCGAGGAGGCCGACTAGAGGAGGGTGAATAGGCAGTTTTAAAAATTATTTTGGCTAAAACCGATTTCTTGTGCGGAAGCTGACAACAATTCGGTTTTGCACAATTAAAGCCTGAATCAACTAGTCTTTACTAAGTGCACCAACAATATATTACTATTGAAAATGATAGCGATGATACAAAGATATGTAAGCAATTTAATACAAGGAATGCAAATTGCACAAAGTAAAGCACAAGAAGGCAAATCACAATGACACAACGATGTTTTACCGTGGTGTTCGGAGACTTGCTGGTCTCCCCTAATCCACGTTGAGGTAAGCCCAACCACGTTGTAAACACTCCACAACTTGAGCCAATACCTCCGAGGTAAGTCCAACAACTTGGACTGGTTCACCACTCGAATCAACACCTCGATCCACTGAGGGTTGCTCTTCCTCTACTCCGGAGATGGCGAGCACCAAACCACTCACAACCGTCCAAATCTTCTCACAACATTCTTTGAGAAGATCACCGGTGCAACTCCTCCAAGCCATCTAGGTGTCGGCAAACACCAAGAGTAACAAGTCAGAGACGTTCACTTGAACGAATCAAGTGTCTAAGCTCAATGGATATAAAATCAACTACCTAATGCAACACATGCACTTAGGATTTGCTCTCTAAGCTCACTAAGTGCAACACATGCACATAAGAGATGAGAGGGCTTGCTCTTTGCTCAAGGGAAAGGATATGGCACCAGCAATCTCTCCCACAACCGGCCAAGGTGGGTATTTATAGCCCACACACAAAAAATAGCCATTTGGAAGGAATATGTTGAAAATCAGCGAAACCTGGTCTGACCGCCAACTAATGGCCGGTCAGACCGCCCATGCTCCAACGGCTATAAAACTAGCCATTGGATACACAGCTGAACTGACCGTCAACCAATGGCCGGTTAGACCGCGCCAACCCGGTCAGACTGCCAATGGTGCGGTCAGAATGCTCCACAAAGGACCAAGCCAAACCAGAAAAATACATTCTCTGGAAAAAGCTGACCGGAACACTTGATCCGAAGGTTCGGTCAGACCGGCCAACACATGGCGGTCAGACCGGTTGCACACCGCCGGTCAGACCGGTCAACCACGGCGGTCAGACAGCCAAAACAAGGAACCGGCACACAGCCCGATCAACCTTTCAAGGGCCGGTCAGACCGCCCAAAAGCCTACAGTTAGACCGCCACAGACTTGGAAACACGGATATTGCATTCTGGTTTAACTCAATTTGCAAAAGACACTTGTCAATTGATGCACGATGTAAACAATGGATAAAGGCGAAATTCTCAACAAGTTTCAAAACACATTTGCCAAATTTTAGAATCATACCACAAGGAATAAGATACATGGACTTAAACCATTTGCAAAATACATTCGCAAACTAAAGTCATATGCTACAAGGATCATGCATGAGCCTCGACTATTTGCAAAACACATTTGCAAATAACGGCAACATGCTAACGAGAGCTAGAGCAAGCACAACGAGCTATTAACACATGAGACTCTCAAGCTATTAGTCAAGACCCCTCTTAATAGTACGGCAACCTATACTACCAATCCAGTCTCCAACCAAATATCAAGACTGGTAAAAGACTATGAACACATCCTTAACCCTAGCTAGTCATACCTTTACCTTGCACATTCACTTGAAGCTTGGTGACGCACATCTTCACTTCAAGTCCGAGTCATTGACTTGATAATCATCAACACACGATGATTTCCTTTACTTCAAGTTCTTGACTTGAATATGCATCAACCCATGATGCACTCTTTCACTTGACCACCATCAACACATGATGGGTTTTCTCCTGACTTGATGATCAGCTCATGATCATCCCCTCTTTGAGATCTTGATACGCATCAACACATGATGCATCCTTTACTCCAAGCTCTTGACTTCAATATCATCAACACATGATGATCTTTTTCACTTTGGGATCTTAACTTGAACACCATCAACATATGATGATTTCCTTCATCCCGAGTCTTGACTTGATGCCGATCAACTCATGATGTCATCCAAAGTCTCCATCATCGTGGAACATAACATATTCATTCAACTCATGGAAAATATTAGTTCCATATGACGATTATCATTAATTACCAAAATACTCCATTAACTTATAATGGCGGGTCTAGATTCTTCACCGGCGGAGGGTCCAGAACAAGTGGCTCACCCCGGATTGGGGGATCGGTCAAGAGCGAGATGTCCCGCAGAGTAACCGTCATATCACCCCACTGAAAGTGGAAGGTGTGCGTCTCGGGCCTCCACCTGTCAACAAGTACCGACAACAGACTGGTGTCTAGGGTGAACCGACGTCTTATGGACACCAGCCTCGCAAGGGGCAACAAGCCCGTGTCCCGGAGGATCGGGACATAGCGATCGTCCAGCTCCCAGGAATCTCTCTCCGCCCGAAGCAGCAGGGGCGAAGGGCCATCGGCATTACCAGCGATCCACAGCTTGTACCGATGGTCCTCATCGTAGAAGTGTTCTAGAAATAGACGGAATATTAGTGAGAAGATTGATAATGACCATAAAATAACTAGCACGAAATAATTAGTTGCATGAATAACTAGCAGTGCATGCTGTCATTATTTTTTTATTTTCTAATTGTTCAAAACTAATTAATTAAGACAAACTAATTATTTACAACTAATTATTTTGTAACTAATTCACCATAGAATACTGCAATGTAAATATTACGACGAAACTAACACTACAAATTAATGTACACTAATTTATAGGTGCAAAATTAAATACGGATATTTAATAACGATAAAATAGTGCAAATTGAAAATTGCGATTAAATGAACACTACAAATTAATGCACATTAAATAATTTATCTGATGGCATGTGTTGGTGGTAGTTAATTGCCGGCCAACAAGACACTCATCTAACCGATGGTCCAAAGACATGTAGCTATCAGCTAGCTGACCATAGACTAAATTCCTCAGCTTAGTGCTCAAATATCTTTCTTGCTCAAAAGTACAAAGCCACTCATGAGGTCTAACTTTATTATCCATGTATAGCAGTATTAGTGGAGTTTTTAAGATCCTTTACCCATGGTCTTAGATACATTACTTTGTCCATGCATTGATAGCCTACAACATATACAATGTATGATAATCTCAGAATGCTAATTACATTGATAGCATACGTACTGACAATTACATGGGACTCCTAAAGTCACAAATATTTTCCTACAAAAATCTCATAATGCTAATTACATAGGACTAACAACGTTAAACTAAGTCAATGTCTGCAAAATTACAACTACTTAAGTACCCATCCACAGTAAAATTATGACTAATTATTTGGTAACTAATTAATGAGGCTTCAAGAATTAAACGACAGAGATACAAATTACCTGCGAATGACGGTGATCAATAGTGCTGAAATGTCCCCAAAAATATAATCGACAGAGCAAAAAAGCGAGCGAAAGAGCGAGCGAAAGAGCGAGTGAGCGAGCGACTGCAAAATGAAACCGTGCTCGTGCGCTCGCTAATTTATAGCCGGGAGGGAATCCTTCCCTGCACGATCGGTTTTAATTTTCATGCGGCAGACAAGGATTACACAGGGAGACAAAGAATAGATTGATGAGATGGGATAACAAGACGGGGGGTGACAGTGAATAGATTGATGAGACAGATGACAAGAATCTTGTTTTCGGTGGAAAAGAAAAGCAGATATAGGGAGGAGCCTCATTCGGATGTTTGCCTGCACAACACCTGGCACTTATATGAAATTATGAGAAAAATTCTAGAGGAATAAAATTATGAAAAATTTACATAAGTAAGTACACTGTTTTGGGAGGATCCACATAAAATTTCATAATTTTTGGAACTCGTTTGCTATATTTAAAATTTTCTACAAACAACGTCGAAGTTTAAACACTAATTTCGATAGAACCCTAATTGTGGACACATGATTTCGGTCGAACCCTAATTGCGAACACATGGTGGGCTGGGGGTGTCACCGCACGGCGGCCGTGCAGAGAGGGCGCATGGCGGCCGGGGAGTTGCTGCCGCACGGTGGCCGTGCGGCATGTGGCTATATTTGCAAAAAAAATTCAGAGTCGGTTATTCCTGTAAATACGCGTCCAAAAGTTACCAATACGGCCAAAAATTCGATAGTTTGTTGCTTATGGGATTTGGCAGAGGGCTTCAGATGTTGTACGGTACTAAGTGTTCCTGCATGTGCAAGAGCACTCGGCCACAAGCCCAAAACGAGCTCGCCAGCTCTGACTGTTTAACACTTTACATGCCCTGATAAGTTGACGACTCGAGAACTGGCAAAAAAAGGTTCTATTTGAAATGCAAGAAAAATTTAGATTCACTGTGGGAATTGAATTGTTCCGTGTAAAATTTTACAAATTTTCTGTGAAGTTCCCATGTTCCAAACAGGGCATAAGATATGTATTTCTATATTGTTGCTCTGTGATAGGAAATAGGAACAGGAGATAGTAATTATGTAAGTATGCATGTTTTGTGCACATCCTAGATCCTCCTTAGGCCTTAATGCATTAAATGTTTACGTATGCTTTGCCTTTTTAGATCCTAAAGCAGCTTATGTATTTTTTTTTAGGGAAGCAACTTATGTATTTATGGTTATGCTAAAGCACACGAGTTTTTCTTTCAACTCCGCGATGATCCATTATACTCCCTCTGTTGAGAAATATAAGGTCTATAGTTTGGAAGGTCTTGTTGATAAATATAAGGCTTGCACGTAGATTTAATGAGGCTTTTCCTCATATACCCCTATTTATTTTCTCTCCATCATATGTATTTTTTTCATTTTCGCCAGGGCAGAGGGAGGGGGACTGGCAGGTGCCATGGATCCCCCAAGATCCAACAATTGCAGGTATACCTCATTGTGTTTCAATGGATTTTATTTGAATTGATGCTATTTGGCTCCCCTTATTGAATCTAATTATACCACATAGTATAGTTGGCCTTTTTCATCTCTAATCTCTTGATTTTCACCCACACAAAGTATTCTCACTCATCTTTCCAAGACAATTACAAAGGGTACCTAAGTCATTTTCTCACATACCTTTCTCAATTTCACCACTCCATGATCCTTGTGCAAAGCCTACGCCTTATATTTCTCAGCGGAGGGAGCTCCCAACAATTTACTACACCTCATTTGAAAGCTCAAAGCTGAGATAGGGCAGCATAACAAGTAGAGAGTGATAAACTCGATTAATACCTTTAATATTTATCAATGTCTTATTTAACATTCATTGGCATCTTATAACATGGGTTAAAAAGTGTGCTAAACTCGATGAATACCTAAAGTGTCTTGCTCAGGGGTGAATCCACCGGGTAGACTTCATCAGGCTGAAGCCTACCCTCCACCGGCGGGCGAACCCCCCTCTGTGGTGAGCAGCGAGCAGCAAAGCACGACGACGTGAGAAAGCGGCGCGCGTGGTGACCTCAGGCGATGAGGGCGGCAAGACGGAGCAGCAGTACGACGATGGGTAGCACAATGAGCAAAGACAAAGACGGTGGAGCGACAGATAATCATCGGTGCATATAACAACAAAACCAACAAAGTCAAAAGGAGAATATGGGAGGAGGTGAGGCACTAAGGCGGCCGCCGGCGCGATGGGCGAGGCGGCGGTGGTCGGAGGCTGCCGATCGGGCGGTCGCGTGAAGGGCGAGCGGCGTGGGATTGGGCGAACCAAGGCCAACAGGGCGGGCAAGAGCGCCAGGAGCCAAGCCAGGGAGAGGAGTGCACGGGTGGGCCACCATGGAGCAGCTGGGGCCGACCAGGGCAGAGGCGGCGTTAGGAGAGCCGCTGCCAAGCAAATCCCAGGAGAAGCAAAGGCGCAGTGGAGCGGCACTGGGGAATGGGAGAGAGCTTTGGGGAGAGAGGGAGAGTGGGTCACGGCCTCACGGGAGATTGGGGGAGAAAGATAGAGGGAAGAGGAGGTTGGGGAGAGAGAAAAATCTGTGATTTCAATTATTTTCTAGTTGGGTACGGGTAAAGTGGTGGGTAACAGGTTATTGCCCTCCCCGCACCCGGTGTCTAATGGGTAATGTTTTTGCTAATAAAATTAGAGATGAAGTGAGGAGGACATATTTGTTAAATGGCCCAACTCGAGTAATTGGGCATGCCTTTGCAAAGACATTGGATGTCAAAGTGTCAAGATGAAGTGAGGAGGATATATTTGTTGAATGGTCCAACTCTAAGTTTAATGTTAATAATCTTGTTCGACTTGTTGAGATTTATGTTGATGATTTCATGGTAGCTGATCGATTCTTGTTAAGAAATCATCTTCAGACCTTCATTCTCAACATTAGGAGAAGTGAGAAATTTCATGGATGTCGTGATATTTCAAAACTGACTCAATTGATGGTTGAAACAAAAAAAAAGATAGAACTTTTCCATTGATATATCGCCTTATCAAGCTAACATTCGTCCTTCCAGTGGCAATAGCATCTGTTGAGAGAATATTTTCGACAATGAATATTATCAAAACAGATTTGCGCACCAAGGTATCGGATGAGTGACTAAATGATTTGATGGTGTGCTAAATCGAGCGAGACATATTTAGATCCATTGATGATGATAGAATCATAAAATCCTTTCAAGGCATGAAATCTCGTAGAATGAATTTGCCTCATGAAAGTCGTGATTCAAGCTAGCGCCTTAGTGGTATGGTTCTTTTATTTTAAATGTTCATGATCATTTAAATACAATTTGCTATTGTATCACAAATTTTTCTAATTTTGATGTACAAGTTGTTACCCAGTGGAACCATATTTATATGTTTTGGGGGGTGCACTTTCCATTAGCGAGCTGCCTTCATTGTATTTCTCTTTTTTGCTTTGCTTTTATTCATGTATGAATTTGATTGTACAAGAATACAAGACTATGTTTATTACAAATTAGTTTAGACATTCGAGACTTTGAGTCCACCCTCCTTTTTCATCCTAAATTCGCCACTGATCTTGCTCCAAGTAAAGAGTCATGTACAAAAAGAACTCGTATACACCTACTACGTGCCGGCTTAGTATCAACAGCGACGCAAATGCCTGAGGAAGTAACCAATCAGAAGCGCATGGACATGCTGCCATGGCAGGGTGTCGTCGTCAGATTTTTTTTATTAATTAACCCTATTTTAAATTTTATTTTAAAGTTAACTCCCACGAACTTTTATTTCCAATTATGACCCCTTTGGTAATGTCACCACTCATGGTGTGACAAAACAAGATTGTCATGCCAGCTCGTATCTGGACAAAATCTTATCACGTCACCATCCGTAGCGTGACAGCCACGTTATCCCCAGTGGCGTAACAAAAAGTGCTATTTTAGCGGACTTATTCTATGACGTGATAATATTATTTTGTCACGCCATGAACGATGGTGTGACCAAAGAGATCAGAATTGAAAATAAAATTCGTGAGAGGTTAACTTTAAAATAAATTTTTTAAAAGGTTAATTGATTAAAAAAAGTTCCGTCGCCGTATGTCTGCGGTAAAATACTGATTTGCCCATTCGGAACTAATTCCCTTATCTACGATGATTCGCTACTAATCGTCAGGTCACCAGTCACCACCCACAAAACGCAAATCGAATCGTTTTGCAAACTCTCAACCAAAAATCACGACCGCATGCATGATGCACCAATGTGACATACGTGAGAAATAAAGGATAAAATAGTCGATGCACGATTTAGCCGACGAGATGAATAAAAAGAAGAAAGAAACGGATACATAACACGTAGAAGTCAATTTTCTCCCCACAGCACACAAATTAAATGCTTTTGCTAACTCTTGGTTGTCTGAAATTTTCGTAAAACCCAGTCACCTATAATTGTACAGTACTAAGTCTAAAATTGAATTACCAAGTGACATGCAATTTTAGCGCAGTTTTACTGTTACTTTTAGTTCTATTTGTTTTTTGTATTTGTAGGATTCACCTAGATTTACTTTTATCTAGTTTAGAATTTTTTTTGTTTTGTTTTTGTATTTGTAGGGTCTATTTAGATTTACTTTTTGTCTAGTTTAAATTTTTTAACATAAAAAACAGTATCCATTGAAAAACTTAAGAAAGTGACTGAATTTTTTTAAAAAAAATTTAGACGACTATATCTTAGTCGGCCCCCAAATTAAAATACTCGATCGAACAGGAGACTAAACACATGACCCTCTATAGCTTGTGCGCGAATCGATCTTAACACCACCATGAACTTAACGAGACACGTACTCATGCAACGCAACTGTTGGCGACACTCCTATCGTCGTACGTATCCCGTACACGGCGCGGTCGGTCGGCATGCATGCATGCGCTGATGGACGAACCATGGGTCACTTGAGCATGGACTCGCGGTTGTAGGCGCCGCAGCGCCGCCTGACCTCGCCGTTGGCGCAGGTCTTGACGCTCATCAGGCTGAGCTTCTCCATGACGCGCGCGAAGTCGTCGAAGAAGGCGGTGGAGTTGGCGGCGTAGAGCTGCACGAAGGGCTTGGTGCGCTTGTCCGTCCACAACTCCTGGTCGGTGCCGAGCAGGACGAGGCCGCGATCCAGGTTGAGGAAGTACATTGTCGTAGCAAGAAAGTGTATACAGTAGAAAAGAGATCCCCTATATCTACACGAGGGACCAAGGGACCCTTGAAGATGGAAACGATTATCAGAAGAAGTAAATGTGTATTAATTGTCCAAAAAATCAGGTCTATCTTATTACACGAGGGAAGGAGACTATTTATAGTATTCTGACAGGGTATATGAGATTACAAATCTACCTCTAAAAAGGTCCTACGTCGATAGGGGTTGCAGGGGTTTTTTCTCTCCGTAGGTGTAGGTTTCGGCTCACGGTGGACCTCTTTGGTCTTGATCTATCCAGTTGGTACACTTAGAGTACCGGCACTTTCCCCCCTTCGCCACGTGCGGGGTGTCCTTGGACCGAGGAGGCCCTGGATACCCTTCGACGTCCTGAGATGGTCTCGGAGAACCCCTGACTTCTTGGTTCATAGCGCTCTGGCCACCATCCGGGAGCCTTCGCGCTACCCCCGAGGCCTCCCCGAAGGTAGTTGCTCCCTCAGAGAGGTCCCTAGCAGTATCTTTGGCCTCCGAAGGCTTACGGGCAGGCTCTGAGCCACGCTCGAAGGTGCTCTTGGCTCCCCTTAGGGGAGCCAAGAGCCACGCCCTTGGCTACCTGGGCTTGGGGGGTCAAGGCGTCTCTCGGTCTTCGTCAGATCGGTGGGGCCGCCCTTACGACATACATGTTGTGGGACGTGCCGGGCGTCAGGACGTCGTTGAACGCCGTGATGGTCGGGTCCTTGAGGTAGCCCTTGGACGCGCCCTACAGCCCCGTGGCGTACGCCCGATTCATGCTCGGGCCGTGCGGCTCCACGTGCCCACCCTTGCCGCGGAAGTTGTACAGCCGGTCCGCGAACTCCTTGTAATGGGAGAAGCCCAGCATGTGGGCGCCGGACAGCGCCACTATCTCCTACGTACTGGTGAAGCCCTTGGCAGCGAACAGCTTGATCAGCCGCCCAACGGTGAAGTTGGTGCTTGGGAGCTCGACCTCGAGGGCGGTGGGCGAGGAGGAGCGCGAGTCCTTGCGCCCCAGCGGGACGGGGTACCTGGGCCCGCCGGTCATGGTCACCAGCACGCACAAGGCCATCGCGAGGATGTCAGCGCAAGACACCACCCCGGGGCCCGGGCACTCCAGCTCCAGCGCCAGCTTGGCGCGCACCACGACGTCGTAGGCGTCGCCCGGGAGCGACTGGGTTGATCTCCGCGTCGTGCTCCGACTTGGCGAACGAGTTGAACGCCACCAGCACCAACGCGTCGCACCCGCCCACGAAGCAGTCGTGGAAGAAGATGCAGAGCTTGCCTGCCGCTGCCGTCGGGTTCGCCATCTGCTTCGCCTGGACCACCTCCGTGATGATCCGCTCCGCCCACGGGCACGTCACGCTGTAGTACCCCTGCATCAGCTTCTCCTCCGCCGGTGGCGCCGCGCGCACCGCGGCGGTGGCGAAGAGGACGCCGGCGAGGAGGAGGAACATGCGCATGGCTGATTAATTCGTCGTGGCTGGTCGATCTGCGGTGTGGTTCTTGGGTTCCTTCCCTCCTGGCGTTAAGGCGCGGGCATATGGGTCCAAGAAATGCGAGGAGATGGGAGGAGGACGAATTGGAGCGGCTGTTTTTGGAGCAAGTGGAGGAGAGCAAACGCAGGGGAGGGAGCGGCCGGGAGAGCTCGTCGGAGGAAGAAGATGAGTGGCAGAATGACAGATCGATCAATGTGTATGCTGGTTGAAACGTCTCGCATGCTCTGGTTTTCGAAGGGATACGAACAGGCTATACTAGCATATAATTTTAAAAATTTTACCACAAAAACCAAAAAGTCATATAAGTAAGATGTTACATATCGTTATCACTAGACACGTAGTGCAACAGAAAAAGAGTTCGGGCAGCCTAATTGAACATCGAGCGCGTCGATGTAGTAGTAGTAGTCAATCGTCTAACGTTCTCAGCACCGATTGTCTCCTCCAGTAACCTATCATATTCTTTGCGTAGATTGTAGATCATCCAATAACTAACAAGTCACATACTTGTTAATCTTTATAAATGATAATTCATCCGAGAAACATAATGATATTTATTTTGTAACTCATAAATATATATATATATGATTGCCTCTAAGACATATTACCAACAGTTTTTACTGCCTTCAACTTTAGCTAACTGTGTTGTTACATTGCTGTTTTCGATTCCTTTGACATCACGAAAGTGAAGTTAACCATTTACATTTATTGCTGACTCCCGGACCTGGTTGCAACCGTAAATGACTTCTATGTCTAGGATTTTTGTGCTTGTTCTTAAGGTCATGTGATTAGGGAATCCACAGTGCTTTTATCCTAGTTGGCACAAATTAGATACAGGCATACAACTGATGTCACTGCATTGTGGATGCCCTTAGCTCAGCACTAGAGAATAGCGATAAAGAAACTAATTAAACTTGTTATTGATAATTGGAGTATATATCACTAATGCCCCGTTGACATTAATGTATCACTAACACGTGGATCCATACCCACTTTGTTAGCTTCATAATGAAAAATTTCACACTTCTTATATGAATAAGGAATTTTCTACAGAAATGCTAAGCATGTGGTAACACGTCCATGGACCATGGTATCATTGATGTTTTATCAATTGGATACAAAGGCCTATTTTTTGAACTTCACCAAAGGAAAAAGAACCATCATTCCATTTTCCTGAATGGGGGCTCGAGGTACAAGTTGCATTAGGCAGTAGGATACTAAGATCAACGTAGACATCACCAAAAAAAATTGAAAGAATGTGGAATTGGATTATGGCTGCAGTGTACAATAGTAAATGCTACTAACAGTTCTTGAGTCTCTCGCAGGTGGTTAATAAACCTGGGACGTCTCATTTTTGGTCGGTGCTTATGAAAATTAAAGATCAGTTTTTTCGTTTTGGTTCTTTCCAAGTCAAGAACGGTATGCAAACTAGGTTTTGGAATGATATTTGGATGGGAAATTCAACGTTGCGAAGGCAATTCCCAATTCTTTACAACGTGGTTCGGAGAAAGGATGATCTAGTAGCTAATGTTTTGAGTTCAAATCCCTTTAATGTTTCTTTTCGTAGGCCTCTTGTTGGGACTAAGTTGCAGGCTTGGAATGAGCTTCAAATGAAAATTTCTTTTATTCATTTAGGCATGTGTAAGGATGTTTACAGATGGCATTTGAATAAGTCTGGTCTTTTCTCGGTCAGATCCTTTTTATGTGCGTTGATTGCCACCGATCATGCCCCCATTAAGAATTGATTTTGGAATATTAAAATTCCATTAAAAGTAAAAATTTTCATGTGGTATCTCAAAACGGGATTGTATTAACTAAAGACAACCCGCTTAAAAGAAATTGGAGGGAAGTTCTAGGTGTTGTTTCAGATTAAAGAGGAAACAATACATCATCTTTTCTTTGAGTGCTCCTTTGCACGTATGGCGTGGTGGATTGTGAAATGTACGTTTAATTTAGATCCTCCAAGGAATATGGCTAACATGTTTGGGACTTGGTTAAATGGAATTCCAAAAGTTCTTAGGTCACAACTCCTGGTGGGAGTTAATGCCTTATGTTGGTCTATTTGGTTATGTCGAAATGATGTTGTTTTTAACAGCAAAATTTTAACTAATCCGTTGCAGGTTATCTTATTATGTGGATCCCTGGTGAATGCATGGGCGATCTTGCGTAAACCACAACAAAAGGCGATCATGTTGGAGGAAGTCTAAGATTGGAATTGTATAAGCAATTCCTCAATTTTGGTGGTGGAGGCTTAGTCATAGGATCGCCTTGATTGAAATTGTATTTTAATTATTTGTCTACCGAAGGCGACTAGCCGTTTGTTTAATCTTGAGTGGACGTTTGTTACTATGATTGCTTTAATAAATTAGGCTGTGTGCATCCTTGATGCAGAGGCCGGGAGAGATTTATCTCTTCCATTATCTAAAAAAACTAACAGTTCTTGAAGTTGTATACACACATCAGTAACCGTCTAAGTTCAGATGGATACTGACCAGGATAAAATCCCGTGCAGAATCCGCCAACCACCGAAATACTTGATGAGACCCAGATGAACAGTACCAACCGAAATTTTTCAAATTTGAATTTGAATTTATAGCGGCATAATGCACTTTCTAGGTTAGTTTGTTTTTTTTTTGTGCTAGATTACCTATTATATGAGCTAAATATGCTTTGAATTATTGTATAGATAAGTCCCAACATTCTCTAATTAATATTTGCATTATTCCTCTAATAAATATGCTTGAATTATTACTTCCTATAGATTACCTATTGTATAAGCTAAATAAGCCTTTTTAGGCCTTATGTATCAGGATTGTTACTTCATTAAACACTTTCTAATTAATATTTACATTCTTCCTATTACTAATTACCCATAATCGGTTTTCTTTGTTTTTTTCGGTTTTGGTTCCGGTTTTTCCCAGTAACCGGTTTAGCAACAGCCCCATTCCAAATTTCAATTTTCGAAATTCACTCGTTTTTTTTCCGGTAACTGGCCCTGTTACCAGCCTCCAACCGGGATTTGCATCCTTGGATACAGCATCAGTAAGGTCCCCCAAAAAATACTACACGTACATTTCTTTACATCATTTCTGAAACTGCCGAGGTTCCTCACTTTTCAGGAAACAAATTGGTACATCACAGGGAGAAAAGATCAGAGCAAGGGCGTGTCTTTCCGGAGGTCAAACAGAAATTCCTGATGTTCCTTGGGAGCACTAAGTTGTAGGGAGTACCTAGAAAAAATAGCAGAAGAGAAGAAAGGTGAATACTGGAAGTGCTATCTTCAAAACAAAATAATGCAGTTGGACAATACATTACATTTCTCAGCAGGGTCTTCTCTTGTCCACTTTCAAATGAATGTTGAACCATTTCTTCCTTCGAAGTCGCTCTTTAGGTTTATTTTCCTTTTTAGGGCCCTCGACATCACTTATCGATCCATCCATGGACCGACTCTTCGATTTCTTTTCTTTTTTCATAGTTTGGTCATCATCACTTTTGGACCCTTTAGAGGATGTTTTCACTTTGTTGCTACTGGAACTCCGCTGCAGAGTTGGGTTGTTAGTGTAGGATGCATGAATTGCATTCCTTTCCTTGAGAAGCTCATCGATCTATAAAGAAAGCATGATGTCAGAACAAGGTGAGAAGCCAGAATAAGTGTTTCATGAATATACATACCGTTTGCATTTCTTGAGCGTATCTGCTGGTCATCTCAGTGAACTTTGCTAAAACCTGCCAATTTCAGCTCTTAACAATGCTGTATTTTAACTTTAACATTGGACATGCCAGTAGAGAACTTGCAAAAGCAAACTATTGAAAAGGAGGGCATACCTCCCTATACTCAGACTCAAATTTAGACAGCTCAGACTGTTTTGCAAGTATCTTTGCCTCCACGCTTCGTAGCATCTCCTTCTCAGCAGAAAAGGGTTCAGCCCATACAACCTCTATGGTATAGGTTGCACTTTTGAAGAAATTATCACCTAAATAAAGCAATAAGTTTTTTTAAGCCAACACATGTTTGCCATGGATAACTAAATACTGCAAGCAACAAGAAATGGCGTACCATAAACAGCAAAGAAATGGGTTCCTGCTTTCAGTTCATTAACTTCACATGGTTGAAAGCTATCCAATCTTTTAAAGAATGCACTGTCAGGATCCTTTGCAGCAGCAGCCTGGAAGTAATTGGAGCTTGTAAAGAGGCACCCACAAACAAACACAAGGAGAGGCAACAAGACGCTAACTCGTATACTCACCGAATTATTTTGTTCAAACCGATACACAGGAAAGCCAAGAAAGAACATCCCAGCAGAAGTAGCTTTTCCGGTTTTTGCACTATCTTCCTGCAACAGGCTGATGTTAGCTGAGATAATACTCAAAGCCTCAAACACTAGCACAGTAGAATCATAAAATGGATTGACCCAAGTTAGTTCCCAAGACATTATATGCAACTCACCACAATTAGAAAAATGGGACTAATACCATCACACTGCCAGACCTTGTTTTGTTGGGCCAGACCAGAGTAGGGGGTGTTGCATTTACCATCCCCACACACACACGCACACGAAGGGCCTGACACAGTGACACCCTCACCAGCATTGGCGGCATGCGGCAAGTGACCAGAATCTTCTCTTCCTGGCACATGCCACCCAGCCCATGTGGCTGTGTAGTCTCAAGGACTGGCTCTGGTACCAACAGAAACACCCCAAGCACATCTAAAACACACTAACTACATAGGCTGTCATACTCGTTTTGCCCAAACACTGGTTAATCCAAGTTAGTATGGTTGGTGACGCAGTTCCCTAAACATTATATACTAGTTTAACTCCATCGCAAGTATGCCAAACACATCTACCGGGATAAACAAAGCAGAGTTCTGAGTTTCACATGCTCCACGGTTATGATGGTACAATGCACCATCAACTATTAGGCTGCTTGCTCAAGATTACAGCAAATTCAGAAAATGAAATGTCAACCCACTGTGAACACAAGGACGGTTCTAATTAAACAGGGCTGTATGCAATAAATCTAGAGTAACATGGGAAGAATGAATTGATAATCTATAATGTATTGTGAATTATATGACACACAAACTTCAATCAGGAAGATCAACAGCTGATGGCAAAAAATATAGGTTTTTCACGCGTTTTGGCGTTTCATGCTTGGCAGGTGATAAACTAGTCATAAATAGAAGAAAGAGCTTTCTTAGAACTTATTTTCATTCATACAAACAAAATGATAAGCTGACCAAACAAAACATACCTGTAAAGCAAGGCTTAACCCACCGTTTTCTTCAGGCTCAAAATAGAGCAACTGAAAGGAAGAAAAATACCTGCCTTAGAAACATGAACATGTGCATGGGGAAACTTGCTAAACTTAAGTGCAATTATACAAAGCACCAAGTACTTGATTGATTTGAATATCCAATGACATGGTAATCTCAAGAGAAACAGCTAATCATATGTCCATCATAATAACAATGTAAGATTGCCATCTTTTCCCACAAAAAATGTAAGTTTTTCAAGGAGTGCACATATCACCACCACATTTCTTAATATCCAGAAAACCAAAAGTTTGCCAAAAAGGAACAAATAAATTAGTTGACTTGTGCTGTGCAATATTACAACTAAGAGAAGGCAACGTTTCTCAGCCAAAGTAACCTAATGGAGTAGTTAAATTGTCAAAAGATCATGAGAGACAGATGCTAATGACAAGTTTGCAACTAACCTTGAATTTACTTTTAGCAGTTGAATGTACTCTACACACTAACCCCATTTTGGCTTCTTTGTCTGTTATGCCCACAGAATAAAAGTGAGCTGATTGCTTTTCCACCTGCCAACATGTGAATTTGAAATATTACTCACTGGTAAAAAATGCATGTAGAAGAAACGGTGAAAGGTAGTTGGCAACCTTCCGACATACAGATTTGCCCAGCTGAAGCTGAGAAATCTCCACTGACCCATTCAAGGCCTCCTCTAAAACTGTTGCTGAAACTGTGGTCTTGATTGGTACTCCTAGCTTGCTACACAAACATAACTACCATTACATAACCAGGCAAAAATTATCAAATAAAACAGATATATCCTTAACAAGCTACCTAAACAGAGCAGCAAACATTGTATTTACAGTGTTGAGACTCGATAGGTCCAGCTCCAGTTCCTGACTATCTGCTTCGATGGCCTGAACGGTAACAAAAGCATTAGAGTCAAACGAGAAACAAGCAGCTCAAACTACTCAAATCATGCCATAAATCACCTCGAATCCTGATGAATCGTACTGCCGCCTCTTATCAGGATCTGACAGAATGTTGTAAGAGAATGTGGCTTCTTGGAACTTCTCTGAGGCAACGGGGTCGTCTGCGTTCTTATCTGGATGGTACCTGCGGGAGAAAAAATACCAGAAAATTACTCAAACCGCTGCATTGCCCCTCCATCAAATTACTACTAAACAAGCTAGACAAACCACCAAATTATCTAAACATAAGGCATGACAAAGCCTGGTCTGGTCTTCGAATCTAGCAGACGATTCAAAAGGCCACCTAAAACCGCTCTCTCCGTTGTTGCAAAAAGAGATAAATTTATTCAAACTAAGCAAACATTAAACGAAAGTTCTCATACAAGGAGCAAATTTGGCATGAAATGCGCTCCATTTCGCAGAAACTTGAACAAAAATCCTTCCCTCCTGACTCCTGAGCACAAGAAGTGCCCAAATCCGAGAGCTTTACTTACTTGAGGGCCATGCGGCGGAAGGCACTCTTGATCTCCTGCTCGGTGGCATTGCGCCCCACCCCCAGCACCTCGTATGGGTCCCTCCTCTGCGCCACCGCGCCAGCCGCCGCCGCCGAGTCCCCCTTCTCCGACTTGAACGACCCAAACTTGGACCCCGCCATGGACGCCTCCACCGCCCTAACACCCCACCAGACCGGTAACCCTAACTCCGAAACCTACACAGCAGCAGCTCGTTCAGATCTTGCGGCGGCGGCGAGCTCCGGCCAAGCCCACCACCCGCCGCAGCCGGCGGCGGGGGAGCTGAGCTCCCGTCAACGGCGCGGCAGAGGGTTTCCCCTGTCGGGGAGACGGCGAGCTCGAGGCGCGGACGGGTGGTTTCTCCGCTAATTTGGGGTGGTGGCGACAAGAGAAGGAAGAGACCGACGAAACGGGAGAGGGGAGGGCGAGGAGGGAGGGGAGGGCGAGAGAGAGACAAAGACGAATTATTTAGGTGCCGACAGGTGGGGCCCGGCGGGCAGTGGGCCTACCGAGCCTCGTCGGACGGTGAGGTGGCGGTGCGGTGCTCCGCTCGAGCACAGTGCTGGTTACCGTGTAGCTGTCGTGGCCGTCCTCGAGAGATTTTAAACGTTAACTACTCATTCGCATCCATCCGTCCCGACGAGTATTTCTTCGTTGCCGTGTAAGGACACGTAAAATTGTAAAGACAATGGTTATCTATAGTATCGTTTTATGTTATCTATAGACAATTGAAGACATCTTCTATAATAGATTGTCTCTTTATATATTTTTATAGACAGCTTGTTCATATAAAATATGTCTTATTTATTATATTCTGATCATTCATCGTATTTGGCAGATTTACCAATTCTCTCAGACATTCATTTTTTCCTTCGCATCATCTTATATCCTATGTATAAGTCTTACAGACACATACTATAAAGATTATTAATTGTGGATTACTGAAAGGTTATTTTCTGGAGAGCAGCTACCCAACACTGAGGTGGGGGTCGATCGGTGACAGGTGGGGTCAAGGAATGTGGATTTAGTGTTCGGGTCCACTGACTAGTGGAAGTGTGAGGACCTGCGTTCACTGATGCATCTTTAAAGCACTTTATTTCGAAATTATACCTCCTTCGAGTCCTTTGACAGAATCTTAATATGGCTGATTTTTTACTAATTGTTTTGTTAGAATTAACGGATATATATTTTTTAGTAAATTGAATTATACAGACTTAATCGCTAAACAACCTCATGATTTGAGCTCTCTTTGGAACACAGGATTATCGTAGGAAAGAAAACATTCACTCTTCACTGGATGTGGTGTTTCATACGAAATTTCAATATGGATTTTGCGTTAACTCCAAATGTTCCAAACGGAGCTCTAGGCTGTGAATCTTTGTAGTTGGCCAATCCACCATAATTACTACCGAAACAAATGATTGGTGAACACCTGTTTAAATATTCTAAAACAGCTAAATTTGAATGGCCCGGTGCAGCTCCCTTTCAATGATACCATGTTCAGCATTCCAAGCAAAGGCGTTCAATCATGGATAGCTAAAGATGCCTTCTAAAGGGCGGTTACCTCAAGAGGAAGGACAACAAGTGCTGAACTTTCCTAGCAGATGTTCCCGCAAATACAATACAAAAACAACGCTCTTAGACAAGTTCAGAACAGTATGTTGATGTAACGTCCAACAACCTCAAATTTAGTAACCAAAAATCCCCAGAGTGAAAATATGTAATTTTTAAAAACTTTTTGTGCAATGATGGCCTATTTGGATTTTTGTAGAATTATTTAGAGTTTTGCCATATTTTGAATTTCTCAAAATCAATTATTAAAATGCAAACTAGTTAAAGACAAGAAATCTGAAATTAAATTAAATTGGCAATTGA
This sequence comes from Phyllostachys edulis, assembly GCA_036346405.1. Taxonomy (NCBI): domain Eukaryota; kingdom Viridiplantae; phylum Streptophyta; class Magnoliopsida; order Poales; family Poaceae; genus Phyllostachys; species Phyllostachys edulis. The sequence continues at coordinate 100,775,091 of CM070562.1, read as the reverse complement.
ATTTGAATCACCAAATCAGAAATTTGAATTGGAAAGAAAACGAAATAGAAAATGGATTTAAAAACCTCAAATTTAGTTTGGGCCAAATTTCAGCCGACCTAGCCCGCCTTTCCTTTCCTTTCCTTTTTCCTTTTTCCCTTGGGCCAGCACATTTTCTTCCACTCCTCTCAGCCCAGTCGCTTGGCCTCCTCCTTCCTCTCGGCCCCTACGCTCACCTCGCCATGTGTCGGCTGCACCGAGATTGCGCCCTGATCCCATGTCACCGCAATGTGTAGTGCGTCACTACCCACCTTCCTCGGCGTCAAGTCACCCATTGCTGCCCACGCCGCGTCGTGCCACCTGCGTCCCTGCGCCCGCTCAGCCACCTAGCCCCCCTAAAGCCCGAGCGAGCTACACGCCGAGATCAACTTCGCCTTCGCATCATCTTCCACCCCTTCTCCTTCTCCCGCGTTCACCAGAAGCGATAAGAGCGCTCGGAGCTCCCGGGCTCTATTTCGAGCGTCCCCGTCCTCACCGTGCCACTTCGAGTGCTCGAGTGAGCCCCTGCCACTCCATCTTTAAGTTTTGGGCCCGCCTCATTCCCCTCGACCTCGTGTTGCACCTTTGCTTGCCTCCTTCTCCACAGAACTGACAGCACTCGCCCGTCTTCTTCCTCTCCGTTGACCAAGCCGACTGCACTGCTTCGCTTCACAACGTTGCGCCACCCCTCAGGTGAGCTCTAGCCTTGGCGCCACGTCCCTTGGTTTTGCCTTGGTCTCCTCTATCCAGTGCTCACCTTCTTTTTCTTTCCCTCCCACAGAATTACCAGGAGCACCGCCGTTCTCTTCCCCTGCGCCGTCGACCCCGAGCTGCGCCACCAACCTCCCTCTTCACCCGGCCTCGCCATCTTAGCCGCCAACTTGTAAGTGTCTGCATCCTCTCATGTTCTAGGACTAGGCGAAGATCATGGGCTAGTCAATTAGGACCATAGGACCCCATCCGGACACTGCGCTGTAGCCCTTTGTCCCCGACGTCGGTCGCCATGGACAACTGCGCATGGAGCTCCCGGCGTTGTGCGGGCGGTACCATTAGAACCCTCTCGGATTAGTCGTCGGTTCTTCGCCGGTGGTGTGGCCCAATGCACTGCCGCTACGGACCGTCTTCGTCCTCACCGTCGCCACCCTTATGATCGCCATCGTGGTCTTCCCCTATCCCGGCCGGATTTGGGGGGATATCACTTTAGCACATCATTAAGGATTAATGGCATCATTAGAAGTAGATTAATTAAGGGTTAATGGTAGTATCACATGTGGGCCCGAGTTAATTATAAAAATATAATTAAAACCTAAATTAGGTTCTGAGTCTATGACATGCGGGCCCACCCTTTAAAATGTATTGTGCAGACCCAGTCTGTAGACTTGTACCATTGACATGTGGGCCCTCGACCCATAAACTATTCCAATGGACCAAGTCCACACGGACCGAGGCCCCGCCTTTCACTGCCTCGTGAATTTTCTGTAGAAAAATAATTAAAATAGAAAATAAAAACCCTAGTGGCCCCACCTGTCTGTCACAATAAAAAATTCTAATTGAAAACGAAACAAAAATAAAATAAAAATCCAGTGGGCCCCAGCTGTCAATGAGAAATACACTGCCTCCTCTATTATTTTTAGGATTTTTCTGAATTTAAAAACTTTGGGGAGATTGTTCTCTCTTGTTTAAATCCAAATTCAACATTTTTTGTCTCTAAATTCAAAATATACCTAACAACACAAAGAACTTGAATTTTGGGGTTTGTTTGGATTCTTTTAATGCAATTTGAATTCATTTGGATTTATTCGAGTTTGGTTGTTTTCGCCCCGAAGCTCCGGAAGAGCAGCAGACCGAGCACGACTAAGACCAGCAAGACTTTGAGAAGACGAGTCAACAATTTGATCATTTTGCACCTACATTTTTTATGCAAATTATATTGTCTTAAATTACAAAATTGCATGCTATGCTTTTTATTACAACTATGTTGCCATTAGCTCATAGCTAATACCTTAATGTTAATTGAGTTATTAAATTATATTCCTTGATCTTGGACACTAGCCTTATCGTCCTGGTAAACTTAATTAGTCAATTACACTTTTCCCACTATTTCCCCAGAACCCATTAAAAACTGTGCAATCTAGATTTCATGAGCTGAAAAAATTACTCGCAGAGAAGGATGTCAGTGTCACCAATTCATTCACCGTAAAGATAGTCTGATCCAAAAGAAGAAGAAAAGAAGGCCAGCGGGCCCTACCATAACTAATCCACCTTTACTCTTGAGTCAAGAGCACAAAGCTCCCCACCGCCTCATTTTGTTAACCATCTCCATTATTGCTAGTAATCAACCACACTGGTTGGCTCCAGACGGGGTAAACTGGAGGGGTTTAAGTGTGACAAGCATATAAGAACTGACATGTTCCAATGATTTTTTTCCCGAGCATCTCCAATAGTGCCATGTCAGCTGTCGGTTAGCTCTTCTATGTCAGCAAAATTCTAGGTGGAAGAGAGAGAAGCATGAGAGAGAAGGGAAGTCGTCTCTTCCTCGAACAATCATCTCTTCACACGAACCAAGACAAGGTAACCAGTGCATGTGAGAGAGGGCGAAGGAGTGGGAATATTATAAATTTGGCATGAATGTTAGAAACAACTTACTAGAGACAGCTTATTGGAGGTGTTGTTTCTAAATCTGTCTTTCGATGATGTGAAGTTGATATAACAAAATTAGAGACGACACTATTGGAGATGTCCTCAAGTGCATAACTTAACACTTTCTTTCCCAAAGTTTGTAACACGATTAAAAGAAACAACAATTAATGAAACTTAACTTGCTAACAACTTAAACATAGCTCAGAAAAAAAATGAAAACCATGTATTCATAGACCTACGGCTATGTGTACCATCCTCACCATCCATTTGTGTCTAAGATCTGTGCGTAAATATGATCTAAAAAGAAAGCCTTGTATCCGTGCTTCCAGCTTCTTCCAGTAGCCACTTATGGAAAAGTCGGAAGCATGACACAACATGAAGAAGCTGTGATACGGGGTGGCCCGATCTTCTCGAGTAGAACCGTGGATAAATAGTGCTTGACGACGAACAATACTCAGCTGTACACCACGCCCCAGTGCACGGCCTTGCAGCTCTATGGATATTCGCCAACACGCACCGGGATGATTGCCGCTAGACTACGAGCGAAGATCGACAAGCCCTCAATTCCTAGTGGAAAAGCAAACTTGACCTTGACTTGCAGAACGAACAACGGATCGCCTAATTTTCTCTCAGAAATCCTCGCATGAATTCTGGAATGAAAGAACAAGCAATATTTGTGTTCAATTCTATTTCTCAAAAGTGGTCTCCCCTCGAATACAATGCACCGTTCCTTTTTAACCGACCATGGCAATTTCTCTCGGCTGTTTGACATGGTCGGAAAAGGAAAGAGCTCACGTCTGATTGAGTGTTTCCAAAACTGTGACTAATTAATGCTAAAAAATAAAAAGATGCCTAATGTACAACCGAATAGTGCTGATTCGGTCATGCACGCAAATGCCACGCACAACTTCAGCAGGCCCCAATCAAGTCCTTCCTTGTATTCCCTCATGTCAGCATTTAATCCATGAAATCTTCCTTGACTTTCCAACCTTAATTCCTTGACCCTTGATTGTATTTCTTTCACGTGCATGCAGCAATTGCTCTTGGTGCATGCAAACTTCTCACGCGTAGGCAGCAGCCCTTTCTCTCTGTGCATGCAAGCTTTCGCTTTGTGATTTTATTTTGTGCACGCAAGCTTCACCTTCTATCGTTGAATATTCAAACCTGAGCATAATCAAAATAATATTTTTAGGTAGTATAAAATTCTTGTTAAAATTAATGACATGTTCATTAAGGAGCAAGTTCACCTAATCTTATAGTTTCTTGGCACGTGCTCGTGTAATTGGTCCAATTGGCAACTCGATGCATATATCTAGAGCATTAGGTGGAGGAGAAGAAGGTGTCATAGGGATGCCCTCATCATCCTCCCCCTCTTGAAAAGATGTCGTCCTCGACGCTAGATTATCAGCACCGAAGAACGGCGATAAATCAGCAACGTTGAATGCCGAGCTCACGCCATAGTCATCTCCTAGAAGCTCGATTTTGTATGCATTATCGTTAATCCGCTTAGGCACTTTGAAAGGTCCATCTCCTCGTGGCAGCAACTTCGATTTGCGTCGATCTGGAAAGTGATCCTTGCGGTAGTGTACCCAAACTAAATCGCCCGGCTGAAAAATCATCTTCTTTATTTTATTGTTAGCCTTGTCAGCATAGTACTTCGCCTTGCGCTCAATTTCTTCTTTCAACTTGATGTGCAATTTTTGTGCATATTCCGCTCTCTTTGACGCCTCCATATTTGTTCGTTGTTGACTTGGAAGCGGCAGCAAATCAAGTGGCGTAATAGGCTTGAAACCATATACCACCTCAAACAGACACATCTATGTAGTAGAGTGGACGGCTTTGTTGTAGGCGAACTCCACGTGCGGCAAACAGTCCTCTCACTCTTTGATATATTTCTTGATCATGGTTCGTAGCAACATCGAAAGTGTGCAGTTCACCACCTCTGTTTGACCATCAGTTTAGGGATGACAAGTTGTGCTGAATAACAACCTTGTCTCTAGCTTCCCCCAAAGCGTCTTCCAGAAATAACTCATGAATTTGACATCGCGATCTAAGACAATGGTCCTGGGCACACCATGCAACCTCACGACTCCCTAAAAAACAAGTTAGCAACATGCGAGACATCGTCGCTCTTGTGGCATGGAATAAAATGTGCTATCTTCGAAAATAGATCCACAACGACAAAAACAGAATCTCTCCCCCTCTTAGTCCTAGGCAGTCCTAAAACAAAGTCCATACTAATATCTTCCCATTGTGCATTAGAAACTGGAAGAAGAGTATACAAACCATGTGGATGCAACTTTAATTTTGCTTTGTGACAAGTTATGCACAATTGTACATACCTGTCCGCATCACGCCTCATCTTAGGCCAATAAAAATGATCGCTCAGTATAGACAACATCTTCTCACGTCCAAAATGTCCCATCAATCCACCTGCATGAGATTCATGCAATAATAACAAAAGCACGAACGATTCTGGAACACATAGTTTGTTAGTGTGAAATAAAAACCCATAATGAATGTGAGATTTGTCCCAGCCTTGCCCATCTTTGCAATGCACATAAGGTGAAGCGAAATCATGGTCATTAGCATATAAATCACACAAACTCTCTAAACCAGGAACTTGCACATCTAAGCGATTTAAAAGCACACTTTTTCTAGGAAGAGCATCAGCAACCACGTTTTCCTTTCCCTTCTTATATTTCACAATGTAAGGAAATAACTCAAAAAATTCTGCCCACTTAGGATGTCGACGGTTCAGCTTAGCTTGGCCTTGCAGATCAGAATGAATAATAAATTATTTAGGCCATAAATAATGTTGCCAAGCTTCTAAAACTTACACTAAAGCATACAACACCTTATCATAGACCGGATAATTTAATTGTGCACCTTTGAGTTTCTTGCTAAAAAAAGCAACCGGTCTACCCTCTTACATCAAAACACCTCCAATACCAATTCCACTAGCATCACATTCAATTTCAAAATTCTTAGTGAAATTAGGTAAAACAAGTAACGGTGCCTCAGTTAAATGCTTTTTCAATTCATCAAATGCAGCTTGCTGTGCCATCCCTCATGTAAACTCAACACCTTTTTTTTGTTAATTCATTCAGTGGGCAGTGATGGTGCTAAAATCCTTAATGAAACGCCGATAAAAACCAGTGAGTCCATGAAAACTCCGAATTTGGCTAACATTCACAAGTGTAGACTAATTTTTAATTACTTCAATTTTAGACTCATCTACCTCTACTCCCTGTGCCGAAACCACATAGCCCAAAAATATTACACGATCTTTGCAAAAAGTGCACTTCGCTAAGTTCCCAAACAACCTAGTATCGCATAAAACCTGTAGCACTTGTCTACCGTGGTCAATATAATTAGATTCATTATGGCTGTAAATCAAGATATCATCAAAAATACACGACCACAAATTTCCCAATGAAATACCTCAAAATATAATTCATCAATCTCATAAAATGTACTAGGTGCATTAGTTAACCCAAATGGCATGACTAACCACTTATACAAACTAAATGTTGTTTTAAAAGCAGTTTTCCACTCATCCCCTTCTTTCATCCTAATTTGATGATACCCACTACGCAAATCAATTTTAGAGAAAATAACAGCACCACTCAATTCGTCTAACATATCATCTAAGTGAGTTATAGGATGACAATATCAAATAGTGATATTATTAATCGCTCTACAATCTATGCACATGCGCCAAGTACCATCTTTCTTAGGAACTAAAATAACAGGAACAACACAAGAGCTTAAGCTTTCGAGTACGTACCCTTTGTCGAGAAGCTCTTGTACTTGTTTATGGATTTCCTTTGTTTCCTCGGGGTTGATGCAGTACAGTGGTCGGTTTGGTAGCGTCGCTCCTGGAATCAAATCAATTTGATGTTGTATCCTGCGGATTGGTGGCAAACCAGCGGGCACCTCCTCAGGAAAAACGTCGCTGAATTCCTGTAAAACATGAGAGACACCACTAGGAAGAGACGTCAAGTCATCAAAGCATCTTTGTACAGGAGTACAAAGTGCACCAAATTAGGATTCTCACAAAAAGCTCTCATCTCTGATTTGGTGGTTAACATTACTAAACCTTTCTCTCCCTCACTTTTCTTTTTACCGCTCAATTTTGGCTTATAGCTCTTACTCACCGAAGGTGGAATCTCGCTATTTGGTGTACTCTCAATTTTCACCACATCTTTCTTCTTATCAGCATTGACTATCTCTGTCGGTGTAAGTAGATACAAAATCACATTTTTGTCGCTCCACTTTGTAACATCCTGAACTTTGGTTTGTATTTCAAATGTATAAAAGTATGAGAGTTTTAAAAACTTTTGTTGAAATTCACAAGTTTGTACTTGGTTTCAAATTTTTGTTTTCAAAATTCAAACTTGTGACTTGAAACCAAGGTCCTAGTCTAAAAAAAATTTGTATCAAAATCTCTGGAAGCAATTTTATAAAATACTAGATTATTTATCGCTAATTATTATAATTTTTCTAGAATCTTTAAAAGTTATTTTGACCTCTTAAAAATTCAAACCAAATCAGAAAGGCTGATTTGAAAAAGATTTTATTTTAGCCAAATGGAAAACCAAAGTGGTCGTTTTGATTTTTCCTAAGCCCTAGATGAACCTGAGAGCACCCACAAAAATTTTCATAATTTTTAAAATTTTATTTCTATTTTAAGTAGCTTGGTCAAACTTGTTTGTTTTCAGTCAAAACTAATTTCAGCTCTAACCCTAGCGTGCCTAGTTCTTCAAACGCGAAACCTTGTGGGCCGTCTGATTTTAGATTAGCGGACTGGATCGATTGGGCCGTTCGGACCGTTTGAACGTCCCTCTCGCTGTGAATCATCTGATTTGATCTCAACGGTCCGGGTCGTTGAAGCACATAAGCTTTTGAACCATCCAATTGAACCTCAACGGACTGGATTGATTGGGCCGTTCAGACCGTCTGAACGCGCCTCTTCATATAGACCGTCCGATTGAATTTGAACGGACTAGATCAATTGGGCCGTTCGGACCGTCCGAACGTCCATCTCAATCTGGACCGTCCATTTTTGATCAAAGTCATCTGGACCGTCCATTTTAACTTGACTCATCGCACCTCGTTTCTTTGGGTTGCTGACGGGCGGGCCCCACTTGTTAGGACCGCCTTCGTCTTCGTCGCCGCTGAAGCCGCGCGCACTGGCGCTGTGCATGGCGGCCACGACGCCCTTTCACGCCACCTGGAGCACACGTGTTCACGCGGGAAGCATTGCCGACCCTCATTTAACCTTCTCTGCCCATCCATTTGTTTCTTTTCTTTCTCCCTTGCCGCAATTTTCACCTTCTTCTCCAAACTCGGTCCTTCGCCGTCGCCTTAAATTCCGCCGCCTCCGACCTCCATTGGCAACAAGACCTTGGGTGTTTTGCTCCTGGGATCAAGGCGCACCCGAGGCACGTTTTCCTGAAGCTTCTAGGCGTCTGTGGCGGCCTCTCTGCGAAGACCTGATCATCGTCTCCGCCTTCGGTCGCCGCCAGCTCGCCGCCGGCCTCCTCGAGCACCCATGTCACCGTCAGCAAGTTCAAGAGGTTCGTGCGCATGCGTAGGTGCAGTCCCCGAGCCCAGAGCTACATCCGTTCGCCAGTTTGCTCTCCTTGCCGCCGTCAAGCCTCCGGCGCTATTAAGGTTGAAGTCTTTAGGGTTAAATGGTGATTAGTTAATTGTATGACAGGTGGGCCCCATTGAGGTTAAGGGTAAATTAGAAATCTATTTGAAATCCTTTGAATGTCAGAGTCGTTGACATGTGGGCCCTCGGCCGGTTAAGTGTCTGCACTTAATTTCTAGTTTACGCTTTGGAAATACCAAAGACGTTTTCAGAGTTAAGCCTTCGACGTCGCTTTCACAAGGGTTGGGTCGGTGACCGATCAACGCCGATTCGAAGCCCGTCGGTCAGTGATCGTGGGTTGGCTGCGCGTTTGTGTAAAAAGAAAATTAAGGATTTTAGAAATTCCGAAGTGGTTAGTTCTGTTTTGGAATTTCCTTTTAAACTTAGAAAACTCATAAGTATTTCATACTAACTCCAAATAGAGAAAAATTAATTTTGTTAATTCTTATTTTTCCTATACTTTAACCTGGTTTAAGTTTGAATCTTGTTACTGTTCCAGAAAATCTTGTTAACTAATTATTTTGTAGTTATGCCTTGAACTTGTTAATTACTTGGAAAAACTCTTAAAATTTTATCTTTGGACTGAACCTTAGATCTTTGTTTCTCAAACTCTACCTGTTGTGAGTGATTGCTGTTGGTTTTGATTTTTGTTTATCTTTGTTGTTATTTGTTTGTATTCAATCTTATTCGCTCTTTTGCTCGATCGATAGGTACCGACAATTCTATTGAATACAAGAGTGATTCTCAGCAGCAAGTGGACTTTCTTCAGCAAGGCAAGCAGTTTTTCCATTAATGCACATTAATCCCATTATACTTCGCATGTTAATATTTCAAATGTTTCAATTGTATGTATGCATGCTATGTTGTCAAGTATTTTTATTAGTTGCGATAGTTCACCTGAGTAGTCAATTTGAACTGTAGGCAAATTATCCATCTTTTATTACTGAGCCTAGGTTTTACTCGCTGTGATTTAGGGCTCAATGGCTGAGCTCTAGTCACTTTATACTGTAGTATTCAAGTTGTTATCGCTTAGCCATGCTTAGAACGGTAGTCTGGGGATCATCGTTTCGGCGATGGTCATTACAACATCACTTTATATATCTGAGCCAGGGTACTCATGTTTATATCTTTATTTGGAAAAACTAAAACTGAAAATGAAAAGGATTTAGATTTGGGCACATGGTTGTTGGTGTGATTGTGGAGTGTGTGGTTGTGTGCCTGAATTAACAAATACCGAATATCTTGTTACACTAAACCAAGCATTATTGCGTGCAACCGCATGAGGGCATATGGGAACCCTCTTGACTGAGTACTCTGGGAAGTGTTAATTAATGAGTCGTTGGTGGTAGGTTTAGGTGGATAAAAGAAATGTGTCATTACTATGTTGGGCATGTGACGGGTGAGAGGTTCCGGGTAGGTTCCCTCGCCGAGGAGCATTGGCAGTTGCTATGGCTAGGCCAATGTCTCCGACACAACGTATGGGTCCTCTGTGGGAGCTCGGTAGTGGGCGGTTCATAGAGGGTTAACCCCCATTCATGCGACTCTTAATTAACTCATTCCATTGAAAAACGTCTCGTAGGACTTAGCCGTGCCGGCATACCAAAGGAAGTGTGCTTTATCGTGTGGCAAAAAGGCGATCTGACATGTGGGTAAAGTTGTACACCCCTGCAGGGTTTAATATTTTTGACAAGCCAAGTCCTTGGTTATGGACACGCTTGGGGAGGTCTTTCGAGAGTTAGACTATAACATTTTGGTAAAACTTGAAATTGGGTGGTACGAATGGGTAATTCGACTATTGTTGTTGTGGTTGTGGTAAGTCATCTCTAGGTTGTTACTTATGCTTATTATTTCTTGTCACGTTGTTATTTGATTCATTAAAAACCGAATTGAAAAAATTGCTTTCAATCTATTAACAATTGCAAATAAAAGGTTGTTTTATGCTGAAAATGAACCCTAAAGCCTTCTCCTTTGAATTAAGCTTGCATGTAGCTATGTATAGGTTTGCTAATCGTAAGTCTTGTTGAGTACGTTTTTGTACTCAAATGCTTTGCTTGTCTACTGCAAAGGAGGTTGACCCCCAAGGGGTTGACGAGTACGAGGCCGACTACACTTTGGATGACTAGCTTGAACGTTTCCTGTCAGTTGCCTTGTGGGTAAGGGCAAACTGATTGGTGTTGTTTTCAGCCATCTTATGGCAATCTTTCCGCTGCAAAACTCTCTTTTGTATGATGTAAATTATGAAGACTTCAATAATGTAATATGTTGTATATAGAGTTGATACTTAAATTTTGTACGGTGTATGTGTACTACATTCTGGGAAGTACATGTTTACCGAGAGCGGGGAAATTTAGTTTGTAATGCTGGAACCAATGAAACGGTTAAGTATTACAAATTAAATCACCTGGCGGCTCTCACACACTTAAACTTGTAGCAGTTTGTATGCCCATCATGATAAACATGACGATCAAATTGCCATGGGCGCAGTGTCGTCCTCATCACTAGCTGAAATATACCCATCATCAGTAAGTATCATAACTTTATTATTTGAGTAATCTTTCTAAAAATGACCAACTCCCTTGCACTTGTAACATGTCACATCACGTGAACAGCCTGTAGAACCCATCGAGGATGATGCGCTAGCAGCGGGTGCGAGTGGTCGGTGCGCCAGTTGCGATGTACTATACAAAGCGCGCACGCATCTGTCACTTCAACTCGTCCCATGTAATAACACGTGGCTCGTGTCGGTCCATACGCTATTGCACACAACGCTCCCACCAAGTAGTAGCATATCCGTCTAAAGAAGCAACGGCAAGATCCAACTTGCGCTGATCAGAATAGCGGTTCATGTGGAACAACTTATCAACTTTCAACTCCCATGCAAGATAAACCTCCACCTCTGTAGTACCCTCAAAGGACGGCATCGTGAACTTGGGCTTTGCAACTAGATCATTGGCGTCCTCATCGCATCGATGATTACATGCATACTGATTATGTTGACGACACGACAAATAGTCGTCGAACACGGACTCGTCGCCGTCATCGTCAGTGTGGCGGTGGCCACGACCTCCTCCATGGGCGCCAAAGTAGGCACCCCATAGGCACCGTCACGCGCGCCTCCATAGGCGCTATCGTGGATGCCATCATTGGTGCCCGGGTGGGCGCCACCTCCTCCTACGTCGTTGCCATGGCTGCGCCCTTGTGCAGGGGGACCCACTGTGACCTCGGTGATAGCACGGCAATGTTGCACTGCCTCGCGTACAGGCGCCTGTTCATCGAGTTGTTGCTGGTGTGGTTCATCCTCGCGCTGCCATCTAGCGGTAGCCTCCGCATCGGTCTCATCGCGCGACTCGTACGGGAGGTATACACTCCTCGCATCGCCATGTGTACCCAGCTGCATTGAAACGGTGAGCTTGGTAATAGCGTTGAGCAGTACCTTGTGGTTGTCATCGACGGTCACGGACAGCTTCTGGAAATCTGTCCCTAGGCCGTCCAAATTGTTTTGGACGCGCCCAAGGTCGCCGCACACCTGGTCGTCGTTAGCCCGAAACTCATCCCGAGCGTGGAACGAAGTGTAAGGTAGTGCATCTTGGTGACCGAATCAGTAAGGTTGTCATCAAGATCCTTGTCATGCTTGCTTCCTGACATAGTCACAGTAGAGGAAAAAAAATACCAAGTGAAAATATATGTAGAAAATAAGTGGGAATCTCTCAACTATTTGACACGGATGTTTTTGGTGGAGCTAGGTGAGAAAGAAAACCTAACAGATTCAGAATTGAAGATTATCGAGCTAGGTAGCAATCCAAACGAGACTCACAATGCCTAATTGTTGATCGATAAATAGAAATATGGAGTAGACAGCAACACACACACAATGACAATGGGACTATTGCAATCAAAGGAATGAGCGATAAAAAAATAATTTTGTATGGGTGCGAACGCTTGTATTGCAACAGTTCAAGGAGAGACGCTAGCTAGTGCTCAAAATTTATATATGAGGGCACAAGATTACTCAAAATTATCGTACGCGATCAGTATCAGATACAAAAATATAAAAATGCTCCAACAATAGAATTTAACACTATGGTCGAAATTTTTGCCTTCGTTCTCTCTGTTTTTTTTGTTGCTTTTGTTGCTTTTTCCCCCTCTCACGGCCAAGCTTGGTGAATGAATGCACGACCAAGCTCTAGATGAACTCATGGCCTAGCTTGTTGAACACACGGCGCACGGCCAAGCGTTTTTTTAAACTCACGGCCACTACTAAGAAACGGCCAGCACGCTGTGAACCTAACACAAAACGTGAACTGCACACCAAATGTGAACAGTACACAACAACATGAACAATACCAACGCGAAAAACTTAGCGTCCCAAAAATCCTAGGAGTCGTCCCTCGAGCACAACAACAAGCTAGTCTCAATACGTACAAAAGGTTCGCGAACGGACCGATGGGTTCATGAAGAAAACAATGTACAATCCACTAGATATAAGTGATGTTTAGTTGCATAAAAACAGGAACTAGCTATTCGGATTTGGATTTTCTGGTTTTTTTTATCACAACACAAGATGGACAAACAAGAATTGGATGGGGAAAACAAAAAGTGACGCGAACAGAACACGACCAGCAACTAAACACGATGAACGAGTGGATTAAGACCTAACAAAAAACACTAAAAATACTGAATTAAACTACAGCGAAAGACGAATTTTTGTGTGTGGCTTTTTCGATGTATAGGACAGAAAAACAATCTACTAAATTACGGGTAAGAAGAGATTCTACCGAGTGGCCTGGAGTCTGATACCACGATGATACAGGGTGGCCCGATCTTCTCGAGTAGAACCGTGGATAAATAGTGCTTGACGACGAACAACACTCAGCTGTACACCACACACCAGTGCACGGACTTGTAACGCTATGGATATTCACCAACACGCACCGGGATGATCGCCGCTAGATCACGAGCGGAGATCGCCAAGCCCTCAATTCCCAGCGGAAAAGCAAACTTGACCTTGACTTGCAGAACAAACAACAGATCGCATAATTCTCTCTCAGAAATCCTCGCATGAATTCTAGAACGAAAGAACAAGCAATATTTGTGTTCAATTCTATTTCTCAATAGTGGTCTCCCCTCGAATACAATGCACCGTTCCTTTTTAACCGACCATGGCAATTTCTCTCGGCTGTTTGACATGGTTGGAAAAGGAAAGAGCTCACGTCTGATTGAGTGTTTCCAAAACTGTGACTAATTAATGCTACCCCCTTTATAGCTATTGAAGGGGTGGTAGTTAATGCCGCTAAAAGCATCTTATATCTTCACACACGTTATTCTGTTGAGTCTTGAATCGTCATGTCTCTTAGCCAACTGTCGTAAGTTGCTAGAAACGCCAATATCCGCTCTCACGTTAGTCACGTGGGAAACTATCATGTCTCCCAACTAGTTTGCTAATCACGTACTGTACATCTCTAGTCGTCTCATGACTCAAACTGGTCTGCGACCAGTCTGGTTGTAATAAAAGGTATTAGATTTCCTTTTAACACTGGTCATAGGTTTATAGCCGTTATAAACTTAACCCTTAATGCGTGGGTCTGCTTTCACAAAGACTCTGACTTTGACCGAAAATATTGACCTGATCAAGAATCCTTGTCAGCCGCCTCATCCAGCCGACACTGATTCCATCCGCACCGCCTCCTCCCGCTGGCGCCGAATCCATTCGCGCCACCTCCTCCCATCGGCACCCCCCTGCGCCTCTGCCTCCTCCCTCAGAGCCGCCGCTCGATGC